>CM053567.1:108879428-109032135 GCA_028646485.1 Cryptoprocta ferox | reverse complement strand
CCTGCTAATGCTCAATTTTTTAAAAGTGTCCACATGTACTAGAAAAAACTATGGCTTCTGTAATAAATATGTCTATTAGATTAAGCTTGTAAACTTTGTTTCAATCTTCTCAACATATTTTCAAAAAATATTTACATATTTTTTACATAGTAAAGGATCCTAAAAGCAGTATCTTAAATCCCAGTAGCCAAATAAATTTTCATTAATAGCAACTAATATTAGATCTGAAAGACAAATCACATCATGGGTGCACATACATACACAAACACACATTTGCTCCCTATCAATGCTCTGCACCTTGCTCCTGGAAATGAAGCTCCAATTTCTAGTCAAAGGGTCCTGAATAATTGGGAGGGAATACGTAGTTTTTGGCTGTAAAGTCACATAAAAGTTAAGAAAACACTTGACACAATATTCCAAAACACGTAACTGGATGGTCTTGTGGTTGAACTGTTACAGAATGTTACTCCTATTGCCAGAGACCCATGTTGTGGCCTGGACACCCAGTCAGAGGGCAGTGCTCTCTGCCTCTGTGGATCCCCAGTGCATTGAGATCTGTACAACATCCTTATTCTGACACAGCTCTGCCTTTCATGATTGTAATAAATTCAAACATCTATATTCATAAATAAAATCCCATAATTCTTTTGATCATTTCAATTCTCATCTTCCTCAGAGCTATTACCCTTCTTAAGATCTCTGCCCTAAGCATGGCAAATTACTTCTGTAGATATGTTCTAATTTGTTTCTCAAATGTTTCCAAATAATACTTATCAGGTTGTTGGCTTTTATTTTTTCTTAGATATAATGACAATATTTTTCTTAATAGTCCTATATGTATAGTCAGATAACTACTTAATGATTTTTTTTTTTTTTTTGGTCTCAATGCTACTACACTAAATTGTGCTTAATACATATTCACCAGTATATACTTCCTGCAATAGTTCATTAATCACTCAGAAGTTTAACCCATTTCTTTTTTTTGTATTTTAAAACTATCCATTCACCAAAGCAGTTCATTTATCCTAAAATCTCACCTAATCAACTGATCCTGAATATTCTATCAATATAGATCTTGTTGATTAAACTTGTTAGAATGAGTTCATTCATTCTAAGCCCACCAATAAACTTTAGGGTTACAATTTGATTCCACACAATCCCAGGACTGCTGTGGTCAGCATATGATCAAGTTTGAAGGGTAACTTGAACATCTTAAGTTATTTTGAGCAACCAAAGAAAAATAGTAGTTTGACATCAGTGTGTTCAGTATAAAGCAAAATAGAGAGATCTTGGAATATATACGGGAATAATTCTAATCCAAACACCTCAGTGTGGTTCTGTAGAGATGAAATGCCATGTCAAAATGCTTTGACTACAAAGAATTTCATTATTACAAGTTAATAAAATCTTCATAAGAAAGTATAATCTAATCTGGGCTCCTGAATCACTAGATGCTGCTAACAGAGCAATTCTTTGACTTACACATTTTTAATGGGAAATCCCATATATGATATGCTCCATTAGAGGTAGTGAAGAGGGACTGATTTCTTGCATTTTGATTCTCTACTGTGGTGATCTCAGTGAAAAATCAGTATAGCACTCTTTCTTCATTATTATGAAGCAAAAAAGTTACTAGACCATGTAATTAAAGCTGGATGTTAATGTTTCTGAATTCTAATCTTGTTCCTCAGATCTAACTATCTAGATCACATCCATATCCTCCAATTTTGTTTCCAAAAGGACTGTTTTCCTACTAATACAGGAAACAATTAAAAAACAGGATGTATGATAGAAACTTTAATCTTGCAGCTAATTTTATGATAAGAATCTATTACTTATAAATCCAAAACTAAAATGCAACAGACTTTCTTTTTAACGCATTTATTTGAGAGACAGTGTGCGCGTGAATGTGAGTGGGGGAAAGGCAAAGAGCGAGGGAGAGACAGAATCTCAAGCACGCTTCACATTGATGCAGGGCTCAATCTCATGAACCGTGAGATCAAGACCTGAGCCGAAATCAAGTCAGATGCTTCCGACTGAGCCACTCAGGTGCCCCTAAAATCTGAGATTAGTGAGAGAGACTACTTGGACAAAGATAAAAAGTTTCTTGTTTTCCTTTATTTTTCTCATTAAAGAAGTAATAAATACTGATAAGAATTAAGTTCAGAATGTAATCTACTTATATACAAAATGGAAAACTTGGAGAAAATAAATTGATATTGTGTCCTGCGTTACTACGACGGCTCCCCTCATCTTCCCTTCCCTCACTCCAGTCTATTCTCACCCTTGCAGACAGGGTGATCTTGTCAAAATCTAAGTCAGATCCTATTATTCCTCTGCTTAAAACTAGCTAGTGGTTCCATATCTCATTCAGAATAAAAAACAAATTTCTTAAGATACTCTTTACAGACTATTTAACAGGGTCTTTCATAATAATTTACCACCACTTTCACCCCCAGATCCAAACATTTCTGATCTCACCTCCTCCTGTCTCCCCTGAACTCACTCTATTCCACCATCACTGTGGTTCTTTGGGTATTTCTTGAACATATCAGGCATCCTCTTGTCTCATGACAAGAGGGCCTGTGGACTGGGATGCTCTTCCTTCGGATGGTAACTTGGCACATTCTTTTACCTTCTACAAATCTTGACTCAAGTCAGTCTCCTAGTGAGGCTGTCCCTGTCTCCCTTTTTAAGAACAACAACTCCAATCCCACTCCTGGCACTTCATCCCCTCTGCCCTGCTCATTTTCCTAACAGCATTTATTGCATTCAGACACACAGTTGATCCTTGAACAATAAGGGGTTTGAACTGCTCAAGTCCACTTATACATGAATTTCTTTTCAATAAATATAGTACAATACTATAAATGCATATGTATTTTCCTTATGATATTCTTAGCAACATTTTCTTTTCTCTGGCTTATTTTATCTAAGAATACAGTATGTAATTTATATAGCATACAAAACGTGTTAACAGACTATTCATGTTTATCAGTAAGGCTTCTGGTCAACAGTAGGCGTTCAGTAGTTACGTTTTGGGGAAGTCAGTAGTTATACATGGATTCTCGAGTATACAGGGGCATCAGCACTCCCAACACCCCATACTGTTCAGGATCAGCTGTATATATTTTACTTGTGTATTTATTTATTACCCATTTCCTCAACTAGAATGTTAGTTACACAAGGGCAGACATTTTTACATCTTTTCTTTAATGCTGCATCCCCAGAACCTAGGATCTCACCGCACATAGCAGGTACTAATTAAACAGCTGATGAATTAGTGGAGAAAAAAATTCAAAGCAGCCATAGTGGGTAAAGGTTTTGGTGTTCCTGAAGTAAAGATATAAATTCACTGTTTCTAGCTCATAACTAGTTTAAGATAAGATTTTTTTTTAAAAAAGCTTAATTTATAAAACACTCCTGAACACACTTTATATAGCAATATTACTTAATTATCATAATATGAATTTTCTTATTTAGTGGTCTCTAAATCAAGCCATTAATTTCCTCATAAATTCAGTTGCCTCCAAGCAGCCTTATCAATAAGACAGACATGTAAAAATCCAAGACATCACCTTAGCTAGAAGGAAAGCTTGTAAGATAGCCTAACTAATGGAAAAAAAAAAAAAGAGAGAAATAGTCTTGTTTCATTTTTCTTGAGCCAAAATGCACCTGTACCAACAGCTAGTTGCAATGTAGACACTAGATGGTAGGTAACTCGAGGGAACAGAACAGTACCAGGAAAGCAAATACATATAAATAATAAATTGGTGATATTAAGAAAAGTAGCATCATATGAAATTGGTTAAGTGGTTAATGTACTTTAGAAAACAATTTAAAAACTAAGCTGAAAGATTTTCAGGTTTTTTATTTAAATTCCCTGAATTAAAAAAGATAGACCCTAATGTTATTTTTTAATTTTATGTTTCCCAAAAGACTTGATACATTTCATTGCTAGAGTTTTCAGAATTTCTGCTAGACTTCCCCATGACATTTGTTAAGATTAAAGGATGCTTTGAACATCTGCCCCTTACCAGTTCAACTATTGATCTCGCTTCCTCTTGAGTGCAATGGAAAGGGCTGTCGCATACCTGCACATTTGTGCTGGAGAGGAAAAGACCATGTTACTATCAATCGGGATAAAAAATAAGCAGTTACCAAACAAGAAAACCAACTCCAAATATCCCACATTGGCTGCATAACTGCAGTTATTTATTTCCAGTCAGTGATAAAAGACCTGAATGAATATAAACTGAGATGTCTGTACATTCTTTCAGGCAGAGTTATAAATACAGTGCTCCACAGCACTGCACATTCCAGCATTTGTTTTTAGTCTAAATAGTACACAGATCTAAATAATCTCCTGAGATATTGAAGACTATACATCACAACTACACTTCACCTTTTGTGAGGAAAAGAAACACCAAACTTGACCGATGAAATGATGACTATAAAAGAATTTTCCTCTGAGGTGATAAACACTGTAACTGGCTACTGAACGATGCTATGGACTCTCTTTCTAGACAGGTGTGGAGGCTAAGCGAAGAGTTGTGAGAGGACAGCAGATGAATATGAAAACGTGGCTTTTGTACAGGGAGGGAAGGCCAGTGAGTGTAAGATACAGCCCGTTCCAGGGTCAGGAAAGGCTCTATGAAATCAAAGCCTTCCCACACAACAGGGAATGCATGCTATCTCCACAAGCATGCTCCCCATTGTGTATTTCCTACTTCCTAGATGAAAGCAAAGGCATCATCCCTCTCAAACATATTAAGACTGATGTTTTAAAATTTCATCAAAGAAATCAGATTAAAATGGATATAGAAAGAAGCAGTAGAGAAGGGAGTTAAAGCCAAAGGAAAAAGCAATTAGTAAATCCCTAAAGAAGAGGAAGGACATACACACACTTGTCCACCAAGTGGACCTAAGAGATATATATATTATCAGATACATTTTTATAATGGCTTCATGAAACATATTGGGATATATATGATTAAAAAGATCTGTCTAGTTATTTATCTTTGTAACTATGTCTGTCTGTTATCAGACATTGGGTATATAGCAATTACCGGTAGTGGTTGTTCTGTTTTCTATCCAGACTCAGAATGTGGGATTTATTTTCATTCTTGGCATGAATAAAATCTGATGCAAGTTGGCATTATCTTTAAGGCTATTTTTTATTCTGTTCTCCACAGCCCATACTAAAGTAAGCTAAAATCTGAAAAAGGTAAGGCCTTATAAGTCAGATGTTTCCCTAAAGAATGTCAAAACTAAATTTTAAAAGAACAAGGCAAAAAATTAGAGAATGCCAAGTCTTAAGTGCTAGTCTTCTGAAGGAAGCAAGGTGTATACTAAATCTACTATATACTATGTTTTTAATATTAGAACTAAGCCAAAGTAAAACATACCTTGGAAATTCTGGGAAAATGACAGTAAGAGAACAGGGGAGTCTTCTCTAAATAGGGCTGCCAGATAAAATAGAGTACCCAATTAAATTTGAATTTCAGATACATCAAACTATTTTTTAGTATGTCTCAAATCTTGCACGAGACATTAAAAAGATGTATTACTCTGAAATATAGATTTAACTGGGTGTCTGGTATTTTATGTTAACTTTGATAACCTACTTCTAAAGTAACCCTCTAACTCTTAAATACGGAGAACAAACAGGATTCCTGGAGGGGTGTTGGGTGGGGGGATAGGCTAGATGGGTGATGGGGATTAAGGAGGGCACTTACTGGGATGAGCAGTAGGTGTTATATGTAAGTGAGGAACCACTATATTCTACTGCTGAAATCATTATGACACTATATGTTAACTAACTTGGATTTAAATAAAATTAAAAAATTTTTTAGAAATAAAAAAAGTAACCCTCTACTCAAAAAGCAAACCATCAATAGAAACGGTAGAAAAGAGATACAGTGTTAAACCCAACACTGTAAGTTTTTAAAATTCCGAGTAATTTTCTAAATATCTCTAATAAAATACCTTGACAAGTAACCAACGGAGCTGAGGAAAGCCAAGAGGCTCTGCCGTTTTTGCCTTGGACAAATGATTAGTACGACTGCTCAAGAATGAAATGGAAGGGATATGCAAATGGACCTGAGAGATTCTTATAAGACACACAAACATAACGATGAGAGATTATAAAGCCTCTTGTCACTATCTCTCCAACAGGCTATTATACCAGCATTTTATTAGCTAAAAATAGTGCCAACTTCCTCACCTACATTCTTTTAGTTTAAAAAAGTATATAATCTGGGTTGTAACAGAGTTCCCTCAGGATTTAAAATACTTTGAATGTTTGAAGGCATGTTCAAGAAACATTTTTATTTCCTCCAAATTGGCCCCCATATAAAAACAGTTAACAGTGATTCATATTTATGTATTGATTCCAAAAATTATTTTTATACTATGTGTTAGGGACATTTCTAGACGCTGGGGATACAATAAGGACCCCCACAGAGGTTATAATAGTTAGGGTTCTTTTTAGTCTTCAACTATGACTGTGGCCTCCAAAGCAGCAGTGTCATCACTTAAAGGAAGGATGACTAAGGTAGAGGTGTCCCTTATAAATGAAATTTAAAATAATGACTAAGAATGTGCTTTTCTTTTTATAATAAGATACTAAGTATTCTGTTCTAAATGTACACAAATTATATAGTCCATACACAATCTTGCTGACCGACAGAAGCAGACATGACATTAGAAGATCAGCAATACCAAAAACGCTGTGGGTCACAAATCAAACTGCACTTAAAAATAATAAAAAGGTGTATTTATAGATACACAATAGTGTAAAATGACTGATTACACAAAAAGATACAGAAACAAAAAATTACCTGCAAATAATAAGCAGACACATAAAAGATGAAATTTACAAGGCCAGCGATATGGAACTTTTAAGTAAAGAGAAAATTATTTTCTTCAAGACAATCTCAAATCAGACAAAGGCTTACGCTCAAGAGAGTCCCCAAAGACAGTGTTCAGGATACAGATCTGTCAAGGCCTTTCATTTTAAAGCAGAGTAGTCAAGAAAAAAAAGAGAGAAAATTTAATTTAAAGACACAAGAATGACAATGATTTTGGACCACAACCTCCAGAGTCTATAGAAGAAAACTGACATTGAAGTAAATCCATACAAAGCCAAAAGGACTGGAGCTATATCCATACATAGATCAGGTACACCTTCCTCTAGAAAGGTAAAATGAAACAATTTTAAGACCTAAACAATTTGGAAGAGCACAGTTATATATACAACTGTATTATGTATATATGTAATATATAAAATATATTACATAAAATATATGATACACCTAAAAACACATTTATATATATAATATATATTCATTCACTAAGCATGTTTAAACTACCTACTATGTGGCAAGTCCCGTCACTAAGTGCTGAGATACAAACTCAATTTAGAGCATAAAAAAAATAATAAAACACTCCAGGTTCTATACAGAGGTGTGTACAGCAGTGATAGGAGGGTACAGGTAATCTTGCCCAAAACAAGTAACAACTCTTGGAATAGGTAGCATCTAAACTGCTTCTTGAAGAATGAGCAGGCATTCATGGAGGGAAAACAAGGAGACAGGAGGAAACAGAACACAAGGCTGGAAAAGTAGGTCCAGACATATTAATATATAGAAGAGTGGGATTATATTCTATGATCAAAGGGAGCCACAAGAAGTTTTTAAGCAAAAATGACAATCACATTTGTATTTTTCAAAGATAATTCTGAAAGTACCATATAAATTTTATTAAACAAGAAAGGAGTTGCAATATAAAACAACTTTGAGTAAATAAATGACAAGTAACTGAATCAAGTAAATAAAACTGAATTAAAACTGAATTAATTATTAAATTAAAAAGTAAATTTAAAAAACTCAGATGCTCTAGAAGGGCATCTGAGAATCAATCAAAATTTGAAAAATTTAGATGGGTCAGAATAAATAATGGTTAGTGAACTAAAATGAACTGGGAAAATGAATAGTCCATTTCTGATTTCTTAAAAATAAGGTAAATAAATAAGCCATGGCTAAAGAAAGAGCAAGAGGGGCTGAAGAGTAAAACTCAAATGGCAAAAACTCGATTTCTCCTACAACACAGTGGAAAGTTACCTTAGGGAAGAATAGAAATAATGAAATTTTCTCTGTTAAAAGAATGTGCAGCTTTCAGAGTAAATATTAAGCAATGGGAAAAAAAGAACAAAAATAACAATGAAACCTATCGTGAAGAAGATTACTCAGAGTATCAATTATAGAATTTAATAAATGCAGGGATCCTGGAAGCAGAGAGTCTCACTAGATTTGAAAAACAACAAATATCTGTTGGTTTTAAAGTATTAGTCAACAATTTGCTCCAAGAGATATTTACTGAGTGGCTAGCACATGTCACACATAAAGAATAGAAAGATGAATAAGCATCTTTATTCATGTGCTTTTGAGGATGGTATGTTCTAGAGGAGGAGACAAATTCATAAATGAAGCAGTTAACAACTGTAAGTGCAATGACAAAAGGACACCAGGAAGCAAGGGATGCACAGTATAATGGCAGCCTGGCTATGAGGGAAAGCTTCTTAGAGAAAGTGAAGTGAAAACTAAGTCTTAACAAGATGAGGAAGTTAGCTAGTTCAAGAAATGAGAAGATATTCATGGCAAAGGAAACAGCATGAGGAATGGCCTAGAGGTCAACCAGAGCATGGTGTCTGTGGAGTGACAAGTGGTTCTAAGTTGTTGGAACATGAAAGTAAGAGGTAAGAAGTGACAGAAAATGAGGCCAGAAATGATAGAAAATGAGGCCAGACAGAGAGTAGGGACCAAATACTAGACTAGGCCTTGTTTGCTCTTCTAATGAGAAGTTGGGACTTTATGGTTCTTAAGCAGAGAGGCTTATCAGAAGCACCTAGGCAGGAAGCTTTAAAACATTCAGATGCTTAGACCCTACTCCTCTGAGACCCTAATTCACTAGGTTTAAAGGAGACAAATGCATCTGAATTTTCCAAGTTTTCCTATGTAATTATTACGTACTATATATTGACAGAAACGATGGGATAAAACAATGTGGACCTAAACTCCACTGAGTAGGGAAAATAGGCTGAAAAAGATAGGTGGAGCTCGCTAATCAGTAACAGTGTATATTTTAAGGAATTAAGAGAAAGAAGCAACTCCTTAAGACAGGAAATAAAACCCACTATGAATACATTTTTACAAATTAAGTGGTGATAAAAATAAGAAAAAAATGGCCAAAATGAATTAAAATCTGAAGATTTTAACTTTAAATTACCTACATGAATAAAATTTATACCCAGAAATTTAGATCCTGAAAATTTTTAAGCTAAAAAAAGATTTATTTTGTTGTATTCTCTGAAAAGAGTGGTAGAATATAGCTGGCAAGAATGTTAAGTCTGGGGTCTGGCTTAAATCTTGACTCAACCACTCAGTGTAACCTCAGATCACCTAATCTCTATGAGGTCTCAATTTCCTCATGTATAAAATGGACATTTTACAGGTTCGTTGTATTAATTAGGTAATACATATTAAACACTTTGAACTTGCAAAATAGTACAAAGTTCAATAAATGTCGACTCCTGTTGTTAACATAATCCTTATCATTACCTAGGAGGCTCCAGAGAGTAGAAATAAAGTTACTCTCAGAGAAAAGATAATTAGTCTCAGCACGGAAGGAATGACATCAGGCTATAGAATCTATATAGATTCTATCTATAGAGGTAATCTCTACCTGTGTAGCTGAGGAACCTGGAAAACACACAAGCCCTTCAAGGACTGCAAAAACTTTCCCGAAAGTACCATGAGGTAGAAGATGAAAGCAAACAGTGAGTAAATACTTCTTCAGACACTGAGAGACCTTTTCTTTTTACAGGAGCTCATCACATGAATATCTGATTTAGAATACCATAAAGAGTAGCTCAGTCTACTAATTCCTAGGATAGTCAGGACTAGAAGGCATTCACTTATACAGTTTTGCTGTTAAAAAACTGTACTACTTAACTTAGAAATAGTCACTTGACTTTAAGACTATGCTGAAAAAAAGAGTGGTCTGCATAAGAGGTAAGAAGAAAGCAAGGAGAAAGGAGAAAATCAAGGAGTTGACAATGTTACTCGAGCTTACAAGAGATACACCGTGTGAAGGTTAATGCCTAAGCATTTGTGTCGCAGGCAAGATGAGCCTCTTGATGACATGGATAACATGTATCTTGAGACTAATTCTTCACTCTATGTGATTACTTTATTCTAATGATTTCTTTAATGTTTCTCTTGATTCCCAGATTTCATGCTCCCAAAGGGCAGAGACTCTGATGACTGTAGTCACAGCAATAGTCCTGGAAGCAGCACACTCCCTGGCAAGTCAGTGTTTGCTGAAGAGTGAATGGCTTCCCAATTTCTCCTGATTCGGAGAAGGGGACAATGAAGCTGGGTACCATTCTCTACAGAATGACACCTGTGTTTGCTTTCTATAGTTAGGCTTACCAAGAGTCAGTTGTTTTTGTTTCTAAACCTGTTTATAAGAGCTATCTTTGTTACTATTTCATGATTTAAGTAGTAATTATGCTCACTGAAGAAAAGGATGTAGAAAGAGAACTGATTCTATGAACACTAAGTAGGCCCTATATGCTAAAAAACCTCAATAAAGGTGACTCACTGTAATAACTTGGTGTCAAAATAGGTGTGGGTAAGAAAACTGTGTTAGAAAAAAGAACCTTAAAAACCTCTGGAGGTTTTTAACTATAAGGAGTTTAAGGATTAGAGGATCATACCTTGGTTTTCTATTCTATATTACATTAGAATATATATAATCTATATGGAACCTATACAGAAAAGTTCTTAGCCCTATATCCAAAGATGAGTGAATATACATTTAAATGTTTCAAAATAAAATGTTTGAGTTATGTATGTTAATGTTGTTTGATTTGATTCCCTCTAATCAATCAGCTAGTGACCCAGATCACGATGGATAAAAAGGCTTTGTACTGTTTCATCAAGAAATGATGTGGTACTTACACATAAATAACCATGTTTGCATATAAAAAATCGCTAATTTATTTACTCCCTCTTTGCACATATCACAATGTATTATAATTAAATACCTGTTTACTCAACAATATCCCTCACTACACTATAAATCTTTTGGAAAAAGGGGCCATGTCAATTCCTAGTTTCATAGTGCCCACCCAACACTTGGCAATGGTTTCCATATTGGTGCTCCTCAAGTATTTTTTAATGAAAAAAAAAATTGCATTTCTCTTTAAAAAAAATCAAATTGACGAGTATTATATGGCTATTTAGTACCAATTAATAATAAAGTAACATTACATAGAAAAGACTAATCCTTACCAATTTATAGCCCCTCCATCGCACTTCTTCATAAGCAATGCTTTCCAACATTCATGAGTGGATTTAATAACTTCAAGGGCAAAAGCCTAATTCCAAACCAAAAACAAGATATAAAGATCACATCACTATACGAAAATGGAACTATTATCACTATGACAGCTACTTTCTAAGAACATGAGCTCTGGCATCAAGCAAACCTGAATATAAATACTGGCATCCTTATTTACCAGCTGTATGACTTTTGAGCAAGTTACTTAATCTCACTAAGTCTTAACTTCTTCATCTACAAATGGAAGGTAATGGAGATAATCTAACTTAGGGTTGGTGAACTAGGGCCTGTGGGCCAAATCTAACTCACCACTAGTTTTTGTAAATGAAGGGTTTTTTTTTAATGTTTACTTCAGAGGAAGAGGGAGAGGGGGGAGAGGGAGAAGGGGGAGAGGGAGAGGGGAAGAGGGAGAGGGGGGAGAGGGAGAGGGGGGAGAGGGAGAGAGAGAGCAAGCGAGCAGGGGAGGGGCAGAGAGAGAGGGAGACACAGAATCCAAAGCAGGCTCCAGGCTCTAAGCTGTCAGCACAGAGCCTAACATGGGACTCGAACTCACAAACAGCAAGATCATGACATGAGCTGAAGTTGGATGCTGAGCCACCCAGGCGCCCCTGTAAATGAAGTTTTATTGAACACAATCATGCCCATTCATCTGTGCATGGTTTATGACTGCATTAGCACCATAATGGCAGAGGTTGAGAAGTTGTGACAGAGACCATATGGTCTACAAAGTCTAAAATATTTACTATTTGGTACTTTACAGAAAAAAGTTGCCACTCCTAATTTAAATGGTCCAGCTGTTGAAAGGATAAATAAGTTGTATGCAAAGTGATTAGCCTAGTCCCTTGCCTGTAAGGTAATCATACATCATTAACTTCATCATCATCAAAGCTATAGTCTAACTGCATAAACATTTTAGAACATCCACTGTCTAAAGGTCGTAAACCTCCTTAACATTTTCAATTTTTTTCATTAGTATAAATTCATATGGTGTCTGAAAATACAAAATAAATGATACATACTTCTTGCTAGATCTAGGTATCTATCTAGCAAGACCATCTCAGGAACACTTGCTCTGTTATTCCAAAGCAGCAAATTCTTTTGATTTTTTTCTCCCAAAATGTGGCTATTTTTTCTTAAGGAGAATCCTTAGATATTAACGAATTCATACTAGCTCCTTTCTCCTTCAATTACAACTACATACATTATAAGAAATGAAGAGATTACAGAATCTTTGGAACCAAGATGTAATAATAATGAGAAATTCACTTCTGAAAAAGAAAAAACAAGTCTTCTCAGCTCTACTGTTGTGTGACATGGAATAGGAAGGCTGAAGGAGGTGGTGTGGGGAGTGCTTCTGAACATATGGTATAAAACAGCCAATTTATTTTCAGGATAATCCAAGAAAAGATTTTTAACCAAATCATTCAGGTAATTATGATTATTTAGAATCACTTTTCCAGCACTTGCTTAAAGAAGTCAGAAGGAAAAATCCAGATAGCACAAGAGTCACCTTTTCAAACATGCTGAAGAGATACAACTTAATTTATTTCCCAAGTTAGGCAAAGTGGTAAAAAGCAATGCCTAATATGATTATTTTCTGAAATCATGTTTATAAATAATCTAGTCTTCATTCAGAGAAGAATTAACATTTATCAAAATCAAGGCAAAAAAAAAAAAAACTCCTCCATAACAAAAAAAAACCCCAACCCCCAAACCATATTCTGAGGCAATAAGGAGCCATAAAAAGTTCCAACATATATTATAACACATTTTTAGAGGAAAAAGATAAAAATTAATTTATCCTATAAATCTTCAATATTTATTTTTAAGAGTATTTAATTGAAAATAATAGTTTTATATCTACATTTAATAAATCTTAGACATAGCCCTCAAGATGTTAAGGGTTCTTTGAATGTGCCTTTTAAAAAATATTAGGTCAAGCATAAGTTCTTATATAACAAGATATTTATTATAATTTGTAAGTTTCCATTAACATAGCTTACCTTACTTACAAATCACGTTTTACTTATTATTAGTATCCACTTAACTGTTGGTATGTAATGTGTAATTTATATGGTGGTAAACACTTAAAAAAAAAATACTCCATGCCTTAGACTTGACATCCTGGGCCTATTTTCTCCATTTGTGTCATATGAGAGACACTTCATGGTAACTTTGTGGTATTCTAACAGAAAAATTCTATGACAGGAGCGCCTGGGTGGCTCAGTAGGTTGGGTTTCCGACTTCGGCTCAGGGCATGATCTCACGGTTCA
Organism: Cryptoprocta ferox; assembly: GCA_028646485.1. NCBI lineage: Eukaryota > Metazoa > Chordata > Mammalia > Carnivora > Eupleridae > Cryptoprocta > Cryptoprocta ferox. Next base: position 109,018,456 of record CM053567.1, on the reverse strand, counting down.
TGGGTTCGAGTCCTGCATCTGGCTGAACGCTTGCTCAGAACCTGGAGCCTGCTTCGGATTCTGTGTCTCCCTCCCTCTCTCTGCCCCTCCCCTGATGACACTGTCTCTCTCTCTCAAAAATTAATAAAATGTTAAAAAAAAGAATTAAAAAAAAGAAAAATTGTATGACAGTAGGATAATTTAAGTGCTTTCTTAATTGTTAAACAGCTCAAGTCAGTCATGATAGAACAAACACTTAGAAGAGAAGCATCTTTGGATTTACATTAATGGTAAGTAACTTTCTTCTCTCCACAATAGTAAATGGAAGGTGGTTCTTCATACACAATATGCAGACTTAGACTGATCATGGAAATCCTTCATTTACTGAGATGAAGGAGATATCAACAGATAAAGAGATGAATCCAGATATTTATCAAGACTCCCTGCTTCACTTAGAGCTCTCCTGAAAAAAATCCTTTAAAATAAATATGACAAAATAATGTCCTTAAGTATTTGAGTCGGTATAAAGCATTTATTATCATGTTATATACAAATATTCACATAAGAAATCCCCAAGGTGAAAGAAGTATTGTACAAGTATCACAAGGCATATTTTAAAATAAAGATTATCATCTTCACCTTGTTTTTGAATTCTCCATTAAAAGCAAACTGGTTTTCTGGTTTTCCTTCTGGCACCTTATAAAATCTGAGCCAACTAAGCGTAGCTTCCAAGTAACCTGGTTTGTACTTCTTGACATCATCAATATCTGCAAGTGAACAAACAAAATACTTCGTTAAAAACTGAAATTCATTCCTATTAGTGGTAGAGCACTGGACTGAGGGGGCCCACGTCTGCTACTAGCTAGCAGCATATTCATCATGTATCAAAACGCCTCTAGACTTGAAGACTTTTTTCATATGTAAAATACTACTCCTCTCTACAAACATTTCTTAAGCACTGGAACCTCCAGATACTATGTTAGGTACAGGGTATAAGCAGATGAAGACAACAAAGTTCTTTTCCTCAAGGAGTTCAGAGGTTCCAATTAAAGGAAAAGGAAATAGCAATGAAGTGAGATTAAGTGAGATATACTTAAGGATGACATCATTCTGTGAGCAATGGAGGACTTAGAGTAAGGTAAGTTACATCAGGATTTGTGTTTTAGAAATACTAAGCTAAAGGAATACAGAAGATAAAATGGAAAGGGCAGTCCCCCGAAGAAAACATACTAAAGTCACATAAGAAGGGTTTCTCTCTCTCTCTCTCTCTCTCCCTCCCTCCCTCACACACACACCCCCAAATACTTAGTTTTGTTTTGTTTTTTTGAGAGAGGGCAAGCGGGGGAGAGGGACAGAGGAAGAGGGAGATAATCTTAAACAGGTTCCACACCTAGAGTGCAGCCCGACACAGGGTTCAGTCTCCAAAAGTGAGATCATAAACGGAACCGAAATAAAGAGGCAGCTGCTTAACCAACTGAGCCCCCAGTAAGTTTCTCATTATGTGTCAGACATTGTTCTAAGCAGTGAAATAGAACAGTAAACAGATATAAGCCCTTCTCTCATGGTTTATATGGTAGGAAGAAACAGACAACAAATAAAGAAACAAATATACAAAGGTAAGTGGTGAAAAGTCTGATGAAGAAAAAGTAGAATACGAAAGATAAGGCAAACAGGGCAATTTTAAGCAAAGTGATATCTAGATGGTTCAGTTTTTCAATTTATTTTCTGTAATGATTTTCAGAATTTATTTTTAAGTTCTGCTGAAAACAGCTTAAATTTTTTTTATGTTTTTTATTTATTTTTGAGAGACAGAAAGACAGCGCGAGCAGGGGAGGGTCAGAGAGAGAGGGAGACACAGAATCCGAAGACAGGTTCCAGGCTCTGAGCTAGCTGTCAGCACAGAGCCCGACGCGGGGCCCGAACCCATGAGCTGCGAGATTATGACCTGAGCTGAAGCTGGATGCTTAACCGACTGAGCCACCCAGGCGCCCCGAAAACAGCTTAAAAATTGGAACAATAAGAAAAGATTAGTATAGCCCCTACACAAGGATGACAAATTCGTGAAGTGTTCCATATTTAAAAACAAAAAACAAAAAACTTAACCATCACATTTTGAGCATATTTAGTATAATCACTTAGACATAATTGGAAATAGTACTGTATTAATAACAGACTCTTCCCCAAAAGAGATCTCCAAGGAATATATCCGTTCCAATAAATACCAATTCAGAAAGTATGGGAAATAACTAAATGAAAGAAGTCTTTACTCACCACCAAACTGACTTACGGGAAACAATAAATGGTAGACTTGGTAGCACTTGAAAAATTAGAAAGTTATAACTAAAAGAAGAAGATGACACCATGCATTCAGACAATTTAAAGATTACTTGGTTTCAGACTAGCTCATCCAACACTGGGAATCCCCAAGCACTAGGCATGCATGATAGGGAAAGGTAAGCATTTTGCAGGCATGAGGTAGACAGGACGCTTGCCTTTTGCGTGTTATGAAAAGGTTTGGTAAGAGTTGGATATGCCTCCAGAAGGCAGATGTTTCGCCTAAGTGAAACGAGTGTGGTAAGGCATGTAAGAGTGGCAGAAACCATGGCAAACACAAGACTGAGTATATTGCCTAAGGCATTCAAATTTAAAAATTTTATAATACGTCAATGGGCCACACATCTATCTAAAGTAATTCTGGGGCAAACAGCAGAAATATTATAACTAAGGATGAAAATAATCACTTGAAACTGAACACAGGGCACACCCGCTCTATTAATCACAGTTAATACATATTTATTAAGTGGTGGAAGATGTTTAGGATAGTGAAGTCTAAAGATTAAGATATTATTAGTATTATACATTGTATCCTAAGTCATAGAGTTCTTTGTCATGCACAAGATAAATTCTTTTTTTTAAAGTTTATCTATTTTGAGAGAGAGAGAGTGCGCATGAGTGCACAAGCAGGGAGAGAGGCAGAGAGAGAGAGAGGGAGAGAGAATCCCAACCAGTCTCCATGCTCGGCATGGAGCTCAATGCAGGGTTCGATCTCACAACTGTGAGATCAGGACCTGAGCCAAAATCAAGAGAAGGACACTTAACCGACTGAGCCACCCAGGCGCCCCAAATTTTAGTAAATTCTGAGACGAAGTGTGGGAGCAACTCATTCAAATATCTAGAAAGGGGCCCTGGGAAGAAGACAGGAAGTGCCAATATTCTGAGGTATGGTTGTGCTTAAAATGTTTAAGGATGACAGTAAGTAAGCCCTGTGTTTAGAGTAGAGTGAAGAAAGAATGTTAGGAGATGAGATTAGAGAAGCAAGCAGCTGCAGGACAGTCACAAGGGACTCTAAGGGCCATCCTTTTACTCCGAGATAAGAAGCCCTTAGAGGATACAGGGCCAAAGAGTACAGATTAGGAAGATTGCTCTTTCTGCTGTGTAGGGAAAAGATCATAAAGAAAGAAGTGGAAGTAGGAAATCCAGTCTCTGTAGATGAAATACAATGAGGGCCTAGATAAATGGCAGTTGTATAGAGGTGGTGACAAATGGTCAACTTTGGATATTTTTAAAAGCAGAACTGAGAGGAATTACAAATGGAAAAAAAATTAAAAACAAAACCCAGTGAAGATCAGACATATAAAATTTAAAGTATCAAAGAACAAAAAAGGAATAGCTGGCAATATTAAGTAATAATCTAAATTATAGTACAATGAATTAAGAAGTCACCTAAACATTTATCACCTTAGTTTTTTTAAAGCTTCATAAAAAGGTGTCAAATGGCCAACAAATAGTGTACAGCCATTATTTGCTTTATAACAAAGTGGTCTCCAAACTTGAAAATTTAATTAACAAAGATTAAATGGAGTTTGCTTGAGAGAATTTTTATATTAAAACTGATGATACAGAATTTATAAATAATCATAGTTCTATGTAAATCCACTGGAAAATTTATGTTTCTTTATTAAATAGTAGCTATAAGGCAAAACGGAATAATGATACAATATAATAACAAATTTAAAAGTTCAATTTGGCTTTTCCAAATCCAGTGCTCTTTAGTTTAATTTAGTTTTAACTAATTTTGATTTAGGAATTTACAAAAGCAAAGAAATTAATCTAAAATTACTTAGTCAAAGCCTATCATTCCATCTCTGTAAACATTAGAGGATCATAAGACTTTACATTTTTTTAAAAGCAATCTTTGTGACTTAGCTTTCCTTCATCAGAGACAGTGGTATACCTTTCATGTAATTAGGTTTCTTTTCCGTATAAACCAATTTATTTGTTTTTAAAACCTAAGAGGGTGTCGCAAATTGTGATTATTAAGCAAAAAAGAAAAAGAAAATGGTTTGTGAATTAAAGTTCCTTCTGTTCTTTTTTGTTAAAAATATACTCTCTCACACCAGGAGGAGATTCTAGTCACATGTGTTTGCCAAGACTTCAATTCTACCCAGATTTCAGAAATAAATGATGTAAAAGAGGTGAAAAATCGAGCTGATAAGGTTCATTTTATACATACAACCCATCAAAAATGAGAAAGAAATACCTAAAATATGAGATCTTTTTAATCTAAAGATATGTTAAAGCACGAATGAACTGCTTTCCGGCAGTGACGACCTGCCCACGAGAACATGCCCCTCGCGAAGGACCTCCTGCACTCGTCCCCGGAAGAGGAGAAGAGGAAGCACAAAAAGAAGCGCCTGGTGCATAGCCCCAACTCCTACTTCATGGATGTGAAGTGCCCGGGGTGCTACAAAATCACCACCGTGTTCAGCCACGCGCAGACGGTGGTGCTGTGTGTGGGCTGCTCCACCATCCTGTGCCAGCCGACAGGAGGAAAAGCGCGGCTCACAGAAGGATGCTCCTTCCGACGGAAGCAGCACTAAGAGCACCCTGAGTCAACATGAGTGGGGAATTAACCCAATAAACAGATTTTGGATAAAAAAAAAAAAAAAGCACAAATGAACCTAAAAAATGATTCTGAATTAAAACAAACAAAACATTAAGAAATTTTAAGCATGAGAAAATTAGGGTAACATACCTGGTAAGCAAATACAATAAATCTACAGATCAACAATAAAGCATTTTAAATAACTCTCTTGCCTTCTACAAAAGAACATTACCCAGTCCCTTCAACTTTTTGTATAATTAAAAATAGAATATTGAAAAATAAAGAAAAGAAAAATATACTCTTTTGTTATTTACTTAAAAAATTTCTGGTCCAAAAAAAAAATAAAAGCCTCTAAGAATATTCAGAGAACAATGAAAATAAGAACACTCAAAGTTTATAAGAATAAATCAGGTAAATTAGGAAGAACATCCCATTTGGAATCAGACAGCACCAAGTTCAAATTCCAGTTTTGGAATTCATATATTGCATCATCTTGGGAAAGTACATTATTTTCTGCATTTTATTTCATAAAGTGGAGAGAATCAAAGTTGTCAGGATTAAATAAAACAATATATTAAAAATCATTTAATAAAAAATAAGGCATCATTCTTAAGAAATATTAATTATCATCCCTCCAATCTCCTAAAATCTCTTCCGTGGAATGCAGAGAAAATTATATTCACAGGCAAACCTAGAGCCTTACATGCTTTTGTCTCTCAAAAATAAATAAATATTTATTTTTTATTTATTTAGATTTAGTAAATTAGAAATTTATTTAGTAATTTAGAAAATTACTGAACATGCTTTCCTTAATATTGATGGTTACTTTATGCTTAATGTGTATGACTCGGCTGAGAAATCAGTGTAAACAATGTAAATAAGCACTAAAAATAACATGAAAGGCACCTGGATACATACGCACACACACACACGCATACTTAATCATAACCTTTTTCTATAAACACTTTTATTCTTATGGTAGAGATGGGGCCTCAAATGCATTTGTAATTAATTTCTTATCTAATGACAAACGCATGTACTTTTATTTCTAGTTCTCATGAAGTGTTTTCATTTTTATCATGTTTAAATTAAAATAACCACTTTTTAAAAACATTTTGGAACAGAGAGGAAATAAATATGTAAATAAAATCCTTTATTTCTGAAATGAGACTCACTCAGTTCAAGTATATGAACCAAATTATCAACAATGAAAACAATGCCCCAACTTTCTGAAGCATTTTTCTTCACAGAAAACAGAAACCTCTGACAAAGATAAGGCACTGATTTCATGTTTCAACATACAGGTTAACCAACACCAAGATAAAGAACATAAAAAGAGAAAACCAAAAATACTCAAAAACAAGATAAGTACCCTGTAGACTCAATATGGGACAAAAATACCTGTGAGGCAAAAGCAAGATGACCATATGATTTAATGCACATACTAGAGTATTTCTGAGACTCCTAATCAAGAGGAAAAACAGCCAACAGAAATCAATCCTGAGATGACCCATGCAAATAAGGATTTTAAAGTAGTTGTTTCAAATATGTTCAAGGACTTTTAAAAAATATGGTTATGATGCATGAACATGTAGAAATCTCAGTGAAGGAAAGAAAAAAACTACAAAATTATCAAAAAACAAGAATCAGGTGAGGAAGTATATGAATGAAAAGTCAGATGGGTTTAATAGCAGAACTTGGATATGTCAAAAAAATAATAATAATAATAAAAAAATAAAAAATCACAGAAGCAGAAAATAAAATAGAAATTATCCTGTCTGAAGAACAATAAGGAATAAAGACTGAAAAGACATAAAGAGAGCTTTAGTAACCTGTGAGACAATAAAAAGTGGTCAAAAGTATGTGTATTTGGAGTCTCAGAATGAAGGTGAGAGAGAATGGGATGAAAAAAATACTGGCAAATAATTACTCACATGTGGTAAAAACATGAACTTACATATCTACAAAGTTTGGTATACTGTAAGCAGGATAAATATAAAAGAAAGGACACTACTTAGTATATCACAGAAAAATTACTGAAATCCAAAAATGAGAAAATCTTTAAAACAGTCTGAGAAAAACATCAATATATTCTGGGTAACAATACCTTAACTGTTGACTTCTCATCAGAAACAGTGGAGACCAAAAGAAAACGGAACATTTTTATAAAGATCGCTTTAACTCAAAATTCTATATCCAGTGAAACTACATTTCCCAAAAAAAAAAAAAAAAGTAAGAATAGACAATACCGGATCAATAAAATGGAGAGAATTAATCACCAGCAGAACCACACTACAAAAATTGCTGAAGTTGGGGAACCTGGGTGGCTTGGTTGAGCGCCCGACTCTTGATTTCGGCTCAGGTCATGATCCCAGGATTGTGGGACTGAGCCCTGCATTGGGGCTCAGCGCAGAGCCTGGTTAAGATTCTCTCCCTCTCTCCCTCTTCCCTCTCTCTAAGATAAAATAAATAAATAAATAAACTATAAAAAAAATGCTAAAGTACTCAAGTTCAAGGTAAAGGACACCAAATGCCAACTACAGATCTTCAGTTTCTGTTTCTGTAATAAAATATATGGGTATGGACAAGGCAAATATGTGGGTAAACGTAAAAGAATACACACGTGTGTGTGCTTCTCCTAATTTCTTTAAAAGACATTTTATTATTTAAGACAATATGAAACAAAAGCACAAAGAATGGATGGAGGTTCTGGGAGTACCTGGCTGTCTCATACAACTGCTGGGGGAAGTGCAAAGTGATACATCCACTTTGGTAAACACTGTAACAGTTTCTCACAATATTAAGCATATAATTATCATCTGACCCAGTAACCCTATTCCTAGGTATTTCCCTAAGAGAAATGAAAACCTATGTTCACACAAAGACTTGTATTTAAATGTTCACAGCAACTGTATTTGTATTAGCCCAAGACTGGAACCCCAAATTTCCATTCAGTAGATGAATAAACTGTGGTATATCTACACAATGGAACACTATTCAGCAATCAAATGAAACAGAGTATACTGATTACACACAATACACACAAATCTCCAAAGCATTATGCAAAGAATGGATACGTACACATACAGAAATGCACATGACTCTAAAGAAACAAAACTGCAGTTGTTGAAAAACTCCAGAATTTTAAGTATATTTTCTCCCTCTAAAAGAAGCTATTGTAATGAAAAAATTAGTATTAAAAACCTAGACATGAACCTAACATAAAATATAACAAGATCTTAGTAACCTATAGAAAAAAATTAAAATGCAGTTTTTATCTAGATTATTTCCACCAAACTACAACACGAAGGGAGGGAAGCATATAATCAGCTGTGGATTTTTTGTTTTTATTTTTAGATAAAAACCATTACATAAACGTAATGCCATATCTTTTTGCTCATATTATTTAAAAGGAAGAAGATACTAGAAAATGGCCACATGCTTGAAATTTTGTCCAAAGAAGACAAAAAAAAAAGAAGAAAAGAAAAGAAAAAGGTAAAAAAAGAGTTTCCAATTCTATGGGATTTAACCAAAGGAAATGATGCACAAAGCTCTCATTCTAGTACTATAGCTGCTGCTCTCACAGAGTTAAATATGTGTACAACTGGCCTGGAACAAAATCTGTGGAAAGCAAGAACATACGTTTTTAATGATATCTTATAGACATTCACAAGGAACAACAGTTCCATTCCACAACACTCATTATATTTTCTGCATCACAAATAGAGGCTCTAGCTCAGAATTTATAGTTTGAATAGTTTTGGTTTACTCAGATCTCTAAAAGATTTTGTTTTCCACACTGGTCTGCACACCTATGCTGCTTCACAGTACACAGACTGATGAACTCAGTAACCCTCATTTTATTCACCTTTCCTTCTCCATTACCCTTTTCCACTGATTCTACTCTTATCAATACCTATACTAAGAATACATATTAATATCATGAAAAATAATGGAAAATAACACATAGCAGAATAAGAAATACCAAACAAGGTAATTCTACACAGAGACCTATTTGTATTGTATCAGAAAAACCTCCTGGAAAAGACCTGGTAGATTTTTTTTTCCAAAAATATAAATATTCATTGCCATTTCACAAGAAACGTTACAACCAGCAAAGTAAAATCATTCGGGTGCCTTAAATATAGCAGAAATTCAAATAATTTTTCTAATCTGGTTTTAATTTTGAAGCATTTAACAGAATGGCTGAAAACTCAGGTTTGGGGTCAGACAGACCTCCAATGAAGTTCCAGCCCCATCATCTAAGAGCTACCCTATAGAACTTAAAAATGTGCCCATGTCCCCAAGAAATCTACCTCATAATCCTTTAATTTAACTGTGTTTCCTTCAGCACTATCTTTGAAGATAATTTATTTAGGTCTTTCCACTTTAAAAGAAAGCTGAAATTAATGAAATAAAAATATTTCCGGGTGGAAATATTGGTGGCTCATCAGTTAAGAGTCTGACTCTCGGTTTTGGCTCAGGACATGATCCCACAATCTGTAAGATCGAGCTTCGCATCAGGCTCTGCACTGACAGTGTGGAGTCTGCTTGGAATTGTCTCTCCCTCTCTCTCTGCCCCTTCTTCTCCCTCCCTCTCAAAATAAATAAGTAAACATTTAAAAAAAATAAAAATATTTCCTAGAACAACCAAAATTTAAGAGGTGGGAAAAATGCTAGGGATCATTTACCGATTAGAGGATAAATCCTACATGTTTAGAGTTGAAGAAACTAAAGCTTCCAGAGCTTATAGGACTTTCCCAAGGCTAGCTAACAAACACAAGAGAGGATTTTAGAATTTAGGCCTCCCCTACCCTTCACCATACCACAAGAATGCGACTGAAACCTAAAAAACACTGGAAAAGGTCAAGGTTTAAAAAAAAAGCAAGATATTCCCGGTAATGTAATTCTACTCTTAATTATAGTACATTTTACTCAATTTGTCCCTGTTCCTCAAACTACCTCCTCCCACACCCCATCCCTACATACTCATGCCTATTCAGGTATACTTATTAATGAAATCAAAGAACTAAAGATCAAAAAAGCCATCCTTTTACTGGGACCTCTAATCATAATTAACTCACTAATGACTACATTATTTAAGAGCAAACGATCAGCACTCTCAGAAAGCAACACTGTACAAGACCACAGGATTTTTCAGAGGAGTGGTGGGATGTGGTGAAGAGCATGGGCTCTGGAGCCCAGCTGGATTCCAGTGGCTCCGTGTAAGACTTTAGACACGTTTCTAACCAAGAATTTCCCCCCCTCTCCAGTGCCTCAGTTCCTTAATCTGAAAAACGTGGGGGAGACACTATCACATTTTGCTGAGCTTATGTAAATATTAAACAGATATTCCAAAAGAAGCACTCAGCGTAATTACTAGACATGCAGTAATTGTTACAGAAATGTTAGAGCTTTTAGGATGACAGTGGTGACATGCCAGCCCCTTTCTGTGCCAGAGTACATGCACAGAAAAGCAAACTGAACTCTATTCCTGCCGGTTCTAAAGGTTAACACAAATATGTTCCTTTAACATTTCTATGCTATTCTCTATTTTTTCTCCCTAAATAACAGTATTAAATTGTGTTTCAAAAAGTAAGAAAATCAAACACCATATAAATTTGCTTATTTTTAAGATAAATGCATGGACACTAGGTGTTCATTTAGCAAAAGAAAATTTAAACCGAACAGATTTGGTTTTCACATGTTTATTACTGCCTTGAAAGACATAAAAGAATACGTAATTTATTCGACTTTTAAATTTCTCTAAAAGTAAGCTGAAATTCTACATATATGAAATACAGATAAATTCTGATACTTCTAAGACAAGTACAATGCTGGCCTTTGAAAAAGTCCCAACTGCCTAATTTTCATTAATTCCCTTTTTACTCACGTAATTTATTCATCCCAGAAGGTATCTATATCAATATAATTGCTCTGATTTCAATTTTTGTTTTCTAATTTTTTGTTGTTAAAAACTGTAAAATCACTCCACAAGCAACAGTTTAAAAACAGAACAATTGTTTTCATTTAAAGATCAAACAAAAGAAATCTTTAACAGTCTGCAAGGTGAAGTAGCTTATAGGCCTAAATTACCTCCTATGAGGTTACTTCACCTGACGTAAGGTCCTTAGGCATCACTGGCATTCTGAAGAGGCTCCAACATCTGTCTGGTGAGTATGTGAAACTCTACATTACAGAAGGTGATTAATTTAACCAAAGGAGAAATTACACATGCCCTAGCATTTCAATCTTCTTAAAAAGCTCTGATCTTGGTTATTTCATAACCAAGTACTATTATCCCTAATGGCCAAGGCATTCTCTAGTAACAATTTGCAAGCCCGGGAGTCTTATTAACTCTTTCAGGCCATCACAGTACCATTAAGAGGATTAGAGCCTGGAACCTAATTACAGTGTGTTAGAAGGTCTTAATGCTCTCCAGGTGTTAATGAGCCAGCCAAAGTGACAGATTTTCGATCAGGGAACACAAAGAATTTGTTTTTAAATGTTCTTTAGATTTTTCTTTTTTGATTTTCAGTTTCAGAAGAAAAAAATCTAGAAGACTTAAATAATACAATTAAAATTACAGAAATACAGCCAGCAATCACAGTTTCTTTCTAATTGAAATATGTTCTCTGATGCAACAGCTAGGTTCAGTTCAGTCATGTCAAAGTTGAAAACTATCAGTATCAGGACAGGCCATTACAGTGTACTGCAGTGGGCACATATGTTCATCGAGATCAAAGAAGTTATTTCATAATACACCAACCCTAAAACCTCCTTGCAGAATTGTAGGCCAAATAAATTTTAAAAATATATACGGAAATATGGAAGGACATACTGTCAATAAATTAAAACAGACTTTTTTTTTTCAAAAAAGAAAACATAGTTACTGATCACGTCAAAAAACAGCTTCTTTTTTCTTAAGGTAGTGGAAATTAATTTAGGACTTATTTTTAAATGTCTAAAAAACAATGAAAATGTATAAAGAGTAATAAAAACTTCTCTATAAATATCTGTATTACACACATCCTCAGAAAACTACAGAATTAAAAAAATATATATGGATAGCTATCCTTTCCCCTACATGATTTTAACCTTTCTCCTTATTGATCTAATAAAAATGCCAAGAAGTATAAACAAATGCTTACACTATTGTAAAATCAATTACTCCTTTGTGATAAGATTCCAATTTAGATACTCATTTTCTTAAGTTATTGCATTAGATATTTTAAAGTTATTTAAGTAGAAAGTGACCCAGAAAAAGACATTTCTGACATGTATGGACTCAGAATCAATCTCCCATCCGCTTCACGTAAAAATTTTTGGGAAATGTACACCAGCCAACAATGAAAATGAAAAAGAGGACATGAAAGAATCTAAGAAAAAACAGAACCATTAACTCAAGGGCAATGAAAAGAAGCCCGTGATGATTGCTGTACAGCAAGCTATTCTCCTGTGTCCATAATTAGTGTGATAAGGGAGGTGAATATTAGTATTATTCACCTGAATACTATGTTATTTCTTACTTTTTAATTTTCAGATTCAAGAGACAAAATATGAAAAAGTTAAAGAACAGAATTTAAACATGATAAAATTAGTCACTGTGTAGCGACTGTTCAGAGAAATGGTCTGTAAAGGACAGAGAAGGAGTACAGAAACCGCAATGTCCTAGTTCTGTACTGGGCAACCACAAGTCAGTGTTCAAAATGAACCCAGCGGTAAATACTGCCCAGAGTTTAATACTTAGAGTTTTTAAGATAACTGAAGAAGAAATACAGCAACATAATTTAAAAATGGATAAGAAGTTAAACTCCTCAGTTTTCAAAGCAGCAACCTGAGTCAAAAGGGAAAGACATAAATTAAGAAAAACAAGCTTAGGGTAGAGAAGCAACTGTGCAGAGGAACTAAAAACATATAGGGAAGAAGATAACGAGAAGTCAGACTGGGGTGAGAAGTGGGAATGAGACTCGTACTTTTTATTTTCTATATACCTCTTTACACTTCTGAGTTTTTATTTCCAAGCATATGATTATTTTTATAATTAAAAAAGCCATCCAAAACACTGTGTGTGTGATTTTGGAAGGTTAAATGTGGAGGGGACACATAATAAATTGTTTAAATGTTGCTTAATTTACAATTAAATATAGTTAATTTTCAAAGATGTAGAGAACAGCAACAAACTTTTGATATCTGTTAGCTAATATTTATTTAATCATGAGTTCAAATATACATTTTTATCTTACTGCAATAAAATCACAAGTTGTTATAAGAGGGATTTCATCTAATCTCAAAATTAAGAAACTGATTATTTATTTGTAAGATCTCCTCTCCCCTGCCAAAGGTCTATTTTTAATCTGTAATGTGTAAAATAAGCCATATGCTTATAATACTTAAGCTCCTACTGAACTATACATTAGGTACCTTTAGAAGATAAATTGATTGTTATAATAGAAAACTATTGAATATCATAATCAAATCTTATAAACTGATTTTTAAAAAATTCCTTCACAAATTTAGGAAGCTTTCAACCCTTGCAATTACTGAGCATCTCTCAGTTCTCATCCCCTCCAATGCCCCCCCTTTAGTAGGTGCTAATGAAAACACAGACAACACATCAGGCTGAGTAATGAAGATAAAAAGTAAAATTAAGAATGATTTTTGTGAGGGGCACCAGGGTGGCTCGGGTGATTGAGCATCCAACTCTCGGTTTTGGCTCAGGTCGTGATCTCTAGTTCATGGGTTCAATCCCCACATCGGGGATCGAGCCCCACATCAAGCTCCGTGCTGACCATGTGGACCCTACTTGGGATTCTCTTTCTTCCCCCCTTCTCTTTCTAATAAATAAATAAAAGTTAAAAAAAAAAAGAATGATTTCTGTCAATTAGTATTTGCTTAAGCAGCAGGACAACAAAAACTGTCTTTTGTCTGAAATAGTTGAGAGAACAGCTGGACCATGTCTGAGAGATACAACAAATATAAACAAAAACTTGAGTTTAGGGGCACCTGGTGGCTCAGTCAGTTAAGCATCCGACTTCGGCTCAGGTCATGATCTCACAGTTTGTGAGTTCAAGCCCTGCGTCGGGCTCTGTGCTGACAGCTCGGAGTCTGAAGCCTGCTTCAGATTCTGTGTCCCCTTCTCTGTCTCTCAAAAATTATGTAAAAAAAAAGTTGAAAAAAACCGAGTTTAAATTAAAAATAAAGGCTGCCACATAGAGTCATCTAGTATTCTATGCTTTATAATTTAAAAAAATTTCTACTACGATTTCTTCAGCCTTTCACTTTGTGCCTACACCTATTTTTTTCTTGTGTCACTATAAAAAGAAGAGAGAAAAGAAAATTCAATAGATACACAATATATTACAATAAGGTGAAGGTGAAGGAATAACAATGAAACACTTAAAACTCTTAAAATTAAAGAATAACTTACTCTACACAATCTACATATATAAGAGTACTTACAGTACTACCCACAGTGAACACTATGCAAATATCCTTGAAGTAAATAATATCCATTCTTCCCCGTATTCCTTACTCTTTCAGGAAATAAATACAAAACACAATGTCAGCCCACCATTTCAGAGCAAAAATATGTCAATAACACTCAATTAATCTTTTCAATTTTAGGATTTTAAAAGACATATTATGAAGAAGCATTATTGTATTTTTCATGATGAAAATAATATATCTGTTCCTTCTGGTGAATGAAAAAAAAGTCCTTTTTTTCTTTCAAAACAAGTTCTTGTAATTATTTGTGTCTGATGTCACCTCAACCTAAATAAGCTTCAGTAGTCCTTCCTGTGTGTCTTTTTGTACAAGCATACACAAAAAGAATTTAGAAGATGCCAAAGTGCAAAGTCCTCTCCATTCAGGACACAAACAGAATTAAAGTAAAAAGAGACTTAAAATTTTTTCATTCTAACCCTTAGGAAACTCGAGAGAAACATAAGGTACTTATCAGCCTTTTGTAATCTGGTTTCTATACTGCTAGTTACAAAAACCACGAATTACTACAATCAAGTATGAACTGCTTAGTATGGTATTGTAGATGGGCAATGGACTTTATAATCAAACAGAAATGAGTTCAAATCATGGTTCTACTAGGTAATGGATGTGCAAACTTGGGCAAGTTATTTAAACCCTGGAGCATCTTTTAAATTAAGAATAATAATATGTACTAGAACAGGTACGAGTGCTTGGCATATGGTAAGAGTTTAAAAAGTTAAATCGCATCTCCACAGTACTGAGCTAAAGAATAGTTTATTCCACCTAACACATAGTTTCATTCGGGCTCTCAGCCTCTCCAGTTTAAAGAGGACATCCCTTGGCAGGGTTTCATAACTTCAGTGTGTCCTGTCACAAATCAGTTAGTTAGAGGATTTGTTTCGGCTGGTTGCTGCACCATGATTTTATCAGTTCTCATTTGAGGAGCACTTAATGCATTAAAAAATGTTTAACAGTGTATTTTACTCTATGAGAAATATGATAATAAAGAAATGCAGGATAAAATAATCAGACAACTCAAGTCTCATATTTTCATTGTAGTTTTTATGTTTTAGTTTTGCCCCTGAGGTTATTTGTACTTCACCTTATCAGACCCTTCTCTCTCTCAATTACACTCAAGAACGGCATAAAATCTCTTGCTGTTCCACGTGCAAGAAAAGGTTTTAAATGCACATAAATTAAGAGAGGTTAACACTTAAGTGTTAATGAGTTTCAGTCCATTCGGAAACGGCATATTTTCTAGTTGAGGTTTAGAAGAACCCCGGAGCCTGAAAAAACACGAAGCTGAAAGAAACAAGGCTAGAAAAATAGGGGGAAAAGTAGTCAAAGAATAGTAACAGTGGCCATATATTCAACACTTGATAGGTGACAGCCCGATGCTTTAAGTGAATCATCTCCTACTGTCGACAGCTCACAAGTAGACAGAATTATCTACCTTTATAGGTAGTCAAACCGAAATTCACAGCGCTGAGATGACCTACCCCAAATCACGCAGACAGCGAGCGCGCAGACAGACGCAGGCTGAGTAAGTCGGCTCCTTATCATAATGGCTGTTTCTGGAACTTACATTTCTAGGGTCCAAAACTTTGTCAAAGGACACTTATCTTTCCCTCCGCTCTTGCAACACAGAACAAAAACTAGGTACAGAAACAGTTTATGTCCTTGATGAACATGCCTTCCTTAGTTTTCTAGTTGCTCAGACGAACAAGAGAGATGTAAGGAAAGAAAGAAGAAAGGAAGGAGGGAGGGAACCTACAGAATGTATTTTCTTGGCCTGAGGTACCACCTGCCTATCTAGCCTTTTCTCTTTCTTGTCCTTCCTAGGAACACGACACAACTCAGGTACAATCGTAACAGATTCCCCGTTATAATCTGTGAATGAAGAGAAAAAAAAAACACATAAATTTAACTCTCAAATATACACATTCTGTTTTACATGAGCCCCCTTTAGATGCTACGAATTCAAATGACATCCTAATTTACTTGTTTCTGGAAAGTTACAAACTTACCATGAAACTTTGCAGCTTCAGGGTCATTCACATTGATAGCAATTATTTTCCAATCTGTTTCACCCTGATCAATAAGAGCCAAAATTCCAAGGATCTTCACACGAATAACCTCTCCACGAGAAAGAACCTTTAAAGAGAAAAGAAATTCAGCATTTTCAGGGTTTTGGAGAAACTTACTCATATATCATTAAACCCATATGAAAGATTAAAAGCAGAATAAAATTTAATAAAGCTTTAATAATTAAAGATAGTATAAAAACAGTCTATAAAGCCTTTTATGATATCCCTTTCAAAATTAAGTATCTTGATCCCTTTTTGGAAACTGATGTTATTCAGAGATCTTGAAATTTAATGTACTAATCCTAGAACTCCTACTAAACAGAAAATACACCCATGTACATCATTATATAGTATAAACATGGCTTTTGCTGCTTGGGGATAAAAAAGAGACCTGAGAATCTTTTTAAAATGCTTTTTTGCAAACCAAACTTATCAGTTACAAGTGAAAAGTAAATTTTTAACATATTAGAAGACAGCCTTAAGAAGATAATGAATGACACTGAAAGTTTAATATGTTAAAAACACAGATAAAACAGGTTTCATAAAATGCTTTAAAAAGATTTTAAAGGAAACCAAGAAATTGCATGATGTTGAAACAGATGTTCCATGCATTAAAGTTCTATCAGTGGTCCTTCAAAGTTGGCAATGCTAAGTTTATATGTATGCATCCTTTCTATATCCTGTTGGCCCTACAGAATTTCACTGCAAGCTATAATTTGAACACATGCTTCAGAACAAATTCATGATTCAAAATGCAGCTTTACATTTGGAAAGCAAGGTATGCAAAAGAAAGTCATTTTTGTGTCTTGAAATTTGAGAAGAAAAAAAAAACCCCAGATCTGAAACCATAAAGTCAAATAAATCCTTTGAGAACATTTGCAAAATGAATCTAAAATCTTAATATAAATCTACAGGAATCTGTAATTAGTTACAACTAATTACACACAATAGATTAGTGTGATTTTATAGAGTAAAATGAAATCTCACTTGTAGGGAAACATGCACAATCATATTAACCAGATTCTCACATGTCTAAGCGCCATTAAGTACCCATCACTATATTAAACGCTATGTACCTAAAAAAATCCCTGTTCTTAAAGGTTTCCAATCTTGTTGGGGACACTCCATGCCAGGAGATCCTTTATAAAACAAAAATGTTCAAATTTGAAGTTATCACACAATTACCAGGGTAAGGCTGGTCACCCTGGTTAACTCAGTGATAAATTAGATTACTGGTTCTCGACCAGAGATAATTTGCCCTCTCGAGACTATCTGACCCTGTCTGGAGACAATTTTCATTGTCAAAAACAGGGAGGTATTACTAGCATCTAATGAGAGAAGTCCAGGGATACTGAACAGGACAGTCCACAATAATAGAATTATCCATCCAAAATGTCAATGGTGCCAATAGAGGACCCTGCAGAAGACTTTGATGGCAGGGGAATTCCTAGGAATCATCTATAGTTTTAAAAAGCACATTATAGGGGAGAAGTCAAGATGGCAGAGGAGTACGGATACCAGAATTTCCCTCATCCCTCAAACACAGCAGTACTGAGGTCAGAACACTTGGAATTCCAGGAATTCAAGCTACAGGAATCCAGGCTACAAACTGACAGAAGCATCTCCTGGGGCGTACAGAGACAGCTTGGCAGGACAGAGCCTTACAGTTTGATTTTTTTGGTCAATTCTTTTTATATATATATTCTCTTAGTTCCTTCCTTCCTCCCTCCTTTCTCTCTCTCTCTCTCTCTCTCTCTCCCCCCTCTGTTCTGGTTGTTTGTTTGTTTAATCAGGCATTTTTACTCTATTCTTTTTACACCTTTTCTGTATCTCCTTCTTTATTTTCCTCTCTCTCTTTCTGGATTAAGCCCTATAGTTTCTTTGATTCTCTGCCCGGTCTTTTTCTCTACCCCTGTCACTTCTCTCTCTGTTTGGGATAAGGTTTCTTTTCCCCCCATCCTTCTCCTCTTTTCCAAGGTTACTTCAAGGACAAATCAAAGCACACTTGGTGGACGATCCAATCTACCACTATAAGTAGTGAGATAAAGCAGCCAAGACACAGTAACAGAGTCCACGTGACACACTCCAAAAACCCTTACAGAACTGCAAGGCCCTGAACACTGTATGATCCCTTTTTAATATAGAGTATTCACAGGTATAGGACACATAACAAAATATATAAAGGACAGAAAACTAGCCAAACTGACGAAATGGAAGAATTCTCCTCAAAAGACATTCCAGGAAGAAATAACAAGCAGAGAATTGCTCAAAACAGATACAAATAATATATCTGATCAAGGATTTATAATAATAGTCATAAGATTAACTGCTGAGCTTAAAAAATGCATAGAAGACAGCAGAGAATCTACTGCTACAGGGACCAAGGACCTAAGAAATAGTCATGATGAATTAAGAAATGCTGCAAATGAGGTGCAAGATAAACTAGATACAGTGACAACAAGGATGGAAGAAGCAGAGGAGAGAATAGGTGAAATAGAAGATAAAATTATGGAAAATGAGAAAGCTGAGAAAAGGAGAGAAAGGAAATTACGAGACCACGAGGGGAGAATTAGAGACCTAAGAGATTCAATGAAATGGAACAATATCCATATCATAGGAGTTCCAGAAGAGGAAGAGAGAGAGAGAAAGGAGAAGAAGGTTTATTTGTGAACAAATTATAGCTGAGAACTTCCCTAATCTGGGGAAGGAAACAGGCATCCAAGTCCCGGAGGCACAGAGAACTCCCTTCAAAATCAGCAAAAACAGGTCAACACCATGACGTATCATAGTGAAACTGGCAAAACATAAAGATAAAGAAGGAATTCTGAAAGGAGCTAAGGACAAACGGGCCTTAACCTACAAGGGTAGACACATAAGGGTAGTAGATCTGTCCACTGAAACTTGGCAGGCCAGAAAGGAGTGGCAGGGAATGTTCAAGGTGCTGAATAGGAAAAATACGCAGCCAAGAATCCTTTATCCAGGGCGGCCTGGGTGGGGCTCGGTCAGTTAAGCATCCGACTTCAGCTCAGGTCATGATCTCATGGTGTTTGAGCTCCATGTCAGGCTCTGTGCTGACAACTCAGAGCCTGGAGCCTGCTTTGGATTCTGGGTCTTCCTCTCTCTCTGGCCCTCCTCTGCTCACACACTGTCTCATTCTCCCTCAAAAATAAATAAAAACATTTAAAAAATGTAAAAAAAAAAAAAAAAGAGTCCTTTATCCAGCAAGGCTGTCATTCAAAATAGGAGAGATAATGGCTTTTCCAGAAAAACAAAAATCTAAAGGAGTTCATGACCACTAAACCAGCCCAGCAAAAGATCCTAAGGGACACTCTGTGAGTGGAAAGCAGCAAAGACTACAAAGGACCAGAAACATCACCACAAGCATGAAACCTACAGAGAGTATAATGACACTAAATCCATATCTTTCAACCATCACTCTGAATGTAAATGAACTAAAAGCCCAATCAAAAGACAGAGGGTATCACAATGGATAAAAAACCAAGATCCATCTATATGCTGCCTACAAGAGACTAATTTTAGAATTGAGGACACCTGCAGATTGAAAGTAAAGGGATGGAAAACCATCTATAATGCTATGGGATGTCAAAATAAAGCCAGAGTAGCCATTCTTATATCAGACAAACTAGATTTCAAAACAAAGACTATAACAGGAAATGAATTAATTATATTAATTATATTCAATTATATATTAAATATATAATTATATCATATCATAATTAAGGCATCTATCCATCAAGAAGAGGGACAATTATAAATGTTTATGCCCCCAAATACATGAATCAATCACAAACATAAATAAACTTATAGATAATAATACCTTGATTATAGGGGACTTTAATACTCCATTTACCGCAATGGATAGATCATCTAGGCAGAAAATCAATAAAAGACAATGGCTCTGAATGATACATTGGAACACATGGACTTAACAGATACAGTCAGATCTTTTCATCCAAAAGCAGAATACACATTCTTCTTGAGTGCACATGGAACATTCTCCAACACAGATCACATACTGGGTCACAAAACAGCCCTCAACAAATATAAAAGGATTGAGATCATACCATGCATATTTTCAGATCACAATGCTATGAAACTTGAAACCAACCACAATGAAAAATCTGGAAAGCCTCCAAATACATGGAGGTTAAAGAACATCCTACTAAAGGATGAATGGGCCAACCAGGAAATTTAAGAACTTAAAAAATACATGGAAGCAAATGAAAATGAAAAATGACAATCCAAACCCTTTGGGATGCAGCAAAGGCAGTCCTAAGAAGAAAATACATTGCAATCGAGGCCTAGCTCAAGAAGCAAGAAAAACCCCAAATACAGAATCTAACCTCATACCTAAAGAACTAGAAACTGAGCAGCAAAGAAAACCCAAAGGCAGCAGCAGAAGAGAAATAATAAAAATTAGAGCAGAAATAAACAATATAGAATCCAAAAAACAGAACAGATAAATGAATCTTAGAGTTGGTTTTCTGAAAGAATAAACAAAATGGATAAAACACCCCTAGCCAGACTTCTCAAAAAGAAAAGAGACAGGACCCAAATAAATAAAATCACAAATCAAAGAGAAGAGATCACAACAAATACCACAGAAATACAAACAATTATTACAGAATACTATGAAAAATTATATGCCAACAAACTGGACAATCTGGAAGAAATGGACAAATTCCTAGACACCCACACACTACCACAATTCAAATGGGAAGAAACAAAAAACTTGAACAGACCCATAACCAGTGAAGAGATAGAGTTGGTTATCAAAAATCTCCCAACAAATAAAAGTCCAGGGCCAGATGGCTTCCCAGGAATTCTATCAGACATTTAAAGCAGAGTTAATATCTATCCTTCTCAAGCTGACCCAAAAATACAAATGGAAGGAATGCTTCCAGGTTCATTCTATGAAGCCAGCATTACCTTGATTCCCAAACTGGACAAAGACCCCACTAAAAAGGAGAATTACAGGCCAATATCTCTGATGAACATGGAGGTGAAAATTCCCAACAAGATACTGGCAAATTGAATTCAACAGTACATTAAAACAATTATTCACTATGATCAAGTGGACTTCATTCCTGGGCTGCAGGACTGGTTTGATATTTGCAAATCAGTCAACGTGATACACCACATTAAACAGAAGAAAGGATAAGAACCATATGATCCTGTCAACAGATGCAGAAAAAGCATTTGACAAAATAAAGCATCCTTTCTTAATAAAACCCTCAAGAAAGCTGAGATAGAAGGAACATACCTTAACATCATAAAAGCCATATATGAAAAGGCCCACAGCTAATATCATCCTCAATGGGGAAAAACTGAGAGCTTTCCCTCTGAGATCAGGAACACAACAGGGATATCCACTCTCACCACTGTTGTTTAACATAGTGTTAGAAGTCCTAGCCTCAGCAATCAGACAACAAAATGACATAAAAGGCATCCAAATTGGCAAAGAAGTCAAACTTTCACTTTTCGCAGATGACATGATATTCTACATGGAAAACCCGGAAGACTCCACCAAAAACTGCTAGAACTGATACATGAATTCAACAAAGTTGCAGAATATAAAATCAATGTACAGAAATCAGCTGCATTTCTATACACCAATAATGAAGCAACAGATAAATATATCAAGGAATCGATCACATTTACAACTGCACCAAGAACCATGAAATACCTAAGAATAAACCTAACCAAAGAGATAAAAGATCAGTACACTGAAAACTATAGAAAGCTTAGTAAAGAAACTGAAGAAGACATAAAGAAATGGAAAAGCATTCCATGCTCATGGATTGGAATAACAAATATTGTTAAAATGCCAATACCACCCAAAGCAATCTACACATTCAATGCAATCTCAATCAAAATAGCACCAGCATTCTTCTCAGACCTAGAACAAACAATCCTAAAATTTGTATGGAACCACAAAAGACCCCAAATAGCCAAAGCAATGTTGAAAAAGAAAACCAATGCTGGAGGCATCACAATCCCAGACTTTAGCCTCTACTACAAAGCTGTAATCAAGACAGTATGGTATTGGCACAAAAACAGACTCAGAGCAATGGAATAGAATAGAGAACCCACAAGTGGATGCACAAATGTATGGTCAACTAATCTTTGACAAAGTAGGAAAGAGTATCCAATGGAAAAAAGACAGTCTCTTTAGCAAATGGTGCTGGGAGAACTGGACAGCAACATGCAGAAGAATGAACGTGAACCACTTTCTTACACCGTATACAATAATAAACTCAAAATGGATGAAAGACTTAAATGTGAGATAGGAAACTATCAAAATCCTGGAAGAGAAAAAAGGCAACAATCTCTTTGACCTCAGCCACAGCAACTTCTTACTTGACACGTCTCTGAAAGCAAGGGAAATAAAAGCAAAAATGAACTATAGGGACCTCATCAAGATAAAAAGCTTCTGCACTGCAAAGGAAACAATCAACAAAACTAAAAGGTAACCGACAGAATGGGACAAGATATTTGTAAATGACATATCAGATAAAGGGTTAGTATCTAAAATATATAAAGAACTTACCAAACTCAACACCCGAAAAACATAATCAAGTGAAGAAATGGGCAAAAGACATGAATAGACACTTTTCCAAAGAAGACATCCAGATGGCCAACAGACACATGAAAAGATGCTCAACGTCACTAATCATCAGGGAAATACAAATCAAAACCACACTGAGATACCATCTCACACCAGTCAGAGTGGTTAAAATTAACAACTCAGGGAACAACAGATGCTGGTGAGGATGTGGAGAAATGGGAACCCGCTTGCATTGTTGGTGGGAATGCAAACTGGTACAACCACACTGGAAAACAGTGTGGAGGTTCCTCAGAAAATAAAAAAATAGAATTACCCTATGACTCAGCAATAGCACTACCTTGAATTTATCCAAAGGATACAGCAGTGCTGATTCACAGGGGCACAGGTACCCTAATGTTTATAGCAGTGCCATCAACAATAGCCAAAATATGGAGAGTCCAAATGTCCATCAACTGATGAATGGATAAAGAAGATGTGATTTCTATATACAATGGAATACTACTCGGCAATGAGAAAGATTGAAATCTTGCCATTTACAACAATGTAGATGGAACTTGAGAGTATTATGTGAAGTGAAATAAGTCAATCAGAGAAAAGACAGTTAAACTGTGTTTTCACTCATATGTGGAATTTGAGAAACTTAACAGAAAACCATGGGGGAAGGAAGGGGAAAAATAGTTTCAAACAGAGAGGGAGGCAAACCATAAATGACTCTTAAATACAGAAAACAAACAGGGTTGATGGGGGGCAAGGGGAAAATGGGTGATGGGCATCAAGGAGGGCACTTGTTGGGATGAGCACTGGGTGTTGTATATAAATGATGAATCACGGGAATCTACCCTCAAAACCAAGAGCACACTGTATACACTGTATGTTAGCTAATTTGGCAATAAATTCTCTAAAAATAAATTAATAGATTAAAGAAGTTTAGATTAGAAAAAAAAAATTTAAATAGCACATTGTAAATTGTTTTATTTTTATTCACAAAAATTAATCTACTTTGAATTCATATAACATAAGAGTAGATTTGAAATGTTTATGGTTACACCAGCAAACAGGAAACATGTCTGGAGATTATCATAAGAATGATACATGCTCTAATCTCATAAGCAACAGAAAGGGACTGGACAAACCACTGCCCTGCTGTAATACCATTAAAGCCTAGAAAGGAAACTGTCAATCAAACCAAAAACTCAGAATAAGATACTTAAGAACACATGGTAAAATTCTTATGAATCCTCCATAATTCAATCCATTCTAAATCAATTCAACAAATTTATGCAGTATGGTGTTAGACACCAAATGAATAATACATGAGTTCTCAAGGAACTGAAACAACCTTAAATTTTTCTGTATCTGTGGATATAATTCTATTATCAGCTTCCAGGACTCTGCTCCCTTGCCTTTGTCCATTTACAGTGTGGTGTTCAGAGATGCTTTCTATTTCTACTACGATGTTCCTTACAGATGATTTGCATACCCAGACACAAAAGAAATGAGCTCCATACCAACAAAGACTTATTCTTCATTTTTTAAATGTATTTACTTATTTATTTTGAGAGAGAGAGAAACAGCATGAGAGGGGTAGGGGCAGAGAGAGAGGGCAAAAGAGAATCCCAAGCAGGCTGCATGCTGTTAGCGCAGTGGTTCGGGGCTTGAATTCACGAACCGTGAGATCATGACCTGAGCCGAAATCAAGAGTCAGATGCTTACTTGAATGAGCCACCCAGGTGCCCCAAGACCTATACTGTAGATGGTGATTAACACTTACTTCATATTTACTAAATATTGCTTCAGGTCTCATTAACTAAAGGAATAAACTGCATTGGCTATACGAGAAAACCTATTTTCCCAGTTCCATTATAAAACTATCAGTCTACACTTCCAAGGAAATCAATGTATCCAGCAAAGTCTGTTACTAATTCTTTGGGAATCCTGTAGTCCACCAGGTTTGAAAAATGAGTTGAGATTCTCAAACAATGTAGGTGTGCTGCAAAGCTTTTAGGCAGAATCAGACTGGGGTTATTATCAACCTATCTAGCTCTTATGGAAAGATTTCAAAACACAGGATTTTTAAGTCATAAATACTATGAAGCTGAATTCTTTCTCCATCATTCCTAAAGGTGATGTTAGGCAAATTACTTCACACAGTGTGTTAGGACTTGGTTTTTCAACAGTGAAATGGAAATTCTATCTCTTATTCCTTGAAAAGCAAAGGATATAATACATACATGAACTAGAATGTAAGAGGTCTACAGAAATAATATTTTTTCTCTCTGGGCTCTACCTGTATTTATCAGCTCACACTGGTCAAGTGCTAACTTCTCAGGGGCCTGGTATGAGCAGAATATAACAGTGGTCTACCACAAAAGTTCTATGCTGATTCCAAATGTGAATGAGGTAAAACTTTGGCTGGACCCAGTCAATACAAGAAAACCACGGAAAGTAAAACTGCTTAAAGCCTGTTATCCAGTGTTTCTACTCTGTAGTGTAACGAATTATGACAAACCTAAAGGCGGCTTACAGCCCGACAAAGCAAAAATCAAGGTGTTGCACAGGCTGGGCTCTGATCTGAAGGTTCTAATACTGAATCCACATAAAGTCAGTTCCTTATAGTTGTACGACTGAGGTCCCCATTAACTTGCTGGATGTCAACCAGGGACCACTTTCTGCAACTAGAAGCCAACTGTATTCCTTTTCGTGTGCCCCCTTCTCTGTGTTCAAACCAGCAACGGCACATCAGTACTTCTCACACTTTGAACCTCTGAGTTCTTCTTCTGCCACCAGCCAGAGAAAGCTCCTTACTTTTAAGGGCTCATTTAATTACACTGGGTCTGCATGGGAAATCCAGGATAATCCTACTTTAAAGTAAACTGTGCCAAATAAAATAATATTATCAAGGGAGTGCTGTATTACCATATTCACAGATTCCAGTGATTAGGTCAGACAGCTTTGAGGGGCCAGTCTAGAAACCCTGCCCCCCCATATCCGGTTATACCAAAAAAATGAAAAAGGAAAAGTTATATTCAGGAAAGCCTATAACTTTATTAACTGTCTAACAGAAAATAAACTGGAAAAAATGTCTAAGAAAATCAAAATGTCTATATGTTTATCCCAAGTGGAAGAAAACATGGAAAGATAAAAAACAATATGATTTATTGGGATAGCAGGATGTCGAGGGAAGGTTTACGCTTGATTTGATTTCCATTAACATAACAATAAATATTATTGAAGGGGGGAAAAAACGTCCTAAATGTTGAAGGAATTTGGGTCAAGGATAAAAAGAAAACCAGGCAAAAATAAAAAACCTATTCCCCTGAAAGGAAAATAAAGGGAGATCCAGGTAGAGTAGAAGAGCTGGACAAAGGCACAAACCTCAGGCCAACCAATACTTAAGAATTAGAAGGAGCTTGAAAAAGCAATCAAGAAGGAAACAATTAGAGCACAACCAAGATATTATGACACAAAGTCCAGTGAGGAGACTGTTTCAAAAAGGAAGACAAAGTTAACAGTATAAAATGCTAAGGGGAATTCAAGGTAGACAAAGCCTATGTAACAGGCCTGCTAGATTTGGCTAAAAGAAAGTTAGCAGGGACCTTTGTGAGAGTAGTTTCACGGAAATAATGGGGGATGGAAACAATTTTGAAACAGGTTGAAGATTAAATGGAAAGTAGGAGATGAAGATGAGTGTTGACCAACTCTTTTTATGAGTCTTCATGTGAAGAGGAAGAAGGCATATGGGAAAAAGCCAATAATGAAAGAGAAGTTGTGAATACAGAACAGAGAAGTGATAAGAAAATACTGTCACTCAAGAGGCAGGAAGGGACAGGATCTAGAGCACAGGGAGAAGCCCAGGTATCAGATAAGAAAGACAGTTCTCACAGGAAGAGAAGAAAGGAAGAAATAATGTGTGTGGACCCAGGTAGTTTGGTTGCCTAAGAAGGGTAAGGGAGCTCTTATCTGCTGGTTCCTATGGGCTCTACAAAATTAAAAGACAAAAATGTCCTGTTTTTAAGTGAGAACAAAGCACAAGGCGTTGAATGTCTGCAGAGAACAAGAAATATTAGCAAGAAATGCAATAGAAAATAGAAGAATGGATGCAAAACACGTAGAATTCTAGAAGTAGCAGCAACCTATGAAACTGTAGGTTTTGTTCTTCAGTGGGTCTTGGCAACCTGGAAGCAGACGCAAAAACAAGAGTACCAGTTGGCTTTATTCAGTATTAAATTTCCTGTCTGGATAACGGGTAAGGAAGACAGGGCTCAGCAAACATTTTCTGTAAAAAGTCAGATAGTAATTACTTTTAGACTTTGTGGATGGCACAGTCTCTGCTACCACTCCCCAACTTTGGTGCGAAAGCAGCCATACACAACACGTAAGTGAATGGGCCTAACTGTGTTACTGATAAAAACAGGTGATGCCCTATATTTGACTTGCCATTGGCTGCAGTTGACCAACCCTTAGTGTAACAGAAGGAAATAAAGACATAAAAAGGGACTCATATCAGAGGGAGCAATAGGCTAGAACTTAGAAGAGCTGAAGAACTGAAGAGAACTGAAATTTTATGGCATGAATAAACTAGAACACATATTAGAACAGCATGGTCTTAGGAAACAAACCTTGGAGCCTATTTCACAAACATCAATAGGGTCATTATCTCCAAAGCAGTCTGTACTCTTATCTTTTCGATGAGGATCTTCCCAAGTCTACAAAAGAGGGAGAAGGGAAGCAAAAATATAGGTTAATACTAAAATGTACCTTAATTTTTCCAAATGATCACATAGTTTTATAGTCATAATCCAAAGGAAAAATTCTCAGAAATTACACGGGCTCCACACCAACATGCCAGTACAACCTTAAACATCGTAATAATTAAGACAAATTTACGTATTTCCTCCCTCCTGCCTCTCATTTTTCTGTATAATCACATCTGAAAATGGGCAGTATTTCCAAACATACTCTTCTTCCAAGTTGAGTCAGCATGTAAATTCATGCTCACTTTTCAAGTTTCAGTTCAGAGGTTTCCACTGTCTGTGCCGTTTCCACTGGCTGCCTAAACTGTTGCTTCCATCATTCATTGCTTCCTTTGACATGGTAACAGCACTGGGTCTGGCTTTCCGTGTTTGAAAATAAACTTCCTATTCTTTAAATGACTTCTACTAGAAAAAAAAACCCAGTTTTCCCTTCAT
Organism: Cryptoprocta ferox; assembly: GCA_028646485.1. Lineage (NCBI taxonomy): Eukaryota > Metazoa > Chordata > Mammalia > Carnivora > Eupleridae > Cryptoprocta > Cryptoprocta ferox. The sequence continues at coordinate 108,990,241 of CM053567.1, read as the reverse complement.
AAACTAAAGAACAAGATACTATCTGCCAAATAAAAGAAAAATCTATTTTTGTCTCACTTCGTTTAAAAAACCCTCTATTTTGCCATCAAATCTCAAGACCTTGACAAAAACAAAAAATTGTCAACTCTACAGTTTACTGAAAAGATATATCTTGTTGGTTATAAAATACACACAAGGGCATTTTTATAAATGAACACCATTCACAGAAATTTGTTATTAAACTTAAGTATCCCCTTAGGCACAATCCTTCCCCAAAAGCCTCATAATTACCTGATTCTAAATGGAACAGTAGAAATTCCCTAAAATTATTTTCCTCAGATTTACATTACAAGATATGCGGAGATTGTGTCACCTCAGGACGGTTATCTAGAGATAATTTCAGATTATCCAAGCTTGGTTCTTCTAATTTTATAAAGATAATTTAAACAATATACTCTTACTTATAGCTAAACCTTAAACTCCAATATTTTCCTTCTGATCCTTATTTAGGAATAAACTGAACCCACCCTTACAAAAAAAAAAATCAGTAAACCAACATGTCACTACCCCCAAAATACTAATATCACTAGCAAAATATAAGAAGAACTGATATTAACATACTGGTTCTTGGTGAGAGACACTTTCTACATGATATACACAACCACACACACACACACACACATACACACACAGTCATCTCATTTTACAGATAAGTAAACTGAGGCATAAAGAATTTAAATTTGCCCAAGCTCATATTGTCTAAATGTGGCAATGGGATGAGAACTCAAGGTACTAATTATTATGCTATGATGCCCAAGTTTCAATGGCAACTGAACGGCAATTACTTTCAGATAAAACCTTATTCTATTTCATGGTTCTCTTCCTTTAAATACCTGCTCTTCCTCTCAGAATCTCCCAAGTAGGCATCCATTCGCCCAGTAAATATTTATTGAGTACCTACTCTGGGTCAGGAGTTAGGAACAGAGATGAATAGGACATAGTCAATACCCTGAAGAATGTCATGTTGATAAATGGTACAGCATTTGTCACAAATGCTATAAAATTAATCTTAATGTGCTGGAGAAACCAAGATGGGACTGAGATATAATTGAAATCAGGAAAGCTAAAGCAGAAGCAGAAAATTATCTGAAAGGTCCTTCTTTCCTAATGCAGGAATCCTCTCTTGAACCTCCCTTATTTTCATTCCCACTCTCAGAAGGGGACAAACGTGAAGTCACTCTGACCTAGATTCTAGTCCTACTTCAGTCACAAACTACCTTGGCCAGAACATCCAGACCTGTTTCTTCCTCACCTATTAAAAAAATGGCTTACATAAGACAATTGCTTGCTGTTTCTGTTTGTTAATTAGCTGGTCTATATTCCTCTTGGAATTTGACTTTCAATATTATCTATCAATTTATTCCTTCTGTCAAGGAAATAAGTACATAAGTGCAAAATTCTTAAGCTCTCAATCTTGTCACTTCTAAGGCAAGTTCTTCATGATTTCCCTTACAGCAAAATACCAGACTGGTTCATTCTATTTCCAGTCCTGCCTTTAATACTTTATATGCATACATATCAGTTTTTATTGCAAAAAGAGTTCCACTAAATGGCACCTAACTTAACTTGAAAGTATAGTATAATTTTAAGCAATCACCAGGAAAAGAAATCTTGACAAATTTAAAACTTTGATTACGCCCTCTTGTGGAGTCCTAAGTGTATAACTAGGCAGACCAACAACTAAAAAAGCTCCATATCCACAAGAGGAAATTTCAAATCTTAGTATTTGCTTCACAAAAGTAAGAAAAGATTAGCATCCAGAACTTGGAAATAACTTCTACAACTAAATAAGAAAAAGGGAAACTCAATACAAAATGGGTTAAGACAGGAACAGGTAATTCAAAGAGGAAACATGAATGACTTATAAATGTATGAAAAGATACCTAGTCTGATCAGAAAAATAAAAATTAAAACCATTAACAAGACACTGTGTCAAAAACCTAAAAACCTAATAATTCAAAATATAGTTGGCCCTTGAACAACTCGGGGGTTAGGGATGGCGAACCCCTGCACAGCTGGAAATCTGACTGTAACTTTTGTCCTCCCAAAAACATAACTACTAACAGCCTACTGTTGATCAGAAACCTTACCAATTACATGAACAATTAACACATATTTTATATGTTATATGAATTATAACATATATATATTTAAGAATATAATGTATTCTTAAAAGAAGCTAGAGAAAAGAAAATGTTATCAAGAAAATCATAATGAAGATAAGATACATTTATAGTACTGTACCATAAAAAGTCTGTATATAAGTTCATTCGAACCATGCAGTTCAAACTCATGTTGTTCAAGGGGCAACTGTACCGGTAAGAATATAAGGCACCTGGAACACCATATACTCCTGATAGGAGTACATATTGTAACAATTTCTTTGGTAAACAATTGACAATACCTAGTAAAATAAGTGTGCAACTCACAAGTAGGCAATCTGACTCATAGGTATATATCTAGTGTACACTATATATATACTAGCAGGTAGATAGCAGTATATACCTATGTATACTATCTATATAAAAAAATTTTAGCATGGACCCAAGAAAAGCATTAAAAAAATGAGAAACTATCAATAGAAATAGAAATAATGTTAATCTCATACAAAAGATGACTATCTGGTATGATGACAGAGATGTACAAATAGGCCTAGAGAGAGTTAGTCACTGGCTCCAGGTCATAAAACTAGTAATTGGTACTAACTGGCACTTGGGGTCAATGAACCAGATTCATAATGATATATGAATAATAAACACAACAGCATTACATAAATACTGAAGAAACCTTGGGGATGAGGGAAGGGGTGGAAAAATGGGTGAAGGGGAGTGGAAGGTACAGGCTTTCAGTTATGGAATGAGTGAGTCATAGGGATGAAAGGTAGAGCAGAGGGAACAGAGTCAGAGGTATTGTGACCGCATTACATGGTGATGGAGGTAGCTGGTGAGCGTAGCATAACCTATAGAGCTGTCCAATTACTATACTGTACGGCTGAAAGTAATGTAAAACATCGTGTATGAACTATACTTCAACTAAAAAAAAACTGATTTATTAAAAAAAATTAAAGAAATCTTAAATTTCATGATTCTAGTCCTTTAACATTAGCCAGTCCACTAACATTAATGGGTCTTCTAAGTATTCACTCAGTAGATGTAACATTGCAATAATCCATTATATATGGAAATATAACTGGGAGAAAACAAGGAAAATTTTTGCTCAGGCCAAACTCAAACTTGGGGAAGGCACTACTACTAGCGAGGGAGAAGTTACCAAGGTTCAACAGTCTAGCAGCTAAAGATCTGAAATAACGACGGCACACTGACGAATCACCAGTAAGTAAGAGAGACTCCTACTTAAATAATACTCTGCTGTTTAATGTTCTTCCGAGCACAGCTGGCTTGGTAACTGCTCTCAACAAATTTCCTGCTGTTACAAGACAAAGCATAAGAAAACAGCAAAATCCCATACCATGCAAGTCTATGAAAGAAATGCAACACACACAATACATTCAATACTCATTCCTCAAGTATTTATTAATCACCTACTCTGTGCCAGGCATTAAGCTAGGCAGTTAGTTGGAAGATGTCAATGAACAACACAGAATCCCTATTCTCCAGGAGTCTACAATCTAGCTGGAAGAAATTAACAACAAATACAATAAATTATGGAAAATGTTAGAAGTTGGTAGGTTCTGTAGAAACGGGAAAAAATAAAGTATGGAAGTGGAATAAGAATTCAGGAGACAGGGTTAAAATTCTAGAAGACTTTCAGAGCAGACATCATGAAGAAGGTCATTTACGAGCAAACATTTAAGGAGGTAAGCCATGTGTGTTTACCTGGGAAGAAGTGTTCCAGGCTGGAGGACACAATAAATGTGAAGGCCTGAGGCACGAGTGTGCCTGGGGAATCGTGCGAAGGCCAGTGTGAGACTGAGGAGCAGGAGGAGAAGGATGAGAAGCTGGAGATGAAATAAAAAATGTAAATGGGACCCAGGGCTGGCTGTCATTTTAACAGACTCATTCTGTCTTGGCACTGACAATGAAGCAAAAAGACACTAGATACAATTATCGTTTCCCATCACTGCTTGGCCTAATTTCAATTTTTTATAAATAATCAACTTAGGGGTGCATGGGTGGCTCAGTCAATTAAGCGTCTCACTCTTCATTTCGGAAGAAGTCGAGATCCCACAGTTTGTGAGTTTGAGCCCTGCATTGGTCTCTGTGCTGTCAGTGCTGAGCCTGCTTGGGATTCTCATTCTCTCTGTCTCTCTCTCTCTCTGTCTCTGTCTCTCTCTCTCTCTCTCTCCTCCGCCTCCTCCTCCTATTTCTACCCCTCCCCCACTCACACCCAAACTTAAAAAAAAACATTAATCAATTTAGTTATTTTTATTTGGTAAGTAACTTCTATGCAATCGATAGTGTATTCTTTTGCTGAAGACTAACACACTCTTTTGGATTTGGGTTTAAAAAGATAGTAAAGATTTCTGGTTAAAAATGGCAGAGGTGTAATACAGGTCTATTTCCTCTTCCTCACTTCCATTCTAGCCACACTGGCCTTTTTTCTGTTATCCAACATAGTTGGCCGACTTCCATCTTGTGATCTTTACACTTGCTGTTTCTTGTTGGATTCCCGTAGGGGTCCATTCTACTTGTCCCCTCACTTCCTTGAGGTCTTCACTCAAATAACACCTACTCACTGAGGCCTTCCCCCATCTACACTGCAACGTTCCCAATATATCATAGCCCCATTCCCTGCTTAGTTCTCCAACACACTTATCACCATCTGACACACTATACATTTTATTACTCTTTTCGGTCTGTCACTCTGTCCAGAATAAAAGGCCCAGAAGAATTTTTGTCATTCTGATTACTACTTTAACTCCAGTACTTACAACACTGCCTCACAAATATCAGGCGGTCAAAAAATATGTATCGAATGAATGAACAGCTCTGTGAAGGCTTGGTGTAGAAACAAGAGAAATTAGAACACTGAAGAAGTTGCTGTAGTAAAATGGAAGCAAGAAAGGACAAATGTTGCAAAATGAGGCTGGAGCAGAAAGCAGAGGCCAGATTAGGCAGGGCTGAGGAGCCACATTAAGAGTATCCTATTTTATCCTTTTGGCAATACAAAACCACTAAAAAGGTTCTTAGAGGAGCAAAACATTAGCAGATTTAAGTTTTAAAATGTTATCTTGGATGCTGGATGGAGTATTAAATTTCGGTAGGCACTAGTTCAGGATGCATTAAGAGACTGCCACAGTCTAACTGTGTTATAATTAAAGTAGAACTACTGTACCTAAGAGACTAACATAATCATAGGTAGGAGCACCTTGAAAATTCAAACATATCTGGAGGAGCACAAAAATTTGTCAGGACATCAGATAAACTACAAAAGCTCAGAATTAGTAGATGCATTCACAGCACTTATGCTCTATGGGAACCAGTGGTTCAACTGTTGATTATTCCCATGAGACTGAATTCCTTTAGAAGAAAGATCATATAATAAAAGCAACAGTAGATACAATAATGTGATCACTATCCAGCTGGCACTCTCCTGAGATGATAACTCATGTAACCTCAACATGACCATATGCAACAGGTACTTTATCATCTCTATTGAACAGATGAAGAAAGTGAGGCACAGAATGACACAGTAACTTGCCCAGGTCACATTACTATTAAGTGGCAATATGGCTCCAAAACCCACATTCTTAGTCACTTATTTTGCTGCCTTCATCTTATATTTATTTATATATCATTTTTCTTTGTATACCCAACACCCATACACTGCTTAGCAACATAAATACTTATTAAATGTTTAATGAAATAAACAAATGCATGAACTTTGGTTTATTCCCTGCCTGCTCTACTTTATATGTCTCTGTTTTTGTCTCTCTCTAATTCAAATGCTTCTTTGGCCTTCCCCTCATCCATACATCCTCTCTTACAGACATCCCCTAAGCTTAACAAATTTTTTATTTGTTTTACCCTTTTACTGCAAGGTCAAACAGAATGTCTACTTAGGCACCTGGGGAGTCAGAACACCTGTCTTCATGGTTTCAACAGGCCAGATGTTCTCATCTTAGTACATCATTTTAGAAGGGCTTCTTTTAACCAAGAATGTATCCATGTGGGTGGTCTAAATGTATCAAAGCCAGGCTGACTCTTCAGAAAACAATTTTCTTTTTTCTTCTCCTGTAAATATTTATTCTACATGGGCGGCTGGTTTTTTTGAGTTGGATAAAGCAAGGCTCCTTTTTTTCAGATATTTCCCCAAAATAATTTTGGAATTTCATGTAAAATATTAAAATTAATAAAGTAAAAATATATAATTTAAATATCCAGATAGATGGTCCAATACAGATGGCTCTTATAATCATAAAGACAGATACTTCCCGATATCCACTAAACCTAGACAAAATTTTGATTCTATATACTCTGAGTTTTACTCACTAAATAATCTGGAAGGAGATATCATTTCCCAGGGGTGAGGAAACATGAAAACAAAAAGGGATAAGAAAGGATGCTATCACATATGAAGGTACATAAAAACATAACTTGTCACCTTCAAAGAAATGACTGAAGATAAAGCAGATAAAACATTTTTCACTGACTCTTAATAGCCAAGCCCAGAAAAAGAAATGTGTTCAAAATGCCAAATGTGAGTGTTCTATATGCCTAACTCCAAGAACCTGAGTACAGACGTATATATATTTTGAAAAAAATTTATTGACACAATAAAACTCACCATTAAAAAATTTTTAAATTTACAAATCTGTCAAACACATGTCCTCAGAACCAATTTAAATTCAAGTAGTTCACAGGATTTACAAGGCAATTTTTTCAGAAGATAGAGAAGTTTTACCATTATAACAAAAACGTTACCTGAGGGAGAGCACCATAATTCCATATATAACCCCTGTGAGGGAAGATATTCGCCACATAGCGTAGCTTGCCATCCTTTACATCCTGTTTAATGGGATTCAATGGCTCCTTCGTGGCAATCTACGCAGATCATGGAAAAAAGGGGGAAGGGGAATGAGAAATGATTAATCCTATATTCAAACTGTATGTTTTAAATCTCATATTATCAGGTTTAAATTTTAAACACTTTAAATTAAGCCAGCTCTTATTTCTTTTTTTTTTTAATTTAATTTATTTTATTTTTTAAATTTTTTTATGTTTATTTATTTTTGAGAGACAGAGAGAGACAGAGTGGGAGAGGGGGAGAGAGAGAGAGAGAGGGAGACACAGAATCTGAAGCAGGCTCCAGGCTCTGAGCTGTCAGCACAGAGCCCAACACAGGGCTTGAACCCACAACCTGTGAGATCATGACCTGAGGCGAAGTCAGACACTCAACCGACTGAGCCACCCAGGCGCTCTAGCCAGCTCTTATTTCTAATTTACAGTGTTGTGTAAGAAAAAACGTCTGGGAAGGAAACATTAGATTACAGATTTAGGTATTCTATTATTCATGCACTCATTCTAATACAAATAACAGAATGACTGAAATGGCAAGAGGATAAAGATTAACCTACTTGCTTTTTGTTATTAATTTTGGGCATCTTATCATCAATCTTATGATAATAAGGTTATCTTAAAGATTTTCACCAAGTAATTTCATTTCAGTTACCTTTCTATCAAACAGACTCAAACTGCCTTGTAGGGGAAAAAAAAAAAACCTATCCTATAAAGAATAACTGAAGCCATTTTTGAATGAATAAACACTGCTTAAATTAGGAAGATTCTCACAGATTCTTGATCCTATACCTGAGGTAGAAAGAAGCCAGAATTCTGAAACATTCTGAAGGAAGATCTAATGAAGAATCTATTATTTTTATTTTCCCCTATCAAAATATTAACCAAAGCAATGCTAGTAATTACTGACAATTCTCTAAATATAAATTCTGAAAAAAATATACCTACATAACAACTCTTAATTAAAATACCTGAAAGGGTACTTGCCATCTCATCCAAAGCTATAGGAAAAGACTTAAATAACGAAAGAAACTAAGTGCCATAGATTAAATTTCACTAAGAACTTTAAGGGATCTTACCTAAGTGAAAATGGAACAATAAAATGCTGAAAAGCAAAAGGGAAGTTCTTGATAGGTTCATGTCTCATGAAAAAGATAGAAAAGGAAAAAAAAGGTAACCAGGGGAATAGCAGATGCTCTTAGATAGTGCTCATTAAGCAAGAGTTGGTCAAGAAAATGCATTCATTCCTGGTAGAGCAAATCGAAGGGATAATTAAGTCCTTACAAACTAAACTTGCCATCAGTCCCAAATAAATACGTTTCAACTGTATTTATGAACAAAATACATCTCAGAATCTGTTTAAATAAACCTTGAAAACATTTGTTATTTTCAAAGACAGAGAGTCAAAGAAAATTAAATAAATATGTGTGTAACAAACCAGCGAGGCAAAAATAGAAAACACATGCTTCAAAGTATAAATTCAGCTCTATTTTGCTTTTAGAAATGAGATTCAAAGTTCACAAAAGTGTTTTCAATGGTCTGTATCATAAAGTAGTTTTTCAACCATCCCAAATTCAAAATATTATGTCAATTTGAAACAGTTTTTATATCATTATTACTTATAATTTCTATTTGATATTAATAGAATATATCATACCTCCATTTTAGCATTTGTCCACCGAGGTACTTCTACAACCATATTAAACAAATTCTGCAGTTAAAAAAAGAACAACAAAAAACAGAGAGAGATAATTTTTAAAATTTTACCTATCCTTTATCACTTATATCTTGTGTAAGAATGCTTTTGTTTCTTTCCCTACAAAAATGTGTGGAGACTGCATCATACATCTGCATATGCCTTAAATTTCTTCTGAAAAATTAGAGAAGCTGTCTAAAACACAGCAGAATTTAAGCCACTGTGTCACTTGAACACTACTGCACTGTTAGAAGTTGCTACATTTCTGGAAATACCTTCACAGTGTAATGACACAACTAGAATGGGGTCAGGAAACCTGTTTCAAGTTTTATTTTCCCACTAAAACAGGAGTGACAGACAGGGTCCATCATGTGAGTTGAATGTCTCACTTTTCCAGTCTGTAAAGTAAGCATAAATACTCTGTCCTACTCACCACATAAGGTTGTTACAAAGATCAATTATATAATTTAAATGAAAATACAAAAGAAATTATGAAATATTTTGAAAATCACAAAGCACTATTTAAATCCAATTTACTATGATCATAAGGTGAAATTAAGGATATTTAAGTTTACAAAGAGTCAGACTAACACCTTTCTACACTTAGCTTGCTTATCTAGTGATCTCTGGTTCCCTAAAGTTACAAAAAGACCACTGCTTCTTTTTATCATTTTTGAATTTTGCAGAGTATTTAAAGCAAAGGAGATTCTAAGTCAATGATTAGCAAAAATAATTTCCTACGATATTTAGAAATACAAGTCTATAATTTCCTGCAGTTTGGGCCATATAAAGAGAAAGTCTCAAGGGTAAAGTTGCCTCGCATGCCATTTTGATATCAATAACTAACAACTTACTGTAGCAAAGCAATTGTTGAAAACAATGCTACACCAACTGTGGCCAAGAACTAGAGCAAACTACAAGCTGACGGTTACAGGTTCATTTAGAAACATTTACAACAATTTGATGGAGTAATTTTGAGGTCCGTTGAACCCTAAATTACACTTTTCTTTAATTACACTTTTCTAATAATTGTATTTTTAAAAAGTATCAGTTAACAACAGATTAGAAATAAACCAAAAAACTAATCCTTTAGCATAGATCATCTGAGAAAACAGTGATTAAATACACTTATTCTCGGGGCGCCTGGGTGGCTCAGTTGGTTAAGCCTCCGGCTTCGGCTCAGGTCATGATCTCACGTTCGAGGGTTCGAGCCCTGCATCGGGCTCCGTGCTGACAGCTCAGAGCCTGGAGCCTGCTTCGGATTCTGTGTCTCTCTCTCTCTCTCTGCCCCTCCCCGCTCATGCTCTGTATCTCTCTGTCTCAAAAATAATAAAACATTTAAAAAAATAAAAAAATAAAATAAAATAAATACACTTATTCTCAATTGTGCCACACATCACAATCACCAGGAGAGATTTTTATCAACTCAAAAAAAAAGTTTCCTAGAGCCCCACCTCCCACATATTTGAATTCAATGGTTTTGAGGTGGTATCAGGGCATTGCTTATTTTTCAAAGCTCTCCAAACAATTTAGTATGTAGCCAGAGTGGAGAACTTCTGGTTTACAGCACTGCTAAACAGTATCTGAGGGCTTTCTAAGTGAAACACAAATGCCATTATTAATTCAAAGAGTGCCATTTATAAAATTAAGTATAAATATAAGTTGAGCCACAAAAATAATGATGGTTGTTCAATTTTTCTAGGTGAAGGCTAAAGTTTACCAATAACAGAACTGCATATCCATCCATAATGAGAAAGAACAAAGCCAAGAATGAATTCTCAACAATCGCTCCTTAGAAGTATGTCTCATAGCTATCTTAGCAACCTCATCCACAGTCTTGCTGTTATGTTTCATTTCCTATGCTCTTTCATGAGGTATCCCAGCACCTGTTTAAATATGTCTCAAGTAGCTGTTAAAAAGAAAAACCTAAGTAAATGGCAGATGTTCACATAATTTATTCATCCTTGAAAGCCTGGCTATAGGAGGACAAATGCATACAGATGAATACTCAGAGGTGATAGAGAAGACCAGGCTAGTGGCAATTGTTTTACACAATGACACCTACCAAAACCACTCAGAGACTTGAATTAGGCCAAAAGAACAAAAGATAAGGTTTGAATCTTAAGCCTGCAAACCATCTCCCCTTCCTCTTTGTTCTGATCTCTAAAGAGCAAATTTCCAGCCTGCTTTTCTTCTTTCCAGCTAAAATGCACATAATCTATAATTTTTCAAAGCCAGTATTAGTCCAGTTATCCTAAGACTACTGTAAATTATAAACCAGTAACAGTCTACTGACATCTAGCAGAAAATCACAAAAACACAAGAGGACACATTTCCATTGAGAAAGTTGGGTATGAGCTAGGACCATTTACCTCCCTCAGTTTCCTTCTTCTCCATTTTCCCCTATTTTTGTTGCAAAAACCAAAAAGATAACTACTAAGATATGAAGGAAGTCAGTAAATTTTATATGCTTTTGGGAAAAATGGGAGGAAATCACCCTTCTTTTCTTTCCAACTCTTAAAAGATCAAATAAATTTTGGCTTTGATACTTAAACCAAAGGCAACAAAAGTATAAATAAACAAGTGATATCATCAGACTAATAAACTTCTTCACAGCAAAGGAAGCCATGAACAACATAAAAAGGCAACCTAGAAATGGGAAAATATGTATTTGTAAATCATATATCTGATAAGAACTAATATCTAAAACATAAAGAACTCATGCAACACAATAGGAAAAAAACAATCTGATTAAAAAATGTGCAGAGGAATGGGACAATTTTCCAAGAGACACACAGTCAACAGGTGCATGGAAAGGTGCTCAACATCACAATTATTAGAGAATGAGATATCACCTCATGCCTGCTGGAATGGCTGTCATCAGAAAGTTAAGAAATAACAGCTGTTGGGGAGAATGTGGAAAAAGGGGAACATTTTGCACTGTTGGTGGGAATGGAAATTGCCACAGCCACTACAGAAAACAGTATGGCAGGTTTTCAAAAAATTAAAACAGAGCTATCATATGATCCAGCAATCCCACTTCTGGGTATTTATCAAAAAAGAAAAAAAGTAAACAGGATATTAAAGAGATACCTGCACCCCCCATATTTACTGCAGCACTACTTACAGCAGCCAAGATAGGGAAACAACCTAACTGTCCGTCAATGAATGAACAGATAAAGAAGATGTGCTTAATATATACAATAGAATATCATTCAGCCATGAGAAAGAAGGAAACACGCCATTTGGGACAACATGGGTGGACTGTTAGGGCACTACACTCGCTGAAATAAGCCACACAGAGAAAAGGACAAATACTGCATTTTACCACTTACATCTGGAATTCTTAAAAAAAAAAAAAAAAAAAAAACGCAGTCTAATTCATAGAGACAGAGAGTAGAAAAGTGGCTGCCAAGGGCTTGGGGCTGGGAAAAATAGTTCAGAATTATAAATAAATAAACACACAAACCGCAAACAGACTCAAATTAGGCAGTCTGTGACAAATGAACCAGGTTCTAAGAATTATATTTTTAAGGTGGCTGTATGGACTCAGAATACATTTTCCCCAATGAGAAAACTATTTCCAGGTTAATACACAAAGTCTCCAGGAAACTATAAAGCCTCGAACCACATCAATGTCTATTCACCCAACATCTAGGACAGTGGTTCTCAAACTTCAGTGTGTATAGAATGCCCTGAAATACTCATTAAATACGTGGACTAACTAGTCCCCATCAATCAGAGGTTCTGATTTCGCAGATATGGATGGAATAAGGCCTGGATGTGAAATTTTAACAAGTGCTCTACATTATTCCAATGTATGTGGTTTAAGGACCATATTAACAAACACCAGTTTAAAACAACACAAGATAGATGGCAGGCAAAGGTGGTGGGGATTGAACAGCACCCAGAGCTATTTGTGGAAACAGATTCAAAGGCTGGGGTCATGAGTTTCAGTTGAAATAGAGAAAAAAAAATGGAAATAAGGTTGAAGTGGAAAAGAAGGCTGAGGAAAGTGATAGGAAACGCTGCCTGGCATCAGCAAGATAAAATGGCATCAACAGCATGAGATGGGATGACAGACATCAATCAGATGTTCTGGGCCTAAGTCTATAACTATTAAAGGTTTGACAGTCAAATATTTAAGATGCATTTAGCACATGTTTATTTTAGCACATACTTGGATCTTTTTTTTCCTCCTCTATCTCCAAAAAGATTTGTCCCTGCATTCTAAAACAGCCTCTCAAACCACTTTTCCCCCTATAATAAAAAAAAAAAAATGACAAACTGACCAATTTTCATAAGGTACCTTTACTTTAGACTATCTACTATGATAAGTAACTTGCTACTAAAACCTGGGTTCCTTTCCTGATTCTCTCTGGTTTTTCACTTACAAGATGAAATGGTAAGGGGATTCCTAGAATAGTCAGATTCATAAAGAGAAACTAGAATAGTAGTCACCAGGGGCTGGGTGAGGGAGGGAACAGAGGAGAGTCACTACTCAGTGGGCAGAGTTTCAGTTTGAGAAAAAACACTGGAGATGAATGGAGGTGATGACTGCACATGCGCAAGTAGTTAATTACACTGTACACTTTAAAAAGTGTGCAGTAAAGAAAATGGTAAATTTTATTTTATGTATATTTTACCACAAGAAAGAGAAGCGAAATGGTAAGATTATCCCAAGCTGCCGTAAATAGATACTGGAAAAATGAAAACATTAGAACGCACACAAATATCTTCGTAGAGGAGAAAACTTAAGAAGCATTTCACAAACGCAAATGATCATCAAGGTCTTTAACTGTCGGACAACAGAAGTGATTCACAAAAACAAAAACCTTTAGATATACCTCATATTCATCATTTCGTGCTCTCTTTGTAGGAATGCCATTTTCCTATAAAAGAAAAGATGGTATTTGTGATTGTAATATTTCATCAAAGAATACAGCTGCACTGCAAAGCAATCCAAGTAAGCCTATTACAGGAACATTCCACTACAGAAGCTGTCCAGACACCGGGTTCAACAGACAGCCCACCAAATGCCCAGTGCCTTTTCTCTCTGCATTTGCATCCCCAGTGCAAGCATCAAGGTGTTTCATAAAATAAATTATTAGAAAAGCTAAATCTCTTTCAACTATATTTTCCTAGTTTTTATAAAAAGAAGCAAAGGCTCTGTTCAGTCTTAAAGGAAAGACTGTCAGTTTCCAGTGATTACACTTAAAACAGTCATCTCATTATTGAAATGAAACTCTAGGGAGTGTGACTAACAAGCCATGAAAGTACTCAGCTGCACCTCCTGCCTGTAAATTCCACAAAGGTGTGATTACTATGCCTCCATCAAGCACTTGTAAATTAAAACAGACCATGTGATGGGTTGGGAAGAAAAATTATGCCATTCACAAATGCTCACACTTATATATAATTTTTACAAACCAAAACAACAACAACAACACAACCAAAAACAACATAGAAGGAAACAAAAATGAAAATGATTATTCCAAGTAGGGCCCGAAACATTATCTCTATTCCTAAAATAACCATGTCCCAAAGTACAAGGTGCACTTTAGTTGAGGATGGGGGAAACTCAGATACACAACCACTGTGTGTACCAGTCCCCACGTGCCTGGAGTTCACAGGCATATCCTGTTATATTTTAGCCCTGTCCTATTCTCAACTTTCTCATTTTTTCCAAAACCCACTCTCCTTAGGCAGAATATCATGCCCACTGCGACGTTTGCAGTCCACTCTTTGTTCCACCCCTACCCACTACCTGATTCCAAAAAATATTATTATTTTCTTAGGTGAACAGATTTTGTCGTGGTACACCCACACATGAAGCAGCACCCACCAATCGCTCCTTCTTTCATTATCCTGTTCTAGTTTTATAGCACTTAACGTTCTCTGGTTGACTTGTTTCCTGGTTCTCTGTCTCCTCCCACCGAGTGGAACCCCCTAGTGCCTGGAATGGCATCTAGCTCATAATAAGCCTTCAAGAATTGTTTACTGAAAGAAGAAATTAATAAGTGAATAAATAAATGAATGTGCTTTTGGCCAAAAGCAAGCAGTGGTGTTGGGAGACAGGAGATATTTGCGTTGGACTGTTCATTGGCCAAAACAAGACACATGGACACACATACAATAAAATGGAGTTCTTTCTGCCCTCTCTTTGCCTTCTCTCTCCAGATTATAGGACCTCCTGTCCTGCAGCTGCATACTACTTAGAAGTAATGAGCTGGAATGATTACACAAGAGCAATTAAGAATACAACCTTTGGAGTTAGAGCACCTAAATTCATATCCCACTTCCCACAACAGACAACAGATTTGTGACCGGGGCAAGGTACTGAACCTCATTAGCAAAATAAGGGTAATAACAGTAGCCCTAGCCGTACTCAGATAATGCAACTCAAGCTCTGAGCACGGTGCCTGGATAAGCACTATGAACATTCAATACATCTTCGTTATTATTCTCCCTGTAGCCATCTTCGTGACAGTCCAGTCCTGTGAAGGGCTGGAAGGCAGCACCAGTCCCACATCCGTGTTCCTAACCTTCCTAGTCTCACACTAACTCTAATTCATGAAGGAGGCTTACAATCCTGTTGTGATAACTCTGTTGTCCTTCTTAACTTCCAACCCACATTCTTTCCTTCTGAAATGCTTCTAAAAAGCATTTTGTGGTGATACTAGCAGTACATATTTTCACCCCCAAAACAAGTTAAAGACTATACCTCTGTAGAGTCCACCTTCAGAGGAATATCATGAAAGGGGGAAATGTAGTCACCAGCTACATTCTCTGCAAAGGAAGAAAAAACAAGCAAAAATAAAAATACAGAATTATAGCAATGGATTATTCCGTTCTTCAGAGCAATTATATCCTTATCCACTTTTAAACTTAAAACAAGTTTTTAAAATTTTTCCAAAATTAACCTTACTCCCAATTTAAAGTTTAATTCAACTTTTAAAACTTGCCCCAGTATGAAGACCAAAGAGAATACATACTAAATAAACCATATTTCGTTTGCTGAAATAATTTACAGTTGACCCTTGAACAACATAAGTTTGAACTGCTTGGGTCTAGATTTTTTTTTTTTTTGATACAATACAGTACTGTAGATATATTTTCTCTCCCTGATGATTTTCTTAGTAACATTTTTTCTCTAGCTTACTTTATTGTCAGAATACAGTACATGACACGTACAGCACACAAAATGTGTTATTAATCGACTACTTATGTTATCAGTAAGGCTTCCAGTCAGCACAAGCTATTAGAAGTTAAGCTTTTGTAAAGTCAAAAGTTATACAAGGATTCTCAATGCCCCTAACCTTGCATTGTTCAAGGACCAGCTGTACTTGTCTCTGTAGCTTAAATAGTCCAAAGCAGAAACTGTCCAAAATTGAGTAAAGCCCCAAATATGAAATATCTCACTTGTGAAGAGATACTCATTAGTAAGTGCCTGGATTAAAACTGATGTCACTTTTCCGAGGAGAAATCTAACAAGAGAATTCCCAATGTCTGTCTACAATCCTTATGAACAGGATGTAAAGATCCTACCATTTAAAAGAAAAGAAACAAATCATTTGTTTCCACTCAGTGATAAGGATGTTTATATTAAGGTAAGCTTAAAACAAAAACAAACTTTAATAATACAAACTATCGTATCTTTACTGCATACTGAAATGCATATTTTAAGTACATTTAAAAGTATACATTATTTAAATAAAATACAACCTAATATGCACTTTTATTGGAATGCATCTGTTTCCAAAAGCTGGGCTTAATATAGCCATAGAAAATTTTCAGTTTATAATTACCTAAGTCAGGGTGTGTTTTATTTCTGGCCTGCTACCTCCTTAGCATAATTTTCAAATTGAGACTTCAAAAAAAATTAGCAAAATAAAACATGAACTGGCTGACAGTCCAATAACAATGAGTATACTCGGCTCCCAAATCTTGGTTTCCAAGTACCATTCTCCAGTGAAAAGAACTAGGACTTCTTAAAGAGGTGGATTCTAAGGCTGGGACAAAAAGCATACAAGATGAACCTAATGGATCCTGTAGTACCAGATATCAACCAAGCACTCAAAGAAACGAAAGGTTGGAGGCATGTCAAAAGGAAATGGAGCCAATGTGTAAGCGCTCCCAAAGTCTAAAGGCGGAACAAATTGAGGAAAAAATAATAGTGTATTTAATCACAAACTAAAGTATTAAATAAATAATAAGAGACCCGCTAATGCAAAAAAAATATGATTGTTTAAATAAATAAATGAGGGAGAAAAGACAAACTTTTCTTATAAAAAAATTCTAAGAAATATATATGTATAGATGTCGCCCCTCCAAGAAGGAAAGCTTACCCTGCTCCCCCAGAGTGTAGACTGGACTTAATGATTCCCTTTCAAAGAACAGAACATAGGGAAAAACAGTAACATTACAGTAGAGAACTCTGGAAAAAGTACCTTTAACCAAGTGATCAAAGTCGACATCACCAGGGAAAAGTCATGTTGACAATATGTACCTCCTGATATGCTGTGATGAGAAGGGTACTTCACTTGTATTGTATTTTTCCCCCAAACCCATAACCCTAATATCACAAAAAAGATAGCAGATACATTCAAACTGAGGAACATTTTACACAATATTAAACAATACTGCTTAAGGGTCTCGAACTCATAAAACAAATAAGGATATACTGAGAAACTGTTAGATTGGGTAAGAGTAAGGAAATGACTAAGTGCAATGTGGTACCTTGAACTGGATTCTGGAACAAAAAAGACAACACTAGTGGAAAAACTAGTGATATCCAAATAAAATCTGGAGTTCATACTAGGTACCAATGTTGGTTTCTTAGTTTTAACAAATGTACAGTGCTAATGAAAGATATTAACGTTAGGGGAAACTTGGTAAGAGATACACTGGAATTCTGTACTATCTTTGCAACTCTGGCAAATCTAAAATTATTTCACAATAAAATTTAAATAAACAAACAAAAACAAGCATCAGACCACTAAACTGAGAAGCATAGAATTTAACAATGGCCCTCACTCCACCAAAACTGCATTTCTTCTTCTCATGCTCCACAGGTTTTCCTTAGCACTTATTACTGAAGTTCCTGCAGGAAGGAGTTTTTGTTCTGTTTTCGTTTGTTCTGTTATGCTCTCCCCTATGTCCCCAGCATCCAGAAAGTACCCAGCACTTAGTAGGCATTCAATAAATATACCTCAAGTTATGATTTCATGTTCCCTTCCAAACAGTTCATGTCATTTTTCTTTTCCCACTCTAGGAACAAAGGAGCTCCTAAAGGATCATGCACAGGGTAGGATAAAGATGACTAAGAATACACAAGTGGCAAAATATATAAAAATCTTGCCATGATCTGTAAAGCTCTTTTTCATTAGTTAAAAAGGATGCATCTTTAAAAAATCTTTTGCATACCAGATCAAACGTCAAATTCTCTGCCTGAATTTAAAATCGTCTATGAGCAACACAAGAAACAAAATTATCAGTTTGCTGCATGATTATTTTTCTGTAAATAACACAGATACTTAAATGGGTCACATTTATTTTCTATTAAAATAAATTACAGCAGTGAGAACTGAAAATGACACAGCCACTTTGGAAAATAGTTTGGCAGTTTCTTATACAGTGAAATATTTGACCCAGATATCCTGTTAAGCACTTGACCACGAGAAATGAAAACTTATGTTCCCACGAAAACCTCTAAGTGAATGTTTATTGGTGACTTTATTCAAAATCAAAACTGGAAGCAAACTAAATGTACAAATAGTAAATAAACTCTGCCACACCCATATAATGGTGTTTTATCCAGTGATATTATTAGTCCCCAATAAAAAAGAATGAAGTGTTGACACACATAACAAAATGGATAAATCTAAAATGCATCATGCCAAAGAAATGCATGATGGAAGAAGCTAGACACCAATCATTCCATTTAGATGATGTTCTAGAAAAGGCAAAACTATAGGGATAAAGAGCAGATCAGTGATGGCCACGGCTTGAGGGTAGAGGGTGACAGGTGACTAAAGGGAGAAACAAGTAAATTGTTTTGGGGTGACGAACTGTCCTGTGCCTTGACTGTGACAGCGTTTGAATGAATTTATATTTTATCAAAACTCAGAACTGTTCACAAAAAGAGTGACCTTACTGTATGCAATGTAAAACATATGGAGCAAAAAAAAAATTGGTTAAGAAAAGTATGTATTAAAGTATAAATAAAAGGAGTGCCTGGGTGGCTGAGTCGGTTAAGTGTCTGACTTCGGCTCAGGTCTGATCTCACAGTTTGTGAGTTCGAGCCCTGCATCGGGCTCTGTGCTAACAGCTCAGAGCTTGGAGCCTGCTTCAGATTCTGTGTCTCCCTCTCTCTGCCCCTCTCCCGCTCTCTCTCAAAAATAAATAAACATTAAAAAAAAATTTAGAAGCTCTTTTTCCAATGAGCAATCTGTAATTCTTTTCTGAGCTTTAAGTCACAAAGATAAGGCAGTTTTGAGAAAAATGAAAACTTTAGCAGATCATATCAATAATTACATTTGGGACCTATCACTGTGATGGGAATTAACAATAATCCCAGCTCTAAGAATTCAGGATGTTGCACAGACCAGGGAACTTCATTATTAAAATTAAGGAAGTACAGGAGATTTGACAAAATAGCTGGGCTGCCTTTGTAGTTAAGAGTGAATGGTATCTCTAGCACACTGACTTGGTGTTAAATTTCTTTAGAACTCCAATGCTCTTGTTAACTGGGGACAAGCCCCAACAAAACTTACTAAGATTTAAGATGAATGCATGTTACTCAAGTCTGAGGGAAAAAAGGGACTAGCCTAAGCTGTGATTGCTAAAAGCTAAAGATTTGTGAAGTGTGTTTAGGTATCTATCTCTCTAAATTGCAATCTAAATGTTATATTCAGGGGAACCTGAGTGGCTCAGTCGGTTAGGCATCCAACTCTTGATTCCGGCTCAGGTCATGATCTTATAGTTTGAGAGATCAAGTCCTGCACCATCAGCACAGAGCCTGCTTGGGATTTTCTCTCTCCTTCTCTCTCTGCCCCACTCCTGCATAAACACATGTGCACTCTCTCTCTCAAAAAGTAAAAAAAATAGGGGCGCCTGGGTGGCTTCGTCAGTTAAGTGTCTGACTTCAGCTCAGATCATGATCTCACAGCTTGTAGGTTCGGGCCCCGTGTCAGGCTCTGTGCTGACAGCTCAGAGCCTAGAGCCTGCTTCAGATTCTGTCTCCCTCTCTCTACCCCTACCCCACTCACACTCTCTCTCTCAAAAATAAACATTTAAAAATTTTTAAAAATAAACATTTTTAAAAAACAAACATATTCAAACACTATGGTAATGCCAATACATATGTTTAAGTGGCATCTAATTGGCATCTTGGAAGGTAAAGAGTATTAGTGAATGAGTGGTCTGATAACCATACCTACTAGATAGAAGCCATTTAGATTACGAAATAGTATAAGTAAAAATGTACTAGTGAAGAAAAAAGAATAGAAAGAATTATATTTACTAAAATAAAACTAAAATATTGCTTTACATGTCAGAAAATGATAATGCTTTGATGGGCAATAGACCAATAAATTCAAAGAGCAATGAATACAGAGATCAAGAGCCTGACTTCTAGTTACTGAGCTTGATAAAGTCACTTGATTTCTCTGAAACTTAATTTTCTCAATTTTTTAATTGAGCAATGTACAATTTGTATGTAAAAGGTAATGTACTAAAACGTGCTAAAAAGTGAGCTATATCCACAGCCAAGAAAGAGAATGCACTAAATCATCTACATGAGCATCATCCAGAAAAAGCAAAGACAAAGGAGTCCTCTTGGCATCATTATCAGAAAGCTAATCACTGACCTAAAGCACAAAGGAAGGAATGAGAACCCATTAAAAGTTTTCTAGGATCAGTGTTATTAGTATGTTAGTATGTTCCATATAAAGGGTTTGAAGAATCTCTAAAGGTAGATTTAGTTTTTTTGGTTTATTTATTTATTTTTGAGAGGGCAAGAGATCACAAGTGGGGAAGGGGCAGAGAGAGAGGGAGATACAGAATCTAGATTTTTAGCAAGCACCCGCAAATAATTTTTACATTGAAATAAGTTTGAGAAGCATTGTCTATGTGTTATTTTTGGCCAAGTTTATGTTATAGTTAAATTTTCTTTCCCGTTCAGCTTCTATTTTGACTTGTGCTTCTAATTATGTTTCTTCCATTGTCAGTCATAATCATATCTATAAATTATTCAAATGCCTCACAGATTCCACAGAGACTATGGAATTCTCTCTTTACACAAACAGTTCCCTTTGGAAATCTCTATCCTCTTGTTGCAACATGGACTGAATGCTTTTTTGGCACCCTAAGACTTTGTTCTTTTGGTCTCCAGCTCTGCTCTGTTTTCTGGACCCCGGGCACTCATCTTTTTTGGTTTACTTACTTGTTTTGCCGGAACATATCCCTAATTTGTGTTCTGTAAGAAAGGATGCATATAAGATAAATTTCTCAAGTCCTTAAATGTCTGAAATGTCTTTATTTGGTCTTTACTCTGGATTAATGGTTGTCTAGATAAATTCTAGGAGGAAAATTATTTTCTCTAGAATTTAAAGGCACTACTCCAGTCATCAAGCATTCATTTGTGCTGGTAAGTCACATACCAGTTTGATTCTCATTCCTTTGCAGGTGACCTGTTCTTCCTCCCTCCCCTATTCCCAGCCCCAGGACTTTCAGAATCTTCTTTATAAAAGCCCCAGTTTTATGAGATTTCATACTGCATCTGGGACTAGGAATACTTAGGTCCTTAAATTCTTAGATCTCTTCTGTTATCTATCTCTCTGTAATTACTTCTCCATCCCTTCTCACTCTCATATTAGTCAAATGTTGGATTTCCTAGATTAAATCTCTATGTCTCCTCCTTCTACCTCATTTTTGTCTCTTTGACAGTTTGTTCTACTCTCTCATAGATTTCTTTACTTTATATTCTAACTTTTCTGTATTAGTTTTCCAGGACTGTCATAACAAACGATCACAAAGTTGGTGGCTTAAAACAGAATACCATCTGTCCCAGTACACCTTCTACTGGGTCCTTTGTCTCTACAATTACAGCATTTTAATACATCCATGATTATCTTTTCTTCATAGCTTCCTCTTCCTTTTTAAAGGATATATGTTTCTAAAATCTCAGAGGACACCCACTGGACTCCTTAAAACCAATTCTCTTCTTTCTACTTTCTCTTTTTCCCTATTTAATTTATAAGATTTCCTTAAATGCATTCATTCGATATTTACCAAACACATATACTATACTAAGCACTGTTTTAGGTCCTAGGTGTACAAATTCCCTGTTCTTATGAAATTTATATTCAAGTAGGGGCGTAGGTATAGAAGCAATGAATACAAATACATTCTAACTATATCGGATACAATAAGTACCACAAAGGAAAACAAATGAGGGCAAGAAAGGAGTAAGGGAAAGGATAAAATTTAAATTGAAAGGACAGAGAAGATCTCACTGGTCGGTAACATTTCAGCACAGACAGAAATAAAGTACGGAAGCAGGTCAAACAGACATCCATGGAGGAACACTGCAGGAGTAGCAAGGAGGCCAAACTGGCCAGAGCACAATGATCCAAAGTGACGAGTTCAGAGAGGAGCCCCAGGAGTAGGTCATACATGAACTTGTAGACTGTGATGAATATTTAAAATTTATTTAGAGTGAAATGAAAAGTCACTGGGGTTTTGAGCAGAGCCTGGACATTAGGTGACTTCCATTTCAAAAGGACCAAGGGAATTTCTGTGTGGAAAGCAGCCTACAGGAGGACACAGTGGGCAGCAGGGGAAAACTCAGGAGGCTACTACAGCTGGTCAAGGGAAAGATGAATAGAATGGCAAGAGTGGAAGTGGAGAGAAGTAAACATCTCTCAAATACACCTCAAAAGCACAGCTGAAGGGAGAAACTACTGAACTAGAAGTGGGGTAAGAGTAAGAAAGGCAACGAGAATGGTTCCTAAGTTGCTGGTTACAGATGTGAGGACAGAAACAACTAACTGAGTGGAAGGAGGGATCAGGAGTCCCGTACACATGAACGCTGAGATGTCTCTAAGACACTGAAGTGGAAATACGGAGTGCACTTACTGGATGTATAAAAATGAGTTCAAGAGATTCAGGCTGTTACAAATCTGGGAAGCACAGATGGTATCTACAGCTATGGGACTGAAACGGATCATGGAGAGCAATGGTTATAGTCAGCACACTTTGGCCCATGGCCTGTTTCAGTCTGTATAAATAAAGGTTCATTGGATCACAAAGTCATATTCAGACTTTTACTGCCTCTGATTGCTTCTGTGATACAGGCGGAGTTAAGTAGTTGTGGCCGAGACCCTATGGCCTGCAAAGCCTACTGTTTACTATTACTGCCCTTTACAGAACATTTGCCAATTCCTGCCCTAGAGAGAGAGATGTAGGCTAAGTACTGAGCCCTGGAGCATTTCAAAAGTTAGGGTTCAGAAATATGAGGACCCAGAAAAGGAAACTGCTGGAAGAGTCATCAAAAGACAATGTTATCCTAGAGACAAAATATTAAAAAAAAAAAAGTGTTTCAAGAAAGACAAAGTGATCAACTGAAAAGTTCTGTTGATCATTCATTCATTCATGTGAGATGAGAACTTAAAACATCATTGTAAGGGCACCTGGATGGCTCAGTCAGTTCAGCATCTGACTTTGTTTCAGCTCAGGTCATAATCTCACGGTCTGTGAGTTTGAGTCCTGAGGTGGGCTCTGCACTGACAGTCCGGAACCTGCTTGGGATTCTCTCTCCCTCTCTTTTGGCCCCTCCCCAGCTTGCACTCGCTCACTCTCTCAAAAATAAATAAATAAACATTAAAAAAAAAAAAAAACCCCGATCATTATATTTGCCACATGGAAGTCACATTTTGACAAAAGCAGTTTGGTAGAGTAGTAGTGATGAAAGCCTGCCTGAAGGTGATCCTTAACAATTCAGTTGACATTTAAGAATAAGAGACTAGAGGGGCGGCCTGGGTGCCTCATTTGGTTAAGTGTCCAACTTCGGCTCAGGTCATGATCTCACGGTTGGTGTGTTTGAGCCCCACATGGGGCTCTGTGCTGACAGCTGAGAGCCTGGAGCCTGCTTTGGATTCAGTGTCTCCCTCTTTCTCTGCCCCTCCCCCACTCGTGCTATGTCTCTGTCTCTCAAAAATGAATAAATGCTAAAAAAAAAAAACTTTTTTAAAAAATAAGAGACTAGAAAAACAGATGTGTAGACAGGAGAGGCACATATGAGTAAGAAGCTGGCTATTACACGGGCAGCAGGGGCGGGAGCCTGAGTACTAGAATGCAGAGGGCTCTGCTGGGGCACTATCATCAGGCTGTTCTACTTCCCTCCAAGCACTTTCTTCACTTTCTGTAGATGAAACCAGCCAATCCCATAAGTTCCAAGCCTGTATGGTAAGCATCTGTGTGCTATTCCATAATAAAACTTGTATCAACCCCTCCACCATGTTAAGCACGACATCCCACTCTCACCCTCTCTGCTATCTGGTATCAACACACCCACAACCACTCTGAGGTTCTGCAAGGACTTTGGCTTCTTAAACTACAGACCCTTCAGCACATATACTTAAGCTGGGACTTCCTACATGCTGTTTCATCAGTAACCGCACTTTCATCTGTTTTTCATGTTCCATAAATATCTTGAAATCTCCTGCTCTGATGGGGCCTTCTCATTTGTTTTAGGCTTATCCTTTTTTTATTCCTATCAATGTAATAGGAAATTCATTACGGGGAAGATCTGGCAAACAACTGTAGTCACCCCACCATCTTGTCTTGGTATTTCACTTTGTCAAAAATCAGACTGCATCCCTGAGCATAAACCAAGAATTCCTTCAGGCCCATAAATATATATATATATATATATATATATATATATATATATATACTTGACATGGCCAAACAATGTCAAGACTTTCCCTTCAACTAGACTGAAATGAGATTTTATTCTATTATTTTGTAAATTACCTATGTTTTTCTATCATAACACCAAGTTGTATCAGGATGAAAGTTTATTAATGGTATTAGTAAGTGAGAAAATGGAATGGAATGCAAAACCTGTATTTGGTTATATGTATATATACCAAATAGCTACATGTATGCCAAGTGCCAACATACTATTATATATTATTACTAAAACCATTTCTAGAGACTCTTACTGGAAGCTTTAACAATGAAGAATACCAAGTACAAATAATTTTTCAATATTTATGCAATAACCACTATGTTCTCTATGTTCTACATAGAATTCAAATTCCATGGTGTGAGCCAACTTAAAAAAAAGGTTACAAAAACTCATATATTTAAAACTCAAACACACATTGTATGAACTATTCACAGAAAATTTTAGTAAGTTCAAATGTATGGTACATTCAATGGCAGATTCCATCACGTACTACTCAAATGATGTACTTAAATAAGAGAAAATATATAGTAATTTTAACTTAAGCATATACTTACTACAAATGATAAAACAAATTCATTGTTAAAGAACTGCATGATTCATTCTCATGCTAAATAAAAGCAACATGAATTACCTATAGCACTGTTTCTCTAAGTAAACCAGTCACCTATCTCTACCGTCCCACAGTAAATAAAAACAAAAAAACAAACAAAAAAGGCAAACTATGGAAAGCATAGCTTCTACTCTTCTTTTGAGAAAAGGTAAAAAACCTGAAATAATGAATTTTCAAGTTATTAGCCAAAAAAAAAAAAAAAAACATACAGTGCATGTCTTTGGTTCCATATAAGTCTAACTTCCTCATGATTTCATATGAGCGATATCCATTAAAACTGAGACCTAGGAATTAATACATTGGGACATAGTCAAAAATTCTATTTTTATCCACATCCTGTTGTTTTCACCCTTCACGGAATATGACAATTCTGGTCTTATATCTTGAAATAAAAAAAAAAAGATAGGAAAAGAAATAACATACGTTAAATATTTACCACATGCCATGTGTGTGACACTGATAATATTCATACATTTAACCATCACAACAATTCTATAATATTATTAATATTATCCCCATTTTGCTGATGGAGAAATTGAGCTGAGAAATGTCAACTGAAGCCCAAGACAGTTAAGATAGGCCTACAAACTAAGCAGTTTTTACTATTAGTCTAGAATTGTTTCTTTGAGACACATATGCTTTTGGAAGTTTCAGAAATCATCTCGCCCAGTGCTTCCCCAACTTAATTCCATGAAACTCTGGAGTCACTAAGATGTTAACAAATGTTATGAGAAATAAGGGCTCTGGGATTCAAAATTTTAGGACAAGTTACTTCACATCAGAATTTCCCAGAACTTTAATACGCACACTGTGACTCTCCAAGAAGGTGATAAAATGGGAAGTGTTCTGCTCATTTATTAAACCACGAAGCCCTCTGTTTAAAAACCTAATAATAAACTATGGTATGTTTGTGCTCAACTCAGCACAGTTTGGAAAATTATCATCTAGTCCAATTTCCTCTTTCTATGACTTAAAAACATGAGATACAGATAAGTTAAATGACTCACTCAAGGACACACAGTTAATAAAGGGCCAGGGCTGGCACCAAAGAGGCCTGATGATTCCTTCCTTCTTTATTATCCTGTCTCACTTCACTACTGTTTCTAAAAAGACCATGCTGATTTAAAAGGAAAAAACAAAAAAAGTATTAAAGTTATTATTTACTCTGATTCTTCTGAATGGCAGTAAAGAGAAAGCATTTGCAGGTATGAAGCTCGAAAATGGTCTACCTCCCAGCACAGTAGTATTTCTGGGAATTGGGATATATTTGGAAATGTGGGAAATGATTCCACTGTAATAATGCTGAATAACACTTTTCAGCCAAGTAGTGTTACACTCATGTATTTTTTTAATGTTTATTTATCTTTTTGAGAGAGAGAGAGAGAGAGAGAGAGAGAGTGTGCACAAGTCGGGGAGGGGCAAAGAGAGAGGGAGACACAGGATCCAAAGCAGGCTCCAGGCTCTGAGCTGTCAGTACAGAGCCCCACACAGGGCTCGAACCCACTAACCATGAAATCATGACCTGAGCCGAAGTTAGACGCTTAACCGAATGAGCCGAATGAGCCACCCAGGCGCCCCTCATGTTTTTCTTTGAAGTGACGTACAACTACACCCTACTACTCCATTGTAGACACTGCCAGAGTTCAAAATACCCAACTTGAGACCATCTTTATAAGGAGCAATTTGTTCACTGTTTGCCTCATACTCCCTCACTGAAGGGGCTTCCTTTCACTTTGTCCTACCCCTGCCAGCAAGCAGTAAACAGTCCTGGGCCAAGGATGCCATCTGGTGTTTTGTTTCAGGAACTGTTGAACCCCAAGTACCTTCCAATTACAACCTCACCACCTGGTCCCTCCCCCAAACCATACTCCTTTCTTCCAATTCTTGCCCATTTACCTCAGGAAAACCTTTTTTCTTGTTTTCTGTCATTTATCCTAACTGGGTAATAAAGATATTTCTAACATTCTAGTTAAGGACAAATCGTGAGTCTGAAACACACTTGTAGCTAAAGAAACCAACCATGGTGAAGATGCCAATTTCACCCCGGAGAGAGCCTAATAGAGGCCCTGTCCAAGAGAGAATGTCAGAATATCTAATATTTATCCAGTGCCTTCAATCAATGAATGGCAGCGCCAACAAGGACCTTGAAGATCAAATGCAAGGTCAACTGCATATTTCACAGCTAAAGACACTAGCCCTGTATGAAATGAAGCAATCATGTGCCCAAATAACAGAAGTGAGAACTCAAATAGCAAAGTCAGGATTAAGGACTGACTCTCCATTCCAAAGCCAGTGCTCAGTCAACTATACCATATGCTCTAGGCTCCTCAAGACTTTTTTTCTCAGGCAACATTCAAGTAAAATATTTTTCAGTGTCTTATGACTCTCTTGAGAGCAGGGCCCATAACGAAAATCTCCTCAGTGCCATGTCTAACAGTGTCTAGCACACTTCATAAATATGTACTGACTTTTTTGGTCTATTATTACTGTCCTTCTTGCAAATCTAGAACACTTTCACCATGCCATTTGTGTTAGACCAGCTTTTATCCACTCAAAAACCTAACTGCCATTTTGTAACACTCTTCTAATAGAAAGCTGTGCCCCAAATCATTACATCACACATAACCTTTGGGAACATATCCATTCAGAAACTTGGGACTTCTTGTTAAGGGTTCCTCTCCGCCTGATCAGTCTTGACTAAACAAGGATGTAAAAGAATATGTAGCAAAGAGGAAAGAAGCAACCAATTTTGAAGAATATGGATATTTTACTATTAGTTGCATCGTAAGACTATACGAATTCCGTTTCTTCTTCCATAAAATACCTTTCGACCCTAAGTTCAGGTAAGGATACGTGTAAACATTCTATAAATTACAGGTATCGATAATGATGACAGTATTATTGATAATAATTTATATCCTACACGCTCTAATCACTACATACACTTCACCACGTAATTCTTTCAGACCTGTTTCACAGATAAGAAAAAAAACTAGACGTAGCAAGGTAAGAAACTCATCCGGGTCACAGAGCTAAGAGCTAAAAAAAAATCCACGATTCGAGTTTAATCTGAAAGCCTCCAAAGCTGGTGCTCCTACGAGATGGGCGATCAGACAAGGCCGACTTCACAGAAAGAGTACTCCTCCCCTTAGGGCTCTGAAATCAACAAGGCACGAAAGCAACTCAACCAACCTCGCTATTTTCACGTTACTGCTAACCTACACAGCGCAACATGGGGCTGCAAAGAAAAATGAGAATAACGGGAACCCGGGTCATTTTCCGACTGGGCCGGCCAGCTCAGCACCCTGCAATTCGCTTCGCCCTCTGGGGCTTGTTCAATATTAGGAGGAGACAGGGCTACCCTGGGACCCACTAGGTTCTTGATGCAGCACAGCATTCAGAGTGCCAACTTGTGGGTATAAACTCATGCTTCTGAGAGAAGATCCTTGGCCAGAGTCGCCCCAGCAAAAGACCCACTGGCCGAGGCACCTCCAAAGTTCGGCCTGCCACTCCAACTGCAGGCGGCCCTCCCCGGGAGGAGGAGCTTGATTACGCCCACCGAGAAAGCCGTCCCGAGGGCGGATTCTACGCGTCACTCCCACGACTAAATTACGTGAGCCCGGAACGGCGGTAGGGGCTCGCCTAGGGCTCCGGGGCCCCGGCGGGGTGACCGCGGGCGCCCCTGCGCGCTCCGCCCGGCGCTCGGAGTGGGCGGTTGGCGGCGCCCAGGGTGACTCGGCGCGGCACCGCTGGCTGCCCTGCGTCTCTGCGATCCGCGTTTGGGGGCTCGGGCCACCGTCCTCCTCCCTGGCAGCTCCGTGGCTCGGCGCGGGCCCCCGCGTGCGGGCAGGCGGCCAGGGCTGCGCGGCCACCCAAAGGAAGGAGGGAGGAGGCCGCGCGGACTGCAAAGGCTCCACCCCGAGCCTCCCCTAGCACGCCAGCCGCCCGGGCTCCCGCAAGCTACTTACTGAAGAAGAGGCGGTAATCGGGGGAGTAGGGCTGGCCGCGTTCCTCCGTGCGGTAGAGGGCCATGGCGCGGTGCGGCACGGGCCTTGCACTCGTTCCCCGGGGCAAGCGGGCAGCAGCGGGGGGCCCCGCGCGCCAGCCCCAGCCCGTGCGCAGGAGCGGCAGCAGCGCGCGCATGGCGTAGACGGCGGTCGGACTCTGCGCTGGGCGGTGCTGGGTGTCCTGGCCGAGCCTCGCGCCGGCGCCCCCTACTGGCCGGAGTCATCACTCCGGCCCGGGGCCTGGATCTAGATCCCACGCCCCAGCCAATCTCTGGCTGGCCCTGGAGACTTTAGCTGAGAAATGGGAGTGCCCAGCAAATTGCCAGTAAGGTACACTGAGCAGTAATCAAAGATTAACAAGACGACATCCACCACCCCTGAGGAGCTCTTGGCCACTTACTAATGTGTGTATGCGTTCATGCCTTCACCAATACAGTCAATATATACTATCATAATATTATCTTTGTTATAATGATATAATATTGAGTGATAATTATGTGTCGGGTGCTGCTGTTCTAGATCCTGTCCAACGTAGGAGACATGCATCACACACACACACACACACACACACACACACACATCATATGACATGATCAGACCTCTTTGTGAAGATTTGACCTTGACACTTACTTAGAGAGCAAAACAACATTAACATCTTCAAATGCGATCCCCTCCATGAAGCTTTTCCTATTTAACCAAACTGGAGGTGATTTAGCCTTTCTTTTTCTTACATTTTCACTTCTACAGTGGCACTTGCTACTGTACTCATATCTTTGTGAACATATTTCACCCTGACCAACCACTGGATTATTAATGTGCCAAACACTTAGGAATTAAGAGGTAGTATCCTTGCAGGTTGTAGCAGCAGGCCCTGCATAAAATAATGGCTTCTTTGTCGTGGAGGGAAATTGCTCCTGGAAGTCCCTTTTTACCAAATTTTTCAATTAGCATATGAAATTCTAGTTATTCGCTTTCCAGAAAAACTTGTGAAAACAGTTGTCACTAGGCAGTATCTTCACTTCTTCACATTCTTTCCCCATCACAATTCAAATGAGCTTCCTCCACCTTCTTAAGATCATCAATGTGAAGTTCATTTCTCACAATAAATCAGAGTGTGAGAATCCAGAAGAAAGCAGTAAAAAAGATTTTTTTCATTAAAAATTAAAACTTAAAGAAAATTAAATATCTGTTAGTCTAAAAGTGAAAGCAAAAGAGTAGCAATTTTAGAGAAAGAGGCAAAAAAGTGCATTTAAGATCTTTGCAAAAACTAAGGGAAAGGGTTTTAATGAAAAGAGAAGGCATTTTTAAAATAATCTCTTAAAGTACTGTAATAAAAATTGGCTTCTAAGTGAAATGCTACTGTGCTCAATGAATACATAAATTCATGAAAAATCGAATTCTAACTTAAAATCCTACCTCTTATAAAACAAACATCTTTGCAGAGATTATGTTAATTAAGTTATATTGATTATGGATTATTATGGATCTGATTCTAGTCTAAACTAGTTTCTTTCCCTCTGTTCCATAGCTACAAGTACATCCTCCAGTTCTCAATATTAACAAGATAGACAAGATTTTTAAAAATTGGCTGAAACAAACCTTTACTTACAAAATTCTGTAAGCAGAAATGTTACCAAGACGACTCTATAGCCATAATGTAAATTTATAGACAGAGAATAGTACTTATATCTAGATGGTGGTCAGGATTCGATCAACATAAATGTCTGAAGGCAGGTCAAACAGGGCTCTCCCATATTAGAGGGCCAAGTTATTTCTATTCCATTGCTCTTCTGTGTTTGATTTCCATTGCTAAGATCACCCTAAGAGTTCAAAATGACTACTACAGCTCCAAGCATCACATCTTCATTTCACCCAGTAAGAGAGGTGGAAAAAAAAAAGGGGGAGTGCCCCTTCCCCTAAGAACACATCCCAGAAACTGTATATACTACTTTTACTTGCATTGCATTGAGCAGCACTTAGTCTTCTGGCCACAACTAACTATAAACTAGGAGCCTTTTTTCTGGGTCATCAGAGGCCCAGATACAAAGTAGGAGCCATGCTACTACAGACAAAGGGAAAAATGAATCTTGGAGGACAAACAGCAGTCTACCACAAATGTCATTTTCTTTCCCAATAGTCCAACTTCCTTGGAAAGGTCTGTGGGAATTCTACATATCTCTACTCCAACTGTGAACTGGGTTCACATTCTTCCCTACTGAGCACCTGAGTTCTTTCAATATCACCAATTATTTCATGACAGCTAAAATTACAAGACTGGTCTACCCAATTTCCAGAAAGGATCTCTAGAAGATATTGTCAATAACTACTTAGACTCTCTACTTAGATTGTAGATCCTAAAATGTTTTTGTCAACAGTGGTAGCTTTGTAATGTGTCAGCTTCATTAAGCTAAACTGTAAGGCAGGCTCTCCCATAAAAGTGTGTGTGTTGGGGGGGGGGTTCTTTTGTGCATATATCACAGTGGCTGTATAATTTTATTGTTTTCTCATGTAGAAAAAAAGTTTAATTATTCTATTAACCTTTGAAGTTCAGATGTTTCAACAAGACAAACCCCACTGAGACAAAATTGTGGGCTATTTTCTAATGATCTATAGATTCTTAGAATAAGATTAAGCCCCACAGAATATTCTGGAGCTTAAGCAGCTCTAGTTAGAGTTGTCAGAGTAGGGCCAAATCACTGGGCCTTTATAACCCCAGTAATTGGATACGAGCTTCCCTGGAAAGGGTATGACATGGACGAAGCAGCTAAGGCCATCCCTGAGAAGGCTGACAACTAAAGAGAAAGACTTCCATTAAAGATGGCACAAAACCAGTGTTTTCCACAGCTGTGAAACTGTGCTAGAGATAGGAGTTGGAACTACAAAAAAAATGAGATAATTCGTTATCCCAGTTCTGTTTCTGCTTTTAGCATTGGTAAGTGTAATACAAAATCTAACTTGGATAGAGTTGTCATTTTCTGAAATGCTGGATTATCCTAATGGGAAATAAAAGAATTTTGGAATTGTGGAGTAGTCATTTCTGTGTGATATTTTGTAAAAGCAGCTTATGTCTCTAAAATTCACTATTATCCTTACCTATAACATGATAAATGAACAGACTTAAACATTTACTAATTGCCATCGCTCATGCTTGCTAGCCAATCAAAATATGACAGGGGTGCCTGCGGGGCTCAGTCTGTTAAGCATCTGACTCTTGGTTTCAGCTCAGGTCATGATCTCAAGGTTCGTGAGTTCAAGCCCCACATTGGGCTCTGTGCTGAGAGTGTGGAGACTGCTTGGGTTTCTCTCTCTCTCTGCCCCTCCCCTACTCGTGCTCTCTCTCAAAATAAATAACTAAAAAATTTTTTAAAAAGTGGTTTAATCATGTTTAAATAAAGAACTCCTAAAAATTAAAAATAAGAAAATAATTTTTAAAATGGGTAAAAGAGGGGCGCCTGTGTGGCTCAGTCAGCTAAGTGACCAACTCTTGATTTTGGCTCAGGTTATAATCTCATGGTCATGACATGGAGCCCCATGTTGGGCACTGTGCTGGGCATGGAGCCTGCTTAATATTCTTTCTCCCCTCTACCCCTCTCCAACTTGCGCTCTCAAAAACAAATAAATAAAACTGAGTAAAAGAAAGAAAGAACAAAATAGTGAGAAATACAGCAAAGTGATTGAATAAGTTTGTGGGTGATAAAGCCTAATAGTCCCCCAACATCAGTACTCCCCTTCTTTTATAACAAAAGAATTTTGGACTTTTCCAAATAAAAATTGTACTTTCCAGCTTTACTTACAACAGGTGTGACCATACAACTAAGGAATCTAGGAACATTCCTTAGGAAAATATGGTATACATATATACACAACAATATTATTCAGTCATGAAAAAGAAGGGAATCCTGCAATTTGTGGCAACACAGATGGACCTTGAAGACAAATACTGCACTGTCTCACTTATATGTGCAATATTTTAAAAGAAAGGTGGGGGGAGAGGGTAAACTCATAGAAAGAGTAGAATAGTAGCTGCCAGAGACCAGAGGGTGGAGGAAATAGGGAGATGGTGGTCAAAAGGTACAAATTTCCAGTTATAAGTTCTAGGGACATAATGTACAGTATGATGACTATAGTTAATAATACTGTATGATATACTTGAAAATTGCTAAGACAATAGCAAGAGATCTTAAATGTTTTCACCACACACTCATACAAAAAAGGCAATTATGGCAGGCAATGAAACTATTAACTAAACTTATTTTGATAAGCATTTTGCAATATATACATGTATCAAATAATCACACTGTACACCTCAAACTTACACGATATTATATGTCAATACCTCAGTAAAACTGCAGTGTGTGTAAGGAGGCAGGTAGCTCATCCTTTACCTCTTCCTCTTCATCATTTCTTGCATTCTGCTACCTAGAACTTGGATGCTACCTTGTCCATGAAGATAAGAGCCACACCTTTGGCAAATGGAGCTGTGAGCTGAAAGAAGCTTGCACCCCACAGGACTTTGTGGAGTGGGGCTGCCATATAGCTCTAGAATACATATCTCTGGACTTCTACATGAGAGAGAAATAAATATCTATCTTATCTGAACCACCAATATCCTTTTTTGTTGCTGTTTTCCAGTTCTCCTAGGTGAATTTAATTCTCATCGTAGTTTTCTTCTTCTTGCAAAGGAAAACTTGTTAGGAGAAATTCAGACTAATTGGAGGTCCCCTCTTTACTACCTATATAATTTCATTCAAAATGTTGTGAAAATATTCCATGAATATTACTTATTAAGTATTTAAACTAAGTTACTTGTATTACTAAGAACAAAATATGTAACAGGTTCAACTCTAAAAGCCAAATGAAATGAATGATACTGTAAGAGAATTTTGGGCCCTCGGAGCCCAGCGCGGCCGCCATGTCTTCCGGGGCCCGCGTGAACGCCCTGCCGCAGTGGGTGGAGCAGCTCAAGCTGGGGTCGGCATGGAGAGGGTCAAGGGCTCTCATGCAGCTACAGAGCTTCAACAGTTAACTTCGTGCAGAATGCCTGCGAGGATGCCCTGTAAGTTTAAAGTGTAAGTTTAGATGTTCCAGATGGAAGCAACCCCTTCCGGGAACCCAGATCCTGTGCTTTATCCTAACGGCTCTAGGGAAGAAGTTCACTGGGGAATGCTTTTAAGCACAACGTGATGAATAACTACCTCTCCATCACAAAAAAACACTTTTCTCCAGCCAAAAGACTTTAGATATTTCAGACTTTCCTGTGGCCTGGTGCTATAACCAAAATTCTATAAAAATTGATGAATTTCTACTCAGATAAGGAAACTGGGTGAAGGAGGAGACTTTAATAATGGCCTGATTCTTTTGGTAAAGTTCTTTTATATGTAAGACAAACAAATATGTTACCACCACATACACTTCTTTAATAAGCCAATTACTGGTGTTTCTATATGCCTGGAATATTATGTTCATTTTATTTACTGGATGTTTTACATTGTAGAAAGGAAAACATTTTTGTTTGTTAAAACATTGAATATTTGTAATTTGTTGTTCTTAAGATTTTTATACCATAGCAAAACGTGTTCTTGTGAATTTACAGTTTCTAAATGAAGACAAACAAGTATAAAACGGGGGGAATAGGCTTTATCAATCAAATGACATCTGATTTTTCTATTTTTTTAATGTTTATTTACTTTGAAGGAGACAGCAGAGTGTGAGCGGGGGAGGGGCAGAGAGAGAGGGAGATCAGAATCTGAAGCAGGCTCCAGGCTCTGAGCTGTCAGCATAGAGCTGCACCCCAGGCTCCAACTCAAGTACAATAAGATCATGACTGAGGCAAAGTTGGAGGCTTAACCGACTGAGCCACCCAGGTGCTCCACCATTTGATTTTTTTAAATGAGAATTTTATTTGTAACACTAAACATAGGAGCTGTTTCTTAGGAAACTTGTTATGGAAAGATTCATGTTGGGTTAAGTGTTAGATTGACCCATCCTGTGTATGAAGCAGAGTTGGTCTTTGTCTTCTTAAGTTCCTCTATTTTATAGTTGTGGTTGTACTTTAAAAAAAAAAAAAAAGAACAAAACTACATTATGTCTTTAAAAAAATGTTTAAATGTGATCTTCGGAACATTTTGCAAATGATTAAAAACAAAATAATGTGAAAATACTACAGCCTAAATGACTTTTTAATATCACAAGTAGGTTTTACTTTGATGATGTGCCTTTGATTTAATCTGGGAGACTTTTAAAAGGATACTTTTTTGTGTTTGTAATGATCTTTGATGAGCTTGGAAATAAAAAGTTCTGCTTAATTCATCATTTTAAAAAAAGAAAGAATTCTAGTTGAAATCTTAGACCGGTAGAAAATTTTTACAAAGCACATATCTAATAAAGAATCATATCCAAAATATACCCAAAACACTCAAAACTCAACGTGAGAAACAAATACCCAAATGAAAAGCTAGGGAAAGCCAGACACATCACTGTAGAAGATACACAGATGGAAATTAGCATATGAAAAAATACTCTACATCATTAGTCATTGGGGAAATACAAAGTAAATTAACAATGAGATATCACTATCTCAGAATAGCTAACATCCGAAACCCTGACAACACCAACTACTTCCAGAATGTAGAGCAACAGGAACTCTCATTAATTGCTAATGGGAACAGAAAATGCTACAACTACTTTGGAAGACAACTTGGGGGTTTCTTATAAAACTAAACATACTCTTACCATATATGCCAGTAGTCATGTTGCTTGGTATTTATCAAATGAACTGAAAACTTATGCCCACACAAAAACCTGCAGATGGATGTTTATTTATTCATAATTGCCCAAACTGGGAAGCAACCAATATGTCTTTCAATAGATGAATAGGTAAATAAACTGCGGCCCATCAGGACAGTGCTAAAAAGGAAATGAGCTGTCAAGCCATGAAGAGATATGAAGAAACTTTAAATGCATATTACTCTGTAAAAGAAGCCAATCTGAAAAGGCTACATACTGTAGGATTCCAACTGTATGAATTCTGGAAAAGACAGAACTATGGAGACAATAAAAAGATCAGTTGTTGCCAAAGGCTGGGGTTGGAAGGAGGG
This sequence comes from Cryptoprocta ferox, assembly GCA_028646485.1. Taxonomy (NCBI): domain Eukaryota; kingdom Metazoa; phylum Chordata; class Mammalia; order Carnivora; family Eupleridae; genus Cryptoprocta; species Cryptoprocta ferox. Next base: position 108,953,839 of record CM053567.1, on the reverse strand, counting down.
ATGAACAGGTAGAGCACAGAGCATTTTTAAGGCAGTGAAATTGTTCTGATTCCATAATGATGGATACATGTCATTATGAAGCCACTTCGACTCTCCAGCCAACCCAGTTGTCTCCAAGCCTTAGCAAACAATCATAGCCTGTGTGATTGATTAACTTTTCTTTGCATATCTATTCATTCATACTTTCCTAGAAAAAAACCAGAACACTTCTGCATGTCAGGAAACAGAAAACAGACCCCCAGACGCTAAGGAGCAGACTTTATTATACTGATGAGGGATCTTGGGGCAAGCTGAAGGCAAATACAGGCTGGCACACCACCCCCCACCCCCAGTTGGAATATGTGTGATATTCCTCGGACTCTCATGGCTAACCAAGAACAAAGAAAAGGAGTGTAAGTGCTTGCCATGGTAATGTGGGAAACTAAGGCAAATGAGAAGTTAAATTCCCTTACTGCCTATAGTCCAATGACGAGTCCTTGAGACCAGCAAAGTAACCTCCCTCCAGGAGCTCAGCTGCCTCAAAGATGACACTTTGCTGGGGGTAAAAGATAACCTTAGCTTTATATTATCCCAACCTTGAGGATCATGTAAGTCGACTTTATCTCAACTGCCCTAAGATATATGCTGGCAATCATACTCCAAGCTTATGACCCCCCAATATACATCTAAAGGGTCTCATGACTGAGGTTTTATTAAATGGTAATAAATTGTGTTTCCCTAGAACCAGCTAGCCTTTTGAGGTCCAGGAAACCTTGCTTCCAAAATTCCTTAAAGACTTACTCTATCCCTGACCCGCTCCCAACCTGAGGGTATATAATGAGTTACCTGTCATGACCCCAGTGCAGCTCTTCCTAATCACGGGTCCTATCCCCGTGCTTTAATAAAATCACTTTTTTTCGCCAAAGACATCTTCAAGAATTCTTTCTTGGCTGTCGGCTCTGGACCACCCCTCCATCACCCCAAAACTTCATCAATACTATCTCTGAGCCCTGACATAATGTCTGTAGCCGGTACCATCTAGTCTGTACATAATCAAGAAATGTTAACTGCCCTAAATTTCTTTAAAAGCCCCTGGGCCAGGCAGAAACCTCAAAGTTGGCCTTTGGATAAGAGTCCACCTTTTCCCCAGGTGGCCAGCCTCCTGAATAAAGCTCATATTCTTTTCCAATCAAAACTCATCTCTTGAGTATTGGCTTTTCAAGTGACCGGAAGCCAAACTTTGATTTCAGTAACAATTACACATTTGTCAAGCTCTGTAGATTATATAGCACCAAGAGTGAATTCCAATGTAAATGAAGGAATTTAAGTGACAATAATGCATCAATGTAGGTTTGATGGTAACAAATGTACCACTCTGATGAGGAATATTGATAGCCGGGGATATTGTGTGTGGGGTGGAGGGGATAAGGGAAGCCTCTGTACCTTCTGCTCAGTTTTGCTGTGAACCTAAAACTGCTCTGCAAAATAAAAACCAATAAAATAAAAAAGATTCCAAGAGACTTTACATCTCAGAAACTTTTGAAACAATTTTTAGTATGGCCGTTTACATTTAGAAAATCTATAATTGCTTTTCTCTTGTTATTAACTGCATTTTTCCTTATCACTTAATGAAAATCATATTTTAGTTTAACTTCCTAACTAATAGTGCCTGTAAGAGTGTCATTAGTACCTTTAGATGCTGTATTTATAACATTCGTTCTTCAATCGCTTTTGCCTTAGCACGGGCATATCACACTACTTTTGCAGGCTAGTCTGCAAAATCATTCATCATTTTATATTAGGTGGAAGTAGGTTCACCTGAGGACATTCCATGACTTCCAGAAATTCTAGTATACCCTTCCTTATTATTACTGAGAAAATTTTGTTTATTTTTAAGCAAATATCCTATCTAATTTTCATTTCATACAATTTTACCCACCTCCTTCATCACCCTCAACTCCAGTTGCTTAATAGAAATGCTTAAATTATCAGACATACTTTTCTGATGAGTTAGTGAACACCTACTTTGAAATATAAAATGTTTTCCACACACAGAGCTATTAAATAGCAACTAATTTTAGCTCTCACTTCAAAGCCTTCTTATATAGATAGGAAGGCGTCTGAATGGGGCAATAGTTCACTGGTAATCATTTTTCTCTTCATATTTCACAGATCCATACCTGTATGATAATTCAGCAGGATGTTTTTATGAAAATTCTCAAAAGGATTGTTCAACTCAAATATTAGGACATAGCTTTGGTATCTTGAATCAAGAAAGTGAAAAAGAGCGGCGCCTGGGTGGCTCAGTTGGTTAAATATCCAACTTCAACTCAGGTCACGATCTCGCAAATTGGGAGTTCGAGCCCCACGTTGGGCTCTGTGCTGACAGCTCAGATTCTGTGTCTCCTGCTCTCTCTGCCCCTCCCTGGCTTGCACTCTGTCTCTCTGTCTCAAAAAATAAACATTAAAAAAAAGTGAAAAAGAATTGATCCAAGTGCAAAAGAAATTCCCAAAGGGTCTGATGCCTCTTATCACCTGACAGAAAGCAAGAGGAGGACAAGTCTCTGCAACCTCAGTCCTGGTGGCTCAAACTTTGGGATGCCAAACAGCAAACTGTGAATTTTGTTTTCTGAAAAGACATTGTGTCCAAGTTCTTTACCTAACTTTCCACTATCAGAAGAGTCCCTGAGAACAAATCTTGAAGAAAAGCACTGTGGGGTGTCAATAATAGCTGCTTGCACATCAGAACAAGTCATGACTTAGCAGGGCAGAGGGAGGGAAGGGGGAAGGGGGAGGGAGGTCCTCAGCAGGGCCACAAAGGGCAGATTCCAGGGCCCATGCGTTTTTTTTTTTTAATGTTTTTTAATCTTTATTTATTTTTGAGGTGGGGGGGCAGAGTGGGAGATAGGGAGGAACAGAGAGAGAGGGAGGCACAGAATCCGAAGCAGGCTTCAGGGCCTGAGCTGTCACCACAGAGCTGGACGCAGGGCTCCGACTCAGGAACCCCAAGTTCTTGACCTAAGCCAAAGTTGGACACTTAACGGACTGAGCCATCCAGGCGCCTCTAGGGCCCATGCATTCTTAAAGTCTGTTCCTAAAGCCCAGAAGCCTCAAAAATGAAACCCAAGGTGCCAAAACACCTTGTTCTACCATGAAGAAACAGAAGGAAAAATATCAATACCTCTTTGGAAGATCTGCCCCACTCTGGAGGGAGGGACCAGGAATCTTGGTCACAGGATTTTATTGTGTAATGTTTGTTCTGTTTGGTGCATGTTAAGGTGCAAGATTTAGAGAAAATTGTGGAAAGATCTGAAGCCAGCCTGGCTGGCAAAGCTGAAGGATAGATATTTGAGGAAAGAAAGGGACTTTGTAAAAAGAGCAGAGATTTAAAATGGATTTTGGAGAAGTTTTGCTGTACATGTAACCCTTTCCTAAGACTTTCTTTAAAGGGTACAGGGACATGGGGGCGCCTGGGTGGCTCAGTCGGTTAAGCGTCTGACTTCAGCTCAGTCATGATCTCGCAGTTTTTGAGTTTGAGCCTCACATTGGGCTTTGTGCTGATGGCTTGGAGCCTGCTTTAGATTCTGTATCCCCTTCTCTTTCTGCCCCTCCCCCACTCACACTCTGTCTCTCTCTCTCGCAAAAATAATTAAACATTAAATTTTTTTAAAAATTAAAAACTTTTTAAAAGTTACAGGGACATCTATGTTACTCATTAACACTTTTGGAGTTAGATTTGTGCTTTAGGAAGATACAGTATACTGAGACTGGCCTCCGTGTAATTCAGATATGTGAGAGCTACATACATATTTAAACAGAAACCCTTATACTGTATCCTAGAACACAGATATACATTTAATTTTAAGGATAACACATAAATCTTCAGAGAAATGTCAAGATTCAGGGAGTAAACGCTGGGTCACATGTTTTTTCTGGGTCACCAATGCCCCCATAGAGGCCTTTTGGAAATTGCCAGGGTGTTTTCTGATGTTGCAGTGATTGAGGAACATTACTGCCACTTAGTTCATGGGGGTCAGGGATACTGTCCATGCTATAACACTTTAAAAAAGCCCTACACAAGCAAATGTTGTCCCGTGTCCCTCATTGCTCTGAAATGTCCCATCAGACATTTGTATAAGTGCAACACCTGTTTTTTTAAAAATTATGTCAGCCTAAAAACTGACATTTTTTATATAACACAAACTATTTTTTACATTGTTTTAAAATGTGTATGGTATTTGAGAATTTAATATTACATACTGTATTAGTCTGCATTTATAGCTTCTTAATTATAGAATGGTGATTCTATATGTGGATGCAAGCATATGACTATTTAATGTCTTTAATACTAGTGCCTGAGCATTTGCATATTGAAATACATATAATTTTGTTACAAGTTATTTTTCTTTTATGTTTGCTTTATAAGATAGTTAACCACTACATCAATTTTTTGAAATCATCCATGTAGTAGGTTTTATCATCTATCAATTTCATTTCAAGAGAGTAAAGATGTTGTGACAAAAGACTTTTTATAAAAAGAAAAGTTTAGTTTATCCATTCACCCGTAAGAAGAAATGAAGTTCTGATACACTCTTGGATGAACATCAAAAACATTAATGCTATGGCCACCTGGGTGGCTCAGTCAGTTAAATGCCTAACTCTTGATCTTGGCACAGGTAATGATCTCATGGTTTGTGAGATCGAACCCTGCATCAGGTGGGCTCTGCACTACAAGTGCAGAGCCTGTTTGGGATTCTCTCTCTCCGTCTCTCTCTTCCCCTCCCCTGTTTGCTCTCTCTCTCTCTCTCTCTCTCTCTCTCAAAATAGACCTTAAAAAAGAAGTATTAATGCTAAGCAAAAGATTCCAGACACAAGATTCACATATTGTATGATTCCTTTTATATGATATATCCAGACTAGGCACATCCATAAAGACAGAAAAAAAAAATTAGCTGTTTTCAGAAGAATGGGGGGAGGGAGGAATAGGGAGTGATTACTTAAAGGATATGGGGTGTTCTCCTAGGGTGATGAAAATGTTTTGAAACTAGAGAGGTGGTGGTTGCACAATATTGTAACTGCACTGGATGCCACTGCATTGTACACTCTAAAATGGTTAATTGCATATTATATAAAATTTACCTCTATTCTTAAAAAGGGAAAAGTTAGGTCTAATAAGTTTGAGAATAACTGCTTAGTAGTTCTTAACCATTTCTGTTCCATGGACCCTAAGTAGTCTAAGGAATCCTATGAAACTCTTCTCAAAATAATGTTTGTAAATACTTAAAATACATTGTTAAGGAGTAGGCCAATTATGTTGAAATAGATCTACAAAAATACTTTAGAAAAAAAAAACATTGTGATCTAATAACACACTTGCTTCTTCACTGAGGCGTGAAGTGACTCAATCCAACAGCAGATCTAAGCACTACCATAATTCTAAAGTAGTGATGGATGTAAATGATAAAGACACCTGCACCATCAGGAAATGGTATCACAATTATGTATCATTTTTCCTGCAGAAGAAAAGCAAAGACAGTTCTCCCACTATGTAGGGTTTGTTGTCTACATTTACAAATGCTAAATCTTAGTTAGAAATCAATGAAAATAAAGATGCAATCGTTTTTTAAAACCCAAGTTTACTGACCCCCTAAAACCCACCTCAGAACCGCTGGTAGTAAGCACCAGTAAAGGGAATGGGTATGTATTCTTTCCCTTTTGTCCTCAGAAGCACTTTGGTGGAAGTGGTTAAGAGCTAAATAGAAGAATAGAGGGCAAATAAAAAAGTAAATTGGTGTTCCAGATTTCTCTTTAAGACTGTCATGGTTGAAGAACAGATAAGAGTCTGTCCTCTACTTATTTTTTAAATGTTTTTCCTCCCTATTTTAAAAGATATTGTGGTCCAAGTTTTGATGAAACAAATGGCCCAGGAAGCAGCCTTGCCTAGATAATGGAAACATAAATGAATGAAAGATGAGAAATTAGTTTTATTCCCTCTTGGATGGGGGGAAAAGTTGTTGTTAGTGGAAATTCTTTTCTGAATGATTGTAGATATATATGTGACAATAAGTCCATGTTCTGAGCCCCATATATCTCTTAAGAGTAGAAAAGAGAACAATTGAGTTGTTTTTAACCAAGTCCCAGTGATATGCAGAATACATTCAGTATTAAGCTTTCAGTCTTTCTGGCTAGTTAGTAAATTGAATGTAATAAAATTCATCCATCATCCAAGAATCCATGTGATTTAACTACACATTGTTAAATGGCACAAAAAAAATAGAAAGTTTTGCTTCATTGTATTATTACTGCTTCTAGGCTAAAATAATCATGAGGAATTTCAGCTGCAAATAACACATTATAAATTCCTTGTAATATTATAAATATAGTAATCATGGTAATACTCTAATCTAATTCAAGAGTGAGCTACTAAATTGGTAATAATAGGTCCTGAACAAAATCTAATGAGACAACCCATTTTTTCTGCCCACTTTCTAGATTTTCCCTTTAGGCCTGGAGCAATGGGAATTAATTTTGTTTTTAAATGGTTTAACCATAGAACTCCTATTTTCCCCCCATTTATACTACTCTAATTACATGGAATGATGGTTTTTAAATTGGATTCAAAAGAACCCTCCGTTCCAAAGGCAATTCCTTGAAATAAATTTCAAGTAATCCATTGCAAGAAAATATGGACAGGGTTAATTTAAAATCAAACCTCTTGCCTATGCCACGAAAGAATTTTAGGGCCCTAAAAAGAATACAAAATGGTTTCATAATGTCGGTAATGTTTGTGTTAGAAACTCACTAGCTGAGGTGTTTTCCTTGTTGGAAAATCATGTTTCTAGAAAGAGAAGTCATTCTTGCCTTCACTCCTTTACTCATCTCTTCATCTTAATTAATATTTACTTAAGATGTACTACATATCAGAAAGTATGATAGTAACTGAATATAGAATGATGGAAAAAAATTTAAATATCTGCCCTCATGGTGTTTATAGCCTAGTAAATAGTTCAGGCATTCAACAAATAATCACATAAATCTACTGATAGGATTAAAAACTGAGATAAGTGCTGAGAAGGAAAATATAGGAAGCCATGACAGAAAATAATATGAAGACTTGACTTAGGTTGAGGATCATGGAAGGCCTTGGTAAGGATATGACATTTTAGCTGATACCTAAAGAAGTAAGAGAGAGCCGGGTGCCTGGGTGTCTCAGCCAGTTAAGCGTTGGACTCTTGATTTGGGATTTCACAGTTCATGGGATCAAGCCCTAGGTCAGGATCTGTGCTGACAGAGCCTACTTGGGATTCTCGCTCTCTCTCACTCTCTCTCTCTCAAAATAAATAAACATTATTAAAAAAAAGAGGTAGGGGAAAGATAAGGGAAAAGTGGTGTAGGGAAAAGAATGTGTAAAGGTCCTGAGGCACTATTTACCTAAGGAATTTTTCTAAGGAAATATTTGCCACAATATGTAAAATATATTTTTTTCACAGGATGGATTCTCCAGGAAGCAGAACCAGAGACAGAATATTTTTTAGGAAGTGCCCTTAGACTCAATCTCTGTGGAAGGCAGGGGAAGGACTCAGGATTTGGCTGAGGGAAAAGTTCAGATGCAACATAGACCCAAACAGCAGCTTTGGCTGACCACACAGGAGTGCTAGAGGTAACAGGGCCAGTCAGAATTGCTTTCTAATGGGCCAGAATGGCTGGACCTTTATAACCTTTCCTCTATTGGATGTAAGACATTTTGGTAGAGGGTGTGACCTTAGACAAGGTGCCTCCGCAGTTGATGCCAACCCTGAAGAAACTGACAGTTGAAGGCTCTCTGCTAACAGTGCTCCATGCAGTTAAGGACACAAGTTCCTCCTTGAAGGGGGATCTGAGTTGCACTTCTCCATGAATATTACGATATTCAATTTTATAAAAGCCTTAAAAATCAATAAAAAGAAAAATATCCCAAGAGCAGAGTGGAAGACAAAAGTAGGCAATTTACAGAAAAATCACAAATTACCAATATAAAAATATGCTCAGCCACTGTCAGCAATAAGGAAAATGCCAACTAGAATGAGAAGCCTTTTAGCTGTGTTGTGCACTGCATTGGCCAAAGTTTAATGACTGATAATACCCACAGTTGATGGAGGTATTGTTATACTGCCGCTCACTCATCCCAGGATTTCTGGACAATGGCCCCTCTCAATGTGATATAGCTTCCTCCATGCAGGAGCAGCCCTGTTGGATAGTGTATCAGAGTTTGCAGTAACGAAGAGGGAGTTTTCACACTGGGGGGGTGGAGGATGGAGCTAAATTAAGGTAATTTTGAAATGGACTGATTCATGTGACTGTCCCCACAGTCCGCAGGAAAAGCAAACAAGATTCTACAGGGGTTCCTCATAAATACATCTAAATTTCTAGCTTTCTATTCTTTTTTGTGCAATTTCCAAAAAAATTTTTTAAGAATACATGGGACTTAAGAAAGATGCTAACATTGTTGCTCCTTTGAATCAGATTATTTTAGGCAAGTCCACACGGATGGAGTTGCCTTTTAGACACCGCTTTGCTGATGTCAAGCCTTTCCCCTCTTTTAGAGCTCTCAGTTGGCTTCCCTATGCAGTCAGGTCTTCTACGTTTTTTTAATTATTTATTTTAATTCCAGAATAGTTAACATACAGTGTTATATTAATTTCAGGTGTACAATATAGTGATTCAACAATTCCATGCATCATCCAGTGCTCATCATAAGTGTACTCTTTAATTCCCGTTACCTATTTTACCCCATCCCCCCTCAGACAGTTTGTTCTCTATAGTTAAGAATCTGGTTTTTGGTTTGTCTCTTTTTTCCTTTGTTTGTTGGCTTTGTTTCTTAAATTCCACACAAGTGAAGTCATACGGTGTCTGTCTCTCTCTGATAGATTTATTTTCACTTCACTCTCTAGTTCCATCCACGTCATTGTGAATGGCAAGATTTCATTCCTTTTTATGGCTGAGTAATATTCCTATATATATACATATATAGTGTGTATATATATTCACATCATCACACCATTATATATGTATATGTGTGTGTGTATATATACATACACACACAAACACACACATCTATATATATCAGTCACACATCTCCTTTATCCATTCATCTACTGATGGACACTTGGGCTACTTCCATAATTTAGCAACTTGTAAATAATACTGCAATAAACATAGGGGTGCATATATCCTTTTGAGGTGTTTTTGTATTCTTTGGGTAAATAGCCAGTAGTATAATTACTGGATTGTCGGGTAGTTCTATTTTTAATATTTTGAGGAACCTCCATACTATCCTCCACAGTGGGTGTACCACCAACTGTGCACTAGGGTGACTTTTTCTCCACATTCTTGCCAACACCTACTGTTTCTTGTTCTAGCCTTCTATTTTGAGGTTCAGTTATTTCTGGGGGAGGAATTATAATTTTTGTTTGTTTGTCCAAAAAAGAACTTACCTGTGTTTACATATATGCTAATAAATGCAGAGGAAAATCTGGAAGGACTTTTTTTTTGAAGCTTACTTCTGGGTGGTTTTTTATTGTTGTTATAATTACCATGTATTATTTTAGATTTTTAAAAAGGCTTTAGATGATCTTCCAGCAAAAGTGATGTCTTCCAAGATAGCTAATCATTTTCAGAACTTTATCTACTCCTATGTGGACATCTTCCTTTTAGATATTCATTAAGAATCAACTACCACTCTGACCCTCTACCATTCCAAAAAAAAAAAAAAATTAAATTAGGCAAAAAAAAAAAAAAAAAAAAGGAAGAAAGATAGTATTAAAAAAACTGTCCATCCTGGGTGGATGACAGTGAATAACTACACAGGAGAGTAGTAGACAGGTCAGATAGAGCCTTATGGGAGATTGTAAGAATTTGGGAATTTATCCTATATGCAATGGGAACCCAATAAGAGGTTTTAAGCACAGAGTGCTGCTATTCAATTTCTGCTTTATAGCCACCACCTTAATTGGAGTGCGGCCAATCAACTGGAGGAGAACAAGTATGGCAGCTAGGAGTCTGATTAGGAGGCCATGGAAAGAATCAGAGTGATATAGAGCAAGAGCATTGGGAGTGGCAGCAAAAATGGTAGGAAACAGATAGCTCTCTTGTAGTCATGGAGTTAACAGGAAAGGTAGAGAAGCTAAGATAGAACATAATTTCCAGGGAAGAAGAGAACAAATCCAGCACATCAGAAGATGGAGTCTAAGAGGAAGAAAGGCAAGGGTTACTGGGCATGGAGGGGGGAAAGGAATTAAGAAGAACTATGGGGGCACCTGGGTGGCTCAGTAGATTAAGCATCTGACTTTTGATTTTAGCTCAGGTTATGATTTCAGAGTTCATGAGACTGAGCCTCGCATCAGGCTCTGTGCTGATTTCAGAGTTCATGAGATCCAGCCCCTCATCAGGCTCTGCACTGACTATGCAGAGCCTGCTTGGGATTCATTCTCTCCCTCTCTCTCTGCCTCCCCCGTCCCCAGCATGTGTGCTTGCTCTATCTCTCTCCCAAAAATAAACAAACATTTAGTAATGAAAAAAAAAAAAAAGAACTGTGAAGCTGAGGAAAAATTAATTAAAAGTAAAATGGAAAGAAGGTTAGGAAGCTCAGCGAGGCTGTAATTTGGAGGCCATGAAGCAGTAGTGGTCTATATCTTTAAGCAGCAATTAAGGAAAAATTAAAATGTTTGTGTACTTTCAAAACAACTAAATATTATATCTTTTTAAAAATTTTAATTAGGAAAACCAATATCTGCCACTATATTAGCGTGTTTCATTTATTTCCCTTTTGTTGAGTTTCTCTTTTATTGTAAAATATAAAAATAACATAACTCGTGATCAGTGGTGCCTGGTGTGATGCAACACATCTGAACAAATTTTGTAGTTACAATAACATTTCTGAAGCTAATTTATTGTGTCTTTTTTGACTTACCTTCTAAGCTACTTGATTCTAAAATATTTTTCCTGTACAGACAACATTGTATTCTTTAAGATAAGGGACTTTGTTATTGTAAATGAGATAAATGATAATATCTTTAACAGGAAGAAGTATGCCTTAATTAACATACTTTAAATCAAAAGACTTTCATGTCAGTAGTTATAATTGGAGAAATACATTTTGTGTAATAAATGACCCTCTTCACACCCATCTGGCTCTCAGGTGAGAATCCCCCCAAGGAGAGGTCTCCTAGAGAGTAGGATGTGTACTCTCTAAGGACTTGGAGCGAGGGAGCAGCCATTAACATCCTAGTCATGCTGCATAAAGCAGCTTTGCTTACCAAGGTGAAGGTGATCCTTGGGTCCTATGCTCAACAAAGCTTCTCCTACAAGACCAGCCAGGGCTCAAAGCTGCCTATCAGGCTGCTGCCAGCAAGATCCTCTTTATCTGCCAGAGGAGCCAGCAGCTCAATCAGCAGTGACATGTGGGTGGCTGAGCTGTCTGGGATTGAGTCTGGCCTCATCTGAAGAAGGGCAAAGGGGAATGGGCAACTGAAATAAAATGATGGCCTTGCCCACAAAGTCAAGCAGACCATAAGCCACCCAAGGAACCAGCTTTCAGGTTTGACGAGAAATGAGTGGGTATGTACTGACCTATAGTGATCTTTTTAGGACAATATGCAATCAGCTAGAATGTTAATCCAATGCATAATTCTAGTATATATGCTTTTAAAAGCTCTGACCTAACTCTAGTATGTACACTTATGAAATATATCTAACCTACTATCTATATCTCATGTGGAATATTATTCATTTTATGTAATTTCATTTATCTTATTCTTTTACATGTTCTCTCCTTTAAAATATTTTTCCTGAAGCTTTACTCCAAGTGAAAATAATATCAAAATTACCTAACTAGTCAGCTAAGACTCTTTCTGGCTTTGATGTCACAGTGCCATCCACTTTGTCACATGAGGTTTCCCTAGAGAAAAACAACCACTGCCGTATGTCTTTAAGAAAGAAAATGCTGGTAACTGATTAGCTCCATTTGCTGAAATCATTTTCCTTCTTTTTATTTTTGTTTCCATGACTAAAAAAATCACTTATTTTTTGAAAGTAAAAGAAAACTTTAAACATAATACCTAAAAATAAATGTCCATTAGCCATCTCCAAGACTACAAAAAGAAAAAAATATGTAATTAAAAAATGATACATAGCCAATTGATCCCTAAGAGATAAATCTAGAAGTGACTGAACTAAAGTGGTTTTCTTATGACTTTTGGAAATCCACAGTGGGTCCTTAGCTATCAATATAATTATCTCACTTAATTCCTGTTGGCTTTTCTTTTAACTGATCACTGGTAAAATTTAACTTTCCCCATCCTGGAAATGAAGCTTGACTCTTTTCTCAGACACTGGACAAGAGAGATGATAAAGCATTTAATCTCATTCTTAAACATTCAAATGAGTATTTATCCTTCATTTGCAGCTGTCATACAGTTACTTCAATTCCCCTGCCTTCTCTCAAAACACTTGCAGTAATCTTTTCTTAGAAATGTCATCCAGACCAGGTTACCAGCCACTTTAAAAATATCAGTCTCATCATATTATAATGATATCTCATTTCAGACCCCAAAATGTTATTACTCAGTGAAATCATATGTCTTTTCCTGCTCCAGATGACCTTCGCATCTTTCTGAAAACCAAATTTTTCAGAGGACAAAGATTTGGCATCATTGAGAATAGTCCCAAAAGAATGCCATAGGCTCTGAACAAAAAGGATAAAAAAACCCATGGATGTTTGCCCTTTTAAATTTTCAAAACATCTTCAAGTCTCTCATCTCAATGACTTCTTCATGATTTTCCATGGGTATTAGTAGTTACATACAGAGAAAGAAACTGAAGCCTGAAGAAGTCATTCTATGCCATTTATTCATTCATTTGATATTTATGTGACACCTACTATGGGCAAACACTGGCAGATCAGATAATGTCTGAGGTTACAAAGCTAGTAAATGGCAGACTAGAACCAGGACACAAGGTCCAACCGTCTGCTCTATCATATGGCCTGTGGAAGTTTAGATATTCTAAACTAAAATCTTTTGTTCCATATGCCCTAGAAATTTGCCATGCCTCTATCAAGGAGTGAAGTCTAATACTCCTTTTTAAAAAAAAAAATTTTTTTTATGTCTTTATTTTATTTTGAGAGACAGAGACAGAGAGTGAGCAAGAGAGGAGCAGAGAGAGAGGGAGGCACAGAATCTGAAGCAGGCTCCAGGCTCTGAGCTGTCAGCACAGAGCCTGACGCGGGGCTTAAATCCACGGACTGTGAGATCATGACCTGAGCTGAAGTCAGACGCTTAACCGACTGAGCCACCCAGGCGCCCCTAATACTCCTTTTGAGTCTGAGTAGGCTATGATTTATTTGTCACTAATAGAAGAAGTGGCAGATGCTCTCTCTCTCTCTCTCTCTCTCTCTAAAAAATAAAAAAATAAATAAATAAATTATTAAAGGAATATTTGGGGCTCCTGGTGGCTCCATTGGTTAAGCGTCTGACTTTGGCTCAGGTCATGAGCTCATGGTTCGTGAGTTCGAGTCCCACATTGGGCTCTCTGCTGTCAGCACAGAGGCTTTGGGTCCTCTGTCCCCCTCTCTCTGTGCTGCTCCCCCACTTGTTCTCTTTCTCTCAAATTAAGTATATAAACTTAAAAAAAAGTGGCAGAAGTGAAGTTACATTAATCCCAAGGCTTGCTTGAACTTCATGAGCTAGACTACTTGCTCTTAAACCTTGTTTTTAAAGTTAACAGTCCATATGCCCTAAGGCCAGCATGTTGTGAGGAAGCCCACACTAACCCATGTCAAAAAACCACAGGCAGAGTGAGATACCCAGGCAGCACCCATCTGTTTTAGCATTCCTTCTGTTCCGACCCCAGTCATCATCTGACTGTGACTGTATGAGAAACTGCATGATCAGAACCATTAGGGGAGCCTTTTTTGAGTTTCTAATCCACAGGAATAATTAACCAGAACACTGTCACTAAGAAAAACCCAAAACATTTGTGGTAACTGTGTGGTAGATTGCATTAACCACTCTGAATTCTTCATCCTCCCCATCTCCATGCCCTTCTCATGTATCTTTGTAGCTCCTTGAGGCAGAGTATATTTGACCATTCCATGACTTTCATTTCAGCTATGTGACTCCTTTTGCACTAAAGGATATTTGTAAGTAGCACAAGTATGGGCATAAAATGAGCTTACGTGTTTGGGTTTGTTCACTGTGTCTCTGCCATCAACAAGAGAAGACTATGCCTTGATTATGGTCAGTCCACTGGTCCAAGGAGGACAAATGACATATCGACTAGAGCTACCTCAACTGAGCACAGTCTAGATCAGCTGACCCTCAGCCTGCTGCAGATGCATAAAAAATAATAAATTATTGTTGTTTTAGACCATTGAATTTTGGGATGATTTGTTTTGCAACAATGGTTAACCAATGCACTACCATTGAAAAAATATATATATCATCTTTAGACAAACAAAAAAAAAAAGAAAAAATACTTATTACTATGGATAAGTCCTAATTTGTTGTTTGAAAAATCATTCCTCATCTAATAGTCGTAATTCATTAGTTCTGTGTTTTGGAAGGTGCGGCTGAGGTTAGCTGGGCTGTGATTCCTGTCTTTGCTACTCACAAGCTGCTTGATCTGGGCAAGACTTGAGCCTCTCTAACCTTGGTTAAAGGCAATAATAGTACATACGACAAAAGATTGTGAGAGAATTGAATGAGATAATCCATGGTGTTAGTTCTATGCTTTTGTTACACGTGATAGGAATACAACCCAAACTAAGAAAAAATGGAAATTAGTTGATAAGATATTGCATATACTGAAGGAAATATTTAACAACTGAACCACAAGGACATAGCTGATCCTTAAAAACAATGGAAACCCAGGTCTTTAAGTAACTCCAGGGCTCTTTTTCTCTTGTTCTCTCCCCATTATTTTAACTATTTCTCTTGGTGTATCAGTATTATTCTTCCTTAGCATTTCCTTAGTAAAGCAGAACCATGGCTATTAATTCCTCCAAAATTTGACATTCTGTGCTTCCTAAGACCATGTGCTCTCTGGTTTTAAATTAAAAATTCTCAGTGATGGGCTCTAACTGGCTGTTTTGGGATCAAGTTACCTACCTTGAATCAACCAAATATGGCCAGGGGCATGGTCTGTGAGACGGTAGCTCTTATATATACTATATGGCATAGAGAGGAGAATAGTAGATTCCATTAGAAAGGGCACGATACCCACAACAGGCAGGAGCAATGGTATAACAATTCCTTAGATGGCCACTATATACATAAATCTCTTAGCACAGTGGCTAGTTTATGGTAAAGCTGCAGCATGTATTAATTAGCATCTTTTGACAGACTCAAAAATTGTCAGTAATCATCACTGAGACATTATCTAATATCCATATGCCTAATTTATAAACCATGGTTGCAGAGCAGCCTAATGTTAGTTTCAACTGACATTCACCTTCAGCTCAAGTGTTATATAGCACATTAATAGACCTTCCCTGGTAATACATGATTTGACAAGTCAGTGAAACCTTGGGATTTTTCTTCCTTTTCTGAGACACCCTTGATTGAAATCCCCTTTATAGGCCTTATGATGGTCAATTTTGTGTGTCAACCTGGGCTAATGGGTGCCCAGATAATGGGTAAAACATTATTTCTGGGTGTGTCTGTGAGGGCGTTTCCAAAGAGATTAGCATTTGAATCAGTAGACTGAGTAAAGAAGATGCCCTCATCAATGTGGGTGGGCATCACGCAAACTGTTGAGGGCTTAAGTAGAACCAAAAGGCAGAAGAAGGGTGAATCTGCTTTCTCTATTTGAGCTGGGGCATCATCTTCTCCTGCCCTTGGACATTGGTGCTCCTGGTTCTTAGGCCTTTAGTCTCATACGGGGACTTACACCACTGGCCACCTGGTTCTTCCCTGGATCTCAGGCCGCTGGGTTTGGACTGGAACTACCAGCTTTCCTGGGCCTAGTTTGCAGATAGCACATCATGGCACTTCTCCACCTCCAAAATTGTATGAGCCAATCCATCATAATAAATCTCTCTTTCTCTCTCTGTCTCTACATATATATACATATCCTATTAATTCTGTTTCTCTGGAGAATACTGACTAATATAGGCTTAAAGCTCATTTTACCACAGAAACAAGTGAAGTTAGCAAATGATACCTTCTGTGTATTGTATTTAAATCATACTAAGCAGCCTGTGCACCAATGCAGAAGGGAATTTATACACGTTGCGATAAAATGGCCTGTGTACTAGAAGATGTGTCTTCCCACATAAACATATTTAAAAAAATAAAAGAAAGAAACTTGCCTTTTTTTTACTTAACAATTGTGAGGAAAGTTCCCAAGTGATAAACTCCTATACTCCCAACCATGAAAGTAACAAGTAATCAAATGGCCCTCAAGCTATCAGACTCCATTCCCATCCCATCTCCCTACTGTTCAGATGTCATAAATAACAAACAGATTTCAAATCTCATCTTCCTCTAAGGAAATATTTGTCACCCTGGCTAGTTCTTTCCAACAGAATTGTCATCTTCAGGTTGCCAGTGGCTCAGGTGGGACCCAACTCTCCTGCCTTTCTTCTTTCACTAAGAGTTGGAGGGGACCATTTTGGGATGGTCTAAAACTCAGGTTTTAGAGGTATTATGTCTTCAGGTGTTTATTTAGAACCCTGAGGTTTCTTTCCTTCCTTCCTGATATTAGAATTGCCTAAACCTAGAAAGGGAGGTTCTTCGAGTCAGAGAAACTTGGGATGTTCTTCAGGAAATACATACAGTAGATGTTAATTCGTATGATCACCTGACTCACAGTGATGTCCCAGTAGTTAGACTCCGATGCACCTCTTCTCTAAGGACTGATTCTTCTGTGCCTGCTCCCACTCTAGTGTGTGGTCCAATGGAAGCTGTGTGGTCTTGTCTCCATGACTAGGCAAAGCTAAACGCAGACTCTCAACTCAAGCTAGGCCAGTCAGAGAGAGACCTTCTTTTGGATTGTTAAAACTGGAGCAGTAAGTAATAAATATATGTGTCCAGAGTCATGCCCCACCAATCTATAGTATGAGAAACCAGTCTGCAGCAGTGAGAAGCAGAAAGAATAAGAAGTACATAGAGAGTGTTAATGACATTATAATCTTCAGTTCCAGTTACTTAAATTCCTGGAGCTGCTCTAATTCCTGTCTTTCCAAGAGGTGGTTGTTTAATCTTGCATTGGCTCTGGGAGATTAACTGGTACCCTTCTAACAAATCCTCTTTATTGTTCATGGTTCAGTTACATTTCCATCACTTGCAACCAAGAGTCCTAACTCTCTAGAAAGCAAGTAGCTGCCTTTGACTCAAACAAACACTATGAGAGTTCAGCCTGTTCAGAGCCCAAAACCTGTACCATGCTAAACCTCTGTCACCCTAAGTGAAATCAACCATCACCCTCCCCTATCTAACCACCCTGCACTAGGTAAACAAACATGAATCCCAAGGCCCCCCGTCTATAATCAGCTCCTTATTTCAGAAGAAGAGAATTATTTGTCCACTGAGTTCTTTTTTTCCCTCATAGGGTTGAAATTGTTCTTCATTTCAGCCCTCTCACCATTTCTTTGCTTAGTGACTTTAATTTTTTGGAAGAGTTCTCATGATTGTGTGCACTCTTTCAAAAGTTACCAGTTGCTACAGACTGCCCCCATCCCAATTCATATGTCAAAATCCCAATGCCTGATGCAATGATATTAGAAGGCAGGGCCTTTGGGAAGTGCTTAAGTCATAAAAATGAAGCCCTCATGAATGGGATTAGTGCCCTTATAAAAGAAGCCACAGAGAGAGCTGGCTAGCCCTTTCCTCCATGTGAGAACCCAGCGAGAAAGTTCCAGCCCTGAACCAGGAAGAAGACTTTCACCAGAATGTGACCATGCTAAGGCCTCAGTCTTGGACTTCTCAGCTTCCAGAACTGTGAGAAATAAAAGTCTCTCATTTACAAACTACACAGTCTGTGGTATTTTGTTACAGCAGCCTGAGTGGACTAAGACACCAGTCATCACCAAAAACAAAACTAAAGAATAAGCACTTTTTCTCCTCAGAGAGATGAGCAGTATTTCGATTTTTGTTTCTAAGACAGGAATGCCTGTGGGAAGAAAATAAATATTTATTTTTTAAAATATTTTAAATAGTAAAAAAAATTTATGTTTTATTTATTTTTTGAGAGAGAGAGAGAGAGAGAGAGACAGTGAGAGCAGGGGAGGGACAGAGAGAGAGGGAGACAGAATCCAAAGACAGGCTCCAGGCTCTGAGCTAGCTATAAGCACAGAGTCTGACCCGGGGCTCAAACCCACAAATCATGAGATCATGACCTGAGTCGACTCAGACGCTCAACTGACTGAGGCACCCAGGCACCCCAATATTTTAAATATTTTTAAAATAATTATTGTGTAGAGCCCCCAAGCCTATCTGAGGAGCCTGCTGACCAAGTATAAAGGAAATTGTTTATCCCCAGTCCCTGCAACTCTGCTTGCTGTGTTTTTGACTTACTTTGTAGTAGAGGGCAGAAGAGGAGGGAGGTAGAGATAGGGATAAAATTATATCTGTATCAGATTTAGGTCTCCAAATAAGTTGTCTTCCAAAAACACTGCTATCTAATCCTGCAATCTGGAAACTATGAATGCTATCTCCTTCATTGACTTCTACAGAATTAATCTTACTGATCAGGAGAATGCTGGAGGTGGGGAGAAGGAGTACGAATCCTTATAAAAAAGTAGGTCTCTTTATTCTGGCTACTTATGGCTAAGTCTCTTCATGAGTGATTAACAGTGTTACTCCAAAGGAGCTTGCTTTTTTCCAAACTGTGCTCCATAAAACCTTGTCTGATGTTTCACTGCAAGAGTCACTTACTGCACATTTATAATATTTTCTCCTTTCTGTTGATGTGTGATCAGAAACTTGATATGAAACTTTCAGCATCTCCCCAAAGAACTGAAAACCACCTGCTTTGACTGTCATAAGGCAGTCTATTTAACAGAGAAGAAGGCACTTAAGTACCAGATCCTGGTGCTTCAGTCTCTGACACATAGTAGACTCAATAAAAATGTAGAAATGAATGAATTTGATGTTTTGAAACTGTGTATAATTCTTAGTGCCAGAAAAACCCCAAAGGAAAGAAAGCAGGCTGTATATGTCTTGTTTTAGAGTTAGTGGGGTTCAGTCTTTTCTGAGTTGCAGACCTATTTCAGAATCTGATGAGGCTAGAGACCCTTCCCCCCACAAAGTACACAATACATATAAAAATCTGCTTAAAATGTTAGGAGGTTTGCTGACATAAGTATCTATGGTCTTTATGTTGAGAATTTCTGTTAAAGTGAAATATTCAATAATATAGAAAAATATTCATAATCATTGGGGAATGGCTTTGGGACTAATTTCTGTTCTGACAGCCTTATCATTTCTTTCTAGCTTATTGTCATGATAATTTAATTGAATCAAGCAATCTTTAAACAGTCATAAAAAAATAGAGCTATGCAACATCACTCATCATCAGGGAAATACAAATCAAAACCACACTGAGATACCACCTCACGTCAGTCAGAGTGGCTAAAATGAACAAATCAGGAGACTATAGATGCTGGTGAGGATGTGGAGAAATGGGCACCCTCTTACACTGTTTGTGGGAAATTAAACTGGTGCAGCTGCTCTGGAGAACGGTGTGAAGGTTCCTCAAAAAATCAACAACAGAACTCCCCTATGACCCAGCAACAGCACTGCTAGAAATTTACCCAAGGGATACAGAAGTGCTGATGCATAGGGGCACATGTACCCCAATGTTCATAGCAGCACTTCCAACAATAGCCAAATCATGGAAACAGCCTAAATGTCCATCAACTGACAAATGGATCAAGAAGATGTGGTCTATATACACAATGGAATACTACATGGCAATGAGAAAGAATGAAATCTGGTCATTAGTAGCAATGTGGATGGAACTCAAAGGTGTTATGCTAAGTGAAATAAGTCAGGTGAGAAAGACAGATACCATATGTTTTCACTTATATGTGGAACAGGAGAAACTTAACAGAGGACCATGGGGGAGGGGAAGGGGGAAAATAGTTAAGCAGAGTGAGGAAGACAAACCATAAGAGACTCTTAAATATTGAGAACAAACTAAGGGTTGATGGGGGGTGGGGGAGAAGGGAAATGGGTGATGGGCACAGAGGAGGGCACTTGTGGGGATGAGCACTGGGTGTTATATGGAAACCAACTTGACAATAAACTATATTAAAAATAAATAAATAAACAAATAAACAAACAAACAAACATTAAAAAATAGAGCTATGAATTGGGCAGTTTGCAAAAAAAAAAAAAAAAACCACAAAGAAAGAATACTGATTCCTCCTGCCCATGGACTTCCACCCCTTACCCCAATTTAGATGATCTTACCATATCGATATCATCAGGCTGGATATGACTGTCAAGATATGTGATGTTAATCACTTTCTTGTAACAAAATTAACCATCTGAATCTGAAAATTTATATAGACTGTGCCCTTTATTTCTTTTGAGGGTAGGATAAGATGGTAGAAACAAAATATTTCATAGAGGAAAATCCCAGATAAACCCACTTATATCTCCTTTACCCTTCCTCACTTCAATCAGTTCAATAACTCTAATCAGTGCTTAAAAAACAACAAAATATCCCTAGTATTATGCTTCAGTATACCTCTGTCCCTGAGAACCAGGAAAGAAACAAGATGAAATAGAATTATAGCCATACAAGTTTAACCAGACACTTTAGCTTCACAAATTAAAAAACTGAGACACAGAGAAGTTAAAGTAACCTTTCTATGATCTCTATAACTTTTCCAAGGTCACCATAACAGATTGACTCTTTTGCTGTTAGAAAATTATTCATCCATACACATTACCATGTGTCATTGCAATTTCTCTCAATAGAATAGGTGGAAGTATATTTTTTCGTCTAATTGATGTTCAGCTTGGTCATGTGCTTGCCAATGAAATGTTGGCAGAAACTTTAAACATATTTATCCAATTTGGTTTATTCTCTTGCACTTTTGCTACTTCACCTTTAGAAATAGATAGTCCAGATAACTTCTATATCCAGATGATGATATGTTGAGCACACCTGAATCCTGACCTGGTGTCTGGAGTTTAGTGAAGCCCAGTTAAAACCATCACCAAGTCCCAGAACAGATGAATAGCAGCTAACATGCAGACCCATAAGGAAGAAAAAGTCTTTGCTGTTTTAAGCCACTGAGATGTTAGAGACTGTCTTTTATACAATATCACCACAGTGAAAGAAGTAATAAAGTCTCATAATTAGCAAAGGTAGAATATTCAATCTCTTTTTTCAAATGGTTGTATTGGTTGCAGTTTGATTCACATGCATATAATAGAAAATATCCAAGTAACAATGGCTTAATCAAAATTGAATTTTACTTCTCTATTAGAAAATTTCGTCTAGAGTTAAGCAATTCAGACCTAGTGTAATGATTCTTTGAGGTCACTAGGCTCCTTCCTATGCTCCATCCCTAGGATATGGCCCTTGTTTTAATGGTCCAAAATTACTCCTAAGGCTTCTGCATTCAAGACTCAGGAAGAAAAATGAGGTAAGAAAAAAAATATTATACATGCCCTCTCTCTCTCTCTTTTTAATTTGTTTAATGTTTATTTTTGAGAGAGAGAGAGAGCACAAGCAGGGAGGGTTAGAGAGAGAGGGAGACACAGAATCCAAAGCAGGCTCCAGGCTCTGAGGTGTCAGCACAGAGCCTGATGTGGGGCTTGAACCCACAAACCATGAGGTCATGATCTGAGCTGAAGTCGGACGCTTAACTGACTGAGCCACCCAGACACCCCTAAATATGTCCTCTCTTTTAAGGAGATTTTCTAGAAGTTCCACATAGTCTCTACTGAGATTTTATTGGCCAGAATTCAAATTACCATACCTAGATATAAGGGAGATGGTGAAAACTATTCCTTTAGCTAAATCACAATGTGTCAAGCAAAAATTATAGGGTTCTATTACAAAGAGAAGGGGAGGATAGATACCTTGAGACAACTAGCAGCTTCTACTGTAATGGAAAAATAGTTATTGCCCAACAGAAAGTGCCCAATGAATGCTGGGTGAATGACTTAATAAAAATATCAGTTAATTCTCATGATCTAAATCACCAAAAGGGAAAAAAGATGAGAACTCAAGATTTACCCCCTTAACAACTTTCCTATGTATCATACAGTGGTGGTAGCTTTAGTTAGCATGCTGTGCATTATATTCCTAGTACTTATTTATCTCATGACTGGAGATTTGTACCTTTTGAGTGATTATCTTCCTCCAATTCCTTCTCCTTGCCCCCAACTGCCTCTGGTAACCACAAGTATGAACTCTTTCTGTAAGTTTGGATATTTATTTTTTGTTTATTGGTTGGTTTATAGATTCCATATATAAGTGATATCATATAGTACTTGCCTTTCTTGGTCTGGCTTATCTCATTTAGCATAATGTATCTGAGGTCCATTTATGTTGTCGCAAATGACAGGATATCCTCCTTTCCTATGGCTGGATAATATTCCCGTGTGTATACGTACCACATCTTTTTTATCCATTCATCCATGATGGGCATTTAGGTTGTGTCCATATCTTGGGTATTGTGAATAATGCTGGGATAAACATGGAACTGGATATATCTTGTCAAATCCTGTTTTCATTTTCTTTGGTTACATACCCAGAAGTAGAATTGTGGGATTCTATGGTAGATCTATTTTTAATTTTTTGAGGAACTTCCATATTTTTTCCATAGTGGCTGGACCAACTGATACTGCCATTAACAGTGAGTGCACAAGGGTTCTCTTTTCACCATATCCTCACCAGCACCTGTTGCCTTTTGTCTTCCTGATGATTGCCATGTTAATGGGTGTGAAATGATACCTCATTGTGGTTTTGATTTCTAGTTATTTTCTGTGGTAGTCCTCAACAAGCAGCTTTTTTTTCCCAACAGGTAGCTTTTAAGAAAGCTCTATATTCACAGAAATAATATTTTATTAGATCAGAAGGAACCTAAGTAAAATATTGTTAAATAAAGAGGATACTAAGGGGGCCTATTCCAATGTTAACATCTAGTCCCGTCCATCTTTCACAATATCTATCATCGGTCGTTCCTCCTCACCATTCTCATGCCCTCATTCTATATTATATATTTCTGTATTTTTTAAAGTTAATGTATTTATTTTGAGAAAGACAGAGAAAGAGAGAGAGAGAGAACGTGAGCAGGAGAGAGGCAAAAAGAGAGAGAATCCCAAGCAGGCTCCGCTGAACCTGACATGGAGTTTGATCTCTGACCATGAGATCATGACCTAGGCCAAAATCAACAGTCAGATGCTTAACAACAGACTGAGCCACCCAGGTGTCCCTCTGGATTATTTAAATAGCTTTTGGTGGTAGAGACTTGTAACTACCTATACTATAACCATTTCCAGGTCTTCCTTAATGAGAAAACCCCAGATTTATTTGGCATTATGTGTGCTCAGCTGAATGAATCATTTCCCAACCTCCCCTATAGCTAGACATAGCCATGTGATGTTCTGGCCAATGAGATAGACACAAAAGTGTTGGAGGAGACTGTATGAAAGTTGTCGTGAAATTGCTGAGAAGCTGAAGCCCTTTTGCCCCCTTCCTGTTGCCTAGACAGTGAAAGTAATGGTCAGTGGTCCAGTAGCATATGGGTAGCCATTGCTGATACAGTGAAGGAGAAAACATCATGTTGGCCCTGGACTGCCAACTTCTCTAATTTTTTTTTACTTGAAATAAAAGTAAATAATTGAGGAGTCCCTGGGTGGCTCGGTCGGTTAAGCGTCCGACTTCTGCTCAGGTCATGATCTCACAGTCCGTGGGTTCGAGCCCCGCATCGGGCTCTGTGCTGACAGCTCAGAGCCTAGAGCTTCGGATTCTGTGTGTGTGTCTCTCTCTCTGCCCCTCCCCCGCTCATTCTCTGTCTCTGTCTCTCAAAACAAAATAAAGACATAAAAAATTTTTTTAAAAAAGTAAACACTTGAGTTTTAAATGCTATTATTGGAGTTTTTTCCTATGGTACACAGTTATGTTTTTAGTAGCAAATAGATGGCAGGCTCAAATAGGGTTACTGAGGACAGTGTACTGAAGGGTGTGGGCAGAATTAAGGCATAATAACACATTTACCAACTGCAAGGAAGCCTGTTTGGCCACTATGTATGCCTAAAGAATCAAGAAGAGGACCGTTTTTGGACCCTAGTTGCTATTGAATTAGGCCTCCTGATAGGGGCTCTGGTCTTCAAGTAGACATGCTTGAAGTGACTCAGGATAAAAGTCATTCTGTCCACATTCTCTAATTACTTTCCTGCTTTCAACTCCGCTCTCCCCTGTCAATCCACCTTACATTCTATAGTTATCTTCTGAAAGTAGACACTAATACCATTCTCTCTTTTGCTTACAATTCTTCAGCACATCTTAGTTGCCTAATAATTCAATTCCAAACTCTTTAACTGACCATCTAAGGTCATCACCATCTTGCTCCATCCAGCTTTTCTGAGCCTATTTCTCTGCAATTTCACTATAGTATTCATACATTTCACTATGTATCATAGGTTGCAAGCGAACCACAACAATCACCATTGCGAACAATAGCCCATGCCATTCCATTTCCTTTGCCTTTGCCCTTCCCACTTAAAGGGCAGGGCACTCCTTTCTTCCTTTCTCATATGTGAAAACTTCATCCATATACTAAGGCATAGTTTAAAAACATATAGCCTATGGAACCTTCCCAGACATCTTTAGGCAAATAGTGTCTACCTCCTCTAGCACCTAGTGTTTGTCCCTCATATGGACTACCAACTACAAATTCTTTCCTCCACTGCTCACAACATATTCTTTCTCAGTAAATGGGCTTCCAGTTGCCCAAGCCAATGCTTAGGAATCTTCTTTGGTGCCTTTTTACCTCCCATTTCCCATAGCCAATACTCCAGCAAATTCTAGTACTTGTATCTTCAACACAAGTCCATAATTCAACCCTCCATCACTCCCCATCTGTCTCCTTTGTGTCAGTCCTCATCTGTCACCATTCCCTTATCAACATAACAGTAGGAGTCATCCTTTTAAAATCGACATGAGAGAAGGTACTCTTCTCTTCAACCTCCTCCATTGGCTTTTCATCTCATCTAAAGTAAAAGCCAGATCCTTCTAATGCCCTATATGATACAATGCCCCCCACCCACCTCATGCATATAGACACATGTGCGTCCCTGTACATCGTCTCTTATCTCATTGGCTCCCTTTCTTTATAACTCCTCTCCTGACCACAAGCATCTCCCCTCTCTTTACCACAGGGCTATCCATATCTCACTGATTTTACATGTACTTGTTAATTTATGTATTGTCTGTCTTCTTTCACAATAGTGTAGCCTCCATGATGACAAGAACTTCACTCATTGCTACCTCACCAGTACAAAGATCAATGCCTGGTACACAGCAGCTGCAGAGTACATGAGATAAGTAATCATGCAGGGTTCTCTTCTTTTCATAAAGCTATGTTGATTCCCATCTCTTTCGAAGAGAAATATAATGTGAGGTGTATGTGTAATTTACCATATGTTTTCACTCATACGTGGAACAGGAGAAACTTAACAGAGGACCATAGGGGAAGGGAAGGGGAAAAAGTAGTTGAGAGAGAGGGAGACAAACCATAAGAGACTCTTAAATAATAAGAACAAACTGAGGGTTGATGGGGGAGGTGGGAGGGGGGAAATGGGTGATGGGCATGGAGGAGGGCATTTGTTGGGATGAGCACTGGGTGTTATATGGAAACCAACTTGACAATAAACTATAATAAAAATGTTTTTTGATAGCCACATTTTAAAAACTAAAGATAAATAAAATTACTTTAAATAATATAGTTCATTTAACTTGATATATCCAAATAATGTTCATTTCAATATGCAGTCAACATAAAAATTGTCAATAGCATATTTTAATGCTTTTCTCACACTAAATCTTCAAAATCTGGGGTGTTTTGTACACTTCTAGCATATCTCAACTTGGATGAGCCAGAGAAGAGGTGCTCAATAACCACATGTGGCATGTGGCTACTATCTTGGACAGTGTAGTAACAGTGTAAATGTAATGGTGGAAAATTGCAAGGAGGGAAGGGAAATGCCCAATAATCCAGTAGTTCTGAAGCATAGAGCAAGTAGGGGAACACAGAGCATTCAACCTGAAAAAGCTGTACTGAAGAGGGTAGCTGGGAAAAATGGCCAAGGTCAGTTAAGGCAAGCAGGTAGAGAGACTGTTCTGTAAAACATCTGGAGCTGTAGGTGGTTGTGGTTGCATGGAGATGGAAGATCCAGGGACAGAATGGGAAGAGTGGTCAGGAAGGTTAGGAATGGGGGCATGAACGCAGGATGAAGTGCCGAAGGGAAGGCTTGCCTTTTGGGTGATGCGTAAGGTCAGAAAAATAAGGAACCTTGCAGGGCTACCTGGTCTAAGGTTCCCAATGGAACTCTAGTGTTTTTTTCTTTTCTGGTATTAGCAGAGACTAACGGGTGGTAGAGCAGTGGCCCAGTGAGCAATCACAGACCTTTGTTCAAAATTACAAGTTAATT
Organism: Cryptoprocta ferox; assembly: GCA_028646485.1. Lineage (NCBI taxonomy): Eukaryota > Metazoa > Chordata > Mammalia > Carnivora > Eupleridae > Cryptoprocta > Cryptoprocta ferox. Next base: position 108,927,206 of record CM053567.1, on the reverse strand, counting down.
TGTGGTCTCCTCAGAACAGATTCACGGTTTGAGAGGAGTGTTGCACTAGAAATACTGCTCAATGGGACAGAGCAGACTGGTCAAATTTATCTCTAATATTAGACTTGTAACATTCTATAGAAAACTTCTTTACTCATTGTTTAACCAAGAAGAGTGTCGTGATCTGAGCAGAAGAAATGCAGAGTAATTTTTGAGCGATTCTTTTAGAAAACTTGGCAAAAAATATATACGTTTGCATAAAGAAATAATGATCCAATAATAATATTATTTTAAAAAATAATCCAAATATGAGGGGATAAGACAATTGTATTACTTCCTCTCCTTCTCACTATGCTACCTATGGCTTCTCCGGAGCTGCTATGGTTAGAGGGAAAAGAAATAAAGGCAGAAACACTGTTATTAGCTCATATAGTTTTTGCCATTTGGCCTGTCAAAAAGCTGATGGTTTCTCTCATTGGGTGATTTTTTGGGGGCTTTTAAGAGACCTTCTGTTGAGTTCAACTCACCTCCCTAGGAAGTTATCTTGACAGAGTTCCTTTCAAGACAGCCCAAGTGATCCACACTTGGCCACATGATATTTGCATACATCACTGCCCTATGAAATTGCCCCTTCCACCTCTGTCTTTTTCCCTCTATCACTGTTCCCTTCAGTCAGCCTCCCTTTTCAACATTTGTTGGAATTGAATAAAATGTCAGTCTCCAGGACTTTTGGCTATAGGTAAGTGCCAACACCCTTGTTCTGTTCCCCAGGCAGGGGGGAGGAGAAATGTCATAGCACTCTGGAAATAAATGAAGATCACCTAAGTAAGAACTGACACTGTATTCAGAGCCAGATATGGGAAGGGAGTAAAGACCATCACTTGCATTTGGCAGAGACTCAAAGGCAGTCAGGGGAAAGGAAAAACTTGAGGATTAAGAAAAGAAAGCATTCAGGTGTGCTCTGGTTGTTGGGATGGAGAAGCAGGAAGAGAGCTAACTAGAGCAGAGCATCTAAGATGGAATTAAGAAGCATATTTGGCTTTTTCTGGCTGGTTCTGAGTTGGAAGTGGGGGTGGGGGATAAAAAAGCTAGCACTCATTGACGAAATCCTAACTGTTCTTTTTGATTGCTATGGAGGTTGTGGTTTGGCTTCCAATTGCTGCAGAGGATGTGGGTCAGAATTCTTCTGACATACTTGGTTTGGTCATTGCTCATTTGTATACTCAAACTGTTACATTTATCCCTCTGAAGAAGTCCCACTCAGCCATGTCCATTAATTTTCAATGCTAAGAATGAATTACCTAATTAATTTTTAGGGTGCCTCTTCTGAGTCACCCCTTGGTTTGAAGAAAGAGTCTGGTATTTCTTTTTATACTTTGTGGACAATAAGACATTTTGTTCTCAAGTTTAGAGCCTCACCCAAAGCTGAGAAAATACTTCAACATCCTGTTACATAGATCTCAGGATAGAGGATTCATTTGAAAAGTTTGGCAACAAAAAGAGGAAGAGAAATCAGAGAGTGGCTAGAATGAACCATCAGACAGACAAGAGTTCCTTTTCTTTGTCTTCTCTTTTGATCCTTCTTTACCTCCACCTCCCAGCCCCCTGCACTGAAAACATAAGGCCTCACAATAAATCCAAGATCCTTAGTATGGCTAGATCCTTTAATTCCTCAAAATATGGTCTAGCTTTGCCCTTTTCATCTCACTTCCTACCACTCCCAAACACTATCTTGTATTTCTACTACTAGCCGGTGCTGTGAAAATCAGCTTAGTAAAGAAGACAGGAAGAGAGTATGATGTAACTAGATTAGGAGAGTGTCTCAAAAATCTAGAGTCTATTATGAATATAAAATGGCTTAATCCATTACAGCAGCAATTGCTGCAACAGCTTCCATTACTTGGTTTCTGAATTCAATGAAATAATAAAATTGGTGACTCCTTGCTCAGCCTAATCTCATGAGATAGTGAAGTGTGGAAAAAATTGTGAACTTCAGTAAATTGTTATAAATATAGAGTGTTAACAGAGCATTTCACTTAGAATTCCAGAGAATAGTTTCTAGAGTTCTCGGTCTTAGTGTTCTGGGCTCTGACTTTGTAATGAAGTGAAAGATCCTGAGGTATCATAAGGTATAAGTATTATAATCTAAGTAGTACTTTGAGTAATATAATATAGTTCCCATGTTTGTTTTTTTCCTAGTTTTTAACAACCACAGGCAAGCCAAGTAGAATACCTATAGATATTAGTTCAAAAGGGGTTTTCTCATGATTTACCATTATTTAGAAAGGAAATGTTCTATTATCTCACCAGTTTCCTCATCACTTCTGAAAGCCTATCATAGGATGCAAGGAACCCACTAATATAGCCACTCAACAAATAATTATTAAACACGAATTATGCACAGGCAGTATTCTAGGCGGTGGAATATTGAAGGGTAAAAACAGAGTCCACATTTTTGATGAGCTCCTAATCTTTTGTAGGGATTTCAAGAAGTGAGAAGAGCTAAGATGAAGATAAAATGTGCAAATGGCATTCAAAGTGAGTGAGGGGGTTGCTTTAACTCAGGTATTCACCTCTAGATAGTTACACTTGAGTTTAGACTTGAATGAGGAGGAGGAGGCAGACATGTGGAGATCTGGGGGAAGAGCATCCACGCCTAAGAAAAAGCAAATGCCAAGGCCCTGAGATGAAAAGGAGTTGATGTGTCAAGAGGCAGAAAGGCCAACATGGGAGGAGAATAGGGAACAAAGGGGAGAACAACGGGCAGGGGAATGAGGACAAATAAGTCAGCAGTGATCACATCACATAAGGCTCATGGGCAGTACAAGGACAGTGGGTTATTTTCTGGTAGTAAAGAGAAGGCAATGGATGATTTTAAACTGAAGTGTGGCATGATCTGAATCATACTTTAGAAAGCTCATTTTGGCCTCTGTTTGGAAGATCGACTATTAAGGAGGCAGGAGTTCTCAGAAGCACATGATGTCACCATTTGAATTTGTTCTGCTAGAAAACCAATCTAGAGGTTATTGCCATAGTCTGGGCAAAAAATGATGGTTAAACAATATTAATGGCAGGATATATTTGGAGAAAGAGTTTGTAAAACCTACTGATGAATTCAATGAAGTTGTGTGATAAGGAGAGGAATCAATGTGATTCTTAAGTTTAGAGACAAAGCAACTTGATGGTTAAGTTGATATGTAATCGAGGCTGGGAAAACCTGAGGAAAAATGAATGTGGAGGATTGCCAGATAAACCAAAGCTCTCCCTTGTCCTGTCCAGTTTAAGAAGTGTGTTAAACTTCTAAGGGATGTATCAAGAAGGCAGCTGGACAGTGAGAAATGCCAGTTGAGTTATTCAACGCTTTGGATTTCAATCCCATTCCTGCCACTCAGAAGCTGGGTTCTTTGGTTGGCTTAGTTAACTTTCTGAGCAAACTTTCCTCAGCTTTAAAACTGGCATAATGATAATGAAAAAAGCAATATTTAATCCCAAATCTCCTGACTCCTAGATCAAAACTCTTTTCGGTCCACAGCTATCCCCTTATTCTCTGGCTGCCCATTTCTGCCATTATTTGAACAGTCTTCAATTGTGTAACCAGTTTGCAAATGCGGTCACATTGTTTTATTTTTCCAACCAATCCCTGAGTCTCCACATGCCTATTAGCCTCCCTTACCCCTAGTTGTCCAGAGATGTGTGTCCACTCCAAGTCACTCATGCTGTTTCTTCTTATTAGCTCATGCTGTCATCATTTGAAGATTTGTCCTGTCAGTTGGCATATACTGAAGGAACAACCTGCTTGGGTCAGGTTGATGGCCAGGCCCCATAGGGTCAATGCTGGGCACCAAGGTTATCACTTTTTAGTGATATCCAGGCTCGGGTATTTTCCCTCAAAGCCCAACTGCTATGTCAGAATTGTTAGATCAGGGTGCCTGGGTGGCTCAGTAGGTTAAGTGGCCAACTCTTGATTTCAGCTCAGGTCATGATCTCACAGTTCATGAGTTTAAGCCCTGTGTCAGGGTCTTTGATGACAGCAGGACAGCACAGAGCCTACTTCGGATCTTCTGTTTTCTTCTTTCTGCCTCTCCCTACCTTCCTCTCTCCAAAATAAGTAAACATTTTTAAAAATTAAAAAAAAAAAAGAAAAAGAAGTGTTGGATCTATAGAAGTTCACAGTATCAACCACAGCACTCTACCTGGGCTACATGCAGTCCCACTGATCATGGGAACTCCCCACATCACTCCTGTACTCGGTCTTCCTAACTGTTGTACTGTGTACAATATTATCTTTCTGGGCCCTTCATAAAAAATTCCAGATTCCAGTTTCTTCAAGTGCATTCACTCTAACTTATAAAAATAAGGGACAACCATATTGGGTGTTTTGTCACAAAAATAAAACTCTGTCTAAAAGTGACATGTAATCTCCACCCTTAAATATAGGGGAGACTAGGTTTATTCTTAAGCACTCTTAACACACAGAACCTTATCTACACTCTGCCTCAACCAATATTAACTGACACCTAACTTCAATGTACTGAATGCATATCTATTTTTCTGTTTTTTTGTTTTGTTTTGTTTTTATTCATTTGATTGGCTTCAAGTTCCCAAGTAGGCATGTTCACATGTAATTTATCTCTGGATTCTCAGCCCCAGACATGAAATCAAAGATTGATGAAAGAGGAAAAAAGAAGAAAGAAATTTTTTTCTGGGGTGGGGGAGCAGTACCCAGCTAGTCTTTGCTTCCTGTGATATATATACCATTAAACAGAACACTTCTTTCTATTTGCTACAAGAAATATGGATCCCTGGTAATGATCAGAGAGAGCTATGGAAGATGATTTGTGCTGATTTTTTATACATTTTGGGCATCGTCAGTAAGCATAATTGCAGCTACAGAGCAAAATGTGGTATACTGAGCAGTGATGCAAAGAACTTGGAAGGTCATATTCTTTAGCCATTAAAATTTCCCAAATAATTACCATTCTTCAATATACTATTTGTATTACTTTATCCCTTCATTTAAAGGTTTCTACTACTCTCTACTCATCCTCCACATGTTGTCTACTAATACACCACCTTGCTTATAACTTGAAATGAAATTTTAAACAATTTTGAGTTACTCTAGCAGGTGTCAGTGAGGTGTTGTAAATATATCAGTCACGGTTATTCAATAGCACTAATTCACAGCATTAATTTCTGTCTTCAAGAATTATGTATTATATATTTTAAAATATATACACTTATATATTCTAAAATTATTTAAATTTATGTATTTTTCTGATAATGAGGGTGTTACATGCCCACTGTAAAATAACTAAGCAATATAGGATGTACAAAGTTGAAGATTTCTTCTCCATAGTTTCACTCCCAAGATGTAATCACAGGTTTTGCTTTGATGTGTGCTCTTTTGGATTTTTAAAAATACATATACAAGATTTATACCATGTATTTTACAAAAATATGAGCAGATTATTCACATTTTGGCAATTAAAAATAATTTAGCTGTTATCGTTCCTTGTCAGTATGTACAGATATAACTTATTATTTCTGCAATTGTATGATAGCCAATAGACAATTGCTATATGCTTTTGATCTAGACTTCAGTTGATAGGCAATTAGGTGGTTTCCAATTTTTTGTATGAAAACAAAGTTGCAAGAAATACCTGTATACATATATCTTTCTACATTTGTGCAACTATTTCTTCAGGAAAAAGTCTTAAACATGGAGTATCTGAATCCAAAATTTATCAACAGCTTAATTTTGAAATTGACATTACTTTAAATAGATTATTTCCAACTGCTTTCAGTAAAGTGTGTTAACTTACACTTCCACCTTCTAATATAGTCTTTTTCCATCACTGGCATCATCACTCATTTCAATCTTTTCCAAGAAAAATGTCTCATTGTTTGAATTTGCATTTCTTTCTTTTGTAGTCAGATGGAACATCTTTTTTCATATGTTTCTGGTTATTTGCACTTTTTTCTGTGGATTATGTTTTATGACTTTTGCATTTTTCTTATTCCATTTAGTTATTTGATATTGATTTATGGTATTTCTTGTAATTTATGGCAATTAACCTGTTAATCATACATATAGTAAATATTAATTCCCAGTTCATTGTTTCCATATCTACCGTATTCGGAGTATTTTTTTATGTGCAGTTGACCATCGAGCAACATGAGTTTGAACTGCATGAGTCTATGTATATGTGGATTTTTTCAACAAATACAGTGAAGTAATATAAATGTATTTTCTCTTCCTTATGGCTTTCTTAATAACATTTTCCTTTCTCCGGCTTACTTTATTGTAAGAATACAGTATATATAGTACACAAAATATGTGTTAGTTGATTGTTTATGTTCTCTATAAGGCTTCTGGTCAATAGTAGGCTATTAGTAGTTAAATTTTGAGGGAGTCAAAAGTTATATGTGGATTTTCAACTGGTCAGTGCTCCCAATCCTCATGTTGTTCAAGGGTTAACTGTACAGATATTTTAATTTCTATGGATTTAAATTTATCTTTTTCACAGTTTCTGATATTTATATCAGACCTAGGTAGAATTTTACCGAGTTTTTAAATGATTTAACCATATATCCCCCTAGTACTTTATTCTCTCATCTTTCATTTAATTATGATTTTATATTTGTGATAAAAAATATTCTTACTTACATATTTAATTTCTATATAACTATAAATTTCCAAGTAATATAATAACAGAACATACAATTTGTGATTATAACTTTCAAAATGAGAAATATTTAAAAGCTACATCTGAGAACTCAAGACAATGCTTCCAGAAAAAAAAGGTGCTAATTTTAAAAACAAGTAAATAAATTAGCATATATTTGCTAATATTTATAATAAGTATTTTGTTCCTCATAAAGATTGGGCTTTTTGATATTCTGCAGTGTGTCTATTGAAGAGATCTTAATAAAGGGCCTCCACTTTGCCCAGCAGTACAAAGGCCCTCAGAAAAAGGGATTTGCTGGAGGCTTCTAAAGAAAGAAGCTTCCTCATTTCTTACAAAAAGCTTCTGTGTCTCCCTGTTGATGAACCTTAAACTTTGAGTATTTGGCAACCATTTGACACCACAAGGGGGAGCCAACAGGGGGATGAAATTGAGCTGACCCCCAGAAATTGCAGAATTGAAGAAGAGAAATTTGCCATTGGATGATGTTTTTTAGCTGCTGAATCAAACCTATCCTGAACTCTCTTTAAACTTACCAGTTACTTGAATTAATACATCACTGCCATTATCTAAGCAAGTTTCTGTTACTTATGCCCTAAGGTATCCTAATCAACAGTGGTTCTCTTAGATACCTGCATAAGTACTATGCACCTGTCTATAGTGACACTTTTCTTCTGGTGTTGTGATTATCAGTTTATACTTGCCTGTATCCTTTTTAAATTTCAAGCAGGAATTCGATCTATATTGTATACTTGTATATGCCTATCCAGTCTAATGCCAAGGAAGTCTAGACACTTCAGATATTTGCTGAAAGTATGAGAAGAAATTATGCTATCAACAGACCTTACATTATATGATTTTTAAATGTTTTGCTTATTATTTTTGAGAGAGAGAGAAAGAAAGAGACAGCATGAGCACGGGAGGGTCAGAGAGAGAGGGGGACACAGAATCCGAAGACAGCCTCCAGGCTCTGAGCTAGCTGTCAGCACAGAGCCTGATGAGGGGCTTGAACCCATGAATGCGAGATCATGACGTGAAGCTGGACGCTCAACCGACTGAGCCACCCAGGCGCCCCTTTTATATGATTTTTTAACTTCCACTTATTTTGCACTGTTTTCCCTCATTCATTTATTCTTTTTTTATAATAAAATACCCCAAAACACCCAGATCTACATATATGCCACCTGTAATAAACAATTTATATTGCATATTTCCCATAATCTCCAATTTCCTCTCTTTTTATCGAGAAACAAATATTATTATTACCTACCAAATAGGCAGACCAAGTTTTTAAAATAGTATTGTTTTTTATCGTTTTAAAAATGTATGCAAAAACAATTATACTGTATTTAACATTTGACAATCTAGTTTTGACCCCCAACATGTGTGTTCTTGACATTTACCAGTATTCATTCATGAATCTACCTCATTCATCCTAATTCCTGGATAGGTTTTGGTCATAGAGAGACACCACCTCTTATTTATGCAGTCACTGGTTAGTGGATATTTGCATTGGTTCCAGTTTTCACTATTCAACAATACTTCGATAAATATCTCACAATGTCTCCTGTGAGAGGTCTTCTATAATAATAGTCCTAAACAAGAAATTGGGTAGGAACAGAGGAGGTATATTTTCAAATGTACTGAATATTGCCAAAGTCTCTTCTCTTCAAAATGATTGTATATTTTCAAATTTTTGTGTATTATAAAAGTGTTTTCCAAAGTAAATGTACTAATGTATACTTTCACCAATAATCTAAAAGAGTAATGAGTCCACACACTGCTAACATTTGGAATTTTTAGAATATTTACATTTTTGCTAATCTGATGAATGTGAAATGATTCTTCATTTTATTTCAACACATTTGTGCAGATTACTACTGACATAACCATCTTTTTATATATTTAATAATAAATATGTTTTCTGCTACTTCAGTGACTTTCCTGATCATATCCATTGCCTACTGTCTACTTTGGTTTGGGGGAGGGAGAGTAGATTTTTACATCATTTTTCTACTTTATATGTAGTAATTTATTACATATGTTTAATATTAATACTTTGCTTTTTATGTTGTTTTATTTGTTTCACAATTATCTTTTAGGTATGTTTATGGTAATTTTTACTATTTAGAAATTCTTCATTGTAAACCAGTCTTTTTTTTTCTTTTCTGGCCTTAGTTAAAAAATCCCTCCCCTCACCCATTGTAATAAATACATTCTCCTTTTTAAAAAATCTAATAGTTTTTAAATTTTGTTTTTCACATTTAAGTCTTTGACCTGAAATTTATTTTTGCTTCAGGTGTAAGTTAGGGAAATTAATTTGCCTATAATAAGTCAATCACAACAATACTTTTCTCCTTGACCTGATTTCCTCTATGATACACCAAATTCCTTATGTGCTTACATCTGTTTCTGGACACCTTATTCTATTCCACTGATCTATTTGCTAGTCTCTGAGTCAATGTTACGTTGTCTTATAAGTTTTATGATAGTCTCTTGATTATCTGGTAAGATAAATCCTTAAAATTGTCTTAGCTATTCCTTACGCTTTAGTGTCTCATGTAAATTTTAAAATCAATCAATTTCCACAAAGAAATATCCTAGTAGGATTTTAATGAAATTTAATTTAACTTACAGATTAATTCAGAGAAGAAGTACCTTTCTGATAATGAATATTGCTATTTATTGGCATAATATATCTTGTAGTATAGTTAGGTATTTTTCATATCTTTCAATAGTATTTTATAATTTTTTCTAAAGAGATCTTATGTACCTTCTTTGGTTTATTCCTAGGTACATTTTTGGTTGTTGCTGCTTTTGTAAATTGTATCTTTCCAAGTTACCTTTTATAACCATTATTGTTAAAAGTATGGTAAGAGTATTAATTTTTTCTATATCAGTTTTGTATTCAGCAAATTAAGTTAAATTTTTTAGACAACCATACCACCCAAAAATCACAGTTTTTTTCCTCTTTGTCCTACTACTTAGACATATTATTTGTTTTTCTTAGTTATTTATTCATTTCTAGTATATGATGAGTAGAAGCAGTAATAACAGCTATCCTTGACTTGTTTTTGTTAAAGTGTACTTGTCAAAAGAGTAAATCATGGCTCTCATGCAAGTGTAGAATGGATACATGCCAAGGATTTTATACAACTCATTAATGAATGAGGAAACCAGGATTATATTAAAAATAAAGAATACTTTACATTTACAGTTAAGTTACTTAAAGGAAATTTAATAAAGGAATTTTAGGACAAGATTGCTGGGTTAGATCTAAAACTAGTTAACATCCTACAGAGCAATAAACCATACTTTGGGGTTATAATAGAAATTACTTTCATCTGTACTAGACAAATATCTACAAATTAACCTGTATCTACACAACTGTAGAATAACACAATAGAATAGCACAGCCAATAGAAAAATCAACTAAAGGTACAAACCCAAGATTGCACTGAAAAAACACCTACTATTCTCTTTTGCCTATTTCTAAGTTTTGGATAAGTTTTCTGTCATTTTGGTTTTAAAAAAATGCTTATAAAATTTCACCATTTTAATCACAGTATTTATGGTTTTTTGGTAACACCTTTTTAACAAATTAAAGAAGTTCTCTTCCAGTTCTAGTTTAGCATGAGCAAGTATCCAATTTAGTCCAATATATACTCTTCCTGCATTTATTAAAATGATGTTTGTCTTTTCTCCTTTTCATGTATCATTGAGTTGGAATATATGGATAAACGCTGATGTTTAGATATCATTTCTTCCCTCAGAAATCTCTGCTTGGCCATGATGTATTGTCATGTCTTAGTTAAACCACTGACATTTATTTGCTAATACTTTAGGAATTTTGCATTTACATTTGTAACAGAGATTGCTGAATCATCTTTTTCTCTGGAATGGTCTTTGGATAGTTTTTGTAACCAGACAGCTTTTGTAACCAAGATAATTTTCTTTCTTTTTCTATTCTTTAAAAAGATTTTTTTTTAAGTTTATTCATTTTGAGAGAGAGAGAGAGAGGAAGAGAGAGAGAGAGAATGTGGCACAAGAGGGGAGAGGCAGAAAAAGAGGGAGAGAGAATCCCAAACAGGCTCCACACTCTCAGCACAGAGCCCAATTCAGAGCTCAACCTCAGGAACCATGAGATCATGACCTGAGCTGAAATCAAGAGTCTTTGGATGCTCAACCAACTGAGCCCACTCAGTTGACTACTGATTTAGTTTATTTATTTAATTTTTTTAATGTTTATTTGTTTTTGAGAGGGAGAAAGAGACAGAGCAGGAGCAGGGAGAGGCAGAGAGAGAGGGAGACACAGAATCGGAAGCAGGCTCCAGGCTCTGAACTGTCAGCACAGAGCCCGACGCAGGGCTAGAACCTACGAACCATGAGATCATGACCCGAGCTGAAACTGGATGCCTATTAACTGACTGAGCCACCCAGGTGCCCTTTGTTTGTGTGTGTGTGTGTGTGTGTGTGTTTTAATTTATTTTGAGAGAGAGAGAGAGAGAGAGAGAGAGAGCAAGCACAGATGGGAGAAGGCAGAGAGGGAGAGAAAAAGAAGCCCAAGCAGGCTCTACGCTGTCAGCACAAATCATGACCAGAGCTGAAATCAAGAGTCAGAGGTTTAACCAGCAGAGCCACCCAGGTGCTCCACTGATTTATTTTTTAATGGTTATTGGCATTTATACTTTATTTCTTATTGAATTAATTTCTTTAATCAATTTCAACCACTTATATTTTCTAGAAAAAATAAAATTTGAACATTTTCAAATTTATTGGCATAAGGGTGTTCAGTGTGCTCTCTTATGAATAAAAATCTTTCACTTTTCCTGTAATTATTTATTTGTTGCTTCTTTATTTTTTGATTAGTTCTTAAATACTTTTATTATTTAAACAATCTATTGATTTTATTGATCAACTTTTGAAAGGTTGATCCATTATTCATTAATTTTTATTCTTATATTTAAAAAAATTATTTCTATCTAATTATTTTCACTGTTATTTTTACAGCTTCTTGACTTGAATGTTTAACTATTTTCAATGTTTTTTTTTACTTTTTCAAAGAAATGTATTTTTTAAACTTTTTAATGTTTATTTACTTTTGAGAGAGAAAGAGAAAGAGAGACAAAGTGTGAGTGGGGGAGGGGCAGAGAGAGAAGGAGGCTCCAAAGATGCTCCAGACTCTGAGCTGTCAGCACAGAGCCCGATGTAGGGCTTGAACAACGAGATCATGACTTAAGCTGAAGTTGGATGCTTAACCAACTAAGCCACCGAGGCACCCCTCAAGGAAATGTATTTAAGATTATAAATTTTATCCTTAGAAATAGTTTACCTGGACTCCATAAGGTTTGACATCTAATATTTTCAATATCAGTTGTATTTTGCAATTTTTATTGTTTTTTTCTTTATCTGATATGAATTTGTGTAGATTAAGTTTTTCATATTTTAGTTTTTAAAATTTAAGCAGAATTTTTAACTTTAAAAATATTTAATGTCATTGAAAGTGAAGACTATGGTAAATATCTTATCAATTGTTCAAAAAAGAAACCCAGTTTATGGTCTTGTATGTGGTCATTTAAAAAATGATCCATATATGTATGCTATTTGTTGGGTGCATGGTTTTCTGTCTAGGTAAATATGTAGAAATATATATAAATAGCATATTTATATATGCTAGATGTAATATTATATTTGGTATATTACTGTATTCTATTAATATCACTACATAGATATATTTAATATAATTTATATAGCATAAATATAAGAATACTATATAATATAGATAGTATATAATACAGGGAGAATATATAAAAATTAGATAAAACTTTGTAATAAATTTGTTGTTTGGCTCTTTCATATCTTAACTAACTTTTCATCCTCTTGATGAATTTTTCTCTAATAAATTTATAAAAATCTTTCTATGATGGTGTATTTGTTAGTTTCTTCCTGTGATTCCTGTGATTATGCATACTTTTGCTTTTAATTGTTCAAACTATATGGTTTGGGACATACAAGTTCATGTAGTATGATTTTCTTCTTGGTCAATTTATTTTTATGTAGTATATTTTTTTCCTATTAACGTTTATATAATAAAATGCTATTATGTCTGACATTGATAACACTGTACCCCTTTTCTTATTCTTTGAATTTTGTTTTCTCCCTCTTATTTTGTGTCTTTATCAGTTTAAGTCTGCTTATTTTTTAGTCTCTATTTAATTATTCTATAACTTAAAATACCCAAATATTCTCTAATTTTAGATGTATCTATTTTATCAATAAATATTGAGTTCTTATATGTGCTAGGCCCTTTACTTGGTGCTAAGAATATATTAGTGTGGAAGATAGATTAAATTTTCTGTTCTCAACGGAGTTTATGTCCCACTGGTAGGAGACACAATTAACATAATAAATAGGTAAATTTTTATTATATTTTGTGATAAGTCATATAGAAAAAATGTAGAGCAGAGCAAGTGATGATGGGAATGGTTGCAAAATAAATGAGCTACCATGTTTGGCTTCATTGAAAAAATGGAATTTTAGGGGCATGTGGCTGTCTCAGTCTTACTTACTATGTGATTCTTGATCTAGGGGCTATGAATTCAACTTCCATGTTGGGTGTAGAACCTACTAAAAAAAAAGGTATTTGAACAAAGACTTTAAAGAGGTGAGAAAGTGAGCCACATGGCTTCTAGTAGAGATTTCCAAGCCTTTATGAGGAAGCATCACTGGCAGCTCCAAAGAACAGCAAGGGGGCCAGTGAGACTATAGAAAAGAGAGCTTGGGGGAAGTTGTAGATGAGATCAGAGGAAATAGTGGGTGTAATGAGTAGGTAGATTGTGTAGGGCTTTGTAAGCTATAGTAAGGGCATTGATTTTGAGTATTATTTGAAAACAGATTAAAGGGGTCAACAGTGTAAGCATGGAGGGCATTTGGAAAACCACTGCAGTTATCTAGGTGAAAGATGATGATGGCTTGAACCAAAGTGAAAATAGTAGAGCTTATAAAAATCGATTAAATAAAATTTTACTGATGGTAGAGCCATTAAGATTCCCTAAAGACTGGATGTGGGGTATGAGAAAAAAGAAGTCAATAATGCCTTTAAAGTTTGGGGCCTGGCAACTTAACAAATGGAATTTCCATTAAGTAACTGCCTAGGACATGCCTATTTGGTGGGGGATAAGGAGTTCAGTATTGTACATGTTAAATTTGTGATGTCTTTAGATGTCCAAGTGGAGATTTCAAATGGACAATTTGATACATAAGTCTGGAGTTCACAGGAGAGGCCCAAGCCAGGGATTTAAAATTAGGTCTCATGGCACACAAGTGATAGTAAGCCATAGACTGAAGAATATCTCCACGGGAGTGTGTACAAATAGAGAAGTCCAAAGACTGAGTCCTGGGACACTCTAATGTTGAGAGTTTGGCTGTAAAAGAGGGAGAATTAGCAAGAGGGGAAGCCAGATAGATAAGAGAGGAATCAAGAAGCAGTGAAATCCTGGAGTCAAGTGGACACTGTTTCCAGAAGATGGGAATGGCTACATACATCAAATGTTGTAGTTATGAAATGTAGGATGGAAAACTGAAAATTGGCTCTTGAATTTAGTTATAGGGAGATCACAAGTAACCACACGAGTAGTAAGGATAGAAAAGATGGAGCAAAAGCCTGATTGTAAGAGGGGAATTGGAGTCAGTGAGTATAGACAACTTTTTTCTAGGAGTTTAACTGCAGAAGTTCAGAAAAATGGGTCAGGATCTGGAGGAGGTAAGTGGGGTCATGAGATCTTTTTGCATATGTATATGTGTGCATGTTAAGATGGGAGTGATAGCAGGATATTTGTTACTCAAAGTGGCCCTGAAGAGAGAAAAATTGATGTGTAGGACAGGAAAGGAAAGATTACTGAAGTAATGCTTTCAAATAATCAGAAAGAGATGGTGTCTAGTGCATAATTCAAAGGGTTAGTCTGGCATCAAGGCACAGAACTTTCTTCTACATAGAGAAGAAGGAAGGCTGCTAATCTGATAAATGTGAATAGATATGATGATGGAAGTTTGTGGAAATGTTTCTCTGACTACCTCAACTCTTTCAGAGAAACAGGAAGCAAGGTCATCATCTGAGAGGAAAGGAGAGAAGGGTTTTAGAAAAGAGAAGGTACAGAACATTAGTGTAGGAGAGAGAAAGAATGGAGAATGGGCTAAGATGTATAGTTTGATTCCTTGGCAGTACTAAGGGCCACTTGTGGTTCTAGATCATGAACTTAAAGTGAGACCAGTCAATGTTTCAGTGTTGTTCTCTGCCATATTCAGCTGCAGTGTGCAGATGTAGAGAAGACAAGTGGATCTAATAGGGCCACTGTTCTGCCCAGCAAATACCATAAAGGTAGAAAGAAAGAATGGAGTCTACAGTATACACCTAATTGCAATGCCTGCCCATAGCATTCAAGCTGGGTAAGAAGAGGAGTGACTGGGATATCCAAGGGATGAGGGACTGTGATAAAAGCTGATAGGATCAATGAATCAGAGATCCTGGTGGGGTTGAGGGATTGCTGGGTAACATACAGTGTTATGTTAATTTCAGGTATACAATATAGTGATTCAACACTTCCATACATTACCTGGTGCTCATCACTACAAGTGCACTCCTTAATCCTCATCTCCTATTTCACCCATCCCACCCCCACCTTCCCTCTGGTAACCATCAGTTTGTTCTCTATAGTTAAGAGTCTGTTTCTTGGTTGGTCTGTATGTGTCTCTCTCTTTTTTTCCCTTTGCTCATTTGTTTTGTTTCCTAAATTCCACATATGAGTGAAATCATATGATATTTGCCTTTTCTGACTTATTTTGGTTAGCATTATGCTCACTAGATCCATCCATGTGATTGCAAATGGCAAGACTTTGTTCTTTTTTATGAATGAGTAATATTCCATTATATATAACTCACATCTTCTTTATTGATATTTCACATCAATTGATGGACACATGGACTACTTTCATATCTTGACTATTGTAAATAATGCTACTATAAACATAGGGATGCATGTATCCCTTTGAATTAGTGTTTTTGTATTCCTTAGGTAAATATCCAGTAGTGTGATTGTTGGATCATTGGGTAAATTTTATTTTTTAACTTTCTGAGTAACCTCTATTCTGCCTTCCACAGTGGCTACACCAGTTTGCATTCCCTCCAACAGTGCATTCAGGTTTCTTTTTCTCCATACCTTGCCAACACCTGTTGTTTCTTGTGTTTTTTATTTTAGCCATTCTGACAGATGTGGGAGGTGATACAGCATTGCAATTTTGATTTGCATTTCCCTGAATGTACATGATAATGAATATCTTTTCACATGTTTGTTGGCCATTAGGATGTCTTCTTTGCAGAAATGTCCATTCATGTCTTCTGTCCATTTTTAATTGGATTATTTATTTTTTGGGTGATCAGTTTTATAAGTTCTTTATAGATATTGAATACTAACTCTTTATCGAATATGTATTGATATTGATATCGAATGCAAATATCGAATATTTGCAAATATCTTCTCTCATTCCATTAGTTTTGTTGATTTTTTTGTTTTTGTTTTTGTTTTTGTTTTGTTTTTGCTGTACAGCTTTTTATTTTGATATAGTCTTAATAGTTTATTTTTGCTTTTGTTTTCCTTCCTCAGGAGACATATCTAGAAAAAGGTTGCTAGCCAATGTCAGAGACATTTCTGCCTGTGCACTTTTCTAGGATTTTTAAGGTTTCAGGACTCACATTTAGGTCTTTAATCCATTTTGAATTTATTTTTGTGTGTGGTGTAAGAAAATGGTCCAGTTTCTTTCTTTTGCCTATTGCTGTCCGGTTTTCCCAACATCATTTGTTGCAGAGACTGTCTTTTTTCCATTATATATTATTTCCTGCTTTGTTGAAAATTAATTGACTATATAGTTGTGAGATCATTTCTGGGTTTTCTATTCTGTTCTATTTATCTATGTGTCTATATTTGTGCCAGTATCATGTTGTTTTGATTATTACAGCTTTGTAATATAATTTGAAGTCTGCAATCATAATGCCTCCAGCTTTGCTTTTAAAATTTCCCAAGATTCCTTTGGCTATTTGGGGTCTTTTGTAGTTCCATACAAAGTTTAGAATTTTTTGTTCTACTTCTGTGAAAATGCTATTGGTATTTTGATAAGGATGGCAATAAATGTGTAGATTGCTTTGGGCAGTATAGACATTTTAGCAATATTTGTTCTTCCAATCCATGAGCATGGAATGTATGTCTGTTTCTTTGTGTCCTCTTCAATTCCTTTCACCAATGTTTTATAGTTTTCAGAGTACAGATTTTTCACCTCTTTGATTAGGTTTATTCCTAGGTATCTTACTATTTTTGGTACAACTGTAAATAGGATTGTTTTCTTAATCTCTCTTTCTGTCACTTCATTATTGATGTATGGAAATGTAACAGATTTCTGTATGTTGATTTTGTATCCTGTGATTTACTGAATTCATTTATTAATTCTTGAAGTTTTTGGTGGAGTTTTTTGGGTTTTCTATATATAGTACCATGTCTTCTGCAAATAGAGAAAGTTTACTTCTTCCTTACCAATTTGTTTTTGTTTTGTTTTTGTTTTTAAGTAGGCTTCATACCCAACACAGAGACCATATGGGGCTTAAACTCATGACTGTGACATCAAGATCTGAACTGAGATCAAGAGTTTGAAGCTCAACTGACTGAGCCACCCAGGTGCCCTTCCTCACAGATTTGTATGCCTTTTATTTATATTTGTTGTCTGATTGCTGTGACTAGGGCTTCCAGTACCATGTTGAATAAGAGTGGTAAAAGTGGACATCCTTGTTGTCTCCTGATCTTAGGGCGAAAGGTCTCAGCTTTTCCCCATTGAGGAATTTATTATGTTGAGGTATGTTCCCTCTAAATCTACTTTGTTGAGAGTTTTTATCATGAATGGATATTATACTTTGTCAAATGCTTTTTCTGCATCTATTGAAATGATCATATGGTTCTTATCCTTTCTTTTATTAATGTGGTATATCACATTGACTGATTTGCAGGTATTGAGCCATACTTGCTACCCTGGAATAAATCCCACTTGACTGTGGTGAATAATTTTTTTAATGTATTGTTGAATTCAGTTTGCTAGTATTTTATTGAGGATTTTTGAATCTATAGCCATTAGGGATATTGGCCTACAGTTCTCTTTTTCAGTGGCATCTTCTTCCAGTTTTGGTATCAGAATAATGCTGGCCTCACAGAATGAATTTGGAAATTTTCCTTCCTTTTTTATTTCTTGGAATAGTTTCAGAAAAATAGATATTAACTCTTCTTTAAATGTTCGGTAGAATTGGCCTGTGAAGCCATCTGGTCCTGGATTCTTGTTTGTTGGGAGTTTTTTGATTACTGATTCAATTTCTTTGCTGGTAATCGGTCTGTTCAAATTTTCTATTTCTTACTATTTCAGTTTTGGTACATTATATATTTCTAGGAATTTATCCATTTCTTCTAGATTGTCCAATTTGTTGGCATATAGTTTTTCATTATACTCTCTTATAATTGTTTATATATCTATAGTGTTGATTTTATTTCTCCTCTCTCTTTTGGAATTTTATTTATTTAGGTCCTTTCTCTTTCCTTCTTGATAAGTCTGGCTAGAGGTTTATCAATTTTATTGATTTTTTTTCCAAGGACCAGCTCCTGGTTTCATTGATTCGTTCTATTTGACATTTTAGTTCCTGTATCATTTATTTCTGCTCTAATATTTATTATTTTCTTCCTTTTCCTGACTTTAGGTTTTGTTTTTTCCTCCTTTTCTAGTTTCTTTAGATGTAAGAGCAAGTTGTTTGTTTGAGATTTTTCTTGCTTCTTGAGATAGGCCCGTGCTATTATAAACTTCCCTCTTAGAACTGTTTTTGTTTTATTTTTGTTTTGCTGCATCCCAAGTGTTTTGGATGGTTGTGTTTTTATTTTCCTTTGTTTCCATGTACTTTGTTATTTCTTCTTTTATTTCCTGGTTGACCCATTCATTGTTTAGTAACATGTTATTTAACCTCCATGTCTTTGTCTTTCTAGATTTTTTCTTGTCATTGACTTCTAGTTTCACAGTGCTATGGTCAGAAAAGGTGCCTGTTTTGATTTTGATCTTTTTGAATTTGTTGAGGCTTTCTAGAGAAAAATGACATCTCATACATATAAAAAAATAAAGGTATGAGGTGCTGAAAGATAAGTCTCTAAAATATCACTGTGTTTCTGGGTAGTGAGACCTAAGTGGTGTCTTTTTTTTTTTTTCTATTTCCTTACTCTTGTCTGTATTTTTAAAATTTTCTATAAGTGTGAATTACACTGATGACCTCTCCAAAAAAAGCAGAAAAACCATCTAGGTGAAAGGTAAGTGGTTTAAACAAGACCAATCATATCTATTAGGAGCGTGGGTAGGTTAATAACCTTTCTTCCTCCTAGCTATTGTCCCATTTCATGATCTTTGGTTGACAGGCTTCTTGAACAAGAGGTCTATGTTTTATCCTGCAGTTCTTTCTCACAATTTTCTCTTTGAGCCCCTGAAATCTGGCCTAAGTCACTCCCATCTTCTGAAAATGTTGTTTAATCCTCACTGCTTTCTAATTAACATTCTCTCAAATTGTCATAGTATAACTTCCTTCCTCTTAAAAAAAAAAAACTTAGGAAGTACTTAATCTCAAAAGAAATGGAGATAAAAATGTTTTCATCAGGGAAGTATATATAATTCTGTTTTAAAAAAATTACTTTGCTCTCCATTGGGAAGATAAAAGGAGCATAGTTGTACCAGAATAACCATTTGCATATTTGCATTTCTTTTTCTGTGAATTCTGTGTGTTTGTGACCTTTGCCCAGATTTTATTACCAAGGTGTTGGTGTCCTTGTCAATTTGTTTAAATTCTTTCCATTAAGATGTTATTAAAGATCTTATTTCTTTTTCACATTTGTGATTAATTTTCTTCCAGTTTATTTGTTGTCTTATTATTTTATTTTTATATCCTTGAGTCTTTGTTTTTATTACAAATGTAATAGATATTCCCTGTAACAAATTCAAAATGTACAGACATGCATTAAACATAAAGCAAAAGGTAGGATAACACGGTGTAAAAAATCATCCTGCATTTAAATCTTTCCCCTTTCATGCCTCTCTGTTTATAGCATTTTAAGACTGTGTGATGTATCTGTGTATTTTCAAGAGATTTTTATCTCTCTAGGATGCATGTGTTTTGGATTTGAAGAAGAAAAAGAGAGGCTTGTTTCCTCCATTGAATCCCCAGTGTCCCTTCTTCTCAACATTCTGAGAGGAAACATAATTATTTCTGAGAGGAAACAATACTGATTCTAAGTCATACTTTTCTAAAACTTCCATGGCAAGTATGGTGAGATATTTTGGTGACTGAAGGGACAATATGAACTGACACTTTGTTTCTGACAAAATCTGATAAACCATCTATAAGAACAAAGAACAAAAATCTTTAAAAAGTATTAGGTAAAGCTATATTAGCATTAATAAAGCTTTAATTATAAATTTAAATTATGTAATTATAATTTATAAATTTAATTAATAAAGTTTTACTAATATAGCTCCTCTACAAAACCCATCAAACATCTATTTCCACAAAAAAGCATTGATGGGCCTCTTAATACTAGTATCTATATTTCCATACAATGCATTGTTTTCTGCAATCACCGGAACATTCTAAAGCTTGAGTTTGACAGGCACACAAAGCCAAATATATGGTAGCTCTAGGCTGCTAGTATTTGCTGGTC
Source organism: Cryptoprocta ferox (assembly GCA_028646485.1). Classification (NCBI taxonomy): domain Eukaryota; kingdom Metazoa; phylum Chordata; class Mammalia; order Carnivora; family Eupleridae; genus Cryptoprocta; species Cryptoprocta ferox. The sequence goes on along the minus strand of CM053567.1, from coordinate 108,906,766 downwards.
TTTGTTTTCTTTGTGAAAGAAAAAGGAGGAAACAAATTTGTTCAAAGGACCCAGATCCACAACTTTTTACCTAGGTTTAAAACCTTTTTAAATGTTCTACGATGATTTGTGTTTGTATTGTTGATGTTTGTATTGTCTATTTAATTGAGCAAATTGTATATCAATTCCCGAGACACAGCGAGAGGCATTGCAGTCTGCTTTTAGGACTATGGACATAGATATAATTTCCTCTCTCTCTTCTTCCTCCTCTCCCTTCTTCTTTTTCACAGTTCTTTCTCTTCAGGCAAAAAAAAAAAAAGTCCAGGAGTCCTGGCAATAAATTCTCCTAACCTTTCCCCCCTTGTCCCTAATTATCAGAACAGTAAATATAACTTCTTTTTGAAAACGGTAGACTTTGCCATTCACTTCTTCATTCGTTCTGTAGACGTTTTGAGAATCCTTTTTACATGCTAGTTCTCTTTTAGTCACCAGAGATAAAGATGAAGAGAGCACAGAACTTGCCTTTGAGTCCCTTCTACAGGAGGAGTCAGAGCTACAAAACATTGTTGCAGTGATGTCAAACATATATATGCGAAGGAAAGAACCAGGCTTTGTAAAAAGTGGCTGAGTGCACACAGAGAACCACTACAAACACCTTGAGGAGATGATGGAAAGCTCCCTAGGGAGGCGATCTTACGGCAAAGTGTAAATTTAGAAGGCTGAATAAAGTTTATTCAGGTAGACAAGGCAGGGGCAAGGAAACAACAAGAGTGAAAGAATAAGGTGCAAAAAATTTTTTCCCCATTATTTTGTTTCTCTGTCTTCTCATTCAGTAAACTCCTTCCTGCCCGTATCTTTCATGCCTGTCATTTTTTAAAACTGACCCATAAAACAACAGGAAGTAAGTTTTAATGTATACAAAACTGCTCAAAATGATGAGAGGAAGGATGCTCTATAACTATGAACAATTTGTAAAATATCATTGGGTTAACATATTAGTGTTTCTCAAACCAAATTTTAATTTTCATAAAGATTAGTCTATGGAAACGTGAAAGAAGAGCGTGCACACGAAGTTTTATGTGCAGGGATATTTAACATCATATCATTTATAATGAAGGAAAAAGTGGGAATATTTAAATTCTAAGTTGAGATAACTAGTTATAGAAATTATACACATTAATATGTGACATAGAGATATGCCCATTACACATTCTTGTCTAGATAGTTATAAAAATCTGCAAAGTATGGTCTCATGTTTGTATAGAAATGTATAGAGAGAGACATACAATTAGGGAAATCATCACAAGGATATACTATTGGTGAAAAAAAACAGTATTCTTGCTAGGTTTTGAAATTATAGATAATTTTAATGTTATTATTGCAGGAATCTTTACCTCAATGCCTGGGTTTCATTGTCTTGCCGCTTTGAAGAATAAAGAGGTAGATACAATAAGATGAGCTGCAGTCAAAAGTTAATTAGAGTATAAGATTAGAAAAGAAGAATAATATGAAAGCTCTCTACAGGGGGAGGGGCTTTCGAAAGTGAATGGCTGCAACTATAGACAAGGGACTTGGCTTTATAAGGTTTTGGTCACACACCCCTCTCCTCCTTTCTCCCTTGTTAGTCTCAGGTTCTACCCTTCTTGGGTAGGTAAATCTAAATGCCTAGTTATTCCTTTTTGATTGACTCTTTCCCTTTTATGAGGGGTGGTCTAGGGCCATACCTTTCCACATGGGTCATACCTTTTATGGTCTACTTATTTTTAGTCAGGTCTTTTGTTTGTCAAATTCCTGAGGGAAATTGGAGGGGAAGTAGGTGGTGGTGGTCACATTTTCAAGAGGACTTTTATGCCTGAGGGAGTTTGCTGGAGGTCAGACCTTCCCAGAAGGAATGTTTTAACTAGGAGTTTTTTCCTACCCAAGGACCTTCAAGTCCTAACCTCTTCCTTTCTGCCTACTAAATCTTATCTTTCCTTATCATATTATTATCTCTTTCCATATTTCCAATACTGTCTATAATGAAAGTGTCTCATTTTATAATAAAAAAAATCATAGTAAAATTCTGCAGTAGGGTTTGGGGGATAAACATATCCATTACTAGTTTAATGAACTTACAATATTTCAACTCTAACCTTTGTTTTCCAAATTAAAGGTCAAAGCTAAGTATAAGGAACAATTGCTTGTCTCATAAAGGAGGACCATGCCATTGGATTTTATTCCGTTGGATAAACATTTTTAAGAAACAAGTGAAAATGTTATACAGATTCAGATACTTCTCTTCGAAATCAAAATTTCAAATATTTTGCTGCATTCAGCTTTAAGTAAACAGCTTTTTAAAACATAGCACATATCTTGATTGAAACATGTTTACCTTTCTTTAAACTTTAAGATACAACTTTAAGAGATTTCTGTGATGGAGAATTGAGATTGGATTATTACTGGTGTAAGGACAAACTTTTTTTGTACCATAATCTTTTGTACCATGGGTTAGCAGCCAAATACAGATTAGCATTTAGCAATCAAGGTGACTTTTGCTCTGTCATTAGTGTTACTTAGAAATAGGCTATTAGAATTCGTCTTTGTTAGTAATAGTATCTGTTCTGATTTTAAAAGTAAAGTTCTAGCATTTTCAAAGTCTTTCTTTTCTTTCACAGATGAGAAGTATATAATCCGTGAGGATGTGACTTATTTACTTGTTGAAAATCACAGTAATAACTGCATTTATTCACTATTGACTATCTATCTGCCAGTGTCACACAGATCATAAGGGAGGTGCCCTAATTATGAGAAGGTGATTAGGCCAAAATAATTAAAATGTAATTTCTTTAAAAGGATAAGTGGTTTCTTCAGTAACATTGTGTGTGTGGTGTAATGGTTAGAAATTTACACCTGGCTTTGAATTCGACTCCATCACTTGCTATTTGTAATGTTGGAAAGTGACTTAATCTCCCTGACCTAAGTATCCCTCTCTGGAAAACAAGAGTTATACGTATCTCAAGAGGTTCTTATGAGGATTAAGTGCCATGATCCATGAGAAGCGCTCAGAGTGCCTTGCACATAGTAAGTGCTCAATAAATGTTAGCTAGGAACATTTATTTCCTAGCTATTTATTTCCTTGCTATTTATTTCCATAGCAAAGATGCTATGGAAATTTTGTAATACATTTCCATAGCATCTTTGCCATCGAATACAGAGAAAAGCAGAGAAACACCCCCCCATTTATGTTTTGACTCTCTTTTATTGAATTATCTACCTACATGATAACTTTTCTCATTCTTTCAAATGCAATGTAATAAATAGAAAAAGTAAGGTGTTAACTTTCTGTGGCAAATATTAAAAGCTCTTGTAATTTTTCTCAAGCAGGTATTCTTAAATCTGAGCAAAAAAATTCAATATCTTCAAACCATCCAAATTGAACTTACTCAATGTGTAACAGTATTGAGTAAGAGCCATAGAGGTCTGAGAATGTTCTCCTAGGACTGTGCCATGTTGTAATCTTTTCCACCAGTTAAAAAAATAATAAAACTTTAGCTTACTTTAGAGACCCATTCTATTCTTATATCTATTTTATATATTAGGTGCATAGGAACTTTTATTTTGGAGAGGAAAAAAAAACCTTACCCTAACCTCCACCCCACACCAAAAACAAATAAATAAACAAATAAATACCCAGGTTCAAGAAATTGTACTTTTGGTGCCAACTAGAAGCCATCATTTTCTAGGGGGTCTGGAAGCCACAGTAGAGACACATTCGTCTTTTTTTTTTTTTTTTTTTTTTTTTTTTTGGAGCACTGAGACTGGCAAATGGAGGAGAGCTTTGGAATGTGTTTTACTGATAGGAGCTTTTTTTTTTTTTAATCACAGGTTTGATGTAATTCAATAGCTGAGCCACCAACTTTAATTCATTTCAATTCTATCTTGAGCTTTCATAATTGTCCTAATATCCAGCACTGCTTTTGCCCAGGACTCAAATCAGATGGAATTTCAGATAATATTACTTTCATTTTCTTTCTTTTGAGGTCAAATTTAAGTCTACGTGTTGGTTTGTCCTTCTGTGGACAAATATGTGGAGTGCGTGTCCTAGTCACAGGTTGAAGAGAATGAGAAGCTACCAGACTGATAAACCATTTTCTTCTCCCTTTTGTTTACAGTTAAAACAATGCTTTCCTGTACATTGCTAGAGGGAGAAAAAGAGACTTCGGTGACTACTCTGGGGAATAAATCATTCCAAAGAAAGGAATTCCTAAAATTAAAATTTATATTTTAATGTGAAATGAGATTGAGTAACCCAGCAATTATATTTAAGAAAAGCATTTTATTGACTAAGAAAAAAGTTACTGATTTGGATTTAATATATTATATTAATTATAATTATATTACATATACATATATCTTACATATATTACATATACATTATAATTATGTGTATAATTATATTACAACTATAGATGAGCACTTACTCCATCTTTTGGAGATGTTATAACTATTATGAGGGTTATATATATTCACTGGTAGAGTTGGATGTATCCCGTTTTGTCCATTTATTCTAATACATTTTTTAGAGAGAGAGTGAGAGAGAGCATGTGCAAGCAGGGGTGAGGGGCAGAGGAAGAGAAAAAGAGTCGTTAGCAGGCTCCATGCTCAGTGCAGAGCCCAACGTGGGGCTCGATCTCATAACCCTGGGATCATGACCTGAGCCAAAATCAAGATTTGGACATGCAACCAACTGAACCACCCAGGCACCCCTGTTTATTCTAATATTTTAAGTGACTTAAAAAATATAATTTAAGGGCAATTTAATCATCTAAAACCATTAGGCTCACTCTCCTAGTTTCTATGTTACTAATAACTAGGGGTGGGGAGGTTTATAATGAAAACAGGTCCTACACCAAATTCTCTCTCTCTCTCTCTCACACACACACACACACACACACACACACACACACATACACACACACACATTCACATTTTATTAAACAAAATTTATTAGCAAATAGGCAAAGAACAGTTTATACAACTAGTATAAAATTGAGTACAGCCACCTTATTTCTACTTTGGGTGCTCCAAACACATGCATTAAAGGTTTACTGGAGACAGATGCACATATTCTAGGGGCAAGATTCAGTTTACTTATTATCTGCAAAGAACAAGCAGGATACTAAGAACCAGTGACTGGATGTGTACTATCTAGAGGTCAAGGGTCAGTACCTCACTAACGATTCTTACTTGCTGAAGAAGCTGGACAACTTATCCTGGAGAGTGCCCCCACCTTCTAAACTTTGTCTTACATCCCCTTTCTGGTGTCATTTATTGTGTATCTTCACCCCTACAAGTCTATAATCTAGAATTCAAATCTAAAGTCTTGGTTAGAAGCTATCATTGGTGATGTTGTGTTTTTCTTTTTGTATCACATCTTACACCAAATTCTATCACACACACACACACACACACACACACACACTTTATTAAACAGTATTTATTGGCAAGCAGACAGAACTATGACCTAATATTTTGTCATTCTACCAATTGTGACACTAAGATTTCATTAAGGTGCTGACAGTGTGACCCTAGAGTTTTTACCACACAGTGGTAAAGAAAGCAGAAAAGATTCCTGCTCTTAATGGAGCTTAATTCTAGTGTGATAGAGGTATGAAAAACAAGAAAAGTAAATAAATAAATGCAAAAATTTCAAATAACAATAAAGCTATAAATAAAACAAGGTAATTAGTGAATGGGATAAAGAATGTTCAAGGTGGTCCAGGAAAGTCTCTATGGAGAGGTGGCATTTGAGCACAGCCTGAAAGCTAAGAAGAAGCCAGCAAAGTGAGGGCTTGGGAAATGGGATTTCAGGGAGAGTAGAAATAAATTTCCACTTGTGGCATAAGTGAGTTTGGCATGTTCAGGAAGAAAGGAGACTTTTGGCTGGGGCATTAGTGATCAGGGGAAACATATTTTGTGTTTGTGATATGTGGGAGACCAGATATTATTATTCTCTGTCACCAAACACATAGAAATAATAAATATTATATTACATGTTTACTTTTAAATGGATATTGGCTAGGAGACTAGAAGGATTTTCCCATCAGCAACACAAAGACATTTTACCAAAATCTAACTTTCATGGGAGCAGTGCCTTTGTGCTTTAATTCACTGCTATATTCCTAGTCCTTAACACAATGCTGACATACAGTAGAAATGTACTAAACATTTATTAAATGAATTAATTGATGTCTTGGCCTGGACTCTAAGTGAAGAAGAAAAAGTCTCCCCTGTAAAGTGTAACCAGTGGCTTCCTCTCACATGGTTAGAGTTGAAATTGAAAATATATGTGAAGTTTGCTAAACTTTTAGATGAAAAATTAACAGAAAAAAGGGACCCCAAATTGTGACACCTCTTGGGAGCCTAGAAATTGCAAAAGGACACACCTTCAACCAAGATTTTCTACAGAAAGGAAGCCATTAAAAATAAGCTAAGAATCTAAAATTATAAAACATACAAGGAAATAAGCCAACAGAGTGAGAGCAGACTTAAAAATGTCAAATAGTAGAAAAAGCTGAAAAGTAGAAAAAAATAAGTAAGCTTAAAATTATTACAACTATTAAAAAAAGGATTCACAACAGAAGAAAAGAATAGGAACTTACTTTAAAAAGAAGACCAGAAAATTTGAAAAGGGTCAAAATTATGTTTTACAGTTAAATAGTCACTCAAAACTCAATGGATGAGTTTAGTAGTGAATTAGATGTGTCTGAAGGGAGAATTTGTGAACTGGAAGCAAGAGTTAAAGAAATTAGCCAGACTGCTGTGCAAATAGACAGAAATTAAGCAATAGAAATTAAATGCAGCACAAATAGATTGTCTTAATTTGGTATGTGTCCCACTGCAGTTAGAGAATGAGAAAATAGAGCGAGGAGTAAACAATATTTGAACAGATAATGCTGGAGTCTTTACAAAATGATGAAAAACACAGGACCCTCAAATTCAGGGACCACAAGTTCCAAACACAATCAATAAAATAAATTCCACTAAGATGCATCAAATTGAAAGAAATCTGGAAGAAGAGTATCATGAGATGAAACTGGAGATGTATATGTAAACATAATATTTACATGCTATAAATATGTAAAGATCAAATAGGGTTTGGTTTTAAGTGGACTGATAGCATGTCATTTGCATTTTTTTCTTTTATAGTTTATTGTCAAGTTGGTTTCCATGTAACACCCAGTGCTCATCCCCACAAGTGCCCTCCTCCATGCCCATGACCCCCCTTCCCTGCTCCACCTCATCCATCAGTCCTCAGTTTGTTCTCACTATTCAAGAGTCTCTCATGGTTTGCTCCCTCCCTCTCCCCAACTATTTTTTCCCTCTTCCCCTCCCCCATGGTCCTCTGTTAAGTTTCTCCTGTTCCACATATAAGTGAAAACATATGGTATCTGTCTTTCTCACCTGACTTATTTCACTTAGCATAACACCTTTGAGTTCCATCCACATTGCTACTAATGGCCAGATTTCATTCTTTCTCATTGCCATGTAGTATTCCATTGTATATATAGACCACATCTTCTTGATCCATTTGTCAGTTGATGGACATTTAGGCTGTTTCCATGATTTGGCTATTGTTGAAAGTGCCGCTATGAACATTGGGGTACATGTGTCCCTATGCATCAGCACTTCTGTATCCCTTGGGTAAATCCCTAGCAGTGCTATTGCTGGGTCATAGGGGAATTCTATTGTTAATTTTTTGAGGAACCTCCACACTGTTTTCCAGAGCGACTGTCATTTGCATTTTTGACAGCTCATTCCAGCAATGCTGTGAAGAACAAATTGTAAGGGCCTAGAGTGGGAGCAAGAATAATAATCTAGGCCAAAGATTATAGAGGCTAAATAAATCTGGTGTGATATGACCTAACTTGAGATGTCTTTGGGCAACAAATGAAGGTCATAAAATTCAGAAATAAAGAGAAGTTAATTCTCATGTGGCAAAATTTGACAAAAGGAAAATGAGAAGGAAGGAAGCTGAGCAAGTGATTTCTCTTTCCTTTTTCCTTCCCATGGGCTGTTCAGGTCAGGGTTTCTCTGTGCAGCCTGACCACAGACATTCCTTGTGTTGAGCAGGTACATCTATCCATCCATCTGCTTTGACATTCCAGCTCATGGTGAATAGTAGTGGCTTTTAGAACATTTAACCTCAATGTTTAAACTACACCTTTTCTTTCTTTGTTTTTTAATATTTTATTTTTAAGTAATCTGTACACCCAACATGGGGCTTGAATTCACAACCCCGAGACCAAGAGTCACATGTTCTTACTGACTAAGCCAGTTAGGCATCCCTACACCTTTTACTTCTAAGGCTATCGTCAATAGATGGGAGATATATAAAGTCTTCCTAAAACACAGAGATGAGTTATTATCTAAAAAATGTAACTATGAAAAATCTATAAATAATAGTTGAGATCATATAGTTATATGAGTAAATTCACCCCAAGCAATACTCAATAAATGGGTGGTTTATTAATTGAGAAACTCTAAAATCTAATCAAGAGATACATTTTAGCATAAAACACTAGCAAAATGTAAACTATTATTATTATTGTCATCAGTAGAAAATGTTACAGAAAAAATGACTTTTTAAGGAAAATTTAAGATTGATTATGGAGGTAGGCCAGGGGGACCTAGAAAGAAACAATTAACATGAACATTTAAAATCACCTTGGACTGCAACTGAATAGGTCTGGGGCTAGGCCTTCAATAATTTGAGAGACTCCTCTTCTGCTTTATTAGCACTCTGTTATACTTTTATGGGAATTAGTGCTTATTAAAGGAGGGAACACTGAATCAATCTCTTAAAGAGAGACACTTTGGTAATGAGGTAGGAGGCTAGATAAGGCATAATATCAGTAAATTGTATGTTTCCAATTCACACTTTTCAGTAAAATACAGTTTTGGAATCCCCATATAAGGCTTAATTTATGGGTTAATGACAAAAAGTGATGTCTTGTTATGGTCTGGATCCAATTTGGTTTTGACAGATAATGTGTGTTTTTTTTAAAAAAAATGTGACCAACACAACCAAGGCCACAACATTCACCATATGTCATTAAGTCAGCAGAAATGCAGAGTATTTCATTATGTCATTGCTCACTGAGCTCATTTTGACAACCTCCAGCTAGATCAGAATTCTGAAAAGTTGTGGTCTGTTCCTTGCTTGAGAACACTCCTACTGTGAATGGTAAATTGCAGGCACTCAATAAGTATTTGTTGACTGACTTAGTAACTTCACCTTTCATCTTGATTTACCTTCAGAATAAATAATTTAAATGACATAAACAATTTCTTGACCCTAAAATCAAAATAAGCCTCAGCAAAACTGATAAGGTACATATATATACATGCTGGTTAATTCACTTTGTCACAAGTTTACAATTACATAAGACTTCCTTGTGACTTTTTCTAAATCATTGCTGCACCTATCTTTCTATCTGCCCTTGAGCAGCCCCACTCCCCTCCTCTATATCCTGATGCACATGGAGTCAATCACACATTTGCCCTAATTATATACTAAATGTTTCTTTTACAATTTTTCAGAGGAGTCAAAATTCCTTCTGTTAAGAGTAAGCTTCTTTCCCTAGTAACAGGTTAAAGCAGCAGTTACCCCATGGTTTTCCCAAGACTGGATTAAGTATCCTGTTGAATTGTCTGCTTACTGAATTTCTGTGCACACGTTTCTTCTGAGGTGCACACAGTCCTAGATCAGAGTCCCTGAGCTGTTTCTCCTTTCTTGCCTTTTATGGTCTCACTAAATCTCTCTTATTATTGCCTTCTAAAACCTCCTATTATCTCAACCTACTCATATTCTAAAACCTTTTTTTTTTTTTTTTGGTCTTACAATTCTGAATTTCCGGCCTTATAATCCCACTCCAAAATGGTATGCACATCTTTTTATACACTGTTTATACTAATATTAGGATGATTTAGTACATTTAATTTAGTGCAATTTGTACTAAATATTAAAATTTAGTACATTTGAAATCCAATGCCATATTTGTCTTTAGTTGGTCTCTGGGGGCTCTGGGTCACTCCTAATCCACATCTACATTGTCACAAGGAGAGGAAAAGGGAAATGTCTGTGCAAAGAATACACACAAAGTAAATTATTTCCATTCAAGAGTCTGGCCAAATCATGACACAGCTTACATGAGTGAATTAGGGGGAAGATTGTGTCTGCATTAACAACATGTCTTACAAAGGGCAGAAAAAGTTTAGGCATCAAATGACTCCATTCTATTTCTATTTCTATTTCTATTTCTATTTCTATTTCTATTTTTATTCATAGCTTTCACGCCCAGTGTAGAGCACAACATGGGATTTGAGCTCATGACCCTGAGATGGAGATCTGAACTGAGATCAAGAGTCATGTTTAAGCAATTGAGCCACTCAGGTGCCCCTCAAGCGACTCCATTCTAGTTCTGGGTTTGTGACTAACCAACTGAATATGCTTTCACGGTCATGAGAGTGTTATGGATCTCGGTTTTCTAAAATGAGAAATACATAGGTGAAGGCTGAAAATTGCATTCAACCTCACTGGCTCTGACAATCAGACAGTATTTTCTTTGGGAATCACCTACTCAGAGACTCAGAAAAGGCAGGGACTACTCTGCCTTTATGAAGAAAGTATGCTTTGATGGGGAGGCCACAGGCTTGAGAGCCTGCTCCCCGGGCTGCCATCTCATTTCTGTCCTCCACCTGCTGATCTAGAGTGAAGTTGTTTACCTTCTTTCAGTCTCAGTTCTGCATCTGTATAACAAGAATGATAATGCTTGCTTCATAAGATTGTTCTGAGGATCACATGAGCTAGAGTACGCAAGTGGCATGTACGAAGTAGATGCTCTATAAATGGTAGCTATTCTTAATGCTGTTGTTCTACTTATTGATTGGAGAAGGAGATACCATTTGGGTGACTCAAAAGAGAAATCAGTGAACTAATGCTATAGACCTACTAATACGTATACTAATATGTGTGCCAATAAAGAACTTAGTAACTGGTAGATTGTTAAAAAATGTACAATACAAAAAGCTTAAAGCAAAAAGGAAAAATTTACCTCTTCTTCCCTACAGGACCAGTACCATGGATCTATCCAAATTTTTTCTAAGTGTGAGATTATATGTACTAAATATAATTGCTCTAATAAAAACCATATCATGTTATAGACACTGCTAGATTAAATATTTAAATGGTGAGTGGGAAGGAACAATGAATATTCTTTGGTTTAATAACAAAACAGCAGCTTTGGGGGAAAATATTAGCTATGACCAAAGAGGAAAGGAAACATCTCCATGTTACTCCAATACTTTTTACAAGAATTCTTTGGGTTTATTTTTATTAGACATCATTCACAATATATTTTTAAATTTTTTTATGTTTATTTTTGAGAAAGAAAGACCGAGAGACAGAGTGTGAACTGGGAGGGGTAGAGAGAAGGAGACACAGAATCTAAGGCAGGCTCTAGGCTCCAAGCTGTCAGCACAGAGCCTGATGCAGGGCTCAAACTCATGAACCACAAAATCATGACCTGAGCCGAAGTCGAATGCCCAACTGACTGAGCCACCCAGGTGCCCCTATTCACAGTATTTTAAAAGAAATACATAAAGCTTCACCACTAAAAACCATTATTCAAATATTCATGTTGTTTGGGTGAAGTAACATCATATACTCATTGTCTAATTTGCATTAAGTTTTCTAAGTTGGATAACAAATAAGTATGAAAATACCTCTTCCAGATGCTACCAGGCACTTTTCTTGCAAAACCACTTACTTTCAGCAGCGTAACAAAGTTTTGCAAGCACAGAGGATGGTTGGAAAAGGATATAGATTCTCTGCTGTTATTTGTTACTCTGAGTGCAAACTGACCTAGTTATGGTTGCTATGGATACTACAATTTTGAATTTAATAATATTCTCTGAAGGAGTAGTAATGCAGATCTACAAAATGCTGAGTCCAATCTGAATCTCAGACATGAAAGGTGAAAAAACTGCATCAGAGAGGCTGAATGGTCTATCCTGTGCCAAGAGAGAAATCAGAAGATTCATAGAGAAATCTCGGATTAACAAGGTTGACTTCTATGATTAGCTGAGTGGCCAATGCTTTTCAGAGTCACTTAGTCTGTAAAAAATGCTTCTTAGCTCAAGTATTTCCCACGAGTCCTGTGGCACTCATGAAAGACATGCCCTTTCTCCTACAACTAGTGATTCCATCTCCAGACTCAAAAAGCACAAACATCTACCTGGAGTCAACATGCTGAGCTCTTATGACAAAACAGTTTCGGCACAAATGACAACCCAGTGAAATGAGAAAAGAATGCCTTGGAGGTAGAACAAAGGATTAAGTCTTTTAACTGAATCTCCAGGATCATTTTAGTGGCCATATATTACGAGAATGCAGCATATAGTCTTGCATATAAAATACGGTACAATGACATGCAAATTTAAATATTCAACCATAATATTAAGATTTTATTTTTCAGTAATGTTTCTGAATTATTCCTAAGTACAATAAAAGAAATAAGAAGTTGGCTGCTTGCAACTGAACAAAAAAGTACCTATAGTTCTCTCTCTTACTTAGGAGCCAGTTAACTCCAATGAGGTCCAAATTTGGGGAAATAAAAATGAGAAAAACTAGAGAGAGGGAGCAATGAAAATAGTCTTGATTCTCCCTGGGAAATAAGAACAGTTCATCTCCTGTATCAATTGTTTTGACCCACATTGCTGTTTCACTGGAAAAACTGTTAAATGAGTTCTGGAAGATCATAAACTACTAGAAATTTAAAAAAAAACTTTTTTTGTTGATTTATTTCTGAGAGAGAGGCAGAGTGTGAGCGGGGGAGGAGCAGAGAGAGAGGGAGACACAGAATCGGAAGCAGGCTCCAGGCTCCAAGTTGTCAGCACAGAGACCGATGCGGGGCTTGAACTCATGAACCACAAAATCATGACCTGAGCCGAAGTCGGACTCTTAACCGACTGAGCCACCCAGGTGCCTCATAAACTAGTAAAAATTGAATCCAATGCTCTGATTTAGATACTAGCATCATTAAATACACAGTTTTCAAAGATTCCAATGGCACCTTTTCTTGCTTATGTAGCTAGCTGGTTTTGATCATAGTAAGGCTAGCCCATGCACTTACAAGGATTCTTCCATTTCTGAAGATCAATCCCTCCCCACACCCCAACAACCTTGAAAATGTTGTAAATGGCTGATTCATTACAGCAGAGACAAAGGCCCAAATATGATCATACGTCATTGCTAAAATTACTTCAGTCAAGGGGATAAACACATCAGACGGTTTACCTCCTTCCAAACCTCAGCTCCCATCCATTGTTGGCTGACAGGGTTATTATGCTGCTGCTTGGTCGGTGCATTAACAGAAATTGTTGCTTTCAGGAAGCATAGAAGCAAATATAAAAACACAGCTACAAGATAGCGGGGCCACTAAGAACAATTTGTAGTTGAATAGGAAGCTTTCAAAGCTAGCTTTATGGTCATTTCACAAAACCATTAATGACTTCATTTTTGAGGAAGTAACACTCTCTGTTTTTCTCTTTTGTTTCAAGATCTATATCCTCCTTTCCCAGGAAAGAAGATCCTAATCAGAGAGAGAGAGGAAAAAGAATACTGCAACTTGCTGCTCAGCCTCTCCCCATAAATTAGTAGGCTGAGCAAGACCTTAAGCTGCTATGTCCGACCCCCACAACATTTATTGATTTTGTATTGCTAGTCATGAGGGTTTCAAAGGCAAATCGCTTGGAGAGCTCATAATCTAACAAGTCACAGAATATACAGAGCTCCCTCTGCTATGATAGAGGTATGCCACTATGTGGTCTCAGAGGAGAGTGGGAGGGACTTTTCTCAGGGAGAGAAGGTAAGTGTCTCAGAGGAGGGGACACTTAAGCTGGGTCTTGAAATGAGTAGGATTTCACAAGATGAGAAGCAGTAAAAGCAAGTAAAATTCCAAGTAAAAGCAACAGCTTGAACAAAATTAATCCTAAAAGAGAACAGAATATGGAGTATGTGATGGGTATATGAGTCAGGTTGCATTTTCCATAGATAGTCACAGCAATTTCTTCCATCCTGTAAGCTCTTGTTCCAGTGGCACTATTTTTTTTTAATTTATTTATTTATTGACAGAGAGAGAGCATGTGTAGGGACAGAGAGAGAGAGAGAGAGAGAGAGAGAGAGACAGAATCCCAAGCAGGCTCCACACTCAGCACAGAGATTGACTTGGGGCATAAACTCATGAACAATGAGATCATGACCTGAGCTGATGTCAAGAGTTGGCACTTGGGACGCATGGGTGGCTCAGTTGGTTAAGCATCCAACTTCTGCTCAGGTCCTGATCTTGTGGTTTGTGAGTTCGAGCCCCTCATTGGGCTCTGTGCTGACTGCTCAGAGCCTGCTTCAGATTCTGTGTTTCCCTCTCTCTCTCTGCCCCTCCCCTGCTCATGCTCTGTCTCTCTCTCTTTCAAAAATAAATAAACATTAAAAAGATTTTTTAAAAAGAGTTGGAAACTTAACCCACTGAACCACCCAGGCACCCCACAATGTCACTTTAATACTCCTCCCATTGAAAAGGTAAGGTCAATATTCCCTTACCTTCAATCTGGGTAGGCTTTGAGACTATGGTGGAAGTGATACTATGTGACTTCATAGGATTGGCCATAAAAGAGGATGTGGTTTCCACCTGGTTCCCTTGAGCCCCTCCCCCTGGTAGCCCTGAGCTATGATTTCAGCAGTCTGACTTCCCTAAGGCTGCCATACTGTGAAGGAGGCCCAAACTAGCTCACATGGAGAAACCAAAGAGGTCCTGAAAGTATATGAAAAGAGACAGATGCCTCGTCAACCAGCAGCTATTTCACCTGCCTGCTATTTCAGCTTCAGCCCACATCCACCTACAACCACATGAGAGACCTGAATCAGAACTGCTTCACCAAGCCTTTCCTGAGTTCCTGATCCACAGGGACTGTGAGAGCTACTACAATGATAATCGCTCTAAGTAACTAACTTTTCCAGGGTGATTTGTTATTCAGCAATCAATAACTAGAACATCAAGTAATTGGAAATGAAACTGGACAGTCTGAGGCCTACAGAATATTTGGATTTCCTTCTACATGCGGTGGGAAACAATCCATCAAGTTTTTAATCTGGAGAATGACATGATCTGATTTACGGTTTAGAAAGGAAATTCAAGAGGCATTGGGCAAGATGAATTGGAGTAGAGAGACATGGGAGACAAGAAACACATTTGCAGGAGTTCTCTGGGTTTGTACCTAAAAATCACTCGAGATGTTGATAAAATTTCAGATCTCTTAGATTCAGCTCACCCCAAAAAGATAGGTAATGGGAAATTGTTCCTACCTGCCTTTAACAGACAAAAGGAAAGTGCATTTGTGGTGTACTTGCTGCATATCAGGCAGTTTGCTAGGCACTTTGAATACAGCAGAGTGGCCGAGACCATGGACGTTGCTATAAGAGAGGCTTGAGTCTGTCCTTAACTCCATTATTTACTAGTCATGTGATCTAGGGAAAATAAATCACTTAACTTCTCTGAACCTGTTTCGGGATCTATCACTCAGGGACAGGAGTCTACCTTTGTCACTCTTTTGCCTAAGTGTAATCCTTACATATAGTAACTGTTCAGTAATAATGCATTATTGCACACTTTCTCAGAAATGTCATTTGCACACCACTCAACTGCCTTACCTCCTTTCACAGAGCCCCTTTCATTTGGGCTCCACCTCTACCACTTTACAGAAGCTCCTTCTGAAAAGTTTAGAAATGACCAGCTCTGTGCCAAATTAAACAATTCTTTTCCATTGTCATTTTGTCTGGCTTGTCAATAGACTGATCACCCTTGGAATTGGGAAAAAGCTGCCTCCAGCCTGTGATGCCACATTCTCCCACTTTTCTCCCATCTCAGTGGCAGCTGTCTTCTGCCTTTTGTGCTGGGTTTTCCTTCAGCCCCACTTCTAGACTTTACTATTCTTCAGGGCTTGATGTTGGTCCTTCTTCTCTTTCTAAATAGTCTCATCCATTCCTGACTTTAAAAAGTATGTATATTCTGATGATCATTTTTTTCTTTTATCATAATCTAAACAGTATCTCCAAATTTATAAATCCAAAGGTTACCTATCTGAGAGTTCCCTTGAGTATCTCACAGGCATTTAACCGTAATGCATCCTGAATGGAGTTTTTGACAACCCCAAGAACTTATGCCTCCTCTTGTCCTTTGTGCTTCCTGTATTCTCACATAGCACTAAACTCCTCCCATTTATTAAATCTTAAAACCTGGAATTTATCCTTCATTCCTCTTTTTATTCATCTACCTCAATCTAACCACATACACGTTCTGTCAGTTCAACTTTTAAAATGTATTTGAGGAGATCCTGGGTGGCTCAATAGGTTAAGCACTGGACTTCAGCTCACGTCATGATCTCACAGTATGTGAGTTCAAGGCCTGCATTGGGCTCTGTGCTGACAGCTCAGAGCCTGGAGCCTGCTTCAGACTCTGTCTCCCTCTCTCACTGCCCCTCCCCTGCTCATGCTCTCTCTCTCTCTCAAAATAATAAATAAAAACATTAAAAAAATTAAATGTATTTGAATTCATCAATTTTTCTCCATCCCTACCACCACTACCATGGTCTGACGATCTCTCACCTAGACTCATACAATGAGTTCCTAACTTAGAATAAATTCCTTTACTTCCTCTAATCCAGTTTATTCATGACATTATTCAAGAGATGTTGTTTCTGTTTTGGAATTAGGACTTTTCCAACCTAATGGCACTCTGGGATTGGAATACAGAAGTCATATAATGCTGGACCTGGAAAAGTTGTCTGACTCATTTCATCTACACCCTACATCAATAAGGATAGTCTAGGTTATGCTGAAGTAATTCTGAAAAAAGCCTCAAATCTCAGTGGCTTAAAGGAGCAAAGAATTCTTTCATGCTCAAACTACACAATAATTATGGGGTGCCTGGGGTATCTGCTCTGAGTTATCCTCATTCTTGGGCTTATCCTAATAGAGCAGCCACTGCCTGGACTCTTGTCAGTCATCATAAATGAGGGAAAGAGAGCTATAGCAAAACACACTGGTTCTTAACACTTTCCCAGAAGTGACATACATCACTTTTAATCAGTTTCTTTGGCCAAAGCAAGCTACATGGCCACACTTTAATTATAAGGGTGTAGGGCAGTTCAGTACCCCCATGTGCCTAAAGGGAAAACTGAAACTATTTAGTGAATAGCACTAATGACTAACTCATCCTTACATTTTATAGATGAAGAAATTGGGATCTAGAGAGGTTATGTCACTTGTAATATCAAGCTGATTGATGTCATAGCCAAAACGAAAACTGAGCCTTGAATTCACTGTCCAGTACTTTTTAAAATAATGAACCAGGAATGACTTATTCCTTACTCCCAATAAAACTAATTTAAATTTCTTTTTTAAATTTTTTAATGCTTATTATTTATTTTTGAGAGAGAAAGAGAGAGAGAGAGAGAGAGAGAGCGAGCACATGATTGGGGGAGGGGCAGAGGAAGAGGCAGACACAGAATCTGAAGCAGGCTTCATACTCCGAGCTGTCAGCACAGAGCCCAACTTGGACCTCGAACCCATGAACCTTGAACCAAAACTGGATGCTTAACCAACTAAGCCACCCAGGCACCCCTAAGTTTCTTAATATCAATATTTTATTTATTTACATAATATAAAATCCTTGCATTGATTGTTTTTTTTTTTACTTCTGCCCTAAAATATAAAACACAGACAAGTCAGGGGCCTTCTCCTTCACTCCCTCATGGTCTAGCAAAGTGCTCCAGTGATGAAACCCTCAACGTCTCTCTAATCTGTCTTCTCTCATTTCCAGAAAACCTAAATCATGTTTCATGCTTCTTATTCTAAACACTCTGGCTTAAAAAATGCAAAGAGATAAGCAAGAGAAGTATATGTCTCTATAAAAATACCAAGCACTCTCTGTGTGTTGAATCCATTAAAAATGTATTCTCAACAAAAACTTAACTGACAATGGTTTTAGGAAGCGAGGTTTATGTTACACTCATAACAAGAAGACTAAAAGTGGATGGCTGCTAGTATTGGTTCAATAGTGGTACTCAGTTCAGCTGCTAGTATTGGTTTAGCTCAGTAGTATGAAAACTCATAGTTCTCTTGGTCTTTTCTCATGGATGCAAGGTAGTTGCAACTGTGCCATGAGATCAAGTCTAGATGAAGGGGGAAGGGGGAAGCCAGCAGTGTCAATACCTCTTAATAGAGAAGTAAAAGCTTTCCCAGAATCAACACACTGCCCCCATTCTAGCAGACGGTGCCCGAGGTCTCATCAGCCAGGTGTGGGAATATATGGCCACCCCTAGCAGCAGGATAGACTGGAAAAATAGGGAACAAAATTCTCATTATGATTGGCCAAGTCTAATTCTGCCTTGAGTAAAAAATGTTCAAGGGATGCCAAGGAGGTAGAACATGCTAGGATGAATATGAAGAAAGTAACTAACAATGTCCAGCCCATTTATTAATTGATTAAAAGGTAGTATCATTTTTACAGTTGACATAGAAACTATTTTTTAAAAACAAAATATATATTTACTACTGAATCCACAGTAGTTATATAATGTATCTTTGCAACTGATAAAATTTAAAAATACAACAAAGCTAGTAGAGTCAGTTCTGCTACAATGCTTGTTGTGAAAACACAAATTTGTTCCAACAAGATTGATATTTTAGGGAACTGTTTGAGTATAACACAATTTCACATTTGTCTATGTGTGATTTCATCCACTTGAAACATTAGGTGAATGCAGAAAACTGTATCCAGGTGCCCTGAGCCACAAAGGAGTACACAAAATTCATACACATGCACCCCTCAAAATTACCAGTGATCCCAGTTCACTGCCTGGTCTATGAGTCACACTCATCCACATCTGCTGTATACATTTCCATCGGATTGCACATCCCTCTTCTTTCATGACCCATAAATGGTGACCCTTCTAAAGCCCACTTCCATAGGTTTCCTTCATTTCTTTTTCAGTATAAAGTACCATATTTATTACACTTAATTTTTTTTTTTTTAGAGATAGAGAGCACAAGTGGGGTAGAGGGGTGGGAGGGAGGGAGGGGGGGGAGAGAGAGAAAGAGAGAGAATCCTAAGCAGGCTCTGTGCTCAGCAGTGAGCCCATGCAGGGCTCAATCCCATGACCCTCATGACCCTGGGATCATGACCTGAGCTGAAATCAATAATCGGATGCTCAACCAGTTGAGCCACACAAGTGTCCCTAGTATACTGTTTATGTGTTTCTTAACCGTTTATCGCATTTAAACTGTTACCATTTTTTTTAATTTTCTATGTTTTTTATGGGTCACTGACAAAATTCTTGAGTGCTGTATCTTTAACCCCTTGTTTCACATAAGTTTTATAGTTTTAATGGCATAAGGTTGCAGTAGCACTATACCTAAGTAATATATATATATCTGTTAGTTACCAGGTGTACATATGCAAACACATTATATACATATACATATATATAATATTAGAATATAATTGAGACATTTTTAACAGAAATCAAGCTCATTTTACATGTTAGTGAGTATGCCTTTTCAAGCATTTATTAAATATGCTTGGGAGGGCTTGTTACAAAAAAGATTATCAATTATATTAAACAAAAACCATTCAATATGTCAAGCTATCTATAGATGTCTCTATAGCGGGTGAAGATTTGTCATTTATCTTTTAAGGTAATTATGCAAATTATATTCAGCCCACACATCTTGAGTTGGAAAATGGTTTTTATCATTTTTTCCTCATTTATAAACCTTGTCCAACAAGACTTAGCCACGATTCAGAATGGGCAGCACAAAGCTGGATTTTGGCAGTACCTTTACAGTAAAAGAGAATTTGCTTTCCTCTTTTCATTAATGAGGGCATACGGAACATTCAGCACATTCCCAGGGCTTCTGTGAATTTCTCCCTGGAGAAATCTCAGTAACTCCAAGGAAAAACAACTTCAAAAAAATTAATGAAAGGCACATCAGTATTTGCCTTACCCCCTCCCAATCCCTGCTCCTGTCCTTTCCTCTTTCTACATGTCTCTTCTCAGTTTCAAACATTTTTCCTTCCCTTCTGTTCCCAAGGTGCGCTGCCGTTTCCAGCACTCCATCTGTGAAAGGACAGGGAAAAGATCTTACAGAAATCACACCATGACACAGTGCTTCTTTTCCTAAGCACCAGAACCAAGAACAGGGTTGGGCCATGAAAGGGTTAATTTAATGCAGGGCAGGGCGTGGAAGGGAGCCCTCAAAAGTCTCCAGGTTTCTATGGACATTTCCTCCTCTTCTTGTGCCTGCTGTCAGATGCCTCTCAAACGTGAATGCTCCTTTGCTCAAGAATGTGGATCAGGGTTTGGAAAATATATTTTTAGTAAACAGTTTGTGAATATTTGTAAAGGCAGAGAAGCATGACTTTTGAGTGCACACGGTAATCCCTAAAAATGATTCTGCCCCCACTGTTGTGATACACGTGTAAATTCTAATAGCCCCACACTAGCTCTGTGGGTCACACGGGGGTGACTCTAGCTACAAGTCACACGCAAGCCCGCGCCCGCCTCCAGGCAGCAGACCACAGCGCAGTCCCCAATCACCTGTACACACCCACAGGCACACATTAAACCCACAAGCTCATGTGTGCTTCCCTCTGCCCTGCCCCACCCTGTTCTCCCGTTTCCCCCAACCCCCAGCCACGCCACACACAATGGGATTTTTGTTTGCTCCGGTAGCATGTGACAGCGCAGTCTCTGCTTTGCCTAGCTCAGTGCCTCAGGTCTCTCAGGTAACAGGTGGCAGCTTCCCCTGTAGGATTCTAGGCATAAAAACCAATGACCTCATAGGGGTGGGACTCTGGGACTCTAGGGAGGTGGCAGTCACAGCCAGGTAACCCTGGAGTGAAGCCTTTCAGTTAGAAGGGAGCAGTTCAACTCTTCACTCTGGTGGCTTCCACTGACCCTGAGGCAATTTAGCAAACAGCCATTGCCTACAAGTCTCTAAAGGTTGTCTTTGCCTCAGATGGAGCCCAAAGAAGCTACTTGGAAAGAAAACATGGGCACCAAGAAAAAGAATCTGACCTTCCTGAGGCCCAGGCTCTATATGCTGGAGAGAAGGAAGACAGACACAGTGGTTGACAGCAGTGTTTCTGGGGACCACTCTGGTACTTTGAGGAGGAGTCAGTCTGACAGGACCGAATACAACCAGAAACTACAAGGTAACCACCACAAATCGATTGACCTAGGTTACTGCACTCCCAGCTGCTTTCTCCTATTCTTCCATTTGCAAACAAATCACTTAAGGCAAAGGAAAAAAAAAATCCTTTGAATATTACCTTCTCTGTAAGGAAGGAAATAAGGAAAATAAGAAAACAAACCAATAAGAAAATGAAAATAAATGTCATTCATAAATTACAGGAAACATTTTTGCTGTGCTTCAATCATTAATGAGCCAATTCTGAATTATTCTTAATATATATATTTTTATGGTGAGAGTAATTTTTTTTCTGCTATCTTCCTCCCTTCCTTCTCCCTCCTCCAGCCAATTTAAAAAGTGGGAAGCATTAGAAAGCAAATGATTTAGAAACTGACAAAAGACAGTTTCTCTCAATAGATAGGTGTGGGATGTCACACCATGAGATCTATCTATGTAATTGTGATTGTGGTTATCTTAAACAGGGGCATGAAACTGCAATCGTGTCTGTGAAAAACGAGGAATGTTAGTCATTGGGTTGGTATAATAGGATTTGTTGAAAATCACATAGGTGTTCATTCCTTTAGAGTGAATTGAATAGCATCCAAATATGGTTAAGAGATGCTTAGCATGCTTAGATTGAATGACTTTTGAGGAAATTACTTCAGTTTATTTTGTGATGGTCAGAAGATAATTTGGCATAGTTATTATAAAACATCCTGTTTAAGTCCCTGAATGTCTATCCCTTTCCATCCACCCTCTCTTATTCCTCTCTTTCTCTTGAAGGTCACTTGTTCTAGTAAACTTCATTTGGATGATGATATTCTGCCATGTTTTAAGTATCCATTGCAGTTCCTGTTATGTGATCCCCAGAACCTGTCTCTCCTGCTTTGAGCACACTGTGTGGTTGAGCTCACATAATCCCACCAAGAGCTGTCATTCTGGACTGAAAAATTATGATGTGGCTAGAAAGACCAAGAGAATACGCTGGAACTTAGTAGGTCTCTTTCTGGAAAAAAAAAAGAAAGAAAGAAAAGAAAATTACTCAGGCTTAGATACACAAATTAATTAAACTAAATTAATTTAAATGAAATCTTTAAAGTTGCCTACAACAAGTTAATACTTAAAAAAACTCCTGATCATTCAGGATTAAAATGCAGAGTCAACTCTTATCCTTAAAGGACATTTTTAAAAACCAAAGAAGGGTATTATTGAAACTTTCAAAGGAGATGAAACTTTACTCAAGGCAATGGGTACATTGGAAAGAATGCAAATTTTAAAGTCAGATACATTTGTCTTGCAATCCTGGCTCTTCAACTCACTATCTATAAAACTTTGAACAAATTACTTGAAATTTCTAAGCCTCAGTTTCCCTATCTGTGGAAGTGGGACACTGATACTCCCCACAGCATTGCTGAAAGAATGAAATCAGGTAATTACATAAAACACCTAGCATATTGGGTGACACATGGTATGTGCTCAATGAATAGAAGCTATTTTTTATTTTAAGAATAATTGGAATAATAATGATAGGATAGGACTTGCCCTTTATTAATCAAATTTACTAATCCACTCATCTACTTCAACTCTCTTCTGTCCTTTGATGAAGAGACCACATATACAAATTCAGTAAAAGCCTACGGCTTTATGTCTAATAACATGTTTATTCGGCCTGAGATTCACTAATTCAGCATCTTCTTGGTCCAGCTTTTCCATTAGCACAATAAAAATGGAAAATATTTTGCTCTTCACTTCCTAAACTTAGTAAAAAAAAAAAAACTTCTGTGACCATAAAAGACAGCAAATGTTTGCTGGTTACTTTGCAGAAGACCTCAGGCTTCTTATGCACTCCATCGGATTTGTGGCTTCCCTGTGCCCTGTTGGATCCTGTTTTTGAAGGTAGAAGAAAAGATCCAGGAGTTAACCCATGTTCCTAGAATTGTCTTTGTAGGAGAAAAATCATCAGGGACTGTAGGTAGAGGTGCACATCAGAGCTGTAAAAATAGGCTGTCCCCCTGATAAGTAACATTTTTTAGATGTAACTCTTAATAAAATTCAAGTCTGCTATGTAATACCTAATAGAGCTTTTAGTAGGATTCTTTGGTAACTGCTTTGGCAATAATAGAAAACATTTTCTCATTAACATTCAAAGCAATCAGTTCTGTTGGGTTTACATTCTGATCTGCATTATATCCATTATCATGCAGATGGATCCTAAATGACCTTAAGAATGTTTTTACTGTTGCAATGTCAAGAGTCTTTCCTATGTCTATCTTGGAACTGGTGGTTCCCTATGAGGCACTGAATAAAGATCTGAGCTGGTTACAGCCCTTGGATGGATGGCCCCAAACCATTGTGAGGTCACAGTGTGTTTTCAATGCTGGAAAGAGGCCTCAGATTATTTAGCCAGAGTCCTTCAGTGGCTGTGTTGTTATTTGAGTAATACAGTTCACTGCTGTGTCTCTTTGAGCACCTTCTTTGGGTTCTGGGAAATCTAAGTGCCCCTGGCACTTTGGTGCCCCTGGGCTCACCTCTTAACTCATACTAGATAGTCTACCTGTTCAATTCAATTTCTGGCTGATATCACTTTAGCAGTGAGAATTCTAAATTGTAATTTCTTTAAAAATGGTACACTGGGTGAGAGCTACTAGATTAAACAATAGAACATGGTCCTAATGAGAGTATCATAAACTGTCTGGAGAAGGTTGTGATCACAACAACATAGTCATTAAGCCTCAGGTTTTACAATAACAGTTTTTTGCTAGCCTACTGTTAATGGCTCCTTTATTCCTTCAACAGATTTGTTCAGTTAATTGGCATGTACTGAAAATGTTGTGTAGTGAGCAAAAACAGAATATGTGCCAGAGATTACAACTATAAAACCATTAAGAAAAAAAAAAAAAGTCTGACCTTTACTCTAAAGGGGCTTAAAGTCTCACTGGGAAAGATAAGACAGGTAAACAAATGCAATGAAGTGGCCTGACAGACTACAGGTGGGATCAGTGGGCCCATAAAAGGAGGAAATTGTCTATTCAGGACTGGGCAGGGGAGGTTGTTGGAAAACATTGCTGTTAAGAGTTGATAAGGTGGGCACCTGGAGAAAGCGGAATGGGGAGGGAGAGAAGGGTATTTTAACTTCCGCATCGTACTCATCTCTGTCTGAAATTGTGTAGTTTGTTTCCTTGTTTCTTGCCTATTATTGACTCTCATCTCCTCTCCCATGTCTCATCCCCCACGCCATGAGAGAGACCCTATCTGTCTTGGTAACTGTTCCATCTCTGCACTTAGAATCACACCCAGCACACTGTAAGCACTCGGTAACTTTCAAATAGAATGAATGACTTGGAATCAGTGTAAGGAAAGCCATCAGAGCCGGAATTAATACCCCTTGTATCTTCGAATGTGAGGGTTCGTGTTGCCATTAATTAAGATGATCCTTCAGTAAAAAGAAATAAACATATTAGGGATGAAAATGTACAGAATTGCCTATATAACAAATAATTCTTAGTAGAAGCCTATTTATTTCCCGATCCTACCTTTCAGAGCACAGCAGACCCTAAGTCTGCTCATTCCTCCTCTTCCATTCATCACAAGAGCTGTCACCTTAGCTTCCAAGCCAACTCAGTTCCTCATTGCCCTTTTACTGCGAGCCACAGAGAGTGATCAAGGCTGGGGAAACTCACTGGCTCATTTCTTAAAACTCCTGTCTTTGGGAAATGATTTTGTGTATGATTATATGTGTGAACTCCACCTTTGAAATGTGTCTATGTATAAATGTGTCTGTTTGCATGCAGATTATCTGTCTTATCTGTCTATGGTGTGAATAGTTGTGTGTGTATACTTGAGACATATTTCTGCAATGATTAAAACTTTTTATAAAAAGTTTATTGATTAACATTCAGCAGCCTTTTCTGAAAACCCTACATGACTGATATGACTGACATTATGTGTTTCCTCTCAGTGTGGGTGATATGGGATGAATGTTTATATCTCCTCCAAATTCACATATTGAAGCCTTATTCCCAGTGTCATGTTATTTGGAGGTGAGGTTTGGGGGAGGTAATCAGGTCATAAGGGTAAAACCCTGCTGAATGAGATTAGTACCTTATAAAAAGAGGCATGAGAGACCTTGTTCCCACTCTCTGCTTTCTGCCATGTGAGGGTTTGAGAAGACAGCCATCTATCAGCTAGGAAGGGGTCCCTTACCAGACACTGGCTCTGCCTTGGACTTGGACTTCCCAGCCTCCAGAACTATGAGAAAAAAATGTTTGTTGTTTAAGCCGCCCAGTCTATGGTATATTTGTTATAGTAGCCCAAACTGATTAAGACAGTGGGTCAGTTACTTTTATCCCACATGGCCATACTAAGACTCTGGTTAAGTTTTTGGCCAATGCGATTCTTGCTTGTCAAGTATCAGGTGAAAGAATAAAAGTGGATGAATAAAATGCCATCACTGTTGCTGATAAAACAAGTCACATCTCCAATTCATTATAGGTCCATGGTGCTTTCTTTTTTTGCAAAGACTATCATATTTCTCATTAAAAAAGGATTGCTTGGTTGTTTTCATAACAGCCTAAAGTGTTCTTAATATGCTGATGAACCAACCTACTACATGAATGATATACAGAATAACATATATTGCGGTGTGAGGACAAATGGATTAAATAATAAATTAGATGTGGTAAGATTATGGGAACATTTAATTTGTAACGATTTTTAAGAATACAGACCAATCTGGGGCATCTGGATGGCTCATATGGTTAAGTGACCAACTCTTGATTTTGGCTCAGATTGTGATCCCGTAGTCAGGAGATTAAGCCCCTCATCAGGCTACACACAGAGCATGGAGCCTGCTTGGGAATCTTTCTTTCCCTCTCTTTCTGCCTCTTCCCGGCTCACAGGCTCTCTTTCTCTCTCTCTCTCTCTCAAAATAAATAAATAAATAAATAAATAAATAAACAAACAAACAAACATTAAAAAAAAATACAGACAATCTGTAAGTGTGAAGGAGGAACAGTCAACCCTGGGAGATTTGGTGATTTCTGTTTTGGGCCTGGTGTTGGGTGGAATAAAACTAATTGTGCAGCTGTCTGTGCATGTTTCTATCTCAGTGCTACAAGCCCTCTGTGTTCTTTCTGTTCCTTGAATAATAAGTCCTTTTTTTACTGGCCTTCATACGCCCATTAGCGAAGTAGGAGGTACTTAGATCAGTAATGTGACACCAATATAAATAAGGTGTATTTCATAGTTCGAAAGGTAAATCTTTATAAAAGGCAAGGCACTTGTAAATTTAAGTAATTTCTGTCTCATCACATGCATAGAAAGCAAAAAGAAGCATGGTATTTTACTTTCCTTCTTTTTTAGTAAAGGTATTTTATAGTTTTTGGAAGTTATTTGAATTAAACAAAGGGTGAGTCCCAGAAATCAAGAAAGTTTGAACTATTCTACTACAATCACATTGTGATAAGAAAATGTATTCCTGTGTTCTACTTATGGGACTCTAGACAAAAGTTTCTTAAAGGTAGAAAATCTAGCTTCCAATTACATTTTTTTTGTCCACAAAGATTATGAGTTTATCAAAAGAAGAAATGAGAACTCAAGAGGGAGGGAGAAATGGGAGAAAGAAGGAAAGAAGAGAGGAGGGGGAGAGAAAGAGGTGTAGGGGGGAAGGGAAGGAGGGAGAGAGGGAGTGAAGTGTGTTGGGGGAAAGGGGAAGAGGGAGGAAGGGAGAGTGAGGGACAACTCAGATGTGCAAAGCATGAATAGAAATGTACCTTAAAATAATGATATAGTTGGGGAAAAGATGGACTGAGAAAAAGGTATTTTTTTATATATATATTATTTTATTTTATTTTATTTTATTTTATTTTAAACTTTATAGTTTATTGTCAGGTTGGTTTCCATATAACACCCAGTGCTCTTCCCCACAAGTGACCTCCACCAAGACCATCACCCCCCTTTACCTTTCCCCCTTCCCCTTCCCCCCTCAGTTTGTTTTCAGTATTCAAGAGTCTCTCGTGTTTTGTCTCCCTCCCTCTCCCTAACTCTTTTCCTCCTTCCCCTCCCCATG
>CM053567.1:108769176-108879328 GCA_028646485.1 Cryptoprocta ferox | reverse complement strand
GAGAAAAAGGTATTTAAGCTACATTCATCTTTGTTTCTTTAGATACAGGAAAAGAAAAAAAAAACCTCTTTTTATAGAATTACCTTTTCTTGATGACATAATCATACTAACTTTAGTATTTTTTGTGGATATTGATTTTCTGGTAAGGGTGAAGTTATTGCAAGAACTGCTGAACCTGTAAGCAATATCATCCTTAGAACCAAGCAAGACTTGGCTTCAGGTTATGCCTTAAAGTGTCCCTCTGTGTCCCTCTTTCCAGCAAATAGGTGAGGAGTCCTTGGGGCCAAAATTACTGACTACATAGGACCCTTCCCCTTATATATAGACCAAGTTCAGGGTACCTGCGACCATAGAACTTTCTGTCAACAGGTCCCAATACTGGCTCTAAGGTCTGCTGGGAACCCTTCCCACCCCACATTCCTTGGGGCAGACTGTGGTTGCTGGTATGCACACCCTTGGGCCTGAGGAACAGTTGATTATGGAGATGTGTCTGGAAGTTGATCAAGCTGGGGTATTCACACATGCTTACCAATCCACTTGTGGGACAGACAGAGCCGAGAAAGGGAAGAGTGGGGATACAGGCCTCAGCACTTGGGGTGAGTGTGCCCCAGGGCTTCCTGCCTCTAAGGGAGCTGAATAATCTAAATTTGAACTTGGCCTTTCAGGTTATTATGAAGGTATATTTATCAATATAGAAAGAAATAACATTTTATTTAACAGTTTGCCAGCTTGACTCACAATTGTTAAATGTATGTACATGATATGTTGGCCTCCATTTGCACACTCAAGGGAGGCTGCTTATAAGTGGTTTTTGGTTGTAAGCTATGTTTGGGATATGGCCCTTATTCTAGACTAGGTGTGAAAAGTGAGAGAAGGAAAGGCACAGACTGAGTGTCCTCTGTTAGCAACCATGCTGGCCCAGGGACTTTAACATATTATTATTTAATCCCAAGAGTTCTGGTTGCATAGTTGAAAAAATAAATGTGTACGGGAGGAAAGACTTTCCTCTACTTTCCTGGGTTCGATATCTGGGCCTAGGAAATAAACTGACAATAGGCAGATTAAGAGGAGAAAAGGGATACAAGTGTACTAATTTTTAATATTACCTGACGGGTAGCATCATAGGAAAAAAATGCATGTCCACACAATGAAGAGATCTGAGAGCTTAGATAGCCCATAATAAGGAAGGGAAAGGGAAATATAGGCCACTTAGGGGAGAGTAAATCATTTTATAAAAGATGATGGGTCTTGAGAAGAATAGATGGGGACATAACAGTTTGTGGCAGTGTCTGGGTGTGGTGTCAACTTCTGGTTTTCTCTCCTATAATAAGAGCCAATGTTCACCAGTTGATGAAACTCCTTAGAGGGGCACCTGGTTGGCTCAGCTGGTTGAGTGTCTGACTTCGGCTCAGGCTATGATCTCACAGTTAGTTCATGAATTCAAGCCCTGCATTGGGCTCCATGCTGACAGTGCAGAGCCTGATTCAGATTCTCTCTCCCTCTCTGTCTCTGCCCCTCCCCCACCCAATATAAAGAAATAAACTTAAAAAAAAAAAGAAAAGAAAAGAAACTCCTGAGCAGGGGATTTATGACAATTGAGTTCCTTTTGGAGAATCTGTCTAGGCAGATAGAGAGAGCACACAGAAAGCCTCTTCCTGCATTTGCTGTTTATCAAGTGCCTTCGGCTCAAAATCATCAGTATGCCAATGCAGCATATTTTGGGGTGTCATGTCCTAAACTCTTTCAGGTGGTGGAGCTTGGATTTGAACTCAGGTGCTTTAAATATTTGCAAATAGGATGCATCTAATTCCTTGGCGTAGTAGGTACTCAGCTGGATGGTTTATGAGTAAGAAGAAGTCAAAGCAATTTGAGGGTTGTGGTACATGTTTTGTAATGTGGTAACAATCCTCTGCTATGATAATGAAGCCTACTAAATTTTTCACATACCCACAAGGATGTGGAATACACATCCTTTCTTGGGAATGATTGTGACACTTCCCTGCAGGAGTGTTGCTGTTTAATAAATGCTCTTTTTGTTTAATTGTCAGGAAGCAAAATTACAAAGTTAGGCAAACCTGTCATGTAGCAATAGCTTGACGACCTTCATTTCCCACTTCTTTGATTATCTTAACACTATTTCTTTAACTGTAGACCCTCTTTCATTTATTTATTTGCACCTCCAAAGCTAATATGCAACCAAAACACTGAGAACCCTTCTCTCAGCCACGGGGATGGGATGGGTAGAAGAAGTGGAGATGTGTGCATGTGCAAGTGAAAAAGAGTGAAATTAGATACTGGGAACAAGGAGCTTGTTATCTCGTAGGTATTTCCATAGAATTCTATGAAGTCAGCCTAAATTGGGAGTCTTGAATGCAGCAGGAAGATAGTGTTGCGATTAAAAGCCTTTGTCGTAGGTTGTTCTGAGCAATTTCTTTCTTGATTAATGAATCAGAGAATAAATGAACACTCTAGGATACCTGTGCTGAGCCCCTTGATAGAGAATCCACTCTTGACTGTTTGACATCCAGTTCTGACTCAGAAAGGAAAATTTAAAGGTCATGTCATCAAGCAACTGCTCTGAGAACTCTGAGTCATTGCAGCCCCTCACAGAATTGTCTTTCCTGAATGCTTCTTAATGTTAGGTCTCAAATGTCACTACAAAAAGCTGTCACGGATTTCTGCCTCTTTCTTTGTTGTGAAATAGTTGATGAAGACATTGTTTACCTCTCTCCGTGCCATCCATGTTTATTCATGGAAATGCTTTGGCTTTTCTTAAGAATTAAAACATGCCTCCTTCCCAGATAAAAACAAGCAATTTATTGAATTTAGCTTCCTGGAACTTAGAGTCCAATTTGTACTGAATGCTTGGTCTTTTGAGTAGCTGTTTTCCTTGCCTAAGCGTTTCTTCCCTCAAATCTCAGCAAGGATGGATTCTCCTCATCGAGGCCTCTGCTCACCTTCTGGGAGAGTCCTTCTCTGACCATCCTACCTGAAGAGGTATAGGGAAGGAAAGGTATTTCCTTTATTTTCTTAGCTTCTGTGGCTGGGATCAGTGAGTTGGACTGACTAAAGACAGATTAACAGGAAAAAGCATATACATTTTATTTGATGTTAACATTTTTACATGGCATGGAGGGCTTCATAGAAAGAAGTGAAAATCCCAAAGAAATAGCTAGGCCCACGGTTACATACCATTTTAACAAAGAGTGGTAAGTCATGGAGATGTGACAAGACAAAGGGAAAAAGGGCTTGGACCAGGGTGTGAAACTGTGGGAAAGTGAACAGGAAACACATTGGGGGGATCTCATAGAACATAAGGATTATTTTAGTGAGGTCTGTACAGACTCATCTTGATGTCAACTCCCCATCTCTGGTAATAAGAATGTTCTCTTCCTGGAGCACCTGGCTGGCTCAGTCAGAAGAGTATGTGACTCTTGATTGTTGGATATAGAGATTACTTAAAAATAAAATCTTAAAAAAAATGATACTGGGAGGACATCTTTCTCATAAGAAATTTATACATTGGTTTTAGGTTCAAAGTGGGAGATCAGAGAGCCCTTCCCATACCTGGTATTTCTCAATTGCTTTCAGCTCAAATAATCAATATGTAAAAGTGGCATATTTTCAGGTATTCAGGCCCTTCTGCAGGCTTTGTACTTACCTACTGCTCTCTAAAACTATGCTATTCCATTGTCACCTCTCTTTTCTGTTTGAATGTAATTCTCTTTGGAGATAAGATTTAGTCTTATTTTAACACTCATGCAGTGCCTAGTATATGGTAGATGCTCAGCTCAATGACTAAAAATTATTAAATAACTAATTATAAATATATTGATCCTTGTCATTGATATATTTGCCGTTATAATTCTGTCATTCCTATTTCCCCATTACTTAATTGTAGTCAATTTTGGCTTAAACTGCTCTAAATTCTTTTACTATAAAAGGAGAGAGAATATAAATAAGTAAATCTAACTAAACAAGAAAGAAATAATTTCTTAGACAAAGAAAAGGAGATCTCAGTTTTAATGAATTCATTCCAAAAGCATTTCTAGGTGTTCATATGTGCCAGATATTGCCTAGATCCTGAGAATATAAAAATACATCAGAAACAAACCCAGTCCACTGAGTGACAGGCAAGGAACCAATAATTGTAGCAATGTGCTAAGTGCCCCAGGTATGCCTGCAGGTTGGGTTTCTAGGTTGTAGGTTCTGAGATGGAGATTAGGATGCAGGAGCATAAATTATATGCTTGTGAACACCACCTGGGGAAGAGAAGGGAAAGGCACAGAACAGAGAGAAGCAGTTGTGCAGTGGTCTGGTCTCAATGGAAGCCTTAGCCAACTCTAAAGGCAAGTTCTAAAGATAAGACGATCCTTTAGAATTCTTGCCAGTGGAATGAAGGACCCTTACATCACCTTTCCAGTTACTGGCTGGGGCCATCTTGGGAAGGAGGTATGACAGGGAGATTCCTGAAGAGGTCCTGCCTGCTGGTGGTGCTCCCTGCGGCTGGGGCAGTAGGTCTTTTGTTCCTGAAGGGAAGTGATCAGCTCATCATAGCATCCACCTCTTATTAAGTGGTTATTCTTATACTAGAGATATAATAAAGCAATATAAGAATTGTGATGGGAAAGGGGCACCTGGGTGGCTCAGTCAGTTGAGTGTCCAACTTCAGCTCAGGTCATGATCTCATGGTTTGTGAGTTCCAGCCCCGCATATGTCTTTCTGCTGTCAGCACAGAGCCTGTTTCAGATCCTCAGTCCACCCCCCAACCCTACCGCTCTTCCCCACTCATGCTCTCTCTATCAAAAATAAACATTAAAAAGGGGCGCCTGGATGGCTCAGTCGGTTAAGCATCCAACTTCGGCTCAGGTCATGATCTTGCTGTTTGTGAGTTTGAGCCCTGCGTCGGTCTCTGTGATGACAGCTCAGAGCCTGGAGCATGCTTCAGATTCTGTGTCTGCCTCTCTCTCTGCCTCTGTCCTACTCATTCTCTATCTCTTTCTCTCTGAAACTAAATAAACATTTAAAAAATAATAAAAAAATAGGCATTAAAAAGCGTGTGTATGTATGTGTATATACATATATATATACATACATATATATATATATACACTCATAAAAAAAAGTATTGTGATGGGAAATAGTTTTAGCATACAAGTTTTAGCTTACCTCAAAAGTAGACACATTGAAATCTAAATCTTGAAATCCAATTTGGATTATTTAGGGGCAAAGGGGTAATGGGCATTCCAGACAAAGGGATTAATTATGTCCTACTACATGGAACAAGGTACTAAACCTGGTCTCCCTGTCTGAGGATTCATAAATGAAAAACAGGTACTAACACCAATTGAGCATGTATACTAGGCATGTAGGTGCATTGTATCATTTTATGCTCTCAACAACTTTGCAAAGGAGTTAGAAAGATACACAACTACAATGAATGAAGTGTATACTCCATATATTCACTAGAATATTCCATCCTAAGAATAAAAATCTGATAATTTGAATTATTTAATCTTTAAAAATGGCTTGTCATCACTGACAACAGAGTACAGAGCAGGATGAAGATGTTTCATGAAAAACTGGGTTGGAATGTCAAACCGTATTGCTCCTCTGGCTTAATTGTCCTTAGTGCTTTGCCATATTCTAGAGCGGTGGTATCCAAAGAGTTACAAATAGCTCAGGAGTTTTTTAAGACAACCCATTATGAAAAGAAAAAATACGTTTAGTTTTTAGTTTTATTCTTTGAAAACATTTATTTTCAAGTATTCTTTATAATGTGCATGATCCATTGACACTATACATGTGTTAGAGATACACACTCAAAATAGTTTGGCACATGATCAAAAATATTCGGGATGAAATTATGACCATGCTATAACATGAACGAAGCATGGAGACATGGCTAAACGAACAAGCCAGATACAAAAGAACAAATATTATATGATTCCACTCACTTGAGGTACCTAGAATAGTCAAATTCACAGAGGTAGAAAGTGGAATAGTGGCTGCCAGAGGCTGGTGAAAAGGGGAGCATGGGGTCAGTGTTTAATGAGTACAGTTTCAGTTTGGGAAGATGAGAAAGTTCTGGAGATGGATGGTGGTGATGGTTGCACAACAGTATGAATGTACTTAATGCAGCTGAGCTGTACACGTATAATCAGTTAACAGGGTAAATTTTATATTATATACAACAATCAAAAATAATAATAAAGGCTGGAGACCCCAGCTTATAACAATGGATATAATGCCTCACTTACAGCTTGACTCCATCTTTTCATGCTCATCTCTGTGGGCAGTTTTTCTTGGGACTGGCATGCCTTGCTACATGCTGTTTCTTTAGCCTAGAATCCTCTCCCTCACCCTGTTTGCTTTATTTATACATAAATAGGGCTGTGGCCCTATTCATCTTTTTAAGTGAATCCTTCTGAGTCATTATACACAAAATATGTGTACACATAAAAATGTACACATCCTCTATACTTTTCTCATATTCACTATTTATATGTCAATGTCTCTTTTACTTGGTTGAACTTTTTGAGGACAGGAACATGTGTATCTTCAGGACCCAGGAAAAGTCTGGCCTGGACTCAATGATCATAATTTGTTGAGTAAATGAGAAAATGAATAAAGATTAAACAATAAGTGGGTGGCATAGCAGTAGTGCAATGAACATCCCAAACGGGTAAAGGAGGCCCTTCCCCTGGGGTGGGTTTATTTGAAGTCAGGTCTTGATCACTTTACTTACTCAGGGTCATGGCTCACAGGTATGGATTTAACCCAAATGATATCTAATCCAGACAAAAATTATCAATTTTTATCTTATCTCATAATTCTCTTCTCTATATTATATTTTGTTGGATCACCCTTACAGTCCCACCCTCATCAGCAAGGGCATACAAAAATCACATCTACCTCATGATGGACGACCTACAGGTTATTCATTGGAATGTAATCTCACATATATTTAACCAGATATGGATAAAGAAATTAAATTACTTTTGATCAGGGCTAATGAAAGATTCTAGGCAGTAATTCTCTCCTTTTCTTTGTTGACCAATCCACACATCTAAAAAGAGAAATAACATACTTAAAAATAGAGTTTTGACAAGAATCTGACTTGCTTGTTAATACCAATACCAATGAGACATTTAGGATTGTTATTATGTTATAAGGGTGCTACAGGTTTTAAAATATTCAAAACTTAATCAAATATTTAAAAAATACTACAATTGTAATCTCATTGGGTGCTTTTATTATTCTGAGCATTTCTGTTTAGAGTGAAATATTAAATTAAAATGGGAAATTAGGGGCATCTGGGTAGCTCCATTGGTTAAGGAACTGACTCTTTGTTTGGGCTCAGGCCATCATCTCACAGTTCATGAGATTGAGCCCTGCATCAGGCTCTGCATTGATAATGCGAAGCCTGCTTGGAATTCTCTCTCTCCCTCTCTCTCTGCCCCTCCCCTGCTTGTGCTCTGTCTCTCAAAATAAATAAATAAAAGTAACTTTAAAATGGGAAGTTAGATTTCTTTTAATGAAGGAATTCTTAGAAAACAAAGTCAATACTTCCCTGACAAAATCAATGCTTCAATAGATTGTAGTTGCAAATCCATATTTTTATGTACTTGATTTTTCATATGTAGAGTATAATCAACATATGATTGTAATTTTTTTCAATGAATCATTAATCAAATAATATTTTGGATTGGGATTATCCTGTCAGGGAAGCTCAAGCCTTATGCCATTTTTTCTATATGTTATTATAAGCATGTGCAAACTCACAATAACAAAAATAATCATACCAAACACTCAAACCACAGTTTGATCTTATTTCAAAATATTCTTCTCCACGTTTATGCTTGTGTTCAACCCTGATGACCTTTCCTGTCCTCAGATTACATCACGTGTAAGAAGAGCCTGTTCATATACTCACTGTATATACTATGTCCAGACATATGCCACTTGTATGTAAACTATATA
This sequence comes from Cryptoprocta ferox, assembly GCA_028646485.1. Lineage (NCBI taxonomy): Eukaryota > Metazoa > Chordata > Mammalia > Carnivora > Eupleridae > Cryptoprocta > Cryptoprocta ferox. Next base: position 108,871,345 of record CM053567.1, on the reverse strand, counting down.
CATACATACTGGTACCTCGTTCACTGTTTTGTGTATGATATTTGGAACCTATAGCCTGTAATAATTAAATTAAACTTAAAGAGTCTGTTTCAATTGTTTGTGAGGAAAGCTAGCTCTGTTTCTCGTTTTTCTAAAATATATAAAAAATAAAATATATAAAAAATGGAAAATGGTGTATTTCCATATCTAAGTCAGCATGAAGTTTTTGGCAGTAAAAAGGGGGGGGGAGCAATCATACTCAAATAATCTGTCCACAAATTACCTTAAACTTGTTTTCACCCGAAATTCATACATGATTAGCAAATTGATTTTTTTTGAAAGAAGAAAATGATGCTTCTCCCACTGCCATACCATGACTTACTGCTCTCTAGAGTTCTGCTCAAAAATCACCTTATTAGAGGACTTCTGTGACTTCTCTCTATAAAATAGTAACCACTACCCACCACCTGCTTTATTTTCTTTCCTAGTGCCTTAGTACTATCTGGCATGCTATATATTTCTTTATTAATTAGTTTGTTGTTTCTCTTCCATCACTAAAACATAAGTTTCATAAGAGCTGAGGTCTTTCTTTCTTTTTTATTCACTGCTGTACTGCTAGCATCCAGAACAGGATTTCTCAACATTGGTACTACTAACATTTTCCACTAGGTAATTCTTCATTGGAAGGCACTGCCCAGTGGATTGTAGGGTATTAAGTAGCATCCTTTACCTCTACCCACTAGATGCCAGTAACACCCCTATGACCCTTCAACCATGACAACCAAAAATGCAAAAATGATTCCAGATATTGCCAAATACCCCTGGGGGTAAAGGATGGAGGCGGGGCAGGGAGCAAAATTGCTGGCTGAGAACTACTGATCTAGAACAATGCCTTGAGCAATGAGCACTCAACAAATATTTGTTGAGTGAAGGAACAAATGGGTAAAATCAGTATTTCTCATCCAGCCAAAATTTTGTATTTTTAACAATAGAACAATTACAACAAAAAAGTTGAATACAGTGAGGACTTTACAAGTAAAGTTCCCTGTCTATTCAGGGCTTAAAATCTGTCCTCTTTCACTAATCTTCTCCTGCTAAAGACTTTAAATAAAGACATTCCCAGAAAGTCCCCATTTATTTAGCTCCTAATTGCTTTGGCTGTACTATGCTGGTCACTGTAGGAGCCTGTAAATTCAAGCCAATGCCACTTATGTATTTTTCAAGCTAGATAAGCTTTGTAGCAATTCCTTTTTGAAACCCACTCCTTTACTTTCTGTAGCAATTAGCAGTCAGAGGAAATAAATCACATGCCCTTCGAATGAGAATAAAATATTTCCCTGCCCCAATGTTTGAGCTTTCAAATTCAGAGCAGTGGAGGGTCTGCTCTTTCACATTTTCGCTTAATACTTCACTGGCTCCTCTCCAAAACCTGTCTGACATGCAATTATTTTCAACCTATTTCACAAAAGGCCTGCTCCATTTATCTTCCTGTGAGTCAGATTTCCACTGAAACTGATAAAAGATTTTACTGTGTGAAACTTAAGTCAGTAGGGTTCAATGCAATGCTAAGCCAAGGTTTTTTGGGTTTATGGGGGCAGACATGAAATATGGTATGGAGAGGGATGAAAGAACATTCTTAATCATATCTGGAGTGTTGGTAATGATATGTCTGGAATAAAACCCTAGATGGAATTATGGGTGGTGTTTACACTGGATGGGCAGAAAGGGGGCTGTGAAGGTGGAGGTAGGGAGGGGGTGATGGTCAGAAGATCTGAACTCAATTTATGACTCTGTTACTTAAGGTAAAAGAGTTTCTTCTTAGAAATTAGTTTCCTTTTCTATATAATGAAATAGAACTGGATAGACTTTATCACCTTGTCTCTTATACCTGCTTTTCCCTGCATTGTTCCCTATTTCTTTAAATGGCATCATTAACCTGTTAACAGTCAGAAATCTGAAAGTGAGCTTTGATGTTTCTTCTTTACCCCATACACTGATTGCTTACCCAGTTTACCTAAGAAATTTCTCTTGATCTGTTCAATTTTCCTATCTTCTTGGCAACAAGGCTAACCATAACTGCCCCAGTCTCTCCCCTCACAACCAGACTGTCTAGGTACATGGCTACCTCACCGTCTCCCTCCCTTCAGGGTTGCTCACTGCCCTCTCCCTTGAAATCTGGTTCTACTGAGGCCAAAGTGATCTTGCAGAGAATCTTAGAATTAGGAGTTCTTAAAACTCTAGATTTCTGCGGGAACTGGGTGGCTCAGTCGGTTAAGCATCTGACTCTTGATCTCAGCTCAAGTCTTGATCTCATCATGGTTGTGAGTTCACCTCGTGTTGGGCCCCACACGGAGTTGAAGCCTACTTAAAAACATCAACAACAATGGGGCACCTGGGTGGCTCAGTCTGTTAAGTGTCTGACTCTTGATTTTGTTTTAGGTCATGATTTCATGGTTTGTGGGATCAAGCCCCACATCAGACTCCATGCTGACAGTGCAGAGCCTGCTTGGGATTCTGTCTCTCCTCTCTCTCTGCCCCTCCCCTGCTTGAGCACTCTCTCTCTCTCTCTCTCTCTCAATAAATAAATAAACTTTAAAAACAGCAATGACAACATCAAAACTCCAGATTCCTTACTTAGGCCTTCAAGATCTGTCTCCTGATCATTTCTCTATACTCATCCCTTTATCACCTCCTTACCACATTCTCTGACATTTGCCCCCAGTCACACTAAGCTTTTTCCTTAAAAAGAAAAATTTTTAAAAATGTTTATTTCTTTTTGAGAGAGACAGAGACAGAGCATGAGTGGGGAAGAGAGAGAGAGAGAGGGAAGAGAGAGAGGGAGACAGAATCCCAAGCAGGCTCCAGGCTCTGAGCTGTCAGCTGAGCCACCCAGGCACCCCTCACTAAGCTTTCTTCTAGTCTTCTTTTGCTGTCAAGCCTTTGGACATGCTACTCCCGTTGCTCAGGACACTTGCCCTTCTTCCTGACTAGTGCCACTCTTTCAGATTTCATTTATATGTCACTTCTCCCCAGGCCTGAACTCTAGGCTGTGCTGTGCTCAGCACAGGTCAGTTTATTGTAATTATATTTGTATGCTCATTTAAAAATATTGATTGATATTTTAAATTATGAAGTGATTTGTTTGCACAATCTTTCTGGAATAATTTTCTCTTAAATCTTTTACAGTTGTCACATTCAACTCCTAATTATAGTAGCAATATTTTGGCAACCTGACTTTATCAAATCATTTCAAAGCATCAAAGAAGTTTTCATGGAAACAGACATACTCTTTTACTCTCATATTTTATCAGTTTATATGTTTAATTAAATAATGTAATTACAGTAAGAAGTACAGCTGAATCAGGTTTGCTGTTGCACACAATTCTTGGAAAACACAACTTGGTCATTAAGCGGATAAGTGCATGGACATCAATTGGTTTGTTTTAAGGAGGGAATGGGAAGTATTGATTTATCCTGTGACTTTAATAACCTGTCTTTATTTCTAGAATTACAGTTCTTAACAGAAAATATTGTTATTTTATTTACTATTATATACTCAACATGAAGCATAGTACCAGTTCAAACTCAATATGTAATTTTAAAAATTGATATTAAATTAGATACAGGTTTATTTAACTCTAAAAACTATAGAACGTGGGGTGCCTGAGTGGCTCAGTAGATTAAGCAGCTGACTTCGGCTTGGGTCACGATCTCATGATTTGTGAGTTTGAGCTCTGCATCGAGGTCTGTGCTGACAGTTCAGAGCCTGGAGCCTGCTTCGGATTCTGTGTCTCCCTCTTTCTCTGCCCTCCCCTGCTCATACTCTCTCTCTCTCTCTAAAAAAGAAACAGAAAATAAAAAATAAAAATAAAAACTATAGAACTTATAAAATTGCTAACACCTTCAAATTCTGATAATTTATCTTTATCTTTCTTTTCTTTTTTTTTTTTCCGAGAGAGAGAGAGAGAGAGAGAGAGAGAGAGAGATCAAGTGTGTGCATGCATGAGCAGGGCACAGGAAGAGAGAGAGAGAATATGCAGCAGGCTCCAGGCCCAGGGTGGAGCCCGACTCAGGGCTGGATCCCGAAACCCTGGGATCATGACCTGAACCGAAATCAAGAGTCAGATGCTTACTAACTGAGCCACCCATGTGCCCCAAGATAACTTTTATTTTTATTTAATTGTAAGCATATTGATGGCTGTAATGAAATTGTGAATTGATTCAGGGTCAGCTTCTTGCATTACATTATCCTGTGTTCTCCATAGTCAAGTGACCCTGCAGGTTGTTCAGTGAATAAGTGTTGAACGTTAATAAGTATATGTGCCCGCCTAGTCTGGTCTTGAGGGTATGGGGGGAGAGGGAGGGCTGGTGTTAAGGCACTAGACCTTAAACTTTGTTTAAGTTTCATAAACTTGGTGTATGAAAATATTAGCTCCAACTCTTCTTTATTAAGAGATAAATAAGATTTTAATATAATTACAGAAATCAAAACCCATGATTATTTGCCAGTCATCGATAAATAGCATCAGTTAGGAGCCTTAATCCAAATAAATAAGGACCTAGGATTTTAAAAAGAAGAATAACTTGTGTACTTTAGCAGGACATATATCCTATTTTAGTCATCTTCCTGCTTTTTCAACTTTCTTAAGAAGCACAATATTTTCAGTGAATTTCTCAGAAACTCATTGACTTTGATGATTTAGCTTCAGGGCAAATGGGAGAGAATCAGAGTTTTAAAATTCAAGGGTTCATATTATGCCAAACAGCATAGCGTGCAAAGGCTATATTCCCACCTCATTTGAATTCAGCCTAAGAGTGCGTGTTTGGCCTGGTACTGAATTGACCGTGTTGAAGTCCTTGCCGTATTGTGGTTTTCCTAGAACAGATCCAGAGTGAAGGAAGTGAATTTCCTGATGGGTGTTCAATCTCCCCTCCCACCTTTGGAACATTTCCAAAGCGGGAGGAAAAAAGGAGGAAAAGCAGGTGCAGCCATTCAGAACCAGATATAGAAAAATGGCAAGTAAATCATGGCCATAAAAATAATGACTAACATTTTTTGAGCGGTTTCTGTGTGTCAGACACTGAATTAAGCAGTTTTATCTCCATTCTCAAATTTCCTAGCAATGAGCAGTGGTTACAATGCAGGTTTAGGAGCCAGACTGGCTCAGGTGTGACCTTGGGCCTTAACCTCTGTGTCTTTCGGCTTCTTCATGTGTAAATAAAAGGAAAGGAATTAAAAAAATCTACCTTGTAGTGTTTTCATGAGGATTGAAGAGCTAATACAAGACAAGCTCAGTATTTAGCAGAAAATGAGTACTCAAAATGTTAGCTCTTATTGCTATCACCATCACTACTGTTGTTTTTCCCTTTCTGCAGATGAAGCAGCTTAGTGAGGCCAAATGACTTGGCCATGGTCACAACGGCTAGTGGATGGCAGAGTCAGTACTGAACTGTGTGTCCACCTGTCCAGCACAGCTCTACCACACATAAGGCAATGTACCCTGATCACACCATAAGCAGACAGGTGGTGGAGGGCAGAGAGCCCAGGCTTCAGAGCTAAGCACATCTGGTTCAAATCCTAGCATTTCTGCACGCTCTGTAAGTCAGTGGAGAAATTTCACTTACATTCACTATGTTCAGTTTACTCATGTTTAAAATTAGAGTAGTGTCCCATTTTTAGTGTTGTGAGGAAGATTATAGAATATGTATATTTTGATAAATGGATACATAATAGGTATTTGATCATAATAGTTGCTCTTACTAAAGGTTATCACAATGTATTATAACCAGTAGAGTTTCAATAATGGTGTGTAATGCTTTAACATCAAAAATAATTTTTATTTTTTTATTTTTTTAAGTTTATTTATTTATTTTGAGAGAGACAGAGACAGAGCAAGTGGGGGTGAGGGCAGAGAGAGAGGGAGAGAGGGAATCCCAAGCAGTCGCCATGCTGTCAACACAAAGCCTGATGTGGGGCTTGAACTCCTGAAACTGTGAGAGCATGACCTGAGCCAAAACCAAGAGTTGGACACTTAATGGACAAAGCCTCCCAGACAGCCCAATATCAAAAAAATTTTTTTCAGAATATGTACTTCTATAAATAAATGTGGTATATACATATAATGGAACACTATTCAGCCTTAAAAAGGAAGGAAATTCTGACATGTGCTACAATATGGATGAACCTTGAAAATGTGCTAAGTGACATAACCCACTCACAAAAGGACCAATATTCTATAATTCCATATTTTTCCATATGAGGTACCTAGAGTAGCCAATTCACAGAGACAAAAAGTAAAATGGTGTTTGCCAAAGGCTGGGGAGATGAGGAAATGGAGAGTTGGTGTTTAATGGGTGTGTAGTTTCAGTTTGGGAAGATGTGAAAGTTCTGGAGATGGATGGTGGTAATGGTTGCACAGTAGTATTAATGTACTTAATGCTGCCAAATGGAACACTGAAAAATGGTTAAAATGGTGAGGCGCCTGGGTGGCTCAGCTGGTTAAGTGTCTGATTTTGGCTCAGATCATGATCTCACAGTTAGTGAGTTCGAGCCCCATGTCTGGCTCTGTGCTGACAGCTCGGAGCCTGGAGCCTGCTTCAGATTCTGTGTCTCCTTCTTTCTCTGCCCCTGCCCCGCTTGTATTCTCTCTCTCTCTCTCTCTCTCTCTCTCTCTCTCTGTTTCTCTCAAAAATAAACATTAAAAAATGGTTAACATGGTAAGTTTTGTGTTATGTGTATTTTACTACATTATAAAATAAAAAAAGTATATCCTTCTAGGAAAACAGTATTATTAAAATTATTGAAATAAAAATTATAGTCTTAAGATCAGTGCCTGCTTCTCTAGTTATATTTTGTGATGTTTTATGTTGAATTCCACCAAGGAGTCACTTTAGTCTTTATATTTTATAAGAGTGAGAAAGTAAGCCTGACTATTTTTATCCACAACATATGTTCCTATTTGAATTGGCAGGTAAGTATTAATCAATGTAGATATTCTAACAATACTGTCAGAGGAGAAATAATATTGTTGTGACACCAAGAGAACATTTTTATTATACACATTACCTTGAAATAACATTTTTGCCAGGAAATTTGATGCAACGTACATGTGATGCATGATAGAAGCAGCCCAGCTAAAGTACATAAGTCATGTGGGCCGCCCATGATATATAGCCCAACAGCCTGGGAGATACAAGGATATAATTAACTATGAAGGTCACTCCATCACCAGGATCATATTTGGAACAAAGATGTATTCAGTTATGCTATTTACTCTATTTATACTTCAACTCATCTTTATAAGCTTTCCTTTCTATGTGATTTTTAAAACTCCCATAAGGCCCTCCCTTTTTTTAAAGAAAGAAAGTCTTTTTTGAAAGAGCTGCTTTGCTTCTCAAACCCAAGTCAAAACCATTGTGAATTTTAAAATATGACTTGCTTCTGACATTGAAACTTTTTCCTCTCTCTTTTTTTTTCAGTTCTGTAATAAATGTTAAATTGTGGGGTGGGTAGAGACTTTGATACACTCAAAAGGTCTTGTGTAGATCTGTTCTATCTGCATGTGTTTTATGGTTTCATTACGTTGTCATTACTTCTGAAGTTCTCTTTTATTCTTGCATTCGTTCTGCCTCAATAAAGTGGCAGCTCTGATTATTCACCTTCATCTCCTGCCCTTGAGTTCCACCAGAGCCTCCTGGACAGTGTGGGGAATCGCTGATCTCTGCTCTTTGCTCTAAGCATCTCCAAGCTCTTGCTTTTTCTCTAGGCACAATAGTGACTACTGGCTGTCCCTGCTCTCTCCAGAGAGCTCTTAGTCTCAAAGCACTGAGATTTCTAAACTTTCAAGCAGGATCTTGTCATATGTTGAATGTTTTTATCAGGAGTTTGGAAAGAGGAAGTCTCCACTACTGCTTCTTTTGTATCTTGTCTTCCACTATCCTGAGATGTTTGGATCCTATTTTTATTTAACTGGACTTCTTACTGAGGTAACATTTTCAGAGAAATTACAAGCGTGGCCACTTTCCAAGTTCTCTGATATTTGAAATCAATGGTCTTTTGTCCTAAAAATAGAAATAACAAGGGGGCCAAGATCAAAGTCTTTCTCTTTCAGAGTTCTTTACACATTATATTGCAATGTCTTCCAGCATCTAATGTTTCACATGAGAAATTTAATTCAACTCCGAGTCTCTTTCTAATTTTTTCATTCAAGAAGCTTCTAAGAGTTTCACTTGATTCTTGGAATTTAGAAATTTCTCCTGAGTATGTTTAGGGATGCTCCTCTTTATGTGTTTCCTTTTTAATGTGAAAGGCAATTAAAATTCCAGGACTAGAAAATGTCAGTTTCATGGGTTATGCTTTATATTTATTTCTCTCCAATGGTTTAGAGGTCTTTCCTAGATTAATCTTCCATATGATACATGTTTCCTTCTTCATTTCCATCCTATTCCTTTCTGCATTTCAATCTTCCATTTGGGACCATTTGCTGAGTAAGGTACATCTTTTGAAATTATTTTTAATGAGGATATTTTTGTGGTAAACTAAAATCTTGATTTTCTAAAATATGTTTATTTTGCCACCATTTTTGAGAAATTTTTGCCAGGCATACAACTCTAGGGTATCTGTTATTTTCTCCCCGCCCTTTTAAGGTATTATTCTACTATCTTCTAGCTCTGTCACTGCTGCTGTGAAGGTAGCCATGAGTCTAACTGCTATCCCTTTTTAGGTGATGTGTCCTTTTTCACCACCTGTTCTTAAGATCTTCCATTCATTCTCATTGTGTTGAAATTTCAAATGCTATCTCTAGGTGTAATTTTCTAATGTTTTCTATCTTGTTTGAAAATCGTTGTAATTTCTGATTCTGAGGATTAGCGTCTTTCAAAAATTCTGAAAAGTCCTCCGCAATTGCTACGTCAAATATTGCCTCTCCCTTACATTCTCTATTGTACCCCCACGAAACTCCAGTTAAGCATTTGTGAGACACTCTTGTTCAATTCTCGATGTCTTCTATCTGCATCGCATATTGTACATCACATCACCTCTCTCTGTTACATTCCATATAACATCTTTGGCTTGATTCATTAATTCTGCTTTGTATTAATTTACTATTTATCCTTTCATTGAGGTTTTGATTCCACTGAGTTTTTAAATTTTCATTATGAATTTTATTTTTCAAAGCTATATTTCATTCTTTACAAATTGACTTGGTAATTTTTATAGCTTCCTGTTTCTTCATGATTTCAAACAACTTTTTGTTTCTTTAGACCTATTAAATACACTTTTTAAATACATCTCTGATAATTCCAATATCTTAAGCTTTGTGGGTATAATTGTGCTTTTTTTTCCCCTGTATCTGACTCATGGTACTTTGTTTCCTTGTGTGTTTTAGGATTTTTTATGTGTGTTATCTCATATTCCTTGCGACATATCTGTGGGAATTATGTGAGACCTGAATTGAAGGTCTAGTCAATTTCATTGTTTTGTTTTAATTTTCTTTCTTGCATTTTCTTTTATTTATTGTATTCTCCTCTCTTTTTTATTTCTTATTTAGATTCTTAAATCATTAATTTTCAGTCTTGCTTCTTTTCTTATACATGAATTTAAGGCAACATGTTTTCTGTAAGTGATGCTTTAGTTACACAATGCATGTATGGAATATATCTCTTATCTTTTGAAATAAATATCTTCTATTTATTTTTATGATTTCTTCTATGGCCCATCAATTACTTAGGAGTTTTTTATTTAATTCCAAAACAAATAGAACTTTAGAATTTTTTGGATATTTATTTCTAACTGAATTGCATTATAGTTGTGGTTTGTAAGTACCGAGTCTTTGAAATTTATGAACTAGAATGTGGTATTTTTTCATAAAGGTTATGTGTGTCCTTTAAAAGAATGTAAAATCTCTAATTATTGGGCACATGTTTTTTTCTATCCTAACCTGTTACTGAATTGTGTTTATAAAACCATTATTTCAGATGTTTTGTCAAAATCTGCTTACAACTCTCTCACTTTTGCATCACATTTTTGAAATCATGTGATTCAGTACATAAAATATTAAAATGTTCATGTCAGGAAGATACAGTCAGGAAAAACAATTCATCATTATATAGTGCTCACTTTTATTTTTGCCTTCAAGTTTATTTGGTCAGATATTAAAACAGCTACACTATCTTTCTTTTAACTAATATTGGCTTAGGAACTCTTTACTTTCAACCTCTCTATGTGTTTATTTTTTCTCTCTTGTAAACAATGCATAGCTGGGTTTTTTTTTTTTAAGTTTATTTATTTATTTTAAGAGAGAGAGAGAGAGAGAGAGAGAGAGAGAGCACACGGGCAGGGTAGGGGCAGAGAGGGAGAGAGAGAGAATCCCAAACAGCCTCCACACTGTCAGCATGGAGCCAACCAGGGGCTTGAACCCATGAACCATGAGATCATGACCTGAGCTAAAACCAAGAGTTGGACACTTAACCTACTGAGCCATGGAGGCACCCCTGGTTTCCTTTAAAATCCAGTTTGGTATTCTGGTCATTTGATCCACTGTGGTTACTCATACATTTGGCTCTACTACCTTGTATTTTTTCCTCTTTGTTTTTTCTTCTTTTGAATTGCTTTTTTTTTTTTTATCTTGTTACGCGTTTGCATCTATGGGTTTTGAAAATTCACGTCCTATTTCTATGATTTCAATGGTTGGCCTTAAAATTATAACATGCATTCTTACTTGAAAGGCATCTAAAGTTCGTCAATGCCTTTACCTTTTCTGCAACACTACAAAGATGTTCAAACATTGAAAATGTTTACTAAGCACCACAGCCTTTGCCAAGCTGTCCACTCCTCCGATTTGTTCACCTCCTCTCCTTCTCCCCCTTGTCCTTCTGCTACCTGTCCATCCTGCTTCAGCCACACAGGCCTCCTGCTCAATTCCTGAACAGGCCACACACATCCTCACCTGAAAACTCCCCGCTGGCTGGTTCCTCTGCTGAAAACTACATACTCAAGACAACTGCGTGACTGTCTCTCAGTATTCGAGTCTGCTTGATTTGAGACCTTCCCCACCATCTTAACAATTGCACACCTTTTGAGCACTTCCTAGAGGTTATCATTGCTTCACTTTTTCCATACCACTTACCACCTTTTAGTATACTAAATAACTACCCCCTCTAGAATTTAAGATCTATGAGGAAAGAGATTTGTTTTCTGATGTTTTTTAAGCTGTCATATCCCAGCCCCTAGAACACCGTGAGGCTCATAGTAGGCTCTTAATTATTTGGTATATTCAATGAATCCAAGCCCAAAACCCAGATGGGAGCCGACCAACGTCCTGAGATTATCGGGGAATCCCCCCACTCTTTTTGTTCTATCACTACTCAGAGCCATGGCTGAGACAGATGATTTCTATTGAGGGTTCTCCCTTTGGAGCATTATTTGTACCAGTTCACCTTTTCCTGAGTGTGTTTCCCTTCTGTTCCTGGCTTTGTGCTGTTTCTCTAATCAGGTTCCTTGCCCCGACCCCAGTTTCACAAGTTCTGTCTCCTTACACAGACATGCAAGTTCTCATCTTCCTGGCCCGCCAGCATCTGTACATGCCTCCAGATGGTTTGGTGGTTTTTAGCCTCACTGAAGCCCCTGAACTGTGCTTAAGGTTTGCTCCTGCCCTCAGGATTTCTTACACAGTTTTGAAGGTGCATCCATTCACTGGAAATATTTTTAAAGGAATTTTAAATTTAATTTTTAAATTTACTTTAAATGAAAGTTTCAATGCTTATCTGGCATTTTCTAATGTTTCTCAAACTCTTTCCAGCAAGTTGGGTTCCTTTTTCCTGTGAAATATGCCTGGCATGGCCTGCCTTTCTTCTATAGCCATCTATTTCTTCTCTTCACTGGCTCATTGTTAATGTTCATCTAATTGCAAACTTTTGTCCAACCCTATACCTACCATCCAAGTGTGATTTTTCTGGCCCACACCAGAAACCAAAACCACCTTGAACAAAGGGCAAAAGTAGACAGAAAGAAAAAGTCCAACAGACAATCTTGCATTTGTTTCCTTGAAGAAGCTTAAACTGTCTGCAAGAGCAGGGGCCATTTTTACTGCAGTGGACAATTTTGAACCTATTGTCTTAATGTTCATTTAGTTACACTTGCAGAACATCCTGAAAAAGCAGAAGCAGGAGATGGCAAGGTGAAAACAGCAGCTTGTGGAGCTTCCTGGTAAGCACAAGATGAGAACAGCTCAATATAACCAAGCTAAGCATGCTATTCTGGGAGATACCACTTTGGATCTCCTTGCTTGCTGCAAGTAATAAACTCTCCCTTCTTGAATGTAATCTTGATCAGGTCTTGTTAGTTATGCTCACCAAGGGACAAAATCCCTGCGCTGAGTTACAAAGCTATTGTGGCCCAGGCCATCTTGGTCTAGTAGTTCGGGAAGATTTGCTTGAGGAACACTGAAAGATGGAAGGAGTCTTGTAAGCATATAACATGGCGAACATGATCTTTTAGGAATCAGCATATGTGAGGATATAAGTTTCCTATAGTCACTGTACCAAATCATCGCAAATTTAATGGCTTATAATCACACAAATATATTATCCCACAGTTTCCCTCAGTCAAAAGACCAGAGTGGCTGAGTAGAAAGTGGCTTTTAGAATCCCACAGTCTGAAATCAAGGTGTGGGTAGAGTTGTGCTCCTTTCTAGAGATCTGAGGGGAAAATCCGTTCCTCACTCTTTCAGATCATTGGTACCTATTTCCTTGCTGGCTATCAGCCAAAGGATGTTCTCAGCTTCCAAAGGCCATCCACATTCCTTGGCTCTTAACCTTCTCCTCGATCTTCAAATCCAGCCATGGTGGGTCAAGTCGCTCTCACTTTAACTTCTCTTTTGTTCTCTTCTGCTTTCAAGAAATGATGTGGGGCGCCTGGGTGGTTCAGTCAGTTAAGTATCCGACTTTGGCTCAGGTCATAATCTCATGGTCTATGAGTTCGAGCCCCACATCAGGCTCTCTGTTGTCAGCGCAGAGCCCACTTCAGATCCTCTGTCCCCCTCTCTCTCTTCTCCTTCCCTGCTCATATTCTCTCTCTCTCTCTCTCTCTTCCCCCACCCTCAAAAATAAATAAACATTCGAAGAAATAATGTAATTGGATTGGGCCCACACAGATAATCCAGAATATCTCTCCATCTCAGAGTCTGTAACCTTAATCACATCAGCAAAGCCCCCTTTGCCATATGAGATAACCTGCACTTTACAGGTTCTGAGGATTAGAATGTGGACCTCTTTTGGGGGACCATTATTCTGCCTACTACAGTGGGCAAGAATCCAGTTTGTAGAAACCAGGAGAAAGCAGATCAATAGTGGAAAGGTAAGTCAGGACCACAAATGTCCAGAGATGTTTTCCAAAGCCCAGAAATCTCTCCAGGCAGAAGTACATCAGGGGATTAGCAGAGATCAATGAGTCAGATGAATGGCTGGGACTCAAGGAGGCAGGATTTGGCATTAGTAGAATGCCTTTAGCCTAATGGCCACTAGTAGTCTTTCAGGTACCACCTTCAACTTTATCTGTGCTGGTGTGTTTTCTGACTCTGGAATGGCAAAAAATTCTTGTGGAAAAGGAAGGCCTGAGGCACCATTCTCATCACCTACTGAAGCTATTCTTGGGCTTTCCTTTAAGGTTGGAAGCAGTTAGCATTTTCAATCCACTTGGGACTCTCAGTCTAGATTATAGGCTAACAGCAGAATATCTTTTTTTTAGGTTTTTTTTTTTCCATCTCTCCTTATAGATTGAGTAGCTGTGGTCTGAGTTCATATCTCATTGTATGATTGTGCTAACAGCAAGAAATAATCAGTATCTGCCAACATTTTTATTTTTGCTTCCATTTCCCCTAATTATATGCCTTGGTATGGAGAAATATAGATTTACCAAATATTTTGTCATTGGATAGTGATGGTCACCAACTCTCCAGACTATAACATATCTTCCTGATATCCTTCCTCCCCTACTAGTCCGTTTTCCTGTTTTAGGTTACATTACTTCTAGCACTTGTACTTCCACATAGCAAAATCCCTATCAGATAGGAATGTACTTTCCTAAGAGTAATAGAAAAATGTGGATTAACACATAGAAATTTATGTATCTCAGGCAAAAAGCCCAGGAGTAGGAAGGCTCTTTATATCTTTCCACACCTTCATCCTTTGTGTGTCCCAATCCCCGTGGCTATCACATCATGGTCCCAGTAGTTACTTCATCTTCAGGATTCACATCCACACTCCAGGCAGGAAAAAGAAGGCAAGAACCATGAGGGGTATAGGATGAAAGAAAAGGCATTCCAGCCATGTTTTCTTTGTCCCAAGGCCCAAGATCTCCTCTCAGAGATTTCTGCTTATATCTCATTGGCCAACAGTGGATAATAGGTTGAAGGAGAGTCTAACAAGTAAGCATTTCTATCTATCCAGGATTCAATTTATGAAAGACAAATGGAGGATTAGATATTGAGCAGGCAAATGGCAGTGCCTGACAACTATTTTGTTATTATAAAGAATAAAGATATATGGGGGTGCCTGGGTGGCTTGGTAGGTTAAGCATCTGAATTTGGCTCAGGTCATGATCTCAAAGTTTATGAGTTCAAGCCTGCATCAGGCTCTCTGCTGTCAACACACAGCCCTCTTCAGATCCTCTGTCCCCCCGCTCTCTGCCCCTCCCCCACTCACGTGCGCATGTGTACCTTCTCTCTCTCTCTCTTTCTCAAAAACAAACATTAAAAAAAGAATAAAGATATACACGTGTATATATTTATACTTATGAAAAATACTATATACTATTAAAGTTGAAAAAGCAAGCTGCAGAAGAATATGCATATGAATCCATTATTACAAAACAAAAATAAAGAAAAACAAAGACAAAAACAAAAAACAAAACTAACTGCTGTATGTATGTTTGTATGTGCGTGTTAGGGGAACGTTACACCCTAAATAGGAATACAGCTAATGATACAGTGAAAATGATATTACAGATAATAAATAGGGATTACATCCAATAATAATAACAAACACATACACAATATCTATTATACTGCCACACACTGTTGTATTTAGCAAACATTAACTCATTTTATCCTCCTAATCACTTTATAAGGCTTTCCTTAATTTACAGATGAGGATGTTGACACACAAAGAGTTAAATAAGTTGTCCAAGATCACAGATCTAATAAACATTAGAGATGGAGTTTAAACCCAGAAAGTCCAGTCCACAGGGATTAAGTCTGAGCACTCGATCCCTACCATGTGTATTACTTTATAATTTGAAAAGAAAATAATAAAGCAATTACCTCTCCTGCGAATCCACCCCAGAGCAGCAGCAATAATAGCAATAGCAACCAAACAGAAAGAGCATCCATGAACTGTAAGAAAACCTGGGCTATATACATTGCAGATTGTCATCAGTCTTCCCCAAGTATGCTCTTACCTTTGGGCACCTTCTCATCTTCTAAAAACCATGGTTCTTCCCACATGTACACCCAACCCAAGGAAGCTGCTCAGGATTCCAAACCCCAGCTCTATCCTGACTTTCCCCGGAGAGCAGCACCCCTACTTTGTCTCCTCTTCCTCTCCCATTTGAACATGGCTGTCCATGCACTTCAGAGTCTTGCAGTTTTATGGACAACTTGATAACTATAAAATAATGGGATTATTGTTTCTCCTAGATGGTGGACAAGTTTGAGAGTATAGAGGAATGAACCCTAGCATGCCAATATCTATAGAAACAACTAATTTACTGAGATTATTTTAAAGATCCCAAGGAGCCTCCACATGCCACTGCTCATTTAATCCAGTCTTCATAATAACACTGTGAAGGTTTTCATTCCTATTTTACAGATACAGAGACTGAGGCTCTGTGAGGATAACTAACTTGTCCACCGTGTTCTTGCTGCTAAGAGTGGCAGAGCTCATACCAAGTCTGATTATTCTTTCCCCAAACTGCTACCTCCTTTTACACAAACTTCATTGGCCAGGTATTTCCACATACCCTACCAAGGAAATCAGTGGCTTGAATGGTGAAAATTGATGATCACTGCTGGAAAAATGAAGCTTGAGGTGCAAGGAATAGAGGAGAGGAAAGGAATGTCATTTACATGCCACTGTTTGCATGCACAATGGTGAATTTTGGTTAAAACCATCTATTTAGATAGACTTTTAGCCTCAATTTTACTTTAGTGTTGACATAGTCTTTTAGTTTATGCTAACTACTGGACAATACTCATTTCTAAAGCTCTAGTTTTCTTTCTTTCATAAATACTTAGCTTCTCTGGTACTTTATCTAGAAATAAAAAGGGTATAACAGGTGAATATTGGTAATATTCATATGTTATAGGCAGTATAACTACCAGATGCAAGGTTTTTTGTTAATTTATTTTTTAAAATTTGCATCCAAGTTAGTTAGCATATAGTGCAACAATGATTTCAGGAGTAGATTCCTTAATGCCCCTTACCCATTTAGCCCATCCCCCTCCCACAACTCCTCCAGTAACCCTCTGTTCTCCATATTTAAGAGTCTCATGTTTTGTCCCCTTTCCTGGTTTCCTTTCCCTTATGTTCATAACAGGTGCAAGTTTTAAAGGTAGAAAAAGATCTTATAAAAACTAAACTTGTACCTCAGTTCATTGTGGAGACTGTTGGTTTAAGAAATGTAAACATGCAAAGTGTTTAGAGATCCCACCATAAAATGATACAAGTCAGGTCTTTGTTCCTGCAATAAACTTGAGTCAAGAGAGCAAATAGGGGCAACTGGTTGGCCAAGTCAGTGGAACAGGTGACTCTTGATCTCAGGGCTATGAGTTCAAGCCCCATGTTGTGTGTAGAGTCTATTTAAAAAAAAAAAAAAAGAGCAAACAAAGTATCTCACATGGTTGCTCCACTGCAAATTCTCTGAGATTTTTACACCTGAAGGGATAAGTTTTTGAAGATGAGTATCTTGACTTATTTCAACCACCATGATCCCCTAACTTGGTTCTGAACAAGCTATGGAGCAGTATTAGAAAATCTAATCAGGTCAAAAAATTTTTTTACATTTATTTTTTTATTTCGAGAGAGAGAGAGAGAGAGAGAAAGAGAGAGAATGATAAGGGGAGGAGCACAGAGAGAGAGAGAGAGAGAGAGAGGAGAGAGAGACAGAGAGAGACAGAGAGAGAGAGAGAGAGAGAGAGAGAGAAGGACAGAGAGAATCCCAACCAGGTCCTGAATTGTCAGTGCAGAGCTCGATCACCAACCATGAGATAATGACCTGAGCCAAAAACAACCTTAAAAAACCCAAAAAAAGCAAAAAACAAGAGTCAGACAATTAACTGACTGAGCCACCCAGGAGCCCCTAAGCAGTTTTTAATTGATAAAATCTGATACTGGACATTTAAAGTACAGCAACTGGAAAATCTGTGAAGTTAAATTGATAAAGTAATTGAGTACTGGAATTTAGAACTAAAAGGAACTGGAGAATGTAGTTTAGGGATATTTCTTTGCCAATGTTCAGGAAAGACTCCTTTCTTCTTGCTAGGCCCCCAAATAGTTGACAGATTATTTTTATAAGGCACAAAAAGTTTAGAACTTGGAAAAGCAGGTATCAGTCAGAATAGCTTTTCAATAGTGTCCCTTTTATTTTGAAGGTAATAAGTAATAACCGGATACTATCTGAACTGGTTTGTTAGCTCTCTACTAATGAGATTTCTTTCTCTGAGTTAATTCATATATCCCAAGAGAACTCCCATGGCTCCCCACTCTGCCCTGTCAAGGAGGCTTACAAAGGTCAAGTTGTGTACATAGCCTGCTCACTGCATCTCTCCTCATCAGTGACCTGCCTTCCTCTTTTATATCCAAAACAATTCCTAATAATGACATCTTAATTATAACTTGTCCTTTCGAATTTGGGGTGCTGAGAGTCAGGCTTCTTCTACTTTCTAGTAAATATTAACAAGCATCCAAAAATTCTCATAACAGGGGCGTCTGGGTGGCTTAGTTGGTTAAGCGTCTGACCAGCTCAGGTCATGATCTTATGGTTCATGGGTTCAAGCCCAGCGTTGGGCTCTGTGCTGACAGCTCAGAGCCTGGAGCCTGCTTCTGATTGTGTGTCTCCCTCTCTTTCTGACCCTCCCCTGCTTGCTCTCTGTCTCTCTCTCAAAAATAAACATTAAAAAAATTAAAATAAACAAAAATTCTCATAACATAGCTCAAGATATGAAAGCTTCAGACCAGCTCATGCATTCGTTCTCTCTCCTTGTATAGAGTTTTCTTATAGAACGTATGTAGATTATTTCTCTGGTACCAATGTCCCAAGCGGTGTAACACTGTGTGCTCTTAGATGCCACTAGTCCAATCCATCTTCTTTCCCGATGAAGGAAGAATGGTTACTGGGCAAATGATCTGGAAACATATTCACCTGCAAGTCAGGGTTGCTTAGAGACCAGCCTAGCACACCTTCTAAACTAACACTGGAATCACCCTCACAGCAGCCTCCACAGATGTTTGATTTTGGAACTTCTGCCTGAACCCCTGGAATGAGCAAGCCAGGGAGAGAGGAGTGCTCTCTTCATGTTGAACCATTATGTTGAACCCTTTACTATAATGATTTTCCAGTTGCTGTAGCTTTGCTTCTGGAGTCCGCTGAGAAAATATCCTCTCTTTATGTCCATTTCAATACACTGTGACCTGTGTCCTTTTTCTGCCCCCCCCATACAGACCTTTTTAAGCCTTTTTTAAAACTCTATATTCTCAGAAAGTGGTGTCAGCATTGAAGAGGTTTCACATATCAGTTACTAGAATCATATTAGCTCTAAAGGAAATGAAATTACTTCTGCAACTGCAGAGACTAAGAGGAAAATTAAGTTTGTGATGACTTCCAGCTTGAAGCAAATGCATTTACACACATGCACACACTGTCCTACTATCTATCATGGCTCTGATTTCATCTGTGACCTAGTTTGTGGCTTCCAAAACTTTACACTGCTGTGGGAGACTCATTCTTGAAGGTATTTAGCTTTCTTACATTATACTTGATATAAAACTTCGACTATATGTGAGGCTTCCCATTTATCTAAATATCTCATCAGCATTGTGACTTTTTTTTAAATTAAAATTTTCCATTTGGCAGCTCAAGAATTTTGAATAAGATATGCATGAGACTAAAAATGGGCTGTGAAAAATCTTAGTTGAAATATATTTAATCCACCAGTTCCTCACTCCCATGGATTCAGATTGTGAACTAAGAGAAAAATCCCAATCACAGGCAATTGTTTGCCATTTCATTGAAGTTTGCACAATACCACTGAGAATGAGGGGCAATTATGTTTAATAATTTTCTGTTATAAACAAACTTGAAAGGTGTTCCACTTAATAATTAAAAATCATCCCTTGATTTATTTTTTAAATCATCTTTTGATTTAAAAGCACATATACCCAGAAGAAGGTCTGAACTGATTTTTATACATTTTATCTCCAGCTTGAAGACCAGGTTTATAGCCTAATATAGTAGCAATGAGATATTTTTAAAAATTCTTTTTAATGTTTATTTTTGAGAGAGAGACAGAGTGCGAGTGGGGGAGGGACAGAGACAGAGACACACACAGAATCCAAAGCAGGCTCCAGGCTCTGAGCTGTCGGCACAGTGCCTGTCGTGAGGCTCAAACTCACAAACTGCGAGATCATGACCTGAGCCAAAGTCGGTCACTCAACTGACTGAGCTACCCACGCACACCAGCAATGGGAGATTTTTTAAAGACAAGTCATGACAGTCAAGTGTCATTCAACTGACTAGTTAGAAGTCATGTCCCTTGTTGTTCACAGTTTCATAGGACTCCAGCCTTAGAGCAAACTACTACTCATTTCTTCCTAAGGACACACTCTGAAGACACTCCATGCCTTTCCCTTGCTAACAATCATCCTGCAGTGTACATTGTTGGTAACGAAGGGACAGGAAACCTCCGCAGAAGATCTCACTTGTACATAACATGTTTTTATTTAACAGAAAAGATGACTCCACAGGCCGAGTGTTCGGCAACTGAGACCGTAGCTCAGGAAGAAGAGCCTCAGATGCGGAGAATGATGGCAAAGCGTTCGAAAATCATCAAGGAGTTGATACAGACGGAAAAAGACTACCTCAATGATCTAGAGCTGTGCATTAGGGAAGTGGTCCAGCCCTTGAGGAGTAAACAGGTAAATGAGACTTTGAGGGTCCCCCCACCATATCCTAAATGGGATCGCCAGCACCATGAAATCTAATCACGCAAGTGGTAGGATCTGTTGCAAGGTGGGTAGAGTGATGGGCCCTTTTCCCGGAGTCCCGGGTGTGGGGCGATCCCAGGTATCAACAGACTCAGACTTCTTGTGTCGCAGAGGGACACCCAGAGTCCCGCCCCCCCTATTTGTCCAGGGAAACTGTATTCTAAAATATGGGGAAAAGGAAGTTCACGGTTTCCCTCACTTTGAAATGTCTAGGTGTTCCTTCTTGGATTCTCATGGAACTGGTAACAAAATGTGAGCAAATCGGTTTCCAGCAGTTCAGGAACAAAGCACTTGCTCTGATTCAAAGATGATCTAGGATTTGGAAGAAAAAAAAGTGTCGCTTCCCCACCCCTACATTGAGAGCTCAATTAAACTTATGATTATTAAGCCAAGTAAAATTCAACATAGAAACTAACCTGAATGTAAGGTAACACTTGAAGTGTTTATAAGTTAATCATAAGTAAATCAGTGTTTATAAGGTAATCTCCTTTTTAATCAAGGGCTTTTCAGGGCATTTCTTATAAGGAATTAGAGTATAGGTACAAGGATATTTGATTCATATATAGGTGCATGTGTATAAACACACACAATTTGCACACACACAAACTCACATATATCTGGTTCTTTTCATCCATTCAACACATTTATTAAGTTCCTGATATGTACTCGGCAGTGTTCCCAGCACTGGGTTTACAGTTTGGTACAAAGTCCTGCCCTTATGGGGTTTGCTTTCTAGTGGGGGAGAGGAAGAGTCAGACAATAAATAATAAATGAATGAATAAATGAGTAAGTAAATAAATAAATACATATTAAAATATATTAGATGGTGTTGAGTATAACAGAGAAAAATTAATGTGCGGACAAGGGATGGAACATGAGCACAGAGGGGTGATGTTTCTGTTTCATAGATCATAGTAAATGCAGACCTTTTGAAAGGAGGACGTTACAGCAAAGAACTGAAGGGGGAAAAGATGCTCCAGGCTGAGGGAGAACAAGAGCAAAGAGGAGGATAATCTGAGGAGTGATAACCTAATCACTGGGGTGATAAATGGTCCTCATACACAATTAAACTGATATACAAAAGCATAAACCACAAAGTCAAGATGATCAGAATTCCACTACTTAAAGATAAAAAGATAATCACCATTCACATGGTTGGAAACATCCTTTCAGGCATCGATTGGGACATTTACACACACACACACACAGGCACATACACACACACACATTTTTACATAAATGTAACAAAAACTACACATGCTATTTTATAACATACTTGTTTCATTCAGCAATCTGTTCCATGTTTCTTGCCATGATTTACTGATACTTATAAATGTTTTCTACTGTTACTGATGCTGAGACACACTTATGTTTTGGGTGTTGTCACTTTATCTACTTAGAATAAATTCCTAGAAGTGGAATTGCTAGATCAAAGGGTATATGCATGTAGCATTTTGATAAATGATTTTCCAGCTGACAACCAAAAAGTCCATACCATTCTAATTTTCATTTTCATTAATAGTGCTTGGGAAGTCAAAATACCTTTTTATATGTTCATTAGCCATTTCTAGTCTCTTCAATCCCTATTCATGTTCATGTCTCTTGCCCTTTTTTAAAAAATATGGTTTATCTTTTTCTTATTGTTTTACAAAATCTCTTTATGTATTAGTGATGTTCTTTTTTCATCCTGCATGTTACAACTAATTTTCTCAGTTTGTCTTTAGCCTTCTAACCTTGTTTAAGGTTAAAAGTGAAAACTTTGTTTAAGGTTTATTCACTTGATTTTGCCATGTTTAAGTGATCAAATATACTTAACTTTGTGGATTCTGGGTTTGGCATCTTAACATGTACCCCATAATTATAAAAATATTGTCAGCCAGTTGTCCCAACTTCAATTATTACACCTTTCCCCCAGTACTTACAATGTGCAGAAGCAGAGTTTATGTTTCTTAACATACGACTCCTCTAAGAAATACTACAAAAAATATCTGGTCTACAAATTAGGGAAAACCAGTGTAGATCAAGGTGACTTTAGATATAGAAGTTGGATTTTGTTTGGTTAAGACAATGTATAAAGAAAAGTGGCAAGGCAGACTTGGAATTTTTCCTTCATAGGAAGTCATCTTTAGTTTTACCCCCTCCTGGCTTTCAATAGGTACTTGCTATTTGTCAGGTCCTGTTCCAAAGGCCTCCTGGTATGCTCATTTAATCCTCTCACAGTTCTCAAGTTGGAAGGTAACTGGTGGCTTTCTGAATCTGGAAATTTCTTATTTATTCTGTAAGAGTAGGAACAACGTTAATTGTCATGATAAAAAGTTGCTCTCTAGTTTCATTGCTAAGTCTATCAAAATATTTTTGATTTTTTTCTTTTAATATAAACTAGCTCTGTCTGATATAACCTCTGCTCTGGCAGTTATATATATTTTTATGTTTACTTCTTTATTTTGAGATAGTGCATGCAAATGGGGGAGGGGCAGAGAGAGCATGAGAGAGACTGAGAATCCCAAGCCAGCTCAGTGCTGTCAGCACAGAGACTGACTCGAGACTCAAACTTGCAAACTGTGAGATCATGACCTGAGCTGAAACCAGGAACTGGATGTTTAACCGACTGAGCCACCTAGGCACCCCTGTTCTAGCAGAAATTAATGGTTATTAATGAAATGTTTATTTACATACTTCTTAAAATGTTGATTTGAAATGTGCATAGCATCAGACTCTACCACTATCTACCCTCACTTATGGTGAGTTTTTACCAGTCACTCCTATTCTCTGAAAAATTTGGAACCTAGCCCGACAGCAGTGCCAGATGATTTCAGTATTCAGGCAAATGATGCACGCAAACCTTGGGGCCTCTCCCCCAATCCTGACTTGCTCATATCCTGAGATCTTTCCTTCAACCCCATATCAGCCCCTCACTCCAGGCCAGTCCCCTAGAGCTGTACTTACCTTTATCTTACCCCTTCAGAACAAGAATTTCAGGCTTACCATTCTCTAACTCTCGTGTCCTGTCTCCCAGCACATTCCCACTGGCTTCCTCTCCCTGACAAGTTTCTGATGCCGCCAAGACCTCCATGCTATTGACCTTACCACCTTTTCACCCTTCGTCAATCACCCACACCTGATTTAGCTAACACAGGCCCTCCATTATAATCACTGCTTGCAGATGAACTCAATTCCCTCTCCTCTCTCTCTTTCCATTTACTTTCCTGGAGAAACCCCACCCCCCCAAACCAAAAAACAACTACCCTTGAC
Organism: Cryptoprocta ferox; assembly: GCA_028646485.1. Classification (NCBI taxonomy): domain Eukaryota; kingdom Metazoa; phylum Chordata; class Mammalia; order Carnivora; family Eupleridae; genus Cryptoprocta; species Cryptoprocta ferox. The sequence continues at coordinate 108,847,858 of CM053567.1, read as the reverse complement.
AAAGTTAGATTTTCTGCCTACTTTACACCTTGAGCCATGCAGCTGGAACCAATGTCTTTTTCCTCCAGCAGGGGCTCCCAGTAATGTCTCTGAAGGGACTCTCACATCCTTCTCCTCACATCTCAGACACTCCCTCTTCTGTCCCAACTCTCAGCTAATATCTTTCTCGCCATTTCATTGAGAAAATAGGCACAATAAGAAGATGCACAATCTCCGAACACCATGCCTATCAACCTACCTGCATTTCTACCCATGTAACCTGGCTAATGGTTCTGCTTCTAATTAAGGACAACCTTCTATCCCCTCAGGCTTCCTCGAGGATATCATTCCTGCCAGTGTCCTTTCTCTCTCCCCACATTGATTTTTCCCCCACATTGGATCATTCTCATCAGCATTACCTGCTGTCCTAAAAAAAAAAAAAAAGAAGAAGAAATAAAGAAAAACTCTCTCTTGACTTTAAAAGTATTTGCTATATTCTCTTTCTCTTTTAAAGTTGGACATGAAGGGGCGCCTGGGTGGCTCAGTCGGTTAAGCGTCCGGCTTCGGCTCAGGTCATGATCTCACGGTTCGTGGGTTCGAGCCCCGCGTCGGGCTCAGTGCTGACAGCTCAGAGCCTGGAGCCTGTCTTCAGATTCTGTGTCTCCCTCTCTCTCTGACCCTCCCCTGCTCACGCTGTCTCTTTCTGTCTCTCAAAAATAAATAAAAAACATAAAAAAAAATTTTAAAAATAAAAAAATAAAGTTGGACATGAAGAGCGCCTGGGTGGCTCGGTTGGTTAAATGCCTGACTCTTGGTTTCGGTTCAGGTCATGATCTCATGGTCTTGTGAGTTCAAGTCCCATGTAGGGCTCTGTGCTGACAGTGCAGAACCTGCTTGGTATTCTCTGTCTTGCTCTCTCTCTGCCCCTCCCCACTGTGTGCTGTTTCTGTCTCTTCCAAAATAAGTAAATAAACTTTAAAAAAATTTTAAAGTTGGATGTGAAATATTTAATATGTGTAAAACCATGTGTGATCAAGACATTTTAAGATAAGCTCAATTTACCAAGAATCTGTCCCTATGATGAGTTAATGATTAATATTAAAAAAATATATATAAGAAATGCCCACATTTGAATTCATAACACATTTTTGTATCAAGTGAAATAAAAAGTTTTTAATATGCAAATGTTCTCAACTTTAAACTATCTAACACACTGGTGAATTAAACTGGCCCCACATATACATGCCATTGTTCAGCTGTAATCTTTTATATGCCCTCCAATCCTTGTATTTTGGCTTTTGTTGTTTTTCTTAGTTTTGCTTCCTGTGTAACCCTTATAGGCAGTTCTCAGAATTGGTGTTTCAGACCATGTAAAATAAAACGTTTCCATTATGGTGACACGCAGTTTATTTGGCATGTTTAACTTTCACTCTTCAATATTTTGAATTACTGTTCTCACACTTCTAATTCCTATATCCTCTTATTATTCTATTCAGATTGCTTATAGCTTGCTCATTTTTCACCTCTGGTACTTGTCTCTTTGTTTAGATATCTTTTCAGTGCTCTCTGTCTGGTCTCCTTGTGGACTTTGGTTTCAGTCTAGTGGTCAATTTGTCCTCTCTACTAATGTTGAAATACTAGTTATTCAGAGGTGTCTCAGAGTTCCCATGTCAGACTCACCTTCCCCCCCAACCCACCCCACTTCTTAATGCTTTAACCTTGACTAAGTAAATAGATGCTCAGGGGGCGCCTGGGTGGCTCAGTCAGTTAAGCATCTGACTCTTGATTTCGATTCACATCATGATCTCACGGTTGGTGGGTTCAAGTCCTGCAACGGGCTCAGCGCGGACAGGGTGGAGCCTGCTTGGATTTCTCTCTCCCTCTCTTTCTGCCCTTCCCCTGATTGTGCTCTCAACCTCTCTCTCTCTCTCTCTCTCTCAAAATAAAACAAACAAAAAAAGACTTTAAATAGATGCTCAGGAATTCAGATAAAACATCTATGAGTGCCAAGGTAGTTAATTTATGCCCTGAGTGTATTAACTTTACCACCTTTTCGATGTTCCTTAGCTCCTTCATGTCCTCACTTCCCTTCCCTTCTAACCGTTTAAATGCCACAGTCTTTGCACACTAGCCACCTGTCACCAGTTAGTGGTAAAATGTATAAATTAATACAGACAGTGTTTATGTAACCAGGGAAACAATCTGCAAACCCTGCAGAGAAACCTGAGACAACATAAGTAAACATCGTGCATGTACAGGTTAGAGTGGAATAGACTGGGAAGACATCTGGTCCATGTCTTTTCTCCTGGTGAGAAGACTATCTTTGCTCTATTGAACCTCCTCTGTGTCTTCTCTCTATGTGTCTGATTCATGTCTTTTCAGTCCCAGAAGAAACAAGCTAGTTTAGGAGAGTGAAAATTGGAAAGAGGAAGTTGAAAACTGAGGGAAGCACTAGATTATTCGAGTGAACTTGCATGAATGAATCAGTGTACTAATGAATGTCTAGACCCAGCCCTTGAATGGCCACTGTTCTGTAGATGATCGTGGTTACAAATCTTAATTTTAACGTCAAGCATTTTCTATATATAAAACTTCACCTAGCTGAAATCAGGATCAAACTCAGCAGTTATATCTTCTTTAATAGCAGCATTGTGAGAGGTTTTGCAAAGAAGGCAAAAATTATCAACAACGTTCGGTGTTGAAACATTTAGTGGGAAAACAGGTTCTAGTTACTTATTATCCAAACACGGCAATAGGGGAGATTGTACCTTTTTGGCAGTAAGTCAAAATAAATCAAAACTAGAGCAAACTAATCTAACAATGGAAAAAAGTTTTGTGTGTAAGGAAAGGACCAAAAAGTGATTGAAAAGAGTAGATGGAAGAATCTAAATACATGTTTTCATTTTTATTTGTTTTCAATTATTTCTTTAATTAAAAAAATTTACATAATAAAAAAGTATCAAAGATCTCAAAGACACTGTAGTATCTTATAGTTACTCAATTTCCTTCTCTAGAGGCAAACACCATTACTGGCTTCTTTTTTACCCTCCCAAGGGTATTCTATTTATAAATGTATATGCTTGAATGCATATTTAGTCGATTTTTATGTATGTAATATTATATTTATTTATTTTGGATTTGCTTATATTACCTAATTTTGTGAATTATGAAATTTTGTGTTTTCAGAAAGGACAAAAATAATCCATAATTTTGTGTTGACAAAAGTTCAATTGGAATTTTCTGTTAAAATTTGGATACCCCACACAGCAGTAAGTTTGTAAATAATTTTTTTAACTTTTTTTTATTTTAAGAGAAAGAGAGGGTACATGAGCATGAGTAGGGGAGGGATAAGAGAGAGAGGAAGAGAATCCTAAGCAGGGTCCATGATCAGCGTGGAGCAGGATGTGGGGCTCGATCTTGTGAACCGTGAGATCATGACCTGAGGTGAAATTGAATGTAGGACGCTTAACCAACTGAGCCACCCAGGTCCCTCATTAAAGTTTATTTATTTATTTTGAGAGACACAGAGAAAGCATGAGTAGAGGAGGGGCAGAGAAAGAAGGAGAATCCCATGCAGGCTCTGAGCTATCAGCGCAGAGTCTGATGCAGGACTCAAACTCACAAAACCGTGACCTGAAATCATGACCTGAAATGGTGAGACAAAACCAAAAGTTGTATGCTTAACCGAATGAGGCACCCAGGTGCCCTGTAAATAATTTTTATTAGACAGAAAACATAGGAGAAAATAATCACCTATAGCTCTACCACTTAGAAATAAGTACTGTAAATACAGTATTTCTGTTTATTGACGAGGCATATACAGACAGACCCAAACAGTTTGTGAAATTGGAATCATACCATATATACATTATGGAATCTCTTCCCCCTAAAAATATATTTACATGTTTTATTTTTAACCACATATAACAAACATTAATTTAAATGGAAAGCATTTTCTTTTATTTACTGGGGGACCATAAATTTGAGGAGCACAATATCAATGCTCTCTCTGAATGCAGAGCCCCCACTGGGAAAATGGTGCCCACCACTGTTATCATGCAGGTCTAGGTGAGCAGTGGGGTGTTCAGTGACATGACCGCAGGGACTATATTATGTCTAGCAATTGTTCTGTATGACATATGTGACATTTAGCACACTTTTTGACATACTACCAGACCTCTCTCCTAGGGTCTGAAGAGGATGAGGCCAGTCCTAAAATAGGGAAACACGAAAGACAGGGGATTAGAGAGGAGAAATCCCTAACTTGCCTTTTTTTTTTTCAAAGGGGCAGGGAAAGGAGAGGATCTCAGGGCCCAGGGCATTCAACTTCCTGCTCTGCTTTCCACCGCAGTGAGGTTGCTGTAGTTTAAACTATGATGTCAGTTCTGATTCAGAAACTTATGCAGGAGGGGGGCTTGCCAAGTCCCTAGAGTCCAATGTAAATCAAAAGGAAGGAGACTGGAGGAGGGGGCATAAATGCATTACAATAATGAAATATTGTTCAAATATTGTGGTACCATAAAAATCTATATACAACAAAAAGATGGCCATGGCCCAATTTGTGCCCTATGAATGTAAGCTATAGTCACTACATTTTAGTTTGGTAAATGATTTTTATATCCCTTTAGCATTTGCTGTGTTTTTAACGGCTCCCTCCTTACCCGAGTGAGCCTATTGCTGTTCTATATAAGGGATTGCAGCTTCCGCACATGTTCTGGAAATCAGTCAGGCTTCCATTTCCTGCCCTCTCTTCTTCGAGGTTTCTAGTTGGACATTCCTGGTGTCTGTCTTGACGGCTCAAAGCTGGCTTCTACCTGAGCAGTGTCTAGCCTCTGGCCGCTATGTGAACGGTGCTCCTGTGAGTTACAAAGGACACAGAGCCGTGCAGTGCGGTTCAGCAGGACTGCCTGCCTGGCTCTCAGGTGTAGTTTTGCTCCTTGGATGCACTCTCGGAGATTATACTCAATTCTATCTGAATCCCCTCCATGTCCTCCCTGCCCCAACCCAGCTCCCATCAGAGAAATTTGAAATTCCCACTTCCCCAAAAGAAGAATTCAAACATGTAATGAAATTTTGCTACTCTCCCTGAACAAAGGACAGAATTATAGTTGTGAACTACAGTTAGTTCACTGGAACACAAGATAAAAGAACCAAGACAGAGATATTTTATCTAGTAACTATTAAAATATACTCAGCTTTCCATAAATAGAGTGATGATAGATAGAGCATCTTAAAAGCTATTTCCTAAAACTTTGGCTGCATAACAAATAGAGGAAACCATAGGTGAGCAAATCTATTTTGTCATGAATTTTTAAGTGTCCTAGAAAGATTCTTGCCAAATTGTCTTCTCTAGCTGTCACCTTAACTAAATGATTTGTGCTGTTGCCAGAAATAATGGTCATTCATTTTTGCTTAATAGGCAACCATGCATTTTTTCCCTCTTGCTTTTTCTCTATCACCCAACTACTTTTTTTCTCAAGGCCTAAATTTTTAGAGCAGTTTTAGGTTCATAGCAGAGTTGAGGGAGTAGGTACAGAGATTTCCCATATAATCCCTGGCCCTACATATGCATAACTTCCCCCATTATCAGCATTCCCCATGAAAGTGTCCCATTTGTTACAGTTGATGAACCTACACTGATACATCATTATCACCCACAATCCATAGTTTATGGTTCATTCTTGGTATTGTCTATGGGTTTTACAGTTATATGATGATGTATATCCATCATTATGGTATCATGAAGAGTATTTTTACTGCTCTAAAAATCCTCTGTGCTTTACCTGTTCATCCATCCCCAACCCCTAACAATGGTAGTCACTGATCTTTTTACTATCTCCATAGTTTTGCCTTTCCTAGAATGTTAAAGTTGAAGTCATACAGTATGTACAGGCATATCTCATTTTATTGTTTTGCTTTATTGTGCTTTGCAGATCATGTATATTTTTATAAACTGAAGGTTTGTGGCAACCCTGGGTCAGGCAAGTCTTTGGATGCCATTTTTCCATCAGCATTTGCTCACTTCGTGACTCTGTATCACATTTTGGTAATTCTTGCAATATTTCAAATTTTTTCATTATGATTATTATATTTGTTATGGTGATCTGTGATCAGGATTATGACTCACTGAAAGCTCAGATGATGTTTAGCATTCTATTAGAAATAAGGTATTTTTAAGTTAAGGTATGTTCATTGTTTTTTAGACATAATTGTATTGCATACTTAATAAGCTATAATATAGTGTAAACATAACTTTTATATGCACTGGGGAATCAAAAAATCCATTTGACTCATTTTATTGTGATATTCACTTTGTTGTGGTAGTCTGGAAAGAACCAAACCTGCAATATTTCTGAGATACTCTTGTAGATTTTCCAGGCTTCTTTCACTTAGTAATGTTCATTTTAGTTTCCTTCTCATCTTTTCATGGCTTAATAGCTCATTTCTTTTTAGGGCTGAATATTACTCCATTGTCTGGACTTATCCATTCACCTACTGAAGGACATCTTGGTTGCTTCCAAGCTTAGAAAATTATGAATAAAGCTTCTCTAAACCCCCATGTGCTGAATTTTGTGTGGACATAAGTTCATTTGGGTAAAAACAAAGGGGTACAACTGTTGGATTGTACAGTAAGAATATATTTAGTTTTATAAAAAGGTATCAAGCTATCTTCCAAAGTGGCTGTATTATTTTTCATTCCCAACAGCAGTAAGAGTTCCTGTTGCTTCACATCCTCTGCAGCATTTGGTGTTGTGAGTGTTTGGATATTGGCCATTCAAATAGATGTGTAGTGGTATCTCACGGTTGTTTTAGTTTGCATTTTTCTCATGACTTATGATGTGGAATCTTTTCATATACTTATTTACATGTATATATCTTCTTTGTTGAGGTGTCCATTAAGGTCTTCGGCTTATTTTTAAATCAGATGGTTTGTTTTCTTATTGTTGAGTTCTGAGAGTTCATTGCATATTTTGAAAAATAGTCCTTTATCAGCTATGCCTTTTGCAAATAATTCCCCTCACTCTGTGGCTTGTCTTCTCATTCTCTTGATATTGTATTTCACAGAGAAGTTTTTAATATTAATAAAGTCGAACTTATCAATTACTTCTTTTATGGATCATGCCTTTGGTGTTGTACTTAAAAAGTCATCACCATACCCAAAGTCATCTAAGTCTTCTCCTATTTTATCTTCTAGGCATTTTTAATTTTGCATTTTACATTTAGGTCTGTGATCCATTTTTAATTTTTGTGAAGGGTATAAGGTCTGTGGGTTGATTCACTTTTTTACTTGTCGATGTCCAGTTTTTCCTCCATCAGTTTTTGAGAAGACTACCTTTGCTCCGTTGTCTTGCTTTTGCTCCTTTATCAAGAATCAGTTGACTACATTTATGTGGGTCTGTTTCTGAGCTCCCTATTCTGTTCCGTTGAACTATTTGCCTATTCTTTTGCCAACACTACACTGTCTTAATTACTGCAGCTTAATAGTACGTCTTGAAGTCAGGTAGTGTCAGTCTTCCAACTTTGTTCTTCTCATTCAAAATTGTTGACTTCTGGGTCTTTTGCCTCTCCATATAAACTTTAGAATCAGTTTGTCAATATTCACAAAATAACTTGCTGGGACTTTGATTAGGATTGCACTGAATCTATAGATTAAGTTGGTAAGAACTGACATCTTGACAATATTGAGTCTTCCTGTCCATAAACTTGAAATATCTCTCCATTGATTAAGTTCTTCAACTTTGTTCATCAGAGCTGTACCATTCCCTCCTCTATGTCCTGACCTATTTTGATAGATTTATATCTACGTATGCCAATTTTTGGAGTGGTAATGCAAATGGTATTGTGTCTTTAATTTCAAATTCCACTTGTTCATTGCTAGTATACAGAAAAGCAATTGACTTTTATATATTAACCCTACATTTTGTGAACTTGTTATAATCATTTATTAGTTCCAGGAGGGTTTTTCATGGATTCTTTTGGATTTTCTACATAGACATCATGTCACCTGTGTGCAAAGACAGTTTTATATTTTCCTGCTTAATCTGTAGACCTTTTAATTTTCTTTCTTGTCTTATTGCATTGGCTAGAACTTCCAGTACAATGTCGAAAAGGTGTGGTAAGTGGAGACATCCTTGCCTTGTACCTGATCTTCCTAAGAAAGCCCAAAGTTTCTCACCATTAAGTATGATAGTAGCTGCAGAGTTTTTGTAGATATTCTTTATCATGTTGAGGAAATTCTCTATTCCTAGTTTATTGAGAGTTATTATCATAAATGGGTATTGGATTTTATCAAATGCTTTTTCTGTATCTACTGATATGATCATGTAAGTCTTAATTTTTAATTTGTTGATGTGATGGATTACGTTTATTGAGTTTTGAATGTTGAACCAGCCTTGCATATCTGGAATAAATCCCACTTGGTCACTCTGTATAATTCTTCATATACATTGTTGGATTTGATTTGTTAGTATTTTGTAGAGGGTTTTGCATCTGTGTTCATGAGAGATATTAGTCCATAATTACAGGTCCATTTTCCTATAATGTCATTGTCTGGTTTTGGTATTAGGTTAATTCTGGCCTCATATAATCACCCAGCTACTCTTCATATCTGTTAACTTCCAAAATTTTCAGATTGTATCCTGGGCCTCAAAAATATTTCATGTTGGCACACTGACCACAAATTTCTTAAAGTCAACTACTTTCTAAAACCCTATCTTCTCCATAAAATTACCCTGAACTAAGTGGAATCAAGATGTTAATTTCTCATAGACATGTCTTATTTGTACAAATAGTCACCCTACTCCATTCATGGTGTATTCTACCATACCACATCAAAATCCAATGGATATGTATTATACTTTTGTAAGATATTACAGTAGGGGAAACTGGGTAAGGGTATACAGGGTCCCTCCATATTATTTTTTAAATGTGTATGAATCAACAATTATATTTAAAAATTAAAAGTTTAATTAAAAATGTAATTTCCTTATTTTCTTTCTCTCTTCCTGTATCTCTTTAACTGCATTATCTTTTTATTTATTTTATTTTTTTAAATGTTTATATATTTTTTTGAGAGAGAGAGCAAGCAGTGGAGGGGTAGAGAGAAAGGGAGAGAGAGAATCCCAAGCAGGGTTTGCACTGTCAGTGGAGAGCCTGACGTAGAGCTCATTCCCATGAACTGTGAGATCAAGAGTTGAGTGCTTAACCAACTGAGACACCCAGGCACCCTACATTATCCTTTTAAATAAAGATATAAAATTATATATGTCAAAACAAAATCTTTTCCTCTGACTCTTTACCATGATTTCTCGGCCAAACGTTTTAATTAATTCTCTTTATTTATTGTTGTTTCAGAAAGATAGAGACTACATTTTTAGGGTTAGGGCACACATTAGGTTGTTTAAAAGAAACTGTATAGCATATAATAAACTCCTGGCTCTTTCTCATGCTATATTTGGAACATTAGAACTCCTTTCTAGATTATAAAACAAACACACGGAAAAGCCAACTAAATCCCTCTCTCACTTCCACGTCCTACCCAATCTAGTTCCTTCTCCCATAGAGTTCAGCAGTTCCTGAGGTCAAACTCCTCAGTCACAGCACTTCACAGACTTCAGAGTGCAAAGATCAAAGCTAGACTGACAGTATGAAAACAAAAGCTGCTCATATAGAAAGCTAAGCACAAACAGGAATTCTGGTCACTATATTGAATAAAAATCTGAGAAAATCAAAACAATTCATGCTAACTGTACTTGAAATGCTGGAACCAATGACGCAAAGAAATACTTTTGAACTTCTGATTTTTCTTACTGGCTTTTTGGAGCTAATGTGCTTACTTGAAAATATACTCTTGCTGGAAGACTGCTTTAAATATCAATATATATATTCTTCAATCAATTAAAAGTACTGATTTTCATGGTTACTAAGATCACATCACAATGAAGAATCCCATGATCTATATGGTCACACCTTTATGTTTTTTTAACTTAGTTTTCACCCCCTTTATTAAACTCCAACATTTATTGCACAATCTGGGCCATTGTTCCTCCATAATAAGGTCAGATACTTGAAGTCATATTAGAAAAGTCAGAAAAAAAAGTCAATGACTTTTTTTTCCCCACCTTTTAGAACATTCATTAATAAGGGCATTTCTTGAGGCACATGGCTGGCTCAGTCAGTAGAGCATGCAACTCTTGATCTTGCGGTGGTGAGTTTAAGCTCCACATTGAGTCTTACTTAAAAAATAGCTTAAGGGAACCTGGGTGGCTCAGTCTGCTGTGTCCAACTCTTGATTTCGGCTCAGGTCATAATCTCATGTGATTCGTGGGATCAGGCCCTTGTTTAGTTCTGTGCTGACAGTGTGGATCCTGCTTGTGTTGGGATTCTCTCTCTCTCTCCCTCTCTTTTTGCCCCTCCCTCACTTGTGCTCTGTCTCTCATTAAATAAGCACTGAGAAATAGTTTTAAAAATAAGCGCAGTTCTTATGTGCTAGAGATTATAGTTATGTGATGATACATTTAAAAGTAAAAACACACACGTAAATGGTGCTACCAACCACGATATGACTGCATTAATGTATAATAAGTACTGGCCTCTTTCTCAAGTACTGACAGAGTCATCCCTGGTCACTTTCCCATTTTCCCCAGGAGGGACTTTTCTGTTTTGTCATCTTGGAAAGCATGTAGTCTGCTGTCAGATTGGATTCAGATCTAGATGGGTATGGAACTGATATATCAATAGGCTAGAATGTGAAAATTCTTTGTTTGGGTGGGAAATCTCTTATCTTTGCTTGTTCAAAAAACTTCAGCTCAAAAAATGAGGGATTTTTAAAAAATCCTTGTATTACAGTTTTATGATGGAAGCTCTCCACAGTGTTGTTACATTTATAAGCACCTCATAAGCTCCATTTTAGGGCATCAGTTTCTCTAATTTTTATTATCTATATTTGAGATCTAAACTTGCTGGGACAAGTGAAGGGATAAATGAATGCATTTTCCAGTACAGTGCAGGGCTTGGAATGCCTAGAATTGAAAAGAGAGAGAGAGAGAGAGAGAGATGTGATGCACAGATCTGTTTCAATATCTGGGAACGTTATCCCTTCAGCCTGGGTAATGTGATCTTGTGCTCATCGTCTCACTTCTCAGAACTGAATTGCATAAGCCAATATTTTAATTTGATTTTATTTGTTATTTTATTTGTGAAAACCAGCGACAAAATTTCCATGGCTGTAATTATTATAATGATGCCATGAACCTCGCGGATGGCATGCCGGAGATGTTGGGGCAGCTTTACTCAGGCATAGATCAATACAGCTGTGCAAATCAGTTCAGGGGCATACATCTTGGACTCCAAAGACCAAATAGTGCTGAGTCAGAAAGAAAACACATATTGGGGAAATAAATATTTATTATATAAATAAACACTTATTTCAGGCACTTTGGATACAGACAAGGTTAGTGGTTACATGAGTTAATTAATTAATTTTAGGCCATTTGGAATATATAAACACATGTGAAACTCATACTTGCCCTTAAAGACTAGGATCCCTAGTTAGAGGTGACAAGACTCATAGCTATGAAAAGATAATGCATAATGCAAAGCAATAATTGATAAGTGCAGACAATAAGTGCTGTTGGAGTTCACAGAAGGGACAGATCACTTTCAGACAGATTAACGAGGCACTACTTCATGGCAAATGTGATATTTTAGTTGAATATGCAAATTAAAAGATTAAATGTTTGTCAAGCATCTATTGCGTACAATGCCCTCTGCTGAGCTCTGCATGGGAATCAAGGAAATTTATATCATAGTCCAGCCTTAGAAGAGTTTATAACCTGATCAAGAAAATGACTTCTAAACACATAAAAGGCCAAATAACAATCAAAGATATATTTCAAGGCAGTGCTGGAAGTGATCACGACAGAAGGCGGTTTGTGATTAGTTATGCTAATTAGTTATGCAGCAAACAATTGCTTTAGACATTAGCGAGAGATACTCATTTTCCTGACCTTTTAACAGCATTTGACATAATAATTTCCTTTTTCTGTCAATTACAACTCCACATGCACCTGGTTTCCCCCTACTACTCCAACTTCTCTAAACACCAAAGTAGATCAAGGCTCAGGCTTTGGGCCTCTTCTGTCTTTTGTTGACATTCACTCCATTGAGGATCTGATCTGGTTTCATGCCTTTAAATCCTATCTATATGCTAATGGTTGACAAATGTTTATCTCCACCCTAGACATCTTCTCTGAAAGCTTGCTTTGCTTATATCCAACTCCCCAGTCAAATCTCTATGTGATCATCTCCAAGGCATCTCCAGTTTAACCTTAGTCCAAATCAGATCTCCTAATTTTCCCTTTCAGATTTACTCCTTTACAGTCTTTCTCACCTTAGTAAATGGAAGCTCTGTTCTTCCAGATGTTTAGGCAAAAAACCCTAGTGTCATCCTGGAATTTTCTTTCTCTTAAAACCCATATTGGATCTACCAGCAAATTCTATTAGCTCTGCTTTCCAAATTTATCCAGAATTAGACCACTTCTCACCTTCTCCATTACTTTCACTTGGATTCAAGAACCCATCAATAACCACCTAGATTATTACATCTGCCTCATGACCCATCTCTCTTTTTCCATTCTTGTCTCAACCAAGCAGCCAGTGTGATTCTTCAGTCAGATCATGTCCCTTTTCCTCTCAAAACCTTCCAATGGCTTCTCATCTCATTCTTATTAAACCTCACATTCTTATGATGACCTACGATGTTGTACATAAGGTAATTCCTCATTCTCTCTGACGTCACCTATTTCTACATTCTGGCCTTCTCTGTGTTCAGTGAACAAGCCAGGAACACCACTGTTTCAAGCTCTTGCTGTTTTCTTTGCCTTGAATGTCCTTCCCGTAGAAAACTCGATGGCTTGCTCTTTCATTGCCATCAAGTCTTCACTCAGTAACACATTCCTTGACCTCCACTTCACTCTGTCTTACACTGGGTTCCCTCAGAAGCAGATCCAGATAAAAGGCATTTTAGAGCAAGTCATTTATTTGAGAGATGATCCCCTGGAAGAGCAGTCAAGGAATAGGAAAATGAGACAGAGAAGGAAAAGAAGACAATCTAGAGTACATTCAGGATCAGATTGCCTCTGTAACCCACTGAGGCTCGTATCCCACTGGGGGCTCTAGGGCACTGTACAAAACACACCTCAGAGTTGTGCCATGTGAAGGGTATTGATCCACCAATTCCTGTTAAACAACGTTTGAGGGATGCTTCTGAGAGTGTTCATTCCAGACACCCTGGACTTCCTTGTGTGTAGACAGGCAGAGAAAGCCTTTAGATAGAGAATCAAAGAAACTAACAGTAGGAAGCCCTTCAAATGTGTAAAGGAACACTAGGATAAGGGGATTTGGGTGAGACATTCCCAGGGCTATAGCTTCCCCCAAATTCCTTATTTCCTTTTCTCTGCTTTATGTTATGCCAATAGCATTTAACTCTATTTGCATGTGTATATTTAACTTATTTTTCTCATTTTCCTGTCTCCTTTATGAGGCATCGATTTTGGTCTCATTTGCTCCTTACCATATTCCCCAACACCTAATACAGTGACTGGGACATGAACAGAAATAATCCCTTATTGATTGTTCATGAACGACTTCAGGGTGGGTGAATGGTCTAGAACATCCACGGAGAAGGGATAGAATCTGTACCAAATAAACACTGGTTAGGCAAAGGCATGGTCAGGAGAGCAGTACAAGAGACCATGAGTGGAGAGCTGCAGGCACAGAAGTTGTAAGTGAGCTAGCATGTGACAAGTGTGAGGAGAAGCCATTCCTTTTGATTGGAGCAGATGGTTCTTATAAAATAACAATATTGGAGTAAGGCAAGGTAGGTCTTGGCCAGACAAAACTGTCAGTCTGAGGAATTTGGGGTCTTTTCTGTAGGCAACTGCGGAGAACTGAATGTTTTAAAGGAGGGGAGTTAATCATTGTGTTGTAAACCTCATTAAACTTATGTTTATAGAAAGACTGAAAGTACTAGGAAAGCTGATTTGGGGAACCAGGAACAAAGAAAAGCTTAGAAGCCTTTTCAGAGGCACAAAATGGGACCCAACAGAGTTTTATGGAGTCACCAAAAAAAGGCTCATGGAGTGCTGGAGATTGTGTGGTTAAACTATTGCTATCTAAGGTCCAGGTGACACAGGAGTGAACTTGTCATGACCCTCGGGTTTGGAGTCTGGAACCTGGTGGTTCTGTTACTACATGCAGTGCCAAACACCTGCCCCTGTGTTTTGACAATATAACTCAAGTGTTTATTCTATATGTTTTTAAAGAAATACTAAAGAGTCACAAAATTTACTCTTCAGCTCAGAAGGGCTATTCCTAGCAGTACTATTTGTCCTCTGAGCATTTCATATAACCTTCTAAGTAGGAAATAAGAGCAAACCTGAAGACCACCTCCAACCCCAAATGACTTCTTTTCTGCCTGTCCCTGTGTCAAGGCAGATAAGAGAAACAAAGCCAGGGACCCTTGGTCAACTATCCACTTTTATCCAAGGATATCAATATAAGCAATTTACTTTTGTATTAGTAGTCAAAACAAAGTTTGAAAAGAACTTCTCAATCCTCTTCCTTTCTCAGAAGCCTCAGGAATTTCTTAAGTTGGACCACAGTCTCTGGTCTGGCCTTAACTCACCTCTGTTGGCTCTGCTTTTCCTCTTGCACCAGCTGAGTGAGATGTCTGTCCCAGAATCCCAGTGACTTTCAGCAAAGGGACTGACATCTCTGCACTGACATAGGTCTGTCCACATTATGTCTTCTGTCCTTGGATGTTTCCAGGCAGTTTTTGGGTAAATTGGGCATTTAGCTGCAAGATTAGTTAAGACTTGCTGTCTAGCAATGATATTGATTCAATTTGTAGTTCGACTCAATTAGCCAGTTTAGAATCTAGTTTCACAGCAGGAAATTTCACACATACAAATCAGTAGTTTTGAGAAACCTGATGAAATAATGGCTAGTTTACTCTGAAAACCTTTGTAATCTAGAAGCCAACTGTCTGAGTAAATGCCCTAGTAATTAGATAATTATCCTAACCCTGTGGTTGCCAGGGCCTTCTGCCAACATCCTCTTCTCCACTTGCTACAATTTCTGTCTCACAAGCCTTTCCTTCTCCTTGTCTCATTAAAAAATAAAACAAGATCTGGTTCTTTCCTCTCAGAATGTCCCCACTGTGTTTCCACTTATTATAGATTTTTATAAATTTTCAGCTTTCCTCCATGCTCCTCTTACTTTTTCAATTAGTCTTAATATTGTTGCACTTATAGGCTCAAAGATTAATAATGGGGCAAACTAATTTAGGGAACACACCTAGGCCTCCCCATAATGCTATGCATGGAAATGCCTTACAGAAGGGGTAGATGGGATCAAGGTTCTGTTAGACTGAGCCAGATGATATCCAAGGTAGATTTCCCCAGTATGAATTCTAATTAAGGGCCCAGTTTGGGGCCCTGTGTTGAACTTAGATTTACTGCCAAGCCACACTAAATAGAAACACTGAAATCTTTTCCAGAAACCATTTCCAGAGAAGCATTTGATTGATGGCAATCATTGTACCCTCAAAATCAATGCTTTATTGTCTTCCTTCTTCTATAATTGGTGTGTGTGTGTGTGTGTGTGTGTGTGTGTATAACTTTAAAGTTGTGTGATTTTGATCATCAAATTAGAAGCCTAAAACACATATTCCTAAATTGAGGTCAGGACAATAATATCCAATTGAGGGCTTTTAATCCATTGGTTATTAGAAGAAAACCAATGTTCATAATTGCTTCTATAATTTGCCAGGACTTATTAAAAAGCCTTAAGAAATATTAATAACTTCATGGGACTCCTGAGTGGCTCAGTCGGTTGAGCGCCTGACTTTTGATTTTAGCTCAGGTCATGATCCCAGGGTCATGGGATCGAGCTATATGTCGGGTTTTGCACAAAGTATGGACACTGCTTGGGATTCTCTCTCCCTCTCTCTCTTCATCTGCCTTCACCCCTGCTCACACTCTCTCTTTCTCTTTCTTTAAAAAAAAAAAGAAAGAAAAGAAGAAAGATCAGAACTGATATTACAATATCAGAATATCAGAAACTACTGAACTTCAGTTCAGTAGTTATGAAATTTATCACATGGAAATAATCATGTGTAAACCAGGTTTTAGCCAAGAGAGCTGCTTATAAGAGTGAAAATGACATTCTATTTAGATTTCAGAGATTTAGTGACTGGGTACATAAACTAAAGTGTTTCTACATAATATTGACATTAAAAATGGTGCAACCATTTTTGGAAAATTAATGACATGAAAAAATGTTCATGTTATGCTAAGTTAAAAAAACAAATTTTAAAACATTATTTGAAATATATAAATTTTTTGTACAGTTGCATACACTCAGAGAAAAACAATTTGGCAGGACATACTTCAGAATATCAGTGGTTATTGCTGTGTGGTAGAATTACGGGTAATTGTATTTTCTTTCTTTTGTTTATCTGCCCATCTTTAATTTTCTACAATGAACATGAACTAATTTTATAATAATAGTTTTTTTTTAAGAGTTTGCTCCTAAACTTCTTTTCAATTTTCACTTTTAAAGGTGTCTGTGGTTGGAGGTCTGTGTGTATGATACCTAAGCATGGTTAGTTCTTCTTCCCTGTGGATTAAGACTGAGTGTCCCAGGGCTCATTAAACAGAAAACAATAAACAGGCATTTCCCAAGTGTAAACTAAGGAAACTTGGCCTCCTTCAGCAAATTTTCAGGTAACTGAGCACAACAGTTTGTCTTTGTAGATAAAATTAAGTCAAAAGTTATGAAATATCCATTTAAGTGATATTTTAAACAACCAAATTAGATAATTTTGCTTTTTATTCAAACCACTTTTGATCTTCATATACTCTACTTGTTATTCAGAGCCCAGTAGATTGATTGCAAGGAACATTTATTGATGGCTCCCACAGAGTAAATAGGTCATCTTAAACGTAGTGATTAAATTCAATTTAAATTATCAAACATTTATTGAGTAACTAGGGATGGGCCCAGTAGTATATTAGATACAGTGGGGGTATTCAAATAACTCACAAAGACAAATGTCCTGGAGGAACTCACAGTTTTGACACAGAGACAGATAAATTAATAAATATCCCTGATATATATAGTGGGTTTCAGCATAAGCATTGAGTAATACAAAGCAAGAGTCATGGGAGCAAGAAGAGGGAGAGGTTAATTCTAATCAAGGGAACAGGAAAGTTTTCTTAAGAAGAAGTGAGATTTTTGGCTAGAAATAAATAAAAGTGTATTCGTTCCCTCTTAGTTACAAGTAACAAATAAAATTCAACCTAGCTTAAATAAAAAGACAATTTATTAGCTTCTGTAATAAGGACGTCTTGCCTTAAGCAAGGTAGATCCAGGCTTAGCTCTACCCTCTATATGGCGTTATGGCAATGAAACTCTCCACAAAGATGACTGCCGAAGATAGAAACTTACATACTTAGCGCTTACAATCCAGGCCCTTGTCTTCACTAAAAATCAGGGAAGATCCTCATTGGCTCTACTTGGGAACCTGACCAGCCTGGGCCAATCACTGTGGCCAGCTAGGTCATGTGCCCACCTTTTGGGGAGTGGGGAAGGAGGCAGGGCGCCGTGACTTGACAATTCCGCCAGATCAGACAGATTTGGGGAGCGGTGGCTTCCCCCCAGAAAGCTACAGAAAGGAGAGGGATGGGCACAACTACTGGACAAACACAGTCATTGCCATCTTCATTTCAGACAAGTAGAATGTTGTAAGGTAATAGGAGGACAAAGCATCTGTGAGCGAAAGGAAGAGCTCAGACTAGGCCGTGAATGCAGGACAATGCAAGAAATGCTTCAAACACAGTGCGTTTAAAGTGCTTGTGTGGTACAAAGTAACTCCACACCAGTGACTGTAGTCACTGGATTGATGAAACGTTGTAAGTGTGTTTTCCTTTACTTAGATATTTATACCTGGGAAGTTTTGCATACACAGAACTGTAAGGTCAGCGTTATTTAAGTGTAATGAGAGCTTGGCACGTGAAGTATATCCTGTGATGAATACGTTTGTAAAGCAAAGAATTAAACCAGAAACACTAACCTTTAATTTTTCTGTTTTGTACATTCGAATTTTTATGTATTGACTTTGCTTACGATAATGTATACTTTAGACTAAATCTTTTTTTCCAAAAAACAAATTTTTAATCCATTTAAAATATAACTCAAGCTTTTAGAGCATTGCCTGTTTCTAGTAAATGATTAATAAATGTATAAAAATGCTTCCTTGAATTTATATCAATAATTATAAAGTCATCTACCAGTTTTAAAAGCCTATTTGGATCAGATATTTGTTTGTTCCTTGGCAAAGCAATGACTGAATGTGAATTTAATTTATGATTCACAGAATCCCCATGGGCCCATGGTGATCCAGACTATTGAAACCAGGCCAATTGATGTTTTAATCCTTTCTGTCCTTCAAAAAGAAATGAAATTAAATTCTATATTTTTGTTACTTAGTATTTGCTACGTTGGGCTAAGATTATAGATAGAATATAGAATTAAATCCTTGCAAAAATGAATTTAAAATCTAAATTAGACAGATAGAATTCTGACCTTGAGAAATAAATTGCAGAAGTGACAACTTAGTGAAAAACTCAGGAACAAATAAAAAAATCCAGAGATGACAAGATATTCTGTCAGCATTTGCTGGTAATGGACTAAAAAGTATAGGATTAAAAGATGAATTTCCAGTTCCAACTCTGTTCTGAACTTCATAATTTTGAGCATGGTAACTCTCTTCACTCCACATAAGCTTTGCTCACTTCAAACTAATTCATATCTTACAGAGAAGTTGCAATGATCTATGAAATAATAAATACAAAACATTTAAACTTTTCAGAAGAAAGTTTTCACAACAAAATGAAATAATAATAGGGTGCACTGTATCCATTACATCTGACCTTTCATCATATAAAGCAAGTAAATTGGGAATGAAATTTTATGTTAGAAGGATTCATTTCAAAATACGATTTTAAGAAATGTTCAGTGGTACATCTAAAGGGAACCAATCTAGGGACACATGGGTGGCTCAGTCAGCTGAGCCTCAGACTTCGGCTCAGATCATGTTCTCACAGTTTGTGAGTTTGAGCCCTGCATGAGGCTTGCTGCTGTCAGTGCAGAGCCCACGCTGGATCCTCAGTCCCCCTCTCTCTCTGTCCCTCCCCTGTTCACACTCTCTCCCTCTCTCGCTCTCAAAAACAAATAAGCATTTAAATAATTTTTTAAAAAATAAAGTGACCCAATATACAAAAGTTTAATTCATATACAACTTTTAGAAAACATATTTTGCACTATGCAGAGTTACCCCATTTCTATTAAATTAATACCCAATGCATAAAGCAATTCCTTAGAATAAAAAATATGTTAAATCAGTGGTACCCAGAAATATGTGACATTTTTAGCCATGTAAAATTCTCATTTACAGAAAGAGTCATGTAACTGTTGCCTACCTTTTAGATATTTTGCTTAATATTAAACACATTTTGTAAAATAGAAATTGAAAATCCTAAGTGTCCAAAGATTTCAGGCAGAAGAGCCATATGTGCCCAATCCTATTAAAAGGAGTACTTAAAGGAACATTTTATGAGATACTTAGATATCTCAAGAGCTAATAATGACTGCAATGTAATCATGGAAATACAGATTTTTTAAATACATAAAAAACTTAAATTTGAAAATTTAAATATAAAGTTAACAATTAAAATATTGAAATAAACCCACTACATAGAATCACATGGAATTTGCTTACACATGAGGCCAGGAGTTTTCTTGAAGACAAGACTGATGATAGGAAGGTGAAGAATTTCCCATGAAGGTTGGGAGGAATGTGGACAGCTAGATGATATTGCATAAGAAATAACTGATGTAGTCACCAAATTTTAAACAAGGTAGAATGTGAAGCAATGCTTCCATGTTCAATAATAGAATATCTGTATCAAAATAATATCTATCTCTGGTATGGAGAATAACAGATGAGTCAACATCAAAGAAGGATGAGTAAAAAAGATGAGCAGCCTGTCTCCCTCCTCCCCTCCTCCACCATAGACCTAGCAAGCACATCTAGAGAAACCAATGCTGAGAGCCTGAGAAAACAGCTGCAGTGTTGACTTCCATCTCCAGAATTCCTCCACATCTGCCTCTTACTCTATACCCCTTGTCCCCAATTTCCCTAAGTTTCTTGGCTTCCTTTTTTGATACTTAGTTGAACACCCTGTCTCTTTCATCCCTAATTTGCTGACCTGGTTTTGAACCAGCAACTCTGCTTTCTACCTTTGAAGCTCTTCCATGACTTACTTGATGATTGATGACTGGATTGCCCACCTATGACCTCATGTACTCCTACTCCTACTCCTCCTATTCCCTATAGGAGTCCAGTGAAGCCTGTATCAATCTGTTCATGAGTCAATTAGATGCTATTTAATTATGAAAGGAGATCAGACTTAAACTCAAGAGAAAGATTTAGGGTAAGATCCAGCAATATCAGGGCACAGATCTCACCAAATTCTACTAGATAGCTTAGGATGGTTGGTCATTCCTCTACTAATCATCCAATGCCTATGTCAGGGTTTGGTTTCTATTACAATTCTTGATACATAGAAGACCCTCAGGAAATATTTAATGAAGGAGAGATGAATGAATAAATAAAATATTATAAGCAACAGCTCTCAGATCTAGGACAAAATATGATGAATCTTTAATTAGTAGAACATGTTTGGTGAAATTTTCATTCACATTTCTTTTAAGAAAAAAAGCAGGAAGCAATTCAGCACATCCACTTGTCATCGCTTTTAGAACATCTGTGGTTTTAGAACAGCTTTGAAAATAGTTACTTGCCTAGAGTAAGGTCTGACTTCTGCTGTATAAGCATTAAAGTGTTCTAAATTCATACACACTGGTACATACCCTCATTGATGGCAGTTAATAAAAATACTGATTAGGTGGCTTACATCTTCTTCCTACTCTGGTTCTTATAGGAATATGTACATGTACATACAACTCATTAAAATTTGGTCAAAATAAAGAAAAAGGCAGAGGTAACAGATGCACCATCCTTTTTTTTTTTTTTTTTTTTGCATGAAGAACTGCACATTTACTCTAGAAATCCCAAATAAGAATGTTTATAGAAATGGTTGATGGAAGCAGCATGGGCTAATATATAAAATGCTTACTGTTTAGCAGGAGAAAACGTCCTAAATACAGTGCGTCTCTTTCCGTCAGCCAGTGCTCAGTGTTTGTGTTTCTTCAGATTGATCGGCTGGACGTGGACAGCTTGTTTAGCAACATTGAGTCCGTGCATCAGATATCAGCCAAGCTGCTGTCATTGTTGGAAGAGGCCACAACAGACGTGGAACCGGCCATGCAAGTAATCGGTATGTTTATTCTCTTCTCGAGTTCTACATACAACAGGAAATAATATTTTAATAACCTCCCTTTGCTTTGGTTTTATGTTTCTGACTCACTAAGCTTCCCAGGAGATGTATAAATGCTAAACCCATCTTCAGGCTCATTGTAATTACACAAACTCTGTATTTATCTTCAAATGGGTTTATATCCATTTGCTGAAGTCCCACAGTAGCAGTAAGCACACCATTTGCTTTTTAATTTTCAATCTTTCAACCTCTTTGCCTTCCAGATGTTCTCTCATTTTGCTTTATGGCTAACACTTACTTGATCCTTAAAGAATTAAATATTTAAATACTTTAATAGCTTTAATGATTTTATTCACCATGTTTTTCAGATTTTATGCCTATGAATCCATTGACTCTGGGATTGTACAATTTTTTTTGTGTTAAGGGATTTTATTATGTATAAAACACACAAGTTCTACTTTCCCATGCTTTTCCTTTTTACTCTATATTATTTGCTTTCCAAATAGAGTTTTACTTTCAGTCATAGATTATTTTCTTACCCTGGTAAGATTTGTCATTGAAAAAGCATTGAGCCAAGTTTTTATTCCCCTCATTTCTTGGGAGTCGCAAAGGGAACACCATGTTCTGAACTTTTTGAAGGCAGTGCGCACATCTGAGAGATCATACACATAGTACTATGGAGCCTAAGACTTCTTTAACAATTTTTAAAATTATTTTTCTATTTTAAACATAGCATGCAATGTATGTTCACTACAGAATTATTGAAAGATACCAGGAGTACAAGAATAAAACACTCCTCCAATGCCACTATCTTCCCTCTAAGTAACCACTGTTAGCAGTTTGATGTGGATCCTTTCTGTTAGACATATACAGAGACACAAACACATACTCACACCTTATATCTTTATTCATAATGTCTTTGCTAATGGAAATAAGGGTTATAAAAGATGAAATTGATCTTGTTTAGTATTTACAGAAGACTCAAAGTTTAATAACCCAGGCCGATATTATGCAAAGGTGAATCAACCTTTGTAGTGTTTTACACTACAGACCAAAAGGTCAGCTTTCTCAAAAAAGATTCTCCCACTGATAGGTTTACATTTAATCCTTACTTGTGATTGGATGTCCCTATTATGTACTGAATGTTTGTGTTCCCCAAAATTTAGATGCTGAATCCTTAACCCTCAATGTAATGGTATTTGGAGGTGAGGCCTTTGGGAGGTAATTTAGGCTTAGATGAATCATGGGTCCCCCCACGATGGGATTAGTGTCCTTATAAGGAAAGAAAGAGACACCAAAGCCCCCTCTCTCCTTCTTCACGGTGTGAGGACACAAGAAGGCAGCTATCTGCAAGCCAGGAAGGAGGTCTCCACTAGGAAATAAATCTGCTGGCACCTTGATCTTGGACTTCTCAGACTCCAGAACTGTAAGAAATACAAGTCAGTTGTTTAAGCCCTTCCTATCCCCAGTCTATCGAATTTTGTTATGGCCGCCCAAGCTGCCTAACAGTCTCCATTAAGTTGTAAATATATTTTCTAAAGAAAGGACTCTACTCATTATTATTTTAGTGTGGATTCATTGGCCATTCATTTATTAATTCACTCAGTGAATAGTTATTAAGTAGCAGCATGTTCAAAGGTACTGTGTGGCATTGCTGAGTATCAAAAGATGAAAAAGGTCATCTCTGTCCTTCAAGAGTTTGCCACTGAAAAGCTCCTTAAATTGAAGGTGTTTGTATAATACACCACCAGACTATTTCCACACTACTGCAGAACTTCAGGGGATAAAAAGAGTATTTCTAGATGGGGAATCACAAAAGGATTCTTGAAGATGTTACTTGGACTTACAGTTACAGGTCAGATTTCAACAAGTGAGGTCCAGGTCCGGAAGACTAAGTAGAAGCAACATCATGAACAAAAGCATGGACAGCAAATGCCAAATGCCAAGCATTTTTAGGAAATGGTGAGAGATCAAGCCAAGCAGGAGTGAAGGATTCATGGAAGGAAGGAGTAAGAAATGAATCTGTCAGTGTAGAATAGGGGCAGACTATACTTGGAATCAAATTTGGAATTTACACTGCAGTTACTGACAAGTAAAAGATTTTTTCAGCAAGGGTGTGATTAGACATACAAGTTTCTGGAGAAAGAAAACTATGGTAAGTATGAAGAGAATGGATAGTAGGAGAAAATGAGTCCTGGACCTGTAATTAGGTTGTTATAAATAATTCAGGTGTGTGATAACAATTTTACCACTTCTAGGCTAAAGTGGATATATACAGTGAGAATAAAAACTGGGGGTCTGATTTAAGAGAAATATCAGATAAAACATAAACAAGATTTAGGGGTTGATTGCATGTGCTGGAGTCAAAGACAATTTCAGGTTTAAAGAGAGAAGTATCCTGATTTACCTAGAACATCTTGGGTTTAGCCTTCTGTTCTAGCATTCAGTCCAGTTTAGCATTTGTCCTGGATTTTCTCCTTTTTAAGGAGGACCATAATTAATAGCTGCACTACAAGAGATTTGGTAAGACATCTGCATTTTACTTCAATTTCTAACCAGTCTGTCCTAACAGAATATAAGAGGCAGGTGCACTTGACATAGTTCTCACTATAACCCAGGCTAAACTCTGAAAGACAGCCCCTCTCTCCTTTCCCAACTATATGAAGTGTAGCATGTACACCATTGGCTGATAAAAAGATGGCATTTGGATATGAGCAGCTGGTAACATGTTCTGGTGGTGGCGGGAGGTGTACCTGATGCTACAGATCCTGCTGTCCACTGGGTATAGCACCTAGTATGTCATAGCCCATGATGGGTGGTCCACAATGGGTGGCCCATGCCATGACCTGTGAGAGGCATGAAGCCACTAGGATAATAGTCAGTGGGTTGTAGTGAAACATGTAGGGAATTAAAGATTTGTGGGAAGTAGAGGCTTAGCAGTCCTGCTACAGAGGTATCCAGATATTGTTGCTACAATAGTTTGGTAATTTATCTTATGATACGAATCCATAACTTTTTAATTATCAGGTTATGCTTATTTTATTTTGCAATAAACCCTTTCAGAAGCAAGCATTTAATCTATGCATATTTAATAAAAATTAAGTATTGATCTTCTGTTTCTCAAGAAAGTCGATGATGAACCCATAACACACAGGATACTTACCATCCACCATGGGGTCCTAAATGCTATTGCTGACCATAAGACAATCAGAAGACAGAAATCTGAAGAAATGGCAACATCTATATCAAAAGTTAGTTATTGTTTTAAGAAGCTTGTGCCCATTATTTTATTTGAAAAATTTTTTAATGTTTATTTATTTTTGAGAAAGAGAGAGACAGAGCACCAGTGGGGGAGGGGCAGAGATAAAGGGAGACAGAATCTGAAGCAAGCTCCAGGCTCTGGGTTGTCAGCACAGATGCAGGGCTCGAACTCACAAATGGTGAGATTAGGACCTGAGTTGAGATAGGACACTTAACCAACTGAGCCACACAGGTGCCCTTGTGCCCGTTATTTTAAAACCTTGACATTTGGCATTTGCTGACCATGCTTCTGTTCATGCTCCTACTTCACTTGGATACTTCTTAACCTCCTTCCCACTTGTTGAAATCTTACCTATATTTTTAAAGCCCAAGCGCATGTGGTTTAATACTTGCAGCTGCAGAAAGTGAGTTTCTGTAGCATTATATGCAACAGGGCTTCATTAGGTCAAGTGACAGTTCTCCTAAGTTAATTTCTCTCATTTTTAATTCTGAGTTTCCTTGGGCCTGTAACAAATGTAAAGCAATGATTATTAATGAATTGACACAAATAGAATCAGAGTTTACAAACAGTTAAATTATGACACTTTTGTAACAGTGTGAGCAGATAAGTTAAAGTTTAAAAAAATCAATTAATTCCAATAATGATTTAAAAATGTTTAACCAATTCACAGAACTGAAGAAAAGCTTTTGGAAGTTTATCGTGTCAAAGGTGAATTTTCTGACCTTATTGTAAATGCTCCTGTTATTTTAAAAAGTGAACTAGGGAATCAAATGATAATATGAATGCATATTTGGGGGAGCACAGCAACTCAGGAAAATAATGTTTTTACCAATGTAAGAAATCTACGGAGCAGAAATTTACTTAAGATTGATCATGGTGATTACGTATAAAAGCTGTGATATTCTGTAAATTGAAATGATAACTGGTCAAAATTCACACATAGTTTATATATACAAAGTTAGAGTAAGCTACATACAATATTTGGAGGATAAAGTTGATGTTACTTTAAAAAAACAATCTTATGCATGTCAGTAACACTTTATTTGCTTCTAGTGTCACTAATCAATGTTTAGAAATAGACTTCTGTTTCATTAGAAGTCTTCAGTTAAAATATTTAACAAAAAAGGGGGGGAAGTAACATTAGCTTTTTAATCTTTAAAATTATAATTATTGAGCACAAAATTGCAAATGGGAAGACATTGAAATTTAGCCCTACTAAAACAAGGAATTAGCTTTAAAAATGAGAGTTTCTATTGTGTAAAAGATTTCATTTTAAAACTCTATAGTTCTATTTTAGAAAACTTGACTTATGGAAAGAAGTTTTGATGTAGTTCCTATTAAATAGGATAAAGTTATATCCTGTACCAGATTTTATAAGATCTATATTTGGAAAAAATATTAAAAAATCATGAATAGAAACAACTTATTTGGTAAGCTTATTTTGCAAAAATAAAGAAAAGAATCCAAATGGAGGCTAAAAGACAGTACTTGTGAAAATGTTTCAGCTCAAATATTTATATATTTCAATATAAAGAGATATGTAATAAGAATTTTAATATTTTCCATTTAGCAGAATTTTCTTTAAGCTTATTAAGTGCCTCTGTGCTTATGGAAGAGTATTTTCCCAATTAAAAAAAATCATGGCCTACGTATTTGAGCAACAACATATATAATGATAGTATTGGATTTTAACCCATAGAATAAAATAAATATTGAGTTCATACTGATATAAATAAATGAGGAGAAAGGAAAGGTCTTTCTTACAGTAGATTTCAATAATATAGAAGGAAAGAGGAAAATCAAAAACCACCATTAGACAAACACTACAGTCATTATTGTTGCAGACAAAATCCACTGATCAGTGCTTGATTTAGTGGGTGAAAGTTTGAAGAGAAATATACTTTTCATAGTTTCAAAATTTCTTCTAAGTGATTATTAACCTTAAAAGGAAAGATGGTAACTTTACAGTGAGAAACCAGGCAGAAACCATCTAATTCAAATGATCAAGGTCAACGATACCAGGAAATAACATGCATTCACATTATAAACCTATAGTACAATGCACTGAGGGGGACACAACTTCATACCTGTAATACTTTTGCCCAAAATATGTGCGATTATATTCATTCATGAGAAAACATTAGATATTAGCAAACTCACATAAGGGACACTTGACAAAGTAATGGATTGATATTCTTCTAAAATGTCAAATTCGTTAAAGAAAAGGTAAGACTGAGGAACTGCTGTAATTTAAGACTGCAGAAGACTAAGGAGGAGTAACAAATAAGTGCAAGTGGAAGCCTGGATAGATTCTAGAACAGTAAAAGAACGTAGTGTTGACATTCAAATATGGTACTGTGTTTAGTTAATAGTACTAGAGCAAACCTCATTTCCTTTTCTGACAATTGTACCATGGGTATCCACGATGTTAACCCTGGGGGAGCTGAGTGAGGGACATCTGGAAACTACCTGTACTATTTTTGCAATTTTCTGTTAAGTATAAAATTAGTAAATAAAAAGCTAAAAATACTATGGTTTATAGAGAAAGCACAATTGAACGTATTCACAATTTCATTTACCAATCATAAATTGAAACTTTGAGGATGATTATAGAAAAATAGATTAAAAAATTAAAACAGTAAGGCCATATTTAGTTATTTTAATGTAATTTATTGTCAAATTGGCTTCCATACAACACCCAGTGCTCACCCAGTAAGTGCCCTCTTGAATGCCCATCACCCACTTTCCCCTCTCTCCTGCCCCCCATCAACCCTTAGTTTGTTCTCAGTATTTAAGAGTCTCTTAGTAAGGCCATATTTTAAAAAGAGAGAGTTGAAGTCATATTTTAATTGCCCTACTCTTTACATCTGGGTTAGCATTATGGCTTGCTTTGACCAAAAAATGTGGTAAAATGATGTTCTACAACTGCCTTGTGACATCCACCCTCTGCTCAGGGACAGAGAAGGCTCAAACTACCCAATCTTTTCAATCAACACAGTCAAGGCCTTGGACATGTGAGTATGGCCTCCTCAGCCAGCTGGCCCCTGGTTACAGATTACAAACACATGAATAAACCCCATCAACAACACCTGGAGACAAGCCATCCCAGCTGAGTCTCACTCAAATTGTCAATACAGAGAGAATTGAGCAAACAATGTTGTTTTAAGCCTTTAAATTTTGGGGTGACTTTTTTTTTTCTGCAGCAATAGCTAACACATTCAGAAACAGAGATTAATTCAAGTTAGATGAAGAAAAGCTTCATATGGAAATTGGATTTTGAGCTTGGATTTGAAGGATTCAGAAAGGTGGAGATTAAAGCAAATGACTTTCTAAATGACAAGTGGCATAGAGGGCCCAAGGCAGGAGAGTATAGGAAATTCTCATAAAGGACAGCAATCTAATGTGTCTGGAGAATGGTGCCAAGGAAGCCCTCCATGACTCATACAAAGTAGCCGTGTCAATACAGAGCTCACTGGCAACTTCTACCCCATGCCACCACTGGCAATTTCTATCACTAAATCTTTCACCAAAGCTCTTACATTTCACAGGATAACCTGATTTTTGGTGAGATGTTTCCAAAATCACATTACCACAAAATGCAAAGCACAGGTATCCTATTTCTCTGTCCTTAGATGGCACAAATGAGAAGTTGTGATTCACGGCTCTAGTGCCAAAGGGAAACTTTCCAGATACCTAGATAAACCAGGAGGAGGATTTTACTCAGTAATAACCTTGGGGTTTGGATGAGGTTCAAGTTTAACACAGAGGCATATGTTTGTAGATAGAATGCTCTGGGGAATTGTCTGGACTATCATGCCAAGATAGAAACTGGATTTTAAAATCTTGACTTCAGCAGGCTGTCTAAATAGGAAATGGGTTCTATATCTTTATAGACGGGAAAATGAGATGTGGCTCTTGTTTCCACTTAAAATGAAGATTACTCTGTAATAATTTAATAAAACAGTGAGCAAAGACAAAACAAGTAAAATGATAGAGTTTAAGAACACAGGGCTTCAATATCAGGTTGACTTGATGTACATCCTGGCTCATCCAATTACTGAATGTTCAATTTCTTAGGCAAGTTACAAAATCTCACTGAACTTCAGTTTCTCATGTGGAAATTTGAAGTAATAATACCCACCTCATGGAGTATTTGTGAAGACTAAGTAAAATCATGTATAAATAATGATGGCCCAGCGCCTATTCTTAATAAATATCCAATACATGATATTACTAACTTGTTAAACTAAGAATATTAAATTTACCCATCTATTTACCAAGTTTGATTTCTTGCATATGTAACCATTGAATAAAATGTGATTTTTCCCCCAGAGGTCCTGATCATGTTTTTCAAACAATCAGATTCACTGGATATGTGTAGCTTCTAGATGCTCCCAATATCTACACATCTTGATGATTCATAGATCTAATAAGGAAACACGTTTTCTTCCACAAAGCATAATTTAACACATCAAGTATCATTTCCATGTTCAATAGAGTGAATGGCAATGCAGTAGCCACTTTCCAAAGATGGCTCTCAATAGACCACGCCTCCTGGTATTCACGCTGCTATGCAGTCTAGTCCCATATTGACTGTGGACTGGCCCTGAGACTCACTAACTCATACAATGCAATGGAAGTGACACTGTGTCAGTGACTGAGCCTGAGCCTAAGCCTTAAGAAAGCCTGAAGTTTCTTATTTTTGTGAGGAACCTGCCATTTAAGAAGTCCAGCTACCCTGCTGAAAATACCACATTGAGAGGTCACATGGAAAGAGATTAGACCTGAGACTATGTAGGGTGAGAAAGCGGCTCAGCTATCCCAGCATCCTGGCTGGGGCCAGCCTTCCAGCTGTCCCTGCCAAGGCACCAGATTTGTGAATGAGCCATCTTGGTCAACCAGTCAGTTAAGCCCTGGGATGACCACAGCCCCAGCAGGCATCAGGGGTAGCAGAATAACCACATGCCTGATTCCAGCCAACCCACAGAATTGTAAGAGAAAACCAAAACAGTTGCTGTTTTAAGGTACTAACTATTGGGGTGGTTTGTTACAAAGATAGATAACCAAAACAGAGTTTGCTTCCCCTTATATACATTTGCAACAATGCTGTAATGCTTCAAAGTATTTAAAAAAAAGACTGAGTTTTAAATATGTTTGAGTCTACCTTCTGTGCTTACTTCCTGCACACGATAGTGAGAACCGGAGCTGAAAGAAGCTTGTGGTAAAGGAATTGCACTGTCTCATATGCTTTTTCCTGAGGGTGAGTGTATCCTTTGAGAGAAAGGCAATTTAGAGCTTTCTGTTCTTTGAAGGTGTAGTGGGTGATGCACTGTTGTTCTACGGCAGTACTTTGTTCTCCTAAAGCAGTGTCTCTTGTATGTCCCTGAAGCAGGAATCTGTGCCTTTAGCAGTGATTTTGTGAGAAGAGAATTAGTCACTGATAATTCATGTCATGTTGCCATGTGGGAAATGCCACAAAGTAGCTCACCTGAATAATTCTTCTACTGTGTGTGTACGTGTGTGTGTGTGTGTGTGTGTGTGTGTGTGTGTGTGTGTGTGTGTTGCACTCAGGACACAAGTAGGCTCAACTTAGTCAATCCTAGCCAGCTGGGACAGACTGGGAGTATCCCAGACCCCACACACTGGAATGTGTGAGGCCAGTAGGGGCAAGCCGCAGATGCAGCAGCGACAGATTAGGGCATTTTATTCTAAACGTTAGCTGTAACAGAAAAGCTCTCAGAGAATGTGATGGAAAAAAGGTCGCCCCTCTCCCACCTGAGGGGTTGAGCATACACAAATCCATACAGGAAAGGAAAAATCAGCAGGAGGCTGTCACCAGGGTACAATGTGGTGTTGGACTTGCCATCTCCTGAGTGCAGTCAAGCTGGGTTCCCGGGGCTACAAGGAGTTATTTCTTGTAATAAAAATAAAGCCAGGGTGGCTTAGTAACAAGTTCTACAGTTCTGTTGTCTGAGGAAAATGTTAAGTTCTAGGAACCTGCACTGGAGAGCAGGCTCATGGAGGTCTGTGGCTTAGCTCTGCAGTCAGAACTGAATGGAGCGTGAAAAAACAAAAGTTGTGCAGAATACACATAGAAATACAGTCTTAAATCCTACAAATGTCAGAGTTCTATGAGCCCCTGAACACTTTCCCAATAGTCAGGGAGTGAACATGAGAAGTGCATTTGCAGAGGTGCAAACCTTACAGGTAGCCCAGAGAGAACATGGCATTTGGGGGAAGACAAGTCTGTGCTTTCATGCTGACTCTGTCACCACTAGACCTATGGCTGAGGCCAAGACACTGGGGACAGTGAGGATTGCACTTGCCTACCTGGAATGGAAACCTCACCCAAAGGACTTAACTGAAAAGGGGCCTTTTTCCTCCCATAACAAGAAGTCTGTAATTCAGTAGCCCAGAACTGGGTGGCTATGTGCTGGCTCCTCGCAGCACTTTCCTCCATAGTCCTTGATGTGTGGTGTTTGGCCTGGTCTCACCATGGCTCCTCCACTACCAAGCATTGCTTCCTGCAGGCAATCAAAGCAAAACCACCTCCTCCCAAGGCTTGTTTTCATTTGGGAGGACTTCCACCTATATGTCATGATTTCATCTCACACACACATCATTTCATTTCATACACGTATACATGCACGCATAAATACATACTCACATACATGCTTGCCAGTCCTAACTACTAGAGACTAGAGAAAGGTCAGTATTTTTCACTGGGTGTATTGCTGGTCTAAATTTTGTTCGTTTAGACCAAGGAAGAATGGATAAGCAATTAGCAATAGATGTCACATTCATTTGTTCATATTTCAAATGGGAACAACAAGTCCTTCGTGGCATACGGGTACAAGACATGAGGAATACTCCCATTAGAATGTAAGCTCCATGAGGAGAGGAATTCTTAACTGTTTTTGTTACTGTTGCTTCACCAGCGCCTAGAACAGTGTCCTCAGTAGCACTGAGTGAATGAAATCAATGATGGAGAGAATGAGAAGTGTCCAGTACCCTGGCTGGCCCACAGAAGGAACACAGTAATCATTGTTGCTGTTGTTGTCACCAAGTCTTCCTGCCATTTGTCCCATGGCATCTTCAGAGGTAGTATAGTGGTAGTATAGTACAGCTAGCTGTAGCAGAGGCTAGCACTCTCAAGAGAGCTATTTACTAAGGTGAGAGAAATGGAGAGTCGTGGTCTAAGAACAGCGTCATCGGTACTATCTACCTTGGGTGGGGGGGGGGGGGAGTTAATGTACCTCTTTCTCATTCAGCCAGTAGAAATGCTTTAACTTTCAAAACTCAGAGAGCTAGTGTTTTCTTAATGTGCCACTTGTTATAAAAATGCCCGTCTAGAGTTAAAGTATCCAGGAAGTCAAAAAGGGTCAGGAAGAGACCATGAGTTATCATCAAAATAAATAGCAGTATTCTTGAATGGTAGCATTGAAGCAATACTTAGAGAGCATCCAGTCCAACCACCTCACTGCAAGAGCCTGATTTGCCCCAAATGCCATCACTAACTCTGGACACAGTCAGAAGGAGACCTTAATTCTTCCTTATACAGCTCCTATTACGTATTATACCCAGTCCATCTCCACACCCACTAATGCTCCTGTTTGCCCTGCCCAGCTTCCAGGTATGTTGGGTGGGTACTGCCTCAGCTGTAGAATGGCTTTGGCTTTGATAGACCCCTTCACAATGATCACTGTCCTCCCCGCACTAGACACAGCAATGGCCATGGAACAGGACTCCATACTCCACTGGGCTCCCCTCCTTTCTCTTTTTTCTCTTCTCGGTTTAGCTAGCCTTACTGGTCCCACTTCCTCACCTCTCCATCCTGCCTCTCATGATGCCTCTGAAATTTCTGTGACCATGTCACCAGAGAGCTCAGGATTGTCCAATCTAATTGTCAAATTCATTTTTCTAAACTTATCTTACTCCAGAGCTTCTGAAAAATTTTTTACTAAAATATTCCTGATACCAGAAGAGAAATGTGAGGACCAGGGAATCTAGGGTTGTTACACAAAGCCACTGCCACAGATATGAAACAACTTTGAAGTCTCATTTTATCTTAAGAACTCATGAAAAAAAACAAAAAAAGAATTCACAAAAATTTTCCATTCTCGTCTTTTCTATGAAAATGATTTTTCCCCAAACATCTTCTTAAAATTGATACTCAAGGGATTTGTTTGTTTTAATCCCATGGTTGCATGCACCACCTGGCACCTGTATTTGGTTTAAACTTCATAACCCTAACCAGAGTCACTAGGGTATCCTTAGTTGTCAGCTTTATTCCCAGGCTAGGTAGGAACTAATTGCGACTAAAGATTAAAGGTAATGATTTCTGTAAGCAGCATTTACTCTTCCAATCTCTTTCTTCTCATTCCCCCTTCTCACTTTACCCTCTCCTGGAGAACAGAAGGTGACTGGGAAGGAAAAGAAACATATACATGATCTGGCATTTGGGCTGGCTAATCTAGTGCCTTGTTCAGTCCCAGCAGTTGGGCTCTCCTCTAAGGAGGCTAAACAGACTGGGGAGCTCTCCTTCTTCCTCCTGGGTAAAAGCTGCCAGCAAAGCTCTTTCATTTGGGGAGGACAGGTTTACTTAGCTGCGTGTGTCCCTCAGGGGAGTGACAACCAGAGGCTCATATTATCTCACCCAGATCTTAGACATTCTTTCTAGGGGATAGGTCATATCTACCCTTTGTCCTCAAAGCTTTCTCCCTCCCTTCTCGGTGTTGTGTATACTCTGCCTTGACAAACGAGTTTTACTTAGAACTGCAGAACCCTCTTTTGGGTATATCTTAGACCATAATTTATGCTTCATATCTTAACTAAAATTCTCTTTTAACATCTCTGTGTGTGGTTGGTTTTTAGAGTTGAACTTATTACATATTTTTTCTTGCTAATAGAAGTAACTTCGTACTTTTAAAAAATATATTTATTTATTTTGAGAGAGAGAGAGAGAGAGCGCACGTGCACATGTGAGCAGGGGAAGGGCACAGAGAGAGGAAGAGAGAATACACAGATGGTGGAGCCTGATGACAAGAGCTCAAACTCACCAACCGAACTCATGAACCATAAGATCATGACCTGAGCCAAGATCAAGAGTCCAACGCTGAACCAATTGAGCCAACCCTGTACTTTTTTTTTAAAGTTTTTTTCATTTATGTATTTATTGAGTGGGGGGAGGAGGCAGAGGGAGAGGGTAGAGAGAGGGAGAGAGAATCCCAAGCAAGCTCTGCTCTGTCAGCACAGATCCCGACATGGAACTAGACATGGGACTAGACATGGGGCTCGATCTCACAAACTGTGAGATCATGACCCAAGCTGAAATCAAGAGTCAGATGCTCAACCAACTGAACCACTCAGGCACTCCAGTACCTTTGTACTTTAAACTCTGTGTCTTGGTCATTTCAGGCTGCTGTAACAAATAACCTTAGACTTGTTGGTTTAAACAGTAGACATTTATTTTTCACTGTCTGGAGGCTGAGAAGTTCAGGTCAAGGTGTCTAATTCCTAGTGAGAGCCATCTTCCTACTTTGCAAACAGTTATCTTCTCCCTATATCCTTGCATGGTGGATAGGGAAAGATCTAATGTCTCTTCTTCTTCTCACAAGGCACTAATCCCATCATGGGAGCTTCACACTCAGTCTTAACCCAGGTAGCTCCTAAAAGTCCCACCTCCAAATACCATCACACTGGGGGTTAAAGCTTCAACATATGGCTTTTAGGAGGAAATAAACATCCAGTCCATAACACCCTCCATTAGGTAATATTTTAGGTAACACTTAGGTAACATTTTCATAGAATTTTTGAGTTAGATTTTATGGGCAGTAAAGAGGGTCCCTTCAACTGTCATGATTCCTCCCAAAATATTTTCTTATGGAAGAAGAAGAAACAGTGTGTTGATTAGAATTAAGGTCAGCTGGTAGAAACAGCAAACAAAACAAAACATTGCTAGCTTAAATAAGAGATGTCCATTTTTATTTGGTGTAATAGTCTCACGGCATGTATTTTAGATCTATACAGCAGCTCTGTTCTGCAAAGTCCTCTGGGATACAAGCTTCTTCCTTATCCCTATCTTCATGTACAAGATAATGTTTACGTTTCAGGTAGCAGAACAAAGGAAAATATGGTGAAGAAGGTGTAAATGATAAGCTATCTGTCTCTTCAAGTTCCTGGATATTGTCACAGGACGACTTTTTGCAGACTTTATTTACATGGCACCCCTACTGCAAGGGAGGCTAGGAAATGTAGTTTTTATTCTACTGAAGCCAAAAATGTTATTGCTTCAAGGGGAGTACTCATACTGGGGGACAATGGAAGCTCTGGCATCCACAAACTTATGCAATCTCTTTGCCATTTTTCTCACTATTTTGTCCTTGGCTTGGCTGACAGCAATCCGAATTTTTCTCTCTTTCCTCTGACTGAGCCTCCTCAAGTTTTTCTGCAGACTCTTTTCCCTCTGGACTCCTCTTGATGTTAGTGTGCCCCAGCATTTGGTCCTGAAGCCCTCTTCTTCCTCTGTAGACTTTCTCACATGGTCATATCAAAGTTGGCTTCTGTTTCCTGAGTTTTACATACCTACACCTCTTTTTCAGAACTTTTTTTCTTGAATTCCAGACTCACATATCCAATTCCAGAAGGGATTTCTCCACTTAAATATATTTTGGATGACCCAAACTCAGTACATCTAAAATTAAACTCATCATCTTTCCATCATTCCACATAAACTCTCCATATGTTATTATCATTGTCCATCCACATGCTTACTGAAACCAGAATCCTGGGATATGCTTGGAATTAACCT
The DNA here is from genome assembly GCA_028646485.1 of Cryptoprocta ferox. Lineage (NCBI taxonomy): Eukaryota > Metazoa > Chordata > Mammalia > Carnivora > Eupleridae > Cryptoprocta > Cryptoprocta ferox. Next base: position 108,812,343 of record CM053567.1, on the reverse strand, counting down.
CTTCATCTCTCACATATGTCACTATCTCTTGCCCTCTTCTCCATCCTCCCTGCTTTTGCTTTAGTGGTTATAACTAATATCTATTGGGCATTTGCACATGCCAGCCACTGATATAAGTATATTACATGTTTTAAATTCATTTAATCTTCAAACAACCCTTCTATTACTATTATTGTTCCATTTTTACATATAAGGAAATTAACGAACAGAGGAGTCAAGTAACTGTCCCAAACATCACAGGAGTAAATGATAAAACCAGGATCTGAAAACACGCAGTTGATTTTAGAGGACTCTTTCTTAAGTGCTATAATTTCCTGTGTTAGCCCTCATTATTTATTTGTTGTATTAGTATGGAAGTCTTTTCACTGGATTCTCTTTTCTAGTCTCACTAACTTCTCCCTCAAATTTCATCTTTTATATGACTACCAGAGTACTCTTTCTAGAACACAATCTAATCATGTTCATCTGACGCTTAAAATCAATCATCTGTGCTTCTCCATCACATGCAGGCTAAAGTTCCAGCTACTTAATGACACACAAAGTCTTTCATGGTGTAGCTCCTTCCTAAAAATACAGCCTCTTCTGGAATTTTGCGATAGACATGGCACTGTCCAGCAGTATTAAACCACGTGCAGCTTCTGAACAGAACTTACTCCCTCAGTGTGTCTCTGTGCTTTGTACTCACTTGTAGCCCCTATTTCAGGGGCTGGCTGTTGGGGAAATTCCTCAAGAGCAGAATAGGTGACCCTCTGTGTTTTATACAAAGTCTGGCAAATGGGAGTTTAATCCCACTGGCCTTCATAGGTTTCTTGAGGGAATCATTGGTTCTTTGTACATGCAGTAACTACCAAAGTCCTTGGTGTGTAATAGTCACTCTTTAAATTGTAAAACCAGGATGAAGTTGGGGTGCCTGGGTGGCTCAGCCGGTTAAGTGTCTGACTTCGGCTCAGGTCATGATCTCATAGTTTGTGAGTTCGAGCCCCGCGTCGGGCTCTGTGCTGACAGCTTAGAGCCTGGAGCCTGCTTTGCATTCTGTGTCTCCCTCTCTCTCTGCCCCTCTCAAAAATAAATTTAAAAAAATTAAAAAAAAACAGGATTAAGTAATGACTTCATTCCCTTTCATGCCACTTTCCTAAACCAAAGCCTTGGACAAGGAGATCTCTTGAGTGTCACTGTCTTTACCCTGGTTTACTGCCCTGCAGGGGAAATTCATCTTGGAGTGGGGTCAGAATCAAAGAGAGGCCATATTATGTGGTATGGCATATCTTGGGGATGGACATGAGGGTCTGGAAGTAAAGAAGAGGTGGGCCAAGAAGAGAAACATAAATATATTTACATTAGTGAAGGGAACGATTTGCAACACCGGAATAATGATAGCAGGACATAAAATACATTTGATATTTTGGGGAGTTGTTTGTAGAGGAGATAACTAAGGGGAAAAAGGAGCATTTTTTTTTCTCCTCGGCATGGAGATTGCTTTTGGGGAAAGCCAATGCAGAAATTCTTGGATTGTAGAATCTTTTTAAAAAGCACACGATAGTTACATTTATTTTATAGTGTTCTGGCGCTTTTGTGACAGGCAGCCAGAAGTGAAATTACCTTCACTGGTCTTGGCTCAGTCCTCCCTCCACTCCTAATCATCCCTTCAAACCCACAGCCATTAGACAGAGCAGCTGTCCTTCGCCACTAAAGAAACGCAGCCCAGAGTTATGTTACCGTGGAAACAGAATCACTTTTTTGCTGCAAGACACATCGCTTTATCTGCATTATTATGAAGCAGAATACATTGGTAGGGCTGGAAGCGGAATCAAATATTCTGCCCGCCAGTGTTGTACTTGGCCTTTGGGTGAATAAATTGACTTTCAATTAGAGTGCTTAAATATCTTTTAACCTTAATAATTGTTATTAGATCCCCAACAGAATTTTACTTGGCAAAGAGTAAAAAATTTGACTCTGCTATTTAGGAGAGAGCTGTAAATTCTTTCAAACCACACCACTTCTGTTAAAAAATATGTATGTGTGGGTGCTCATGCACACGAGAATTTACAATTAATGGTTCCATTGTGTGTAAAATAAATGTCTTGGTCCCTTGTTTTTTGACTTTCTGACTTGATCCTATTGCAGATTTATGAGGTTGTCCTTACCTCTTCCTTTCTTTGTCTCTACTCTCAACTGCTTTGTAGTGAGCACATATTTGTAATCCTATCTTGGGTTGGGCTCTGTGTATCCAGATCCTTTCTTGACTTGCTGCTGAGTGTCACCCAGGCCTGCTACTCACTCCCACTTCTGGGTCATGATTCCTTTCGGCAGCCAAAGCCCTTGCTCTCATTTGCCACCTGCACTGTTACTGGAAAGCTCTCCTCATTTCATTCCCAAGCCTTAAATTTAGTTACTACCCTATTTTATTTTCTCTTCTTGTAACTACTCTATTGCTTATTGTTTGCATTGCCAACTGTCTTGAAGACCAAATCTGAAAAAATTACACTGGTGGAAGGATCAATTCAGTAAAATCCCAGGAACAAAACAAAAATCCTTCATCCCTTCAGTTCCAAAGATGCCCACAGACACTGAGTTTCCGTACAAGTCCAGAAAAAGTGCTATTAAAAAATAAACAAGACACACACCCACACACCTGCACACGCATGTGTGTGCGTGCAGAGACACACACACACACACACACACACACACACACACACACACACAGAGTCTGAAATCCCATCTAATGGAAAGAGAAGGAAAGTCTTTTAATGTCTGGATATAAATTAGAACAGAATGTGAAACTTTAAAAGTACTAGTGTTTTAATTTTAGAGATAGTAGAGTAGCATTAAGAGACAAGTGATATTTATTGAGCAACTAGTTAGTTCCAGATGTTTTTTACATCTAGGTTCCACTTAATTCTCAAAGTCATCTTCAGGGATGATGAGAACTGAGACACTCAATTACCACCCAAACCCTAAACAACAGTGATTTCTGATTCTGAGTTCAGTGTTCTTTCCAACCACACTGCTTTGTATCATGTCCAGCAAAACTCTACTGTGTGGAGGGCTGACACTTGAGGAAAAATGGAGAAGAATACAGCCTCTAATCTTGGCGTCGCCTCCACCAGACTTTGTAAAATCATTTATGAGTTTTAAACTCAGATTTGTCCATCCTTATTTAATAGGGATAAATAACCTCTTGCTTCCTTATACAAATAGGGAATTAAGCAGTTAATGTGGGCAAAGCATGCTGAAAATACAAAGGGCATTCTATTTCTATAGGAAGAATGACTTACTGTTGTTACTCTAATAGGTGCAGATTGGTAGGACCATGTAACTCTCAATCCGTTAAATTCCAAATCATTGTTAATCCCAAATTTGCAGTGTCTTCAAGAGCAGACTCTATCACATATTTTTTCTGTCTTCCAAATCATCTTAACACGGTGCTGGAGTATGTAGTGGATACTTAATATACATTTTCAAGTGATAGAGTGGGTGATTAAATCCAACTATTCAATATCTGCTTGAGCCATCAGATGCAGACCCAATTTTATCATGATATCAGAAAGGATGCCTTATCATGATATCAGAAAGGATGCCTTAAATGCCTGGACACAAGTAGTCCAAGTTGTTTTATGAAGATACAGTAATTCTGGTTTATAGTAGTATCCAACTGATTCTTAACAGTAGGAATAATGGCCAATTCTTTCTATTATCACATCTAAGGAAATATTTTATTTCTCTAAACTCTATTTTCAGAGACCTCAGGTAATGTTAGTTGAATAAATAGTAAAAAAAAATTTACATTGAACCTGAAATTTTACATTCCACACCTCTAACAAATTAGCAATAACTGCTCCATTTTGAGCATTTAGTATGTACGAACTGTACTTCACATACTACCTCTTTAATTTTTATAATGACGCTATAAAATTGGATCTATTATTGTCCCCATAATAATAATAATAATCTGATTCTGTGAGGAATCAGATTCAGAGAGCAAAAATAACTTGTCCAAATCATAACCTGTCCAAGTCTGTAGCACAGCCTGATCCAAACCCATACAGACTGATTCTAAAATGTTGCCCTTAACTGGGATCCTCCATGTCAGCCAAGTGCATAAAGTCACCTGTGAGAAAACCAGCTTTCTTTTGCTGCCTATCTCCATTAAGCTCTTTATCCTGCATTTTATAAATGAAAGGAAGGAAGGGAAGAAAAGAGGAGGGAGGGAAGAATAAGGGAGAAAAGAAAGGGAAGGGAAAGGAAGGGAAGGGAAGTGAAGGGAAGAAATGTCTTCTCTTCCACCCCTCCTGAGTAACCTGGGGATGAAGTGGGACCTATCCAACATTTTAAGTAGTCACCATTGTCACCATTGCAAAATAATAAATATGTGGAATGTCAGTTTGGTTGACTTGATGTCATTTTGCCTTTGTTTTGCATTTATCAGGAGAAGTATTCTTGCAGATTAAAGGGCCACTGGAAGATATTTATAAAATATACTGCTACCACCATGATGAGGCACACAGTGTACTGGAATCCTATGAAAAGGAAGAAGAGCTGAAGCAACATTTGAGCCACTGTATCCAGTCCTTAAAGTAAGGCCTTTTCAAATGATGATTTCCATGCCTAGCAGGGAACATTTTAACTGGATGTAGATGAAAGTTCTCACATAAATCCTATATTTGATGAGACTTGCTGGGAGCTCCACTTTGTGTTCTCTTTATGAAAAGCTGACATGCCAGAAACCCTGATTGACTCTTTTCTCCCCTCTGTGAGCACGACTAAAAATAACATGGGAGAAGATTCGGGGCTCTGTAGAGATAGAAAAATGCAATATCAAAAAATGAAATGTGGAAGAAAAGGCCCTTCTTAAAGCTGTTGTTACTTTCCTGCCCACCCCCCACCATGAGACAGCATGGGGGCACCGTGACCACTGCAGTATGTGGAATAATAAAGTTACTGGAATGTTCCATGGCTCTCTGATGGCTCTCATTTTCCCCCAGATTCACTGGACCAGATTCAGTCAGACCCTGTTCAAGTTAGTTTCAGGAGTTAGCTAGTTATGACTTCCTTCTTCATCCCTAAAGTTTTGGTGTTACTAATACACATTTTTTTAATCTGGAAGAAATTATTCACCATAAAAATCTAAAAAATGTAAGGAAGTACAAATAAGATAAAAACCCTTGCTAGTCCATGTGTTAACTCTTGGCTAGATCTTGTATTAACCATAATTTGCATTTCTTCTGATTTTATATATATGCATAAATATAGATATGTGTTTGGGTTGATTCTCTTAAAGGGAATTGGTATCTTACTATGTATACAGTGTTCTACCACATGAAGCTAAAGCCAACATTTCTGCCCTACTCTGCATCTTACCTAGTGGTTCTACTGTAGTCTTTCATTTCTAAGGATTACCCACTGTCAAAGAATTAATCAGAGAGTTGCGATATCTTAAAGCATACCAACCAGTCTGAGCCTCTAGCACACTCCCATTATGTACTCTATTGCAGGGGGACAAATGTGGGGGTCTTAATGTGGTACAAGATGTTGGTAGCTAAATTAAAATGAAATCAGGAGACTAAATGAGACTACAGTAATCTCCCATCTTATCCAGGGGAGATACGTTCTAAGACACCCCCCCACCCCCACTGGATGTACCAAACCCTAAATACTACGTTTTTTCCTATACATACATACCTATACCTATGATAAAGTTTAACTTATAAATTATGCACAGTAAGAGATTAACAACAATAACTAAAGTAAAATTGAACAATTATAACAATATACTGTAATAAAAGTTATATGGTCTGTTTCTCAAAATATCTTGTTGGGCTATACTCACCCTTCTTGTTGTGATAATGATAAATGATAAAATGCCTCCATGATGCGATGATGTGGGGTGAATGATGTAGGCCTTGAGAAGTAGCATTAGGCTACTATTGACCTACTGAGGATCAATCCTCAGAAGGAGGACTGTGGTAACAGAAACCCTGGGAAATAAAATCGTAGATAGAGGGGCTACTGGACTCTGGAAAATGTCTTTCCAGTCTTGAACTGGGACTGAAAGTGGGTTTAAACAGGGCCCAAATAATTTTTTAAAATTAACTTTACTGCCCTCTATTGGTCATTAAGTTGTTGCAGTTCTTCACCCATTTTTCATATTATGGAACGAGTATATTCAAGTCAAGAAATCCCAAGCATTTAGGTAGTGTTTATGCTATACCAAGCATAGTTATGGGTGCTGAAAATAAAAAAAAATAAATGAGAATTCAACCTTGCCCACACGGAGCTTACTATGATCAGGTAACTCTTAAAGATAATATGTGGCATGTAGCTCCAGTTCAGTATTTTCCCACTATTTGCAGTCAGTGTTCAAAATCAATTCAGAGAAACCTTAAAGTTTGAAGTTTGTATCCATCTGAATAAATTCATATATTAGGAGCAACATCTTCTAAATATACATGGAGAAATAATGGTGTTCTCCTGGATGTGAATGAATCCTTTTCCTACCTTATACTAGTGGCAAGATCTGATCCAATAAATGTCTATCTTGAGTCACTCTCCTTCTTGAACTTCTAGAAATAAAAGAGAGAAACCTCACAGCAAGTGAACAACTAGCACCTTTGGTCATTGCTCCAACTACAACCTCAAGAATGGAGGTCCATACAGGGAGCAGATGTAGTTAATTTACTTTGGCTCCTAACAGCTGACTAGAAGTGAAGCTGTTTAGCGGGGCGCGGCGGGGGGGGGGGGGGTGAATACTAATTTATTCATCATTAAGGCTTTTGACTCCTAAGAGAAAGAAATGGACCCTGCCAGAATATTCCACTAGGCAGTGTAGCTCAGTATCATACCCACTAAAAGCAGCTAAAAGGCAGAGGTAATTTTGAAACATCATGAAGTCTCAATTACTGAAAATGACTTTCAGACCCAATGACTTATTTGATCTTTTTTTCTGAAAGCCTTGAGTTATTGCCCTGGTGGATGTCCCAAATCTTGTGTATTCAGCACTACTCTGATTTTAGGGAATAATTTCAGGCACTGGAAGGTGCTAAGATTTAGAAAGCACAAAAATCCAAGCAAAGTAATATTGACACTACTATTTCTTAATGGAAAGAAAAATCAAAATAAAATAGCTTAAGTTAGAGCTATTTTCCCAAAAGTTGCCTTTCCATGAAAATAAAGTTGATGATGAATTGTACTGGTCTGCCTGAAAGCTGAGAGCAGAATTATTGACATTACTATAATACTGGCCTCAATTGAGCTAAGCTTTAAATTCTGAGAAACAGGTTTTTAAACAGGTTTATAGGCCAAAGAGAGTCTGGAACACCCCAAGGGCTTGGTTTCCCTTGCCAAGTAATCAGTCAAAGCTATTACTGTGGCTCTGCCTTCTCCTTGTGGCTAAATAACAGAGCCCAAGTGCACAGTTGCCAATTTCTTATGAATATTAGGTGTGGCCTTCATTTCTACTGCACAAGGGATATAGAAACAACAGAGTTTGAAGCAATATCCACGAGAGAGGTGGCTTCAGGTCTCAGAAGTTAAAGCAGATTTTAAGCAACTTAGGTTGCATTTGAACTAAAATTAAAATATGTTTATTGAGGGCCTAATAAATATTTATTAAAAGTGCTAGATAATGTTGAAAAACAACATATATGTATGCATAGTTCTTCCCTCCTAGGATCACACCTTCTACTTGGGTAGATAAACAAAACCATCTGGAAAGTTTAATAACAATACCAGAGTTAATTTAAATAGCACACCAGAAGCTGTCACGGTAAGGTTCAAGACTAATTTCCAAAAGGAGGTTAGAGAGATTTCCTGGTTTTGTAACAGACTTGAGCTCATAACCCTTGGCTATTCTTTGAAGCCCATTATCTTTCAAAAGAGAAAATAATATTTGTATCTAGAAAATAATTTTGAACCCCTTTGAAATGTTAGGACAGCGTTTCCTGGTGTATGATTTCCCCTGTATGAGATCTACAGGGATGTGTATTAAAGGTGCACATCCCTAGGCTCTGCTCCAGACTTAAATAAATAAATAAATCACTAAATCAGACTGCTGGGGGTCCAGTCCAAGAAGCTACATATTAACAAGCACCCTCAGATGATTATGGATACACACTCAGGTTAAGAACCACTTCAGAAAGAGAAATCAGTACTTACTAGCTGCTTTCCCTGAAGCATACGGACTTTCTTTATAACTATAGATACAATCTAAGCAGTAATTTCAGGGCTTGGAGACCTGAAGAAAGAAAAGACTAAAATTTTCTGGGAGTGCAGTATCACATCTGCATCTGTAGCTTGCAAATTGGAAATCTGCAAATTTTTATTTATTCAACACGGAGTATTTACAGAATCTCATTAGTGACCCGTAAGATCGCATGAAATGCTATTAATACAGTCTTTAAATTTATGGAAGTCATTTGCTAATGCTGTGGTTACTTAGCCTCTTTGGGGTTATTTAAGGCTTCTGATTTGTATGAGGAAAATGAAAAATAGAATAGCTATAAATGCAAGTGTAACTATAATTAGAATAGCCTATCTGCTACCTCCTTATTCTGTTTTTCTAGCTATAAATACCACCAAATCCTTGTGCCTTTCAGAGGCCCTAGAAATCTTTTTATTTTGTAATAGATAAAGAATGAAGGGGCTTTTCCAAGGTTTTTGGTAGTTGGAAGACACATACCTAGCTTTATGTCTAGTTGTTATAAATTTATATACATTTTTCTTCTTCCTAACCAAAGCCGCCATCCTTGGGAGGAAAACTAACTTCTAGTCATGTTGGGTACTTTGGCTGTTTGTAATACTACTACTCTTTCTCCATTCAGAGAGGAAGCTAAAAGCTTATGCAACGCAGAATCTAAAGGAATAGCGTTCAATTTGTTCACCACATTTTATATTTCTTAATGTTATTCTAAAATATGTTCCAAGTAAAAATTAAAATCATTTTTGAGGGGTGCCTGCCTGGCTCAGTAGGTTAAGCATCTGACTTTTGACTTTGGCTCAGGTCATCATCTCACAGTTGGCAAGATCGAGCCCCATGTCTGGCTCTGAGATGATAGCGCAGAGCCTGTTTGGTATTCTCTCTCTCCCTCTCTCTCTGCCCTGCCCCTGCTTGTGTTCTATCTCTCTCTCTCTGAAAATAAATAATAAAATAAACATGAAGATAATTTTTTAATCATTTTTGAAAATTTTTTCAATTCCTTGTAATGCGCCATGTTTGAACAAAGACTATAATCATTAAGAAATAGCGACATAAAAACTTCTGTTAATTGTAAGTCAAATTATAATGGGGCCATGAGGGTAGTAAGAGGTGTGGTGAAGATTATATTAAATTACTTTTGTCCCATAAAAGGGTAAGTGGACACAATTTAACTTCCTCCTTCCTGAATTGTCTTTGGCTGGGGTGAACTTCTGGGAAGTTTTAGCCTAAAAGGGAGACTTTTAAAAATGAGGAGCAAATAAAACAGAGACATTATAATGTAGTACTATTATTACAGGTTTTCCCTCTTAGAAAACCTCTCAGGTTCCTTTTTATAAAATGTTACACTGACATTAAATACAGTGTTTAATTTATGCTATAATGTTTGTTTTATTCGGTTGAAATAAATGAAATAGAGAAAAAAAATTCTATGTCTTCCTTAGGAGTTAGAAGAACAATCTTTTCTTTCAACTTCAAATTTTGTGTTTTGGTTCCAAAATGATCATGTGTTCACTTGTTTGCTCCATAGAAAAATGTATTTATATTTTTATTCAACTTTCCCCCCAAATTTTCTGATCTATGATCCACAGAGCATACTGGGAAAATGAAATTCCTCATTAGGGGGGACAGAAATTGAGATAACAATGTGAACTTAAATGGAAGGAAATATTGCGTGGGGGTTGGGAATAATGGTGCAATTTCTTTCTCTGAAGTAGAAGTGTTCTTCAAACAGCATTTAATAATTGCCTAAAATGATAGCAGTAGCTGATTTAAAAAAAAAATGATTCTCTGCTTGATTACAACAAAGAGGTCTTAGATTCAGCAGAACCTAGTTATTTCAAGATATCTAGAAATCCATTCATATAAGATGTGTGAAGAGTGAAGGACAAATTGTTTTACATATATATTTACCATTGTTTTCCACAAATATGGAGTACTGGGATTAATTTTTTCAACCTTTTAAGTCCATTAAATTTATGAAGTTCAACATAGGTATTTATCATAGATTTTCTTCTCAATCATAGACTATGAAAAGACCATTTATTGTTATGAGATGTGGTCACAAAAATTTTTCATATTGAAAATATTCATTGTATTCCAAGAGACTGGAAATCAGAGGTCAAGGTGATCAGGTTATTAACACAGTTTACTGCTTTATTTCTTTACAGCTATATGAAGCTTCTAGGGGAAAATTTCTGTCTCCTTTATGCCTGAAATTTAACTTAAACAATTCCCACTTTCTTTTTGTTGTTAATTAATTACTTGACAAATATGTTTTGTACTCCTACCCAATGCCAGTCACTTTTTCAGGTACTGGGGCTACAGCAGAGAACAAAGCAAGCATATGTCCTTGCCCTCATTCAGATGGGGAGCAGAGAGATAGACAATAAATGAAGTAACTATATAGTATATTATAAAGTGACAGTGTTATGAAGAGAAATAAAGCAGGGAATGAGAATAAAGAGTAGAGTAGGAGGCATAGCACAATTTTTAAGTTTGTCCAGGAAGGTTTCACTAGGAAGAAACATTTGAGCAACGATCTTAAGGAGATAAGAGTGAGCCATCTAGACACCTGGGGCAAGAGCAACCAGGCAGAAAAACAGCAAGTGCCCAGACCTGGAGGCAGAAGCCTGCCTTCGGACTATAAGGACTATAAATAGAGGCCTGTGCCATTGCCATAGTTTGGGGGAAGTTGTGAACAACAGGAAATGAGGTAGAGCAGAAGTGGAAAGAGAGGCAGATCACGTTGCCTTGAAGGACTTCCCTTTTTCCTGAGCAGGATGGAAGCCACAAAGGCTAGCAGTGGTTAGTGAAAGTTTTCATGATATTTGATAATTAGTGAATTGTCATATTGAACAGGTGAATTGTTTATAAGCTGCAAGTCAATTATAGTTTACTTTTTAGCCTTGTAATCTCAATTTCTCCTGTTACTATGTTTAACAAATTCTCTTTTTTCATAAGGTAAACAAACTGATGTTTAAATCCATTTTCACATAATCAAAATTTACTAATTACAATATGAATCAGTAGTTTTTAATCTTATATAGAGTGTGAAACAAAGTTGATGTATACAAGACACAGGTAAAATTTGAGGGATGTGATTATAAAATAATGAGACTAATTCTGTAAAACATTCATGAAAATAACTTATCACTTTATTTTATGTAATAAAAATTCAAAGGTTGTATAATGTTTGCAAATTACCTCAAATAGGTAGATTTACATTAATTTACTTTTCTCCTTCTCTCTTACAGGAAAATATACATGCAAGAGTAAGTACTTTTGTTTTAATAATAGAAACCAAATGTAAAGATCATGGGGAAAAAGCTATTGAGGAATTCTGAAAATTAGAATTTTTGGTTTTTACAATTATGTTTATTGCTTCTGATACATCATTTCCAATTTGCCTGAGGTAATCCTACATATTAAATTATCTCATATATTTTTAAAAATGTTTTAAGAGAATCCTGGGGTATAATTTATTTAAATCACAACTTCGCTGGTGCCAGGAACTCTTTAGGAACTGCTCATCACACGTATGTTTAGGAACTTAATGTGTCCAAAAAAATACCTTCCTAAAAACAACATTAGTCTTTAAAAAAAACCCTCAGATTAATACCATAATGTTTTTGAAGTTTCTATAGATTAATGTACAAATGAAAAGATATTCATGCATTATAGTAAATATTGGGTTTCTTCCAATTTGGACTCTTAATATGATTTACAGAGAAAAAACCAAACACACATATATAATATATTTAACATACATTAAATATTAAGATGAAATAGTTTGTCACTAGGACAATATAGAAATTATCTTATCAAAATAAATATAACATATACGCAACACTTTGGAAGATCTCCATTTTTATAGAAGGAAAGCATGTTTGGTCTAATACTAGAAGGATGATATTGGCTTAAATACAAACACAGATTTACCAGGACTTTTAAAAAGTACATTTGTTTTAATTTTTTTTAATGTTTATTTTATTTTTGAGAGAGAGAGAGAGAGACAGACTGTAAGCGGGGGAGGGGCAGAAAGAGAGGGAGACACAGAATCCAATGCAGGCTCCAGGCTCCTAGTTGTCAGCACAGAGCCTGATGCTGGGCTCAAACAGAGAGATCATGACCTGAGCCAAAGTTGGACACTTAACCGACCTAGCCACCCAAGGACCCCTAAAAGAGCATGTTTGCTTTATCATGGTTAGTTAATTATCTAAAGGCCTGACTTCTTGTCTGTGTGTTTGCTTGTGTACACATGTTTGTGTGTGTGTGTGTGTATGTGTGTCTGTGTGTGTGTATTCTAAACTTCTGAAACTATACATCAGGAAATACAAAAATCTATAAAATAAAAATTATATTAACTTAAGCTGTCAATACCTGTCATTTATGCTTTGGTGCAGAGCGACCATGAGGAAAGACAGAATTTCAGAAGTGAGGTGGAAGAATCAGGAATCAGACAGGGAACCTGTAATCTAAAGGCCTCGTGTCTCAGCCAAGTTGAGATGTTAGTTTTTGACATGCCTAACAGGCACCCAGTTCTCTCACTCTAAGTCTTTCCTTTCAAAAGGAAAAAAATATATATATGTATATATACTATAGCGTGCAAACAGATGTGAGTAATATTCAGTGAATTTCTAATTCTGAGATCATCTGAATTCTAAAAGGTGCATGATGGAAGGGGGCCTTTGTCCTTTCACACACTGGGATCCTCCTGGCTTCTCCTCAGGGATAGTTGATCCATTTAGAGGGCTGGCAAGATTGCTGTCTCATTATCTCATTTAAAAGCCTGTGCCCTGGGCACTGTGCCTAGGACTAGAGATTCACAAAGAACTTTGTGAATTACAGAAGAATTTTCTACGCTACAAATTCTGCTCAGGTTTCTTTTCCTTTTTTTTTTTTTTTTTTTCAGGTTTCTTTTCCTAAAGCTTAGGTCTTTATAGCCAAAAGACCAAAAAGAAAGAGGGAGAGAGAGAGATTCAGAGGAAAGTGAGAGATTCTTTTAAAACAGTTAGCATGCACAGGCTCCCACACACAGAATACTTAGAACAAACAGTGCATTGTATTGAAATACTTGCTTAAAAATCGCTCTAGCTTTTAGGACGGTCCTGCTGCGTGGGAGTTAGCAGGCTTTGTATGCCTCCCCTAGCCTATTCTATACATCAAGAACTGGAAAAGAGGACGAGCAATCCCAGCATGTGGCTGGATGAACATCAAAGCCACATTTGCCATGAGTTATTTTCCTTCCTGTTTCTCTCACTCTGGTCATGAGGCACACATGCTGCTACATAAAAGGGTAAAAGGCAATGTCAAGTGCTTTGTAATTGTTTGGCTCCTTAGCAGCTAAGGTCAGGAATATTGCAGCCAAGAGTGCATTTAGGAAATGTGGGTTTTTAGATGCTTCAAAAAAAATCCTCACTTATGGAAATGGAAAATTGTGTCTGGGTTCTTTTTGTACAATCGACATTTTAAAAAATATAGGAAAAGATAAAGATATTTATAACTTATAAAATGTTTATTTTGAATTATAATCTTATGCAAACATCAAAGACAGTATTAAAGTGACAAGAATCGTAGAATCCTGCACCAAAAAAAATGCCCCCAAAAGCATTTGATCCAAGTCCCACGGTCTAAAGCAAGAAAAACATAACTATTCTAAATTTAACAATCTCCAGAAATACAATGTTTTATCTTTACGTTTTTCCACTTTTTTATATGTGTTCTCTGTCTGACCACATATTCCTGCCTTTGGATTCAGGATTTCTATCAATCTCAAAATGTTGTACGTTATTTTCATCTTTTGTAGGTTTTATATGGTTTTATATATTTTTTTTTAATTTTTAAAGAAACCCTGCAAAATATAGAAAATCCAAATGAAGACAGTAAAGACAATTGGTAGTCCCATTCCAGAGTTAACTCTTGTAACATTGCAGGAGTCCCTCACTTCATGGCAATTTTTTCTACACACACACACACACACACACACACACATTGACTAATATAGGACTGCTATATATTTCCTGTATGCCAACTTACTACCTCATTCATCAGTGTATTGTGGACACCTTTCTGTGTCAGTAAATATAAATCCACATTGCTTTATGACTGCATAATATTTTATCTGATGTATACACCACAGTTTAGTTTACCAAATCCTTACAGATACTTGAATTATGTCTATCTGTATATAAAGATTGATGTTATGTGTTCACCCTTACAAATGATCGTTGCACAATAATTTCATTTTCTTAGAATGGGTTTCTAAAAGTGGAATTGCTAGATTAAGGGGATTTTCATACTTACTGCCAGAAAATTTAAGAAAAGATGAACTAATTTATATTCCTACTACCTGTGTATGAGTTGTCCGTTTACCTCCTATTAGAGAGGAATAGAAATAATTAATCTGTGTATCTTTACAATTTGTGGCAAAGGAGGCCCCAAATAGTATTGCATTGTTTCAATTTTAATTAGTAATAATCTTGAGCATTTTTCATGTATGGTTAATTATTTGTACTTATCTAATGAATTATCGTTTTATTGATTACTTTTATTGAGATGTTCATCTTTTCCTAATAAATTGACAGTGGCTCTTTAATTAGCAAGTATATTAACACCTTTTCTGTTCGTTGTGCTATAAATAATACTTCTAGCTTATCATCTGACTTTAACATGGTTTATGGCTGCTTCTGTTATTGTTTTTATCTGTACAGTATTACAGAGCTAAATTTTAAAATAGATTTATCACTTTTTTCTACCATGGCTTTTAGATTTTGTCTATACTTAAAAACACCAAGATTGTTTTAAAGTGTAATCCCCTGTTTCCTTCAAATTCTTATGTTTCATTTTTACCATTTAGACCTTTGATCTATATGGAAATTGTTTTGGTATAAAGAATTCATTAATTTCATGATTTTTTTTCTATATGGATAGATAATTATCACAACACCGATACTGAATAATTTATTTTTTCCCACAGAGTAGAAATGTCATATTTACCATGTCCTTAATTTTCATACATACTTGTATTTATTTCTTGATTTTCCATTTTGTGATATTTTTTGTACATATATGTACCAATATCAAACTGTTTTTGGTTTTGCAGCTTTATATTTTAATATAAGATAAGGAAGGGAAATATATACTCAGTACTGTACCGTATATTAAAAAAATTCGTGTATAAGTGAACACGCACAGTTCAAATCTGTGTTGTTCCAGGGGTCAACTGTAATCTCAGCCCAGTACTCTTCCTCTTCATAATTTTCTTGGATATTCTTGCATGTTTCCTTCTTTAAAATCTTTGTCTTTTTGTTAAAATTATATGTGCCATGGTTGAAAAAGCCAAATAGTGCTACAGGATTTAAGGAAAATAGCAGTCCCCTCTTCTCTTACCTGCTTTTTAAGGACATAAGCATTTTCACATCTTTTAGTTAATATTTTGGTACTTATCTTCATCAATCTAAAAACATGTTTGGTTTTTCCTTTCCTTAAAGTGTATTTATTTATTTGGAGAGAGTGAGAGACAGAGAGAGAGAGAAAGAGAGAAAGAGCACACACACAACACTAGCAGGGGAGGGGCAGGGAAAGGGAGAGAGAGAATCCCCAGCAGGCTCTGGGCTGTCAGCACAGCATCCGCTGAGGGACTCCATCCCACTAGCGATGAGATCATGACCTGAGCAGAGATCAAGATCAAGGTGCCCCTGGTTTTTCTTTTTTAAGTATTATGTTTTGTCTCCCCGGTAGAAGACAAGAATTTATCTCTCTCTCTATGCCATCTCTACTACCACCACCACCACTACTACTACTACTACTACTATTACTACTATACACACACACACACACACACACACACACACACACATCCTCCACATCTCTTCATTCTTTCTATGCAGTTACATTGTCATTTGGATTAGAGCCATAGTCAGTGTTTTATTTCTTATATTTGAGTATATCTGAGTAAATTTCTTTTCAAAGCTAAACATTGGAAGAAACTGATTACTTGTTTTTCTGGGAGTTAACTATTGTGTCTATTTTTTAAATTTTCTTAGTTTTCTTTGTTCTAATCATTAATGCCAAACACTCACAGCCAGTCATCTCTTAAGACAGCCAGATGCATTATGCATGGTATCAACTTCATCTGCCTAAAAAAGCCTCTCCCAGAGCCTTTCTGACCTATTGAATCTGGACTGGGTGACTGGGCACAGCTGTCTTTAAGGAACTCCCCTCCTGTCGTCCTGGAGAATCTCTTTGCCTCTTTCCTATTTTTAGTACCTGCTTCAATAGTTTCCTATGTTAACTAAGGAGGTAAAATCTTAGGCAATTTTATAGCTCCCAAAATCTTTATTTTAGCCTCACACATGATTTATAGTTTGGTCAAGGATAGTATTCTAAATTGAAAACCCTTCATCTTCAGAATTTAATGGTAATTCTTCATCATTTTCTAGCTTTCACTGTTGCTAGTCAAATCTGAAGCTTCTTCTGATTCTTAACCATTTGTTTGTACCCATTTGCTTATATGTTTCTCTAAAGGATTGTTGGACTTTCTCTTTGTCCCCAGTAGTCTCAGTTTCATGAATTCCCAGGTGTGAATCCATTTCATCCATTGTGCTAGATACTCACCGAGTTCTTTCATCATGCTAACTCGTGTCCTGTTCTTGAATTATTTTACTGATGATTTCCTTCCCAAGCTCTGTTCTTGCTTTCTGGGACTCTAATTATTTCAATATTGGATCTTTTAGACCAGACTTCTCATTTTTTTATATTTTTTCTTCTATTTTCTATCCCTTTGTATTTTTTTGCTCTTCTTTCTGGAAAGTTCCTGAACATTTTCTCTAACACTTGCGAGATTTCATTTCAGTTATTATCCTTTTAATTTCCAAGAGCTCTTTCTTAGTTCTCCAAATGATCTCACTTATTTAATAGCACCCAAAAAATCAGGCTGTTTCTTTTTTTAAATGTTTATTTACTTTTGAGAGAGCAAGAGAGAGTGTGCGAGCAGGGGAGGGGGCAGAGAGAGTGTGACAGAGGATCCAAAGTGGGCTCTCTGCTGAGAGCCCAATATGGGGTTTGAACTCATGAACTGTGAGATCAAGACCTGAGCTGAAGTTGGATGCTTAACAGCCTGAGCCACCTAGACACCCCTAGGCTGTTTCTTAAATAGGTTTTCAACTAGTTCTTCTTATTGTAATTCCCACCTCTCTCCTCTCTCCACTTCCACAGTTCTCAGGGAGTCTAATTAATGAATCTTAGGAGAAAGGATTAAATGATTGCCTCTCCATATTACTGATTCTCTCTGGTTTGAAGTTCTCTGGTAATGAATCAGTTACCATTTATTCATCTTCTTTACATCTTTTTTTTAAAGTTTATTTATTTTTGTGTGAGGGAGAGGCAAACTGCAAGTGAGGGAGAGACAGAAAGAGAGGGAGACACAGAATCCGAAACAGGTTCCAGGCTCTGAGATGTCAGCACCGAGCCCTATGCCAGGCTCGAACCCACGAACTGCAAGATCGTGACCTAAGCTGAAGTCAGTTGCTCAACTAACTAAGCCATCCAGGTGCCCCTTCTTTACATCTTCTAAAATTTAATAGTTCTGTATTTATTTTTACAACTGTTTTTTCTTATGTCAAATGCTATTTGTTATTTTTTGTATAGCAATGTACAGGTTTTTAAAAAATTGACTTAAGGTGTTTTAAAAGAAGAGTGAATTGAAAATAAATTCAATAATAGTATACATGGTTTGTGGCTACTGTAAAATAAATATTAAATTTAGGATACTTGTGGTCATAAAACACAGGAAATTCAAAGTAATATGATCAATAGTTAACTGATTATTTTTCCTTCCTCTTGTTTTCTCCCTCTAATTAAGATATACTGGTGTACCTCAATGTTGTATATCTGATTTTTTGTCTTCCACTACAGTTTTTGCAATGTTTAAATATCATTTTTATTTTCACTGTGCAACTGTTTTCTTGTATTTGTTGTGAAGCTCTTTATAGCAAAACTGGATGCTGCTAAAACAAAGACAGCTGTGTTTACTTGACTTTGTAAAGTCCTAATAATTCACAATGAGATTAGTGTAGCTACTTACGGTACTAAATACTTGCCAAAGTATTCATGATAAGACAGAGGAAGAAGAAACAGAATTACAAACGAATGACTACCTCGGTTTTCAGCCCAGGGTTTAGGGGAAGTTGTAATGCATTTGGTTACTTTCTGTTGGGGATGCACGTGATAACTGGGTGCTTGGTTGAGCTGTGTTATATCACACATAGGACTCATTTGCTTCTCACAGTTATCAGAACTTAATCTGACTGGAAGGGATTAGATGGGGTGAATGCCTGGAGTGTCATTGTCTTAAAAGGCATCCTCTATCTTTTCTACCATATTGTTTGTCTGTGTGATGCAGATATCAGAACATCCTTGCTCATCACTTGGGCAACTGTCCAAAGTTCCTGTCTGAAGACAAAGTGTCTGAGAGATTTCTCATTTTTGAGAAAAGCTTTTTAAGTATTTGCATTTGTGACTCTTTAAGAGAATGAGTAATCATTAATAATTGTTATTATTGTCATTTGAAACATAAAAGAGAGAGAATAGAACTTCGATATCAGAAAGTAATGGAAAAAGAAGTAATGATAAGACGTGGACATACTAAAGGGCTGAAGTTTTTTTTTTTTTTTTTTTTTAAAGATCTTAAGCTCAGAGTTACAAGTATGGCCTTTAATACACCTGGGCTTTTTTTTTTGTAATTAAAAATTTTAAATATGCACATAACAATAGACCACACTAATAAACTATCTTATTAAAATTGGGTCTTCTTTGGTTATATTCATATTTTGATGGCATTTTCAGTGATTTTTAGAAGACTAAATAAACTAATATGTGGTGATAGTCAAAGGAAAAACTCAGAAGAAATTCTAATCATATTCATATAGATAAAATGATTTCTTCTCGTCAAGTTAATACCTTCCATATTACTGATTTGTTCTTATTTAAGGGAATTATTTCTACTTAAGTGTCTGAACTGTTGTATTGTTGAAGACTCTCTGTTAAGATATATATATATATATATATATATATATATATATGCTGCATTTCATCTTCAGATGTTTTGCTTTTGATACACCATCGGCTAGAAAATATATTTTTTGTTACTTTTTTATTTACTTTTTATTTTAGAGAGAGAGAGAAAGAAAGCACATAAGCAGGGGAGTAGGGGGGAGGAAGAAAGGGAATCTCAAGTAGGCTCCATGCTCAGTGCAGAGCCCGACACAGAGCTCGATCTCATGACCCTGATATCATGACCTAAGCTGAAATCAAATCAGATGCTCAGCTGACTGAGCCACCCAGGTGCCCCTAGTTACTTTTTTCAGTATCCATAATAGATTTACATTTTTTCCCCATCCACTTCACTCCATCCTCTTGGAAACCAAAAACATCACTCTTTCCCATTCTCCCTCTCCTTGCCATCTTGTCTCTTTATATCCCTTCCTCCCTTCCTTAATGGATTTTGTGTAAATGGGTAGAAAGTACAAGATAAATCATACTAAAGCAGCTCTTTAGTCCCTTGCAGACCTTTATTATTTACTTGGATTTTCCTCAAAAAAAAAAGTTTCCATTTGATTTGCTTGTCTTTGTGTTTATTATAGTATCATCATTTTCTCAGCATGTGATAAAGCTCCCCAGTCTAGTATTCAGGACCACTGTGCAATTTTGGGGGGAAAAATTCAATGTAAAATAAAAGCACATCACAGAAAATCTGAAATCTATCATTTCAATCTACAAATATTCATTGAGAAAATAACTGTATGTCAGGCTGGAGATATAGTGATGACAGAGAAATTGAGCATAAACTGGTAAATAGGGGCACAAAATGATTGCAGAGAGTTGATAAGTGCTACAATAAAAATAAAAAAGGGGAGATGTGTCAGAGAGTGGTGTGTATATGTGGGCACATACACATGATAATCAAAGTTTCCTAGTTTCTCATTTATCAAATGAAGAGTTCAGTTAGATGGTCTCTAAGGTATTCTCAGACCTTTTCTAGTGATAAACTTTTGTAATTTTATCCAAAGTTTTTTAGATCCATTTCACTATTCCAGTGACGTGGTATGTTGTCTGTCTGTATTAATATTTAGAAATAATAATTGAAGAATAAGAAATTTACCTATTAGGTTTTTAAAGCTGTCTATATTCTTATCTACTAAAACCAAATAAACAAAAACAAAAACAACCCCCCCCAAACTGAAGTCAAACAAACAAAAAACCTAAAAAAAAACCCCAAATATCTGTCCACCAGAAGGGATTCAAAGCACAATTTCTATCCAGGTCCATTTACAGTGTCTCTTTATTTGCCTTTTTGCATAAAAAGGCTCTTTTTTTTTAATGTTTAATTTATTTTTGATAGAACACAAGGGGGAAGGAGAAGAGAGAGGGAGACAGAATCTGAAGCAGGTTCCAGGGTCTGAGCTGTCAGCACAGAGCCGGACTCGGGGCTTGAATCCACAGACCATGAGATTATGACCTGAGCTGAAGTTGGTAGCCCAACTGAGCCACCCAGGCACCCCAAAAAGGCTTTTAGAAACCTGGCTTCTCGCTAAAAAATGAGGGGGTTGGACAACAACGTGACCAAGCTTCCAGCTTTTTTGCTTTCTGAAAACTGCTTGGCCAACTGGAATGGCTCTATTCTCATCTCAGAGCTCCTAAAGGGAGAGTCAGGTATGAGTGCTCACTTTTCTGTAGCCATTTGAAGATCTGTGGGCTAAGAAGAATTCCACGTGGAAAATCATGCAAAGTCATGTGATAGCAATGATTAGTGATAGTGGTAGGACTAATAATATTCAGAGAAAGGCTGCATTTATTATAAATGTCTTCTGGGAACTGTGGTAGAACCTCTGAAACATTATAAATGCTTTCTTTTGACTAGACTTGGCGAATCATGTTTTTAAATAATGAATTTATTTTCCTTGCTAATAATCACAAAAATATCTTCAGCAAAATGTATTTTCCTTGGTTGTCAAGGAAAAATGCATTCTGAATTGTTTCCCACTATTATTATGAGTCTTGTTATTAAAAAAAAAAAGGTGAGTGGAACATGGATAGAAATCTTGCTTTGAGTCCTTTTTGGTGGATAGATCCATGCATGTGTTTTCTTTTTAGGATGTTTCAGCCTGGCTTCTTTCTGTTATCCACTGTTCTTGCTTCAGTTTTAGAAATTGTATACAGGGGTGCCTGGGTGGCTTAGTCGGGTAAGCATCCAAATACAGCTCAGCTCATGATCTCACAGTTCATGTGTTTGAGCCCCACATCAGGCTCTCTGCTGTCAGTACAGAGGCTGCTTTGGATCCTCTGTCCCCTTCTGTCTCTGGCCCTCCCCCACTCATTCTCTCTCTCTCTCTCTTTCTCTCTCTCACTCTCAAAAAATAAACATTTAAAAATAAAATAAATTGTAGCAGCCAAATGGAGGGGAAAAAAAAGGAGAAAACAGTTTCAGGATTAATCACAAAAATCACAAAAATGAAAAGGAATTAAGACAAATGTCTATGAAACTGATATTATTTATCTTTATTGTAGGGGCAAGCCAAACTTACTGGACATGGGCTCTTTGATGATCAAACCAATCCAACGTGTAATGAAATACCCTCTACTGCTCTGTGAACTCCAGGGCTCCACCCCTCCCTCTCACCCAGACTTCAGGGCGCTCATGGATGCCTTCACTGCGGTGAAAGACATTAATGTGAACATCAATGAATTTAAAAGACGGAAAGATTTAGGTAAGAGGAGACATGATGAATTGAGTGTTTTCTGTGATTGGAGTGTTCTGCTTTTGCTTCTGAGACTCAGAATATCTAAGTTCTAGCAGGTGCAGTGATCATGATCATTTGATATCTAGAATTAGAGGCTAGGGAAAAGAGTGATTTTGCCTGGGTTCAGGAGATCACGAGGCACAAAAAAAAATGACAATTTTTTAAAAATCAAGCAGCCCTATACACAACCTCTGTTGATCACTGCATGCCTGGTGACATACTGGGCTGAAGAAACTATAGCACATAGTCCTCCTGTCACTGGAGGTATGTGTGGTAAGAAGGAGACATGGCATGGCCACGTGGCTGGAGTCGTGGGAAGCTAGAGCTAAATCCATGGTGAAACAAGTCCAGCTAATACCTAGAGCTCATCTGGTTCTGGAACATAAAGAATGGAGATTTTGTAGCAATAATTCCCTCACTGAAGGGAACAAGTATATTTCTTTCTCAAATTAACAAATTATTGTTAAGTATTTGTTAGCTAAGATGCAAAATTTGTGTCTGAAGTGGAATGTATATTTAAAAACAGGAGTCACAATTACATGGTTCCTATCATCCCAGATGTAGTGATGCAGGATAGATTGTAGATGTAGTAGATGGGGGATAGATTGTGGGTCCTCCCTCAGCGTGATTTATATCCATAAGTTCTTAAATGGCTTTGTACTTCTAACATTTGTATTTCTAACATTAAAGCTCAATTTGGCATTAAAGAAATGGTAGGACTTTGGAGCTGCTAAACAACTTCATTTATTTTTATTGTTTTTATTTTGTAATTTTTATTAAAAAATAATATATATGTATATTAATTAAAATTATAAAGAAAAGCCTAGAATAAAAAAGTGGAAGTTGAAGAGGAAGAGACACCATAAAGAAAATTAAAAGACAGTCCATAGGCAAAAGATTACTATCTAGAATATATAATTACTGATATTAAATCAATAATAAAAATATTGTAATACAGAAAAGATTAATAATAAAAGTAAGCAATGCAGAAAGAAGAAATTTTTCTCATTTTTTTCAAGAGAACAACACATTTTAATTTATTTAACTTACCTTTTAAAAAAATTTTTAATGTTTATTTATTTTTGAGAGACAGAAATCTAGCACGAGCCGGGGAGGGACAGAGAGAGCGGGAGGCACAGAATGAAAAGCAGGCTTCAGGCTCTGAGCTGTCAGCACAGAGCCAGATGTGGGGCTCGAACCCATGAACTGTGAGATCATAACCTGAGCTGATGTCAGATGTTTAACTAACTGAGACACCCAGGAGCCCCAGAACAATACATTTTTAAATGCTAAACTTCATTTATAATCAGTGAAATGCAAATTAAAATCACAATGATATACCATTCCCATCCTATCAGATTGGCAAAAGGATTTTTAAGGCATAATGTTAAGTGCTGAATCTCAATCTGCAGGTGAGAACGTAGTGGGAATCACTACTTTGGAGAACAATTTGACAGTATCTAGTAAAGTTGAAGATGCCCAAACCGGAGACCAGAAAATCAATTTCTAGGTATTTGCGAAACTCTTGCCTGCATGCTCATAGAGAGATATACTACTAAACTAGTATTGTTCATAAAAGCAAGAAGAAAATGGCTTACATATTCATCCAGACAATGGATAAACTATCTTCGCACACTATGATACCATGAGAACATAGGTATCAATTGATTAAGTCTGAAAAACATAATGTTGAGTTTTTAAAAAGTAAATTCACAAGTGACAGAGGAATATATATGTAGCGTGGTGCCATTTTCATAAATATTGAAAACATTCAAAATAATACTATGTACTTGTGAATCCATACATATACAATAAAGGCATAAAAACAGATATAGATATAGTAAACCCCATCATTTAGGAGCACGATTCACATTAAGGGATTAAAGATGGGGATCAGAAAAACTTCAATTGTTAAGTGCTTTTTATTTTTAATAAGGATAAGCAAGGCAAAATGTTAAGATTTGATAAAGCTAGAAGATAATAGCTGTTATTCTTTTTACTTTTCTGTTTGCTTAAACTATTTCAAAGTGTTAAAGTGGAAAATTTTTCCACCGCTATGATTCTAGTTTATGTAGCTAACATTTCATGTTTTCTTCAGACTTTCTATGTGATTTTTTCTTTTTCTTTAATAGTTTTTTTAATGTTTATTTCTGAGAGAGAGAGAGAGAGAGAGAGAGAGAGCACAAGCAGGGAAGGGATAGAGAGGGAGACAGAATATCAAGCAGGCTCCAGGCTCTGAGCTGTCAGCACAGAGCCTGACGAGGGGCTCAAACTCATGAACCATGAGATCATGACCTGAGCCAAAGTGGGACGCTTAACTGACTGAGCCAACCATGTGCCCCTCTATGTGGGTTTTTTTTCTATTTTCTTTCTTCTTTATACTCCTTCTCCTTCTTTCCTGCAACATGCATGTCACTACAGTTTGCTGGTATTTGTTTTTAAACTTAATTATATATCATGAACACTTTTCCAATTAATATTGGCATTCTTTTTAATGGCTTCCTAGTATTCTGAGTGTGTCATAATTTATTAAACTATTCCTTTATGGATAAACTTTTTGATTGTTTCCAACATTGTGCTATTAGGAAAAAGTGCTGTAGTAAACAAAACTTTGTATGCTTGATTATGGAAAACAGATTCTCTGCAAAACTTCCTGGTCATAGATTATACTTTTAGAAGGTTCCACCAAATTGTTCTCCACAAAAACTGCATTGGTTTAACCCTCACCAACGGTATATTAAGATTGCCCATCTCTCCACACCCTCACCAAAACTGAATGTTAGAAATATTTAACATTTTGGGGCACCTAGGGTGGCTCAGTCAGTTAAGCATCTGACTCCGGCTCAGATCATGATCTCCATCCCTGCATCATGCCTCTGTTGTAAGCCCAGAGCCCACTTTGGATCCTCTGTTCCCCCATCTCTCTGCCCCTCCACCATTCAAGCTTTCTCTCTCTCTCTCTGTCTCTCTCTCTGTCTCTCTCTCTCTCTCAAAAATAAATATTTAAAAAACAAAAAGAAATATTTAACATTGTGAACAATATGAGAGGTGAAAATGACTTTAAAGATAAAAAAGTAAAGCTTACAGATGTAACTCAATTTACCCCAAATCTCTCAGCTAATGGAGAGCCACTCTAGGGTCTGAGGTCTCCTCATGTTGGATACAGTTTTCTTACATAGGTCATGATGCTTCATTCTAGAGACTGAAGGTAATATATGTATTATCTGAGAAGGGAGAAAGGTTTTTTCCAGTTTCAGGGATTTCTTTAATGTGGGAGGTAAATGAACCTTGAGCTTTGAGGAGCTCAAGCTCTTGGACAGCTGAGTCTCTGGTCAGTGAGTTGGGTAGATGGGGTCATGACTGGACAGGAACACTGGAGCATATCACATCTGCATCAGAGCATCAAAAATCATATAGATTTCTATCTTAAATATTGATCTTAAGTACTTTGGATGAAACACATACGTTCTATGTTACATGTGTTCAGATCTGTGATTGCATTCTTCCATTTCAGTTCTAAAATACAAGAAGAATGATGAGGATGAATCACTTAAAGATAAATTGTCTAAACTAAATATTCATTCAATTAGCAAGAAATCAAAAAGGGTGACAAATCATCTAAAGATTCTGACCAGAGGAGAATCACAGGTAACTTTTCTTCTTGGGCCACATACCCTGGGGGGTAGGAGTGCCGATATTTTCCTTTGGTTGTTATCAGAGTTGTTTCTAGAACATTGAGAACCAAGCTAATTGCCTGATGCTGTTCCTTTCTTTCTCCTTCTTTTGGGAGAAATGGAGTGAGGGTAGTTTTGATGCTATTTTAGCTGTGGTGCTTCCCTACACTCAAGAAGGAAAGGAGAGAAGAGGGCAGCGCTCAACAAGGTTGTCCCAGAAGTCCTGACAATCAACCAGTGCACAGTCTCAACCAAGGCCAAGTCCTCTTTTCATCTTATCTTTATTTCACCTATATAAAAAAAGGGGGTTTAGGTGCACACCTTAGCATGATTTTTTTTTCCTGCCCTTATTTTCTTCCTCTCTCCCCACCGCCCATGCATATTAAATTACTGGATAATTGTTCTGTGATAGCTGTTTAGTCTGGTTTGAACCACTTTCATCTTGACTCCTAACAAATAATGGATGGATTAGCAAAGACTCTCAGACTTTAACGTACATAACAATTACCTGGGGAGCCTCCAGGGGTCCGCCTGTTCAAGACACAACTATGAGTCTGTATTTTTTTTTTTTACAAAAACTCCAGGTGTTTTGAAGCTAAATGACCTCAAAATATGTGACCAATGAAACACACTTTGAGAATCACAAGATAGAAAGTTCATGGCCTGGAGATGGTAATTCAGTGGGCTTCTAACCAAAAGTAGGCAGGATAGTTCTTAAGATACTATATAGCACTTTTTTTCTTCTCATTTGCCTGATTTTCAACCCGTATTATGTTAATACCTCTAAGGTGTTTAGTTTGAACTAGAAGCAACCAACTGTAGGTGGCTCAGCATTGGTTTTAGATGGCTCGTCCTATCTACTTCACTTGTTAGCAGCCAGAGTCTTTCCTTTTTCCACTAAGTGTTTGCAGCTTTCTGACCCTAACACCCTCTTCTTCTTTTGAATGCCTAACAAGCTTACTGAGTGTTTCCAATCTTGGCACCATTAATATTTGCAGGAGTCAGCACAGGGCAGAAACTAAAGCAAAGTCATCCAGATCTGGATTTGAACATCACCTTTGCCACTTAATAAATATTTGCCTTTGGGCATATAACTTAAATTCAAAGTAATCATCAAGATTATAGTAGGACCTAACTCATGGAGTGGTTGTAAGGATTACATGAGGTGATGCTTATATGAAGAAAGTACCTAACCCAGTGGGTAAGCACACATTATATATTGGCTGTCATGATCATGATCATCATCATTATCATTATCATCATTATTTTAGGTCATTATTGTGAGAAATAAGCCCACTGACCCAATCAAAGGAGGGACGTGGAGACTTGGAGCACAGTGAAGTGAGGCTTTAATCCATGTTCTTGCAAGAGCAGGTATCTGATGGACAGGCACACTCCGGCAGTTACAGCAGACAATTTATCCTCTAGCATGCAAGTCCCTCCCCTGATTCCTCATTGCCTGAGTACTACAGAGGTTACATGTAGCCTTACCCAGATGTTGCCTCTGCCCTTGTAAGGAAAAAAGTAGTCTGATTGGAACAAATGTACATTCCTTGAGGTGACACAGAGATTCCAGTTTTCTTTGGCAAATGCTTATTACAAAGTTCAAAGAAATAAACCTGCAAAATGGAGAGGGGAAGAAGAACCAGAAGTGAAGTATCTAAGGGTTTGGGACTCCATTGTGGGGGGAAGGGTTCGTACATACTTTCAATAGGTTGTAAACCTATTGTTAACTAGACAGCACAACTTTTATTTGGTATTTCGGAAAATGAATCATCTCATTTCTCACAATTACCTTGTATTATTATTTACCTTTTAATGTACAGACTTCTCATGTAGATATAAACTCCTTTATGCATGGTGTATTAATCAGGTCTTTTATTTTCTGCATTTTATGATGTTTTGATGCCTTGGAAAAGCTGCTGGCCATGAGAGATGATCCTTGCAGGGCTAATCCATTCTGAGGGATAGCAAAGGGCTCAGCTGGGATCACTTCTTTCATCTGCAAACCAACCAGTCCTGAGTCTATAGCTCCAACCACCTTCTAATCTATCTATCACACAGCAAGCCAGTATTCCTTTGCCTTAAATCATCCTAGGGCTAGGTACCAGGCAACTGGAGACCATCCCTATTGCCCAAAGCCCATGGGAATTCTCCACACTGATCAATCCTGAACTGTTTATCCTTCTATAAGGTTTCCCACAAAAACCACAATAAAGACTATGGCCTTGACTTTCCTCTTGCTTCTTTCTGCCACCTGACCAAAACCTACTGATTGTCCTCTGGTCCTGTATGGCCTGCAGTGACTCCCTCTCTGGGACTTGTCAATATAATCAACTTCTTCCAAGCCTTGTTTTTGTTTTCCTCCATGGCTGCACCTACTTTACCTTTCTATAGCCGACATGGATATTCGTGGGAGTCTGTGGCAGGTACCATTCATGCTAGTACTTCATGTTCTTGGGGCTTACTGGGTTCATTGCATGCAGGAAATCACTCCAGGCCCCTCTCTCAATGTGAAACTATAATGTGAGAAGTTTGGGACATCATGATGTGTGGTCATAGGTCAGGGAAAGGAAAATCAAGACATTTGAACTAAAAACAACAATAGTAAAATCGGAGTGAGAATTCAACTTGAGAAGAGACTGTAGCCTCCACAGGCGTTTCTAAATGTCATGCACACAATTCTCCCCTATTCTTTAAGATGCTGCTTCTGACTTAAGACAATTCTATTGCGGAACAAAAGGCAGGTTTAATTCTGGGCAGGTTTTTGTAGAAGCTGTTATATTCTTTAACATATTTATCATCAGCTTCTGATATTTTCCAATTGTGAACTAAAAGTGAATTGTAGGTAAAGTGGCCTGAAGGGATATTAATTAGATTTTCCCCTTAATCTTTTGAGAAGATGTCCTGTCAGCAATGAAGCATTTCACTGTTAATCAGAAAATCAGCTGCATAGGCTGAACTGCAGAAGAGATAAATCTCAAATCAGTCAATTTTGCACTTGTCAGCAGCTCAAGTGAAATATTTGGCGAAGTTAGGGTATAAAACTATTACCCAAGAGGAAGATTCCATTCAATTCATCACACATGTATTGAACTCTATGTACCAGACACTGTAATAGAGATTGGGAATACAAAGAAATTCTGCATTCAGACTCCCTGGGTTTGAATCCTGGTCCTATTTATTAACATGAGTAAATCTCTTTAACTTCCTATATTATTTAGAGTAAAGGCCAAGCTTCTAACACAAAGAGATTCTAAAACAAGGAAGCTTGAGCCAGACAGTCATTTATTTCTCTCTCTTACCATAGTCCTGAGATGTGAAATCAGGTGAGCTCTGTTGTACAAAATTCTTTAGGAACCCCGTTGTCCCCAGTTTTGTGCTGTGCTTTCCCCTAAACACACTGTCTTCATCTGCTTGGTTGAAGCTGGGTCACTGCTGTGTCTTCAATCAAGTCCCAAGGACAATGTTCCAAGGCCCAATTTCAGAAATGAAACACATCCCTTAGCTCATATCCTATTTGCCCAAACCAGTTACAAGGGCAGAACCAGTTGCAAGGGAATCTGCCACGCGTCTGACTTAAACCAGGGTGCAGATCCTATCAGTAAAAGGATGACAGGGGGGCACATCAACTGTATTTGCCACACCTTTCAAGCTTCTATTTCTTTATCTCTAAAATGGGATTAATTGTGGCACCTGTGCCACAGAGTTATATAAGAATTAAAATGAGAAAAATGGAAGACAGGTTTTAGCACAGTGTCTACAACATAGTGTCTAATAAATGTTAGCTATTATTATTATTATTAAGACAAAAAATATTTAATCTCAAATGCTTGTAATTCATCAGTGGAGAGAAGCACTTAAATAATTAACTAGGGTTCTGAGAGCA
This sequence comes from Cryptoprocta ferox, assembly GCA_028646485.1. NCBI lineage: Eukaryota > Metazoa > Chordata > Mammalia > Carnivora > Eupleridae > Cryptoprocta > Cryptoprocta ferox. The sequence goes on along the minus strand of CM053567.1, from coordinate 108,782,790 downwards.
CATGGGGGAGCAGTTAATTTTCTACAGTGGAAAGAATAGGAATTCAACGGGGGAGATTCACAGAAGGGTGACAGTTGAGTCCTTAAAAAAATCAAACAGAAAGGCAAAAAATAGACAGAAGCATATTCCAGCAAAATATGAGAAAGGCTTGCATATAGGAACATAGAACTGGGCAATATTTCTCATACTGTGATCCTTGGACTCTCTTATTTTAGAGTCATCTCGATCCTAACCAAGCTACACAAAATAAAATAGCTGGTGATGGGTCCTTGAAAACTGCATTTAAAATAATCTGTCCCAGCATATTGTTCTATACATCAAACGGAGTTAGAGCATAGAGATCCTAAGCTAGAGGGTATTGAATGTTGTGTGTATTACAAAGACTTGCCCATTTAATCAAAAGCTTTCTAGATAAATAATATTAAGGGGTTTAAAAATAACATAAATGCATTCAGTTCTAAGGTCAATCATCTTAAATTAACAAACCTATGAACAGAGAACAGCTATAGTTACTACTGTTGCGGGATTTTTTACCTTAATACTGTGATTCGCTGTCTTGCCGCTTCGAAGAATGAAGAGGTGGACACAGAATAAAATGAGCAGCAGGCAAAAGTTTATTAGAGTCTAAGATTAGAAGGAAGAATAATAGGAACCCTCTCTTTACAGAAAGGGGATATTCGAAAGTGGAATGTCCCTGACTATAGGCAAGGGTCTTTGTTTTATAAGGTTCTGGCACTCCCCTCCCCATCCCCGCTTCCCTTACTCCATGTTTCTTCTCATGTTCTACCCTTATTTATAGGTAACTCTAAATGCCTAGTCATTCCTTTTTGATTGGTTCATTTCCCTTGTATGAGGGGTGGTTTATGGCCATATCATTCCTGTGGCTCATACGTTTTATGGTCTACTACTTGTTTTTAGTTAGGTCTTTTGTCAAATTCCTGAGGGGAACTGGGTGGGAGTAGGTGGTGTCTGTTACATTCTTAAGAAGAATATGCCTGAGGAAGTTTGCTGTGATCAGATGCTCCCAGCATTGTTCCAAAATATGTGTTTTCTCCCACCCAGGGACCTCAGGTCCTATCCTTTCCCTCTCTGCTTATTTTATCCTACCTTTCCCTATCATTACTACACAGTACCAAACTGAAGAATCCTCACCATTTCCACAAATTATTTGCATGTTCGCACAGATTTTGTCAGCATGGAGCTGCTTCTGCTCTTCTCTTCTTGCCATTAAAAATTTTTTTTTAAATGTTTATTTATTTTTGAGAGAGAGAGAGAGACAGAGTGCAAGCAGGGGAGGGGCAGAGAGACAGGGAGACACAGAATTGGAAGCAGGCCCCAGGCTCTGAGCTGTCAGCACAGAGCCTGACTCGGGGCTCAAACTTACGAACCATGAGATCGTGACCTGAGCCGAAGTTGGACACTCAACTGACAGAAGCTCAACAACCCCTTCTCTTGTTGCCATTTTAATAGCCGAGAAATACTTCTCACCATTAATAATAACAACTATGGTATTATCAATAAAATAAAATAACAAAAAAATAACTGAAAGCATGCGACCACTATCTTAACTCTGCTGAGTTTTCCTAACAGAAGGGTTATTTTTGCTAAGATTAGATTCAATCTTTCAAATTTGAGTTGGTAAAGAATTATTGCATTCCTTTAGCCAACGAGCTAAGTATATTTTCTAAATAACCACTGTGAAATCAACTGGGATGCATCATATCAACAAAAACAATACATTCCATAGATCACAATTTTATTTTCTTTTTAATTTTTACTTTATTAATTATTTTACAAACACATAAATGTAGCATAATTTAAGAGTACATACATAATATATGCCATTAAAAACTGCAGAGAACAGTTTTACCTCCTACAGCTACCATCGCATAGATGTAGCTATGTGAAAGCTGAGAGCAGATTAACCTCCACCATGTGACTTTGCTCCACTAATTGAACATCAGTCGTGCTGTGTGCTGGGACACAGCAAGTGCCATGCTGAGACAGCAGCATGATGTAAACGGTTTTCATCTCAGCAAGGAGTTTTTTTTTTTTATCATATGCTAGGGTAATACAGTCTGTGATATTTTTTCAAAACACCAGATATGTTTGAGTTATAAAAATAAATAATTTCATCTCTATTCTAGGTGAAAGACAATACCTTTAATAGAGAAGAAAAGCTATTTAGATCTTTAGAAAAGACGGTGAGACAGTGTGTGAAGAACATTTCGCTCTGTCTTCAACATATACAGGTAGGTGAGACAAGACTGTTTTCGAAGTTTCTACAAGAAGGTCTTGATGTCCATGGTTATTACAAAGAGTAAATGTGAATGTTCATTTGTTTATATGATCAAATTTATATGATAAAATTCATTGTATCAAATTTGGGAGGCTGCCAACTACAGGTGAGGGAAGCCAGTGGAAAGATTTAGATTTTGCTCTTTGTTCCCTTACCTGCTCCATTTCTTCTCCCAGTTGAAATTGCCATGTTGTGGGACATTTGCTCACACGATGCTGGACCACGTGGTGCTAGACCATCAGCATGCTCTCCTTACAATTGAGATGAATTCATTAATGCAAAATGGATTTGGTAGAAATTTTCTACCAAAAATTTATTTGTTGGATTATACTAACACATCCCTTTCTAGTACCTAAAACACATATTTGTGAACTTAAAAGTAGGACTGAAAGAAAAATGAAAATCAAAGGGGGGCATAAAATGAAATTAGAGAAGTTACATAGCAAAAAGTACATAACATAAAGGCCATATAAAAACCACAGAAACCCACACATGGGTCTCAAATTTAGCTGTAACCCTCTGAGAAACCAACGTCAAAAAGGACATGTGATCACACAACTCTGGATGGACTCAGCACCTCTATTTATTTTATAACCAGTGTTTCATAATGCTCCCTTTACAGTTCTAAATGAAATTCACAGGTAATTCAACCCGAGGTAGGTAGTTTATGTAAAAGAAAATAAACTCTAACAAAATATAAGAACTACAATATGCAAATGCTCCCACACAACCATAGTAGAAGACAAAAACACCTCTCCAAATTTCCAGTCCCTCAGGAGGTTTTCCTGCCTTTGTTGAGAATCACTGACTTAACCAAATCCATTGAAGTGCAGTATAATTATATTCAGTAGAAAAAGAATTGATCTCATAAAGAAGACATAGTGTCCTCAACATCTTGATAATGGTCATGACTTTGAGACATAGACAGCTAGTAGAATTACATGTAACTCAGTTAACAAATGACCCCCTTCCCATTTTCAAGTTTTTATCTTGGATATTTATTTTTGGAAGCAGGTGTTTGCATGTATAGATAAATTATCATACCAACAGAGGATTATGTTAACAGGCATTATGATTTGGAGACAAGGTTCTGTGTTAAGTAACCAACAAGCCACAATCTTTTCTCATTTATTAACTGACACAAAGCCTGATTTTACAATCAGTTTTGCTAATCTCTTCCTAAAGCTCTGCTTTATGTGAAAAGGAAACCAAAACTTAATTATAACAACCAGAGAGCACTGGGAACCTGTTCTTATACATTTCATGAAGTAAATGTATCTTGGGAACATCTATGGGAAGTCTTCTGTTTCCACTAACTGATTCAACCAAAACATGAGTACCTTCTTTTAAAGACAGCATTACATTCTCTAAAGAAAGCTGAAGACATAAATCAAAGAAAAGTGATTTCTAAAATAAGAGATCTGAAAGAACTGAATGCTGAACAATGGCCAATGAGGGAACTTAAGATGGAGTCCACTTAAGAAAGAAGGTGTCATACAGAGCAGTATGAGAAAGTGACAGAGGGAAAGTAAAAAAATAGGTTACAAGTAGTCTTATTGTACAGAGTATCCATGAAATTTTTTTCCTTCCTTTTTTTCTATTTATCCCTCAGTGGTAATGGAGGGTTATGATGATGAAGGGCACACTTGGGGCATATTTAAATGTATTGACCTTCAGAACTTTGCCCATTTTGTGACTTTGTTCTTGGGTTCCAGGACGCCATGCCCTTAGCGCTGCAGAGTGTAATGGAGCTCCAGGAGATCTCTTGCAACAAAGATGGGGAGGAGAGGAGCCATTCAGAGACCCCGAATAATGCCCCAAATCCCTGTGGTGACTTTGTAAGTTATTTATATTCATAGATAAATTAGAAAGTAGGGTTAAAAAAAAAGTTGCTTTTTATTTGTTTTGCTAGAGTTAGAAAAAATATACACTAAAGTAAACACTAATGTCAAAATTAGTAGATTTAAATAGGAGGGTATTATTATTATTTATTTATTTAGAGTGAACGGAGGAGGGGCAGAGAGAGAGGGAGGCAGGGAATCCCAAGCAGGTTCTGCACTGTCACTGCAGAGCCTGAAGTGGGGCTTGAACTCATGAACCGTGATATATGGCCAGAGCAGAAATCAAGACTCCAACGCTTAACTAATGAGCCACACAGACATCTCAGAAAGCTGTGATTTTTTTAAGGGAGTCTCTGGAAAAGTCCAGAGTCCTTTCAGGAGGAGGAAAGATTCTCTCTGAAGATGTGACTTTTATTTACACAATATATAATGTAAAATAAAGCCTCGTTATTGAAAAAGGGCTTTTACCTACGAGTCAGATGTCTTCTGATCTGCAGTAAAATATGTGCTTTCTATGGGTTCTATAAAATATACAGAATTATAAAACATAGCTTGAGAATCATAAAAATATGCTAGGGCCAAGAAAATATTTGTCTGGTAAATTAGTTTGAGTAATACTAATTTTAATTTAGTATCTTTTGTTCCATAGGTATTAATAGAGAATAGTAGCATTTCAAGTATTATATAGAAGCTATAATAGATTCCTTCATCATCTTGAAGGTTGTTGAAAGTGGCATTTTATGTTGACATTCTTGGCGTCTGGGGTCACATAGTTCTTCACTGAGGCCCTTGTGTTGGGGGATGTTTAGCATTTCTGGTGTAGCAGGCTCTAGATCTCAGTAATGTCCTCATGGCATCCAGTGAATACTCCCACATATTTCCCAATCCTAGGAGGTGATGCAGCCCAACCCCCCAGGAAAAAACATTCAGAAGCATCTTGCTTTCCTGGTCCTGGGGAATGGAAAATTAGGATCCCATGTGAATTAAGATAATCAATGTGGGGCACCTGGGTGACCCAGTTGGTTAAGCGTCTGACTTCGACCTAGGTCATTATCTCTCTGTTCCTGAGTTCGAGCCCTGCGTTGGGCTCTGTACTGAGCGCTCAGAGCCTGGAGCCTGTTTCAGATTCTGTGTCTCCCTCTTTCTCTGCCCTTCCTCGCTCACATTCTCTCTCTCTCTCTCTCTCAAAACAAAATAAACATTGAAAAAAATTAAAAAAAAGACAATCGATGTGATAAATAAGAGAGCAAGAGAGAAGTTTTTCTGGTGGATGTGAAATGGAAAAAGTGTGGCTAGTTCTTTATAAATTTCTGGGCTTAAGTACAGAGAATACATTTTAGAAAAGTCCATAAGGGTTTGCTCTTAATTCCAGTGTATTAAGTCGATGAGTATTTGTTGAGCACCATGTCAGAGCAGGGTGTATAGCTCTCCCTCAACAAGCATGCCCAGAATTTGATAGAAGAAGAGCAGCGTTCTTCTCCACCTTGCATGAGACCACAAGATAATAAATTAGGCTAAACTAAAATACTCATTAGAGAGATCAATATAAAAGTAACTTTATAACTTATGAAAAAAGTAAACTTTTAAAAAATTAAATATTAATAAAAGGTCAAAAATCTATCTAAAGGCAGAGCAGTGTTTTTATCTAACCTTATCTAACCTTGAATAATACTTACCTACATGTTTTGTATAGGCCAAAATATTAAAAGAAAATCTGATTCTTATTTATTCCAACCATACTTCCTATGTCTAGGGGAATCGGTTTATGTCTATGGGCCACAGGATATATATATATAGTAATTATGCTATGATATTGTAATTATATTATCTGCAGAAGCCAGTCAGCTACAAATATAGTAATTTATCCAAGAACAGTAAACAGATTCTTCACTTAGTCAAAGGACTCGTTAAACACTCTGCAGGTGTATATTGATTATCTTATAAGCTAGACATCAAATTTAATCTGTGTAGTCTATTGCTATTGCCAGTAAGAGATTGGTTTCCCCTCTCTTGTAGATTTCCCATGAGTTCAGACAAAGTTACCAGAGGCTGTTTAATTAATAAAAGCTGCTGCTCAGATGCTGATTCCCTAGGACATCTTTCAGGGTACAAAGGAGAAACCTACTTCCAAATTGCTATAACATAACCATGTAGCCCAAGCATGTATGGTAAAGGGTAAATTTGGCGGTCAGCAGATAGGATACTACGTGCACTTCAGAAGAAAGGGGGAGGAAAGTTAGAAGTTGCAGAAATTAAATTCTGGGTGCTCAGGAGCTGGTATGGGGTTGTGGGCTAATATGAAGTTCATTTTCTTTTTTTTAATTCTTATTTTAAGTTTAGTTATTTGACAGAAGAAGAGAGAGAGAGAGAGAGAAGCGGGGAGAGAGAGAGCAGAGGGACGAGCAGAGAGAGAGGGAGAGAGAGAATCCCAAGCAGGCTCCACGTTGTCAGCACAGAGCCCGACACGGGGCTTGCTCTCACAAACTGAGATGACCTGAGCCAAAAATCAAGAGTCAGACGCTCAACCCACTGAACCAACCAGGTGTCCCATGAAGTTTATTTTCAATGACTCAGACCTAAAGATGTAACAATTCAAGAAACAAAACCAGCATCAGCTTAGTCTTTCAATGTATTTAAAGAGAAAGCAATAACTCTGTTGTCATTTCTATCATGGGAGCAAAATACCTATAATAAGGAGGTACTTATCTGGGGATATAATTTCATTACCCACAATGAGTCACCAGGGTCGCCAAGGAATTGAGGCAGATGTGAGAGGAACAGGATACAGTCTCTTCTAAGACTATCTCCCTTTTGTTGCCAGCAAAGGAAGGAAATAATATGGTGAGTCATTTGCATAGTCTTAGTGGTCAAAGACTAGAGTTTGCCTCCCACCCCATGTGCTGGAGTAGCTCTGCTTGGCTCTGGGATTAGAAAGAAAGGGAAGGGAAAGAGTTGAAGGAGATGACACCAATGACAAGATTAGTGGCTATAAAGGGAAAGGTTGAGTGTATTTTGGGTGTGCAGGCTTTAACTTTTGTATTTCTCTTCCTGCTCACTCTTTACACTCAACGTTAGAGTCTAGAGTCCCTCTTATAAGTCATAGAGCAGGTTTAGCTTGACAAAACAAAAGATCACATCTTCTCTTAACCTGGCTTGATACTTTCCTGCCTTTCTTTGTGCTCCTTCAGGGAGAAAGTAAGCCTATTGGTGATAGTGCAGGACATGTACTGGTTGCTGCTTACTCTGTGACAGGACTGTTTTTCTCTTTTGGCAGGCGGCCCATTTACAGAGGCTCGTCCTGATGCCCCTATCAGCCCTGCTGTCCTTATTTCCTGGGCCTCAGAAGCTCATCCAGAAACGCTATGACAAATTGCTGGACTGCAACAGCTACCTACCACGGGCAGCAGGAGATGAGTCAGACTTGGCTAAAAAGGAGTATGAGGCCCTCAATGCCCAGCTTGTGGAGGAGCTCCAGGTGTTCAACCAGGCTGCCCGGAAGATTCTGTGGAATTGTCTGTGTAGCTTCATCACTCTCCTTGGTGACCTGACACTTGTGGCTCAGCAGGCTTATTCCACGGTGGCGCCGGTAAGCTCAGTACCAGCACCTGCTACCCTGGCCTGTGAGATCTACTAGAAACCACAGCCATGAAGGGGTGCCTGGGTGGCTCAGTCAGTTAAGCATCTGACTTCAGTTCAGGTCATGATCTCACAGTTTGTGAGTTTGAGCCCCACATTGGGCTCTGTGCTGTCAGCTCAGAGCCTGGAGCCTGCTTTAGATTTTGTGTCGCCCTCTCTCTCCTTATCCCAAAAATGGATAAACATTTTAAAAACTTAGAAACCACAGCCATGTCAAGTGGCCCTGTTCACAGTGGGCATGTGTGTGGTGCATGTGTGTGCCTGGGGTGGGGGCTGCATTTTAACCGAAGCCAGTCACGTAGTCTTTCTATTTCTTTCTGTTTCCTCCACAGGAAAGTTTCCTAGTTCAGGTTTGTGGTGACTTGCACACTTATATTTCTTTTTGGAGGTTCCTTTTTGAATACCAAACACCTTTTAGCTTTGTTCCACTCATCGGTGAAGCCAATGTAGCTCCACCTGCTTGATGCTTTGTTGTGGAAGCTTATCAATATTTATTTTGTATTCTCTTCCAATTCAACAGTTATTCAATGCTAACCATGACTATTTAAGAGGTGGATCCAAAAAGAAGGCTATCTCAGTTTAATGACAGAAACAGCGTAACTATCAAACCAGTCGCTTTTGCTTTTGTTTTCCTCTACGGAAAAAAAAAAGTCTAGTGTGTGTGTGTGTGTGTGTGTGTGTGTGTGTGTGTGTGTGTAATTTAGCTTTCATTAGGATATGATTATATGACTATTTCCCTGATGAAGAAGAAAGATATTTACAACCTAATATCAACTTTAAAAAAATCAGCATGGTTTCTTTGCCCTCTTTTCAATTAGTTCTCATTCAGCTGGGTAGATATTTAATGGACAACATCTGGAGGAAAATTAATTGTCCTGACTATTTTTCACTGTGTATTTAATTAACTTTTAGCTTATACTTTGAATTAAATTAAGGTGAATAAACAGGTGCTATACTTATATTTTCAAAAGGCAAAAACTACATAAAAATACATAAACAGTCTCACATAGACTCCTGTCCCCTAATGACTCATCCCCACCCCTACTGTTACTAGTTTATCCATTTAGGGTTTCTTCATGCCATTAGAAGCAAGTGCAAATTTGTATATATATTTACTATATAAAACTAGGAAATTATAGCACCATTCTGCAATTTAACCTTCTGGGGATGCATTCATGCCAGCACATGGAGAGCTTTCTCATCCCTTCTTCAGCTTCATACTAGTCTACTGCATAGCTGTACAGTAGTGTGTAACCAACCCCCTATTTTCTGGATAACAACTTTATTGAGATACCATTCATATACCATATATTCCATCCATTTAAAGTATGTGATTCCACGTTTATAGTATTTTCACAAGAGTTGTGCAGCCATCACCACAATTTTAGAACATCATCACCCCCAAAATAAACCCTGTGTCCTTAGCAGTGAATCCACATTCCCCCCCCCCCCCCGACCTCCCAGCCCTAGGCAATCACCAATCTATTTTCTGTCTCTATAGATTTACCTATTCTGGACATTTTATATAAATAGAATTCTATAAAATGTGGTTCTTTGTGACTGGCTTCGTTCACTTAGCATAATGTTTTCACATTTCATCCACGTTGTGGCATGTTTCAGTACTTAATTATTTTTATTGACATAATATTTCATTGTATATATATGCCACATTTTATTTATCTTCACCAGACGATGGACATTTGGGTAATTTCTACTTTTGGCCAACTATGAATACTGCTGCTATGAACATTCAAGATCTTAGTGGATGTATGTTTTCATTTCTTTTAGGTACATACCTAGGAGTAGAACTGCTGGATCATATGCTAACTCTTGTGTTTAACCTTTTCAAGAACTGCCGGACTGCTTTCCCAAGTGGCCGCACTATTTTACATTTGCAACAGTGATGACTGAGGTTCCCATGCCTTACATGTATCTGTCTTTTGTTTTAGAGCCATCCCAGTGGGTGTGAAGTGATATCTCATTATGGTTTTGATTTCCATATCTTTGATCATTTCCTTATCTTAAACTTTTTAAATTGAAGTATAACTTATATACAGGAAAATGCATCAGTCTGAAGTGTACATCTCAATGAATATTTGCAGTTATATACATCTGTGTAGCCAGCATTGAAATCTAGACATTAGCCCTTTCCAGTTCCCCATAAGAGCCACTCATGACCACTCCTAGACAACAGTCCCTCAAAGTCAACCATTTGTCTGACATAGTATACTATAGACTGTTATGCCTGGTCTGTATTTCATAAAAATGGAATCATACAATATATAGGGGTATGTGTATTAACCTCTTCCTATGGATGGATATTTGGGTGATTCCAGTTGCCTCTAGCTGCATAACAAATTACACCAAATATGGCAGAATGTAACAACCAACAGTCATTTGTTAGTATTGTCTCTCATGGTTCTGGAGGTTCACTGACTGGGCTCAAGGCAGTCATTCTCAGTTTCCCTTGTAAGGCTGTAGTCTGATAATAGCTGGGGCTAGAGTCATCTCAAAGACTTCCTCAGGCCCATGTCTGAGGTGGGAGATGGAATGATGATAGAAAACCCAAACAGTTGGGGACTAGAATGGTTGGGGCTCCATAGGCCCCTCCCATCCCGCTCCTATCTATCAGCACGGTCTTTTGATATGATGGCCACAGGTGGTAAAGTGGCCTTCTTCCATGGTTGGATAGGGTCTCCCAGAGTGGGTGTCCCAAGAGAAACCAGCAGAGACCAAACAGTCTTTTTTAGCCTAATCTTGAAAGTCAGAGAGCATCATTTCCATCCTTCTGTTCATTTCCATTTTGTTCATGAAGCAATTAAAAAGAAACCACCCACTTTTGAGGGGAGAGGACATGGGTTCCACCTCTTGAGGAGAGGCATGTCCAAGAATTTGCTGATTTGCTTTAAAACTGCCACAGGCTCTTAACCAATACTTCTTGTTTTAGCTTCTTTCTCCTTCCCCCCATCCCACCCTACCACCTTGAAAGACCCTCCTGCCATTAATTCCTGAACGCTTCTTCCAAAATTCCATTGCTTTTTATTTCTCTTGTATTCTTTTATTTAGGCTTGAACCTTAAAAACAAAAACAACAACAACAACAACAACAAAAACTATCCCTATCGTTTTAGTGAGGTTTCTGGGGACAGCAAATTAAATTAGACTTTTTTAAAAAAGTTTATTTAGACCATTTTTATCTAAAAGTTCAGACATTTCCGTAATCTTTTGCTGTGGAGCTATCTTATACTTTGTTTGTCACAACTCTACTAAATTCAATATCTAATATGGTTAAATAGTTGTCTGAGAAGAATGCCATTATCATTTCAACCTATAGGTCCCGCTGCTGGCCTCAAGCATCTCTGAAATTCAGAATCGAGTACTAGAAGAGGTTCAAAATCTTAATTTTGTAAAGGACAACAGTGCCACCTTTATTGAGAGGAAACTTAGTTTTGAAAAGAAGAAGACTGTGCAAATTCTGGTGAGTTTGGTAGGATTCGTGACAATAACTATCACTTCTTTTCCTTGTTCAAATCACAGTGTACCATTTTCCATATCGCTTATTTCATTCTAATATCCTATAACTTACCTACTTATTATATGTAGGAATTCTTGTCTATTTCTACCTTCTATACTTTGAGTTCTGTAGAGTCCTAGATTTTTACCTGTTTTGTACATGATGTATTCCAAGCTACTAAAATGGTGCCTGACAACAGATATAAATACCTGCTGATCATATATATATGATCATATAGTTCATATATGATCATATAGCTCATGATCATATAGCTCAACTTCATTTTTCTAGATAAGGAATCCCAGGCTCCAAAGATGAAGTGGCTTTCTCAAAATCACTAGAGGCAGAGCTAGGAAGGGTCTAGGCCTTTTGACTCCTGCCTAATTTACTGATATTATTTCCCAGAAAAAGACATGCACATGTACAATTTACTTAATTAAATAGTATTTTTCAAGTGCTTAATATGCAAGGGCTTGTCTACAGTATGGCAAAAAATTAAAAATTGTTCCATCCAAGAGGGATTAGAACCTCTGCCTTCTTATGCTCTGTTGGATTTTCTTTCCTCTCTGCAACACTGCCCTCATGTGCTAACTAGAGAATTTTTCACTACAGAACTCAGCTGGATGCTTCACAATAATAACTCGGTCAATGCCTGAATGTTGAAATCATCCAAAATCAGTGTATGGCTTCAACATTTAAAAAAATCTCCAAAGAAGGAATATTTACCAGTTCAGTGAGGATTTTATTATACATCTATCTAAACCAAAATTTCTCCTTACTTCTCCCAGCCTGAAGTGCCGCGTCAAACTGATGCTCACCGCTCCAAACTTCTGTCCACATATAGTAAAGAAGAACTCTACCAAGCGAAGAGGAAGTGCAATGCTACACAAGAATATGACATCAATCTTCTGGAAGGGGAGTTGGTGGCTGTAATGGAACAGAAAGATCCACTGGGGAGCACAAGCAGGTGGCTCGTTGACACAGGAAGTAAGTTTTGTTTGGATAAAATGCACAGAACTACCACCTCTTTTCAGGTTGAGATTTTCCCAGGGGCCACTCTGTGCTTCTCTAACCACAAATGTTTGGTTTGGTGAGGGTATACAAATGACCTTGTTTCTTCCTTCTATTTCCTATCCAGTTATAAAAGGATATGTGTATGCCTCCTTCTTAAAACCCTACAATCCAGCAAAAGTACAGAAGGCGGATGCTGAGAACAGGTTCTGTGATGATGATTTTGATAACATCAGCCTCTTTGTGTCCTCACGGCCAGCTAGTGACAGTGTCACAGGCACCCCAGAAAGTAGCATAAGTGATAGCAGCTCATCTCTTAGTGGCACATGTGGAAAGTTTGAAACAAACGGCACTGATGCTGACAGTTCTCAAGAGGTAGATGAACAGGTAAGAATTTGAACCTTGATGTAAAACTGCTTGGCTGTTCGAATCATGAAAGATCTTCTCTCTAACAAGGCTCTATCTTGCTGCAAGTCTTGGTGGTAGAGTGTCAGCTTTGACAGCAAGGAGACCCAGCTCTATGAACACTTATTCTCTGTGCACCTTTCTGCAAAGAATTTAATTCTCTGAGTCTGTTCCCTCAAGTGAGGGAAAGAGGACAATAATTCCTACTTTGCAGACTTGATGTGAGGACTAGAGAAAATGTATATATGTAAAGTACCCAGCACAGAGTAGACACTCAGTAAATAGGAACTGTTACTATTACTACCCTGCTATTATGTACTTGGAGTAAAGCAAAGATGGCCTTTTTATATTCCTCCATCAGAGAAAAACAGTTCAATACTGAACAGATTGCCACCATAAGCAGCATGTGGAAAATTGTCCATGATTCCTCTAAGAGCTGTATCATCATTGAGCTATCTAGTAATTGGCCATTTTTAATCTCTCGTATAATGCCATATACCATATCCTGAAACCTCTAAGAGCTACTTTTCTCACACTGCACCAAAGCAGAGACTATTGGGATAATTCTTTTGCAAATTTATAAGTTACCTCTAATGGAGGGCTCCTTTTTCCTACATCAGGAAGTTTCAGTATATTTAACTGTTAAACCTCAAGTGGTGACCAACTAACTGCTTCTCTTTTTTAACTTGCTTTTTTCTTTAGTGGCCTTTTATTAATTAATTTAAATTTGTGTTTTTATAAGGGTAATACATGTTATCTGTGAAAAGTTAAAATGGTATAAAGATATACATAAATTAGAAGTAAAGGTCTTTATTCCCTTCTCCCCCAACTCTACTCTTCAGAGACAAATATTAGGGTTTATGTCTTCAGACATTTTCTGTGCATGTACAAACACATATTTTTACAAGC
>CM053567.1:108628646-108768676 GCA_028646485.1 Cryptoprocta ferox | reverse complement strand
GGTAATACATGTTATCTGTGAAAAGTTAAAATGGTATAAAGATATACATAAATTAGAAGTAAAGGTCTTTATTCCCTTCTCCCCCAACTCTACTCTTCAGAGACAAATATTAGGGTTTATGTCTTCAGACATTTTCTGTGCATGTACAAACACATATTTTTACAAGCAGAAACATATATGTGTTACATAATTTTGTTATTTTTCCCCACTTACCAATATATCTTACATACAACACAACAGTACCTAAAAATCTACCTTAGTCCTAAAAAATTCTGCATAGTAATTTATTTTGTGGTTATATCATAATTTATGTAACTATTACTCTAATAATAGGCATTTAGAATATTTGGGAGTTTTTAGAATTTCAAACTACTTCATGCAGGAGTCTTGTTCATCTATCTTTGTACACTTACATGAGTATATACATAGGATAATCTCCTAAGAATATTGGAGAGTCAAAGGGTATATATATCTAAAGTCTTAATAGACAATTGCCATACTGTCCTTCAAAAACAGTTTAGTTTCTTTCATCAATGATAACAGTGATTCTTGTCTAATTCATGACTAATTAAAAATAATCTTTATTAAGGACTTATTTACACATCATAAAATCCATCTATTTTAAGTGTTATAATTTAATGACTTTGAGTATATTTACAGAGCTGTGCCACTATCACCCCAATAAAATTCTAGAACATTCTCTTCATTGCCCCAAATCCTTTGTACTCATTTTCAGTCAGTTTTTTTTCCCACCCCAGCCTCAAGAGATGACTGATTTGCTTTCTTTCTCTATATATTTGACTTTTCGGTATATTTTATATTAATGGAATCATACAACATGTGGGACTTTGCAGCTGGCTTCTTTCACTTAGCATAATGTTTTTGAGATTCATCCATGTTGCAGTATATATATGTACTTTGTTGCTTTTTATCACCTGATAGTATTTCACTCTACTGCTATAGCATATTTTGCTTATCTATTCACCAGTTGATAGACATTTTGGGTAATTTCTATTATGAATAATGCTGCTATAAACATTTATGTACAAGTCTTTGTGAGGATTTCATTTATTTTGAGTAGATACCTAGGAGTAGAATTGCTCGTTGTTATGGTGAATTTGTGTTTAACTTTTTAAAAGAAACTGCCAGACTGGTTTTCAAAGTAGCTGCACCATTTTACATACCCGCTGGCAGTGCACGGGGCTTTGGACTGAAGCTTTTCCACATCCTCACGTTATTGCCTTTTCAAAATTATTATGATAGCCACTCCAGTGGGTGCGAAGTGTATCTCACTGTGGTTTTAATTTGCATTTGACTAATGCTGTTGAGTATCTTTCATGTGCGTATTGGCCATTCCTGTATTTTCTCTGGTGAAATGTCTATTTAAATATATGCCCATTTTAAAAATTGCGTCATTTTCCTTCTTATTATCCAATTGTAAGAGCTCTTTATATGCTTTGGATGCAAGTTCTTTATCAGATATAATTTGCATATAATTTCTCCTGGGCATAACTGATTGTTACCTCATCTAGACATTACTATATGTTTCTATCACTCTTCTGTCTTGAAATTTCAAATCATTCTCTTAATTTATTCAAAGTTTCTAAAAAACAAAATTATATTGTAATACCAACAGATTAATGACATTTTATCAGTGAAATCCATAGTCATGATTAAATGTCCTGGCGAACTTTAACTTATCCAATAACCTAGAAGGACAGAAATTTGAGGACCAAATTTGCCGAGATACCCTAAAGCTGGCTTAATGTTGAGCTCTAGTTCTTATTGGCTTTTACAGGGACTTTGGAGTAAGCACCTCACTTAGGCTCTTTCCACGTGGGATTTGTAGTCTAGTTCCTAAAAGCTGCTACTGCTAAGTAATTCTCTTTGAGTAATCCTATCAATACGTTTCATGTGAATTAGGTCCATTAGAAATTTCCATTACCAAGAGAGGGAAAAAATGAGATAATTTCTTTTTACTCAAAACAAAATATATTGATAGTATTTCTTCATAGAGTACAATTTGTTCTCCTTTTCCTCTGAGTTTGCAACCAATTCAAAATAGACCGTGATGTCAGGGACATATATATATATAAGTATTATTCCTAACAAAACTGGATTAGAAAATGCAGCTTGGATCAGTAGCCACATAGGATCCCTGAATACTTAACCTCTGTGTTAAAATAATTCAGCCCAAATTGCAGGCCTCTCCCATGTAGGGCAAAGTCTGTCCCAGCAAATTTACTATAGCTTGAAGACAATGAACCTGTTAGAAACCCTAGCATAAGCGAGGGAAGAAAAGACTACATAGGAATATTTCCCTGAATGTCTTAATTCTAGTCAATAGAGGTACATGGGCTAGTAGCTCTTAGACTTTCTATTCATGCAACTACTGTTTAGCCCTCAGAAACAGAAGGAAAACCTTGTATGATTTTCCTAATCCTTACCAGAGGGCTGATGTTTTCATTTTGTTGACTCTTAGAAAGTGTAAAGAGAAGAGAATGGTTAACCCCCATATTTGTGGTGTGACAGTCTACGAGAAAAATGCATTCTACAGGTCCCTAGAAGGTGATTGAAAGGCGGGAATTAATTGTATCTTTTTTCTGTGAACAGTGAGAATACATTGCATATTGAATATGTACATTTGAGGTGCCCTGCAATGCAGCTATTTAGACTTATGTTCTTGATTTTATTTTATCATCAGGAACATCAACTGAAACTTGTTTTGGTTTAACTGAATGACACTTTGACTCACCATTTCATTCCCTATCCTTTCCTACTGTGAGGGTAACACTTTTTTTTTTTTTTTTTTGCTTTCTTCCAGAATTGAAATAGCATATTGCCATTGATGTTGTAGGCTGTGATCTACTCTTATTGATGGCTCTAGTGGACCCTGACAAGAAGGACAGGTAGAGGGGGAGCCTTGACCTCTGCCTGATATTCAGGAGGCATCACTGGGGTCCTAAATAGTCATAAATAGGCACGTTCAAATTGACTTCAGACTAGTGGCTCTGCAATGTTTATACTCAAGCTGTTTTTAATGTGGACTCCAAGAATAAAAGGGATCTATGAATGGACTTTGGAAGGATTTATAAATCCCCTCAAATATGTTGGAAATTTTGTGCTTATGAGCATAACTAACTATAAATAAGTCCATAGCTTTCAACATATTTTCAAAGGGAAATACTATTTAAAAGGTTAGAAACCACTGCTCTAGAGACTTAACTTGCTTACATTCTCCCAGCCACTCAATAAAAAAGATTGTTGGATTAAGAGCCTCCCACATTTTCTAGAATGGTTCTAGTGGATCAGAAGTCTATGGATAAGGTGAAAATATAACTTATTATCTCTAATGGGACACTTTTGTTAATGAATGAGAGTGCCTGTTGGATGAGATAACTGTGACTGGTATAATTTTGGGAGATATGATCACTGTCCTTATTGGGACCTAAGAACCAATCCATTCAGATTCCTCCATGCACATCCCACACAGAAAGCATGGACTTTCTCTGAATGTTTTAGAAGCTCCCTAAATTATGATCCAGAGACTCTGTAAGAATAATGGGGAGGAGTTAATGGATATTCACAACCTGGTAGTACTGATTTATACTAAAGGACTTAATCTTTAATTTCTTGACTTACTACTTTATGCTATATCAAAAAATATCACAAAAGCAGTCAAACAAATATGCCTTCTTATCCTAATGTATTCTCCCCTTTTGCCTGTCAAATAGTAATGTCATGATTGACTTAGTTTTCTATGATGCACAACAAATTATCACAAAGCAGCTTAAAACAACGTAAATGGAGTATCTCACCATTTCCATGGTCAGAAGTCCAGGCATGGCTTAGCTCTGTGCTCTGGTTAGCATGTCACATAGCTGCAGTCCAGATGGTTGCTGGGCTGTGTTCCTCTCTGAAACTCTTGAAGTTCTCTTCCAAGCTTGTGGTTTTTGGCAAAACTCAGCTCTTTGTCCTGGTAGGACCGAGGCCTCCATTTTCTTACTGGCCATCAGCCAAGGACCACTCTCAATAACTGGAGGCTGTTCTCAGACCCTTGCCATGTGGCTACATCTGTAGGCAGTTTGCAACATGGCTGCTTCTTCAAGGCCAGCAGATGAGCATATCTCTGGTTTTAAATTTCTCCCTTCAGAAATGGTCTGAACTCTCTCTCAAAGGCTCACTTGTTTACATCAGGCACACTCAGGATAGTCTTTGACTAACTCAGAGTCAGTGTATTAGGGAACTTAGTATGCAGTACATGTTCAACAGGAGGTGTCCATTTTAGAATTCTGCCTATCACAATATCTAAGATGCCTTGCTTGGTAAGCAAGATATACAACTAATGTGATGCAATCTTCAGCACTTCTCAAAGTGGACCAGGTTTGATAATGGCTAAACCCAGTTTTAGAGGGATGTTCAATGTCTGAGAATCAGTGCAGTTGTTTTGCCGCTAATCCTAAATTCACTACCTGGGCCTTTATCTTTACATGTTTCAACTACTTTTGATAATAATGCTACATGTGTAGTATGTCATTGTTTAGAAAGTATTTCAAAATGAGCCAACAAGCTGTAACATAACATATATAAGTAGTCATTAAAATGAGGCACTAGAGAGCTATTTATTGAAATGAAGATTTTCAAATATACTTTATAAGTATTTTTCAAATATATTTTAAAGTAAAAAGCAGATTGCAAAAATTATGTATACTACAATTCCATGTTTATTGTTACTTTAGGTACATAGGCAGAAAGACAAGAAAGGAAGAAGAGAAGGAATGAGGGGAGGACGGAAGGAAGGAAAGAAAGAAGGAAGGGAAGAAATACAAGATATTAATAGCAGTTGGGTGATTCTTTCTTACCTTTCTTTAAAATTATTTCTTTATAAAAATTGCTTGCATAATAACAATATATAATTGTTCACTGAAGAATGTGAAAGCTTGTTCCTGGAGGGAAGAGGAGAAGAAAGAGCATTTTTCATGCAATACAACTATCTTGGCTTCCTGAACTACATATAATACTGTAAATACTGATTTTGTAGCTTTTTAGTTTTGGAAAGGAAGATTAAAATATATTATTATTGTTGTTGTTGTTGTTAATTGAAGAACTGGGATGAAATCAATAAAAGACTCAGTGGAGACAGTTAATGTGGCCACTAAGGGAGGAATAATTAAATGTACAAATATAGGATAGGGAATGCCTAACTGGCAACACTACTACAGGGAGAGATCTGGTGGTTAATAAACAGTGGATAATAAATTGGGTATGAGTCAATAATACAGTACAGAGTGTTATTTAAAAAAAGTAAATGCCGTGAAGAACTGCATTGTATTCATAGAAGAGTGCACATAGAGTGAGCCAGAGCTTTACAGAGCACAAAGAAGCAACCAATAAAATGTATTTTAATAAATGCTGAGGAAAAAGAGAGAAGGATCAGATGACTATGGATTAAATTAATAAAATGTAATTAATGTGTCTGGACCACACATTAACATTGCAGGTTAGAAACTTATTAGTTTGGAACAACTAAAATATTCCAAAAAAATGAGAAATTCCTCAGCTTTTATCTAGATCAGGCTGAAAACTTATTGTCTAATGTTATCAACTGCTTTCTCTTTAAAAGTGGACTTAGTTCCAGAGGAGGCATAAACATATACAACTGAAATATACTTATCCTAAACTAATTCTGGACCATGATCACTTCAAGTCTACAATTTTGTAACTTTAAATTTACACTTTCATGAAAATCTGTATTTAGTGTATAAAATATAAGCTCTGCTGTAATGTCATACTAAACATTGGTATGGTTTGACATAGGTGGAAGATTTTATACTCCCTTTGAGAGAACATGTGCCAAAGTGAAAAACTACCACAACTATTTAGGAATCACACACTAGTAGGTAATTCAACTTGCTAACCAATCTATAGCTGCATTGGTAAAGCATATATGTTTTACCAAGGGAACAAGTAAAAATTTAAAATTTGGCTAGTAACTGCTAACACAGGCTCTTATAGATAATTTCAGAAGCTGTATTATGGTGCATCAGATTCCTGAAAGCTTTTGCCCACCAAATCCTCCACTCTTGTGAAGCTAATCAATGTCTTCATTTCCTAATCAACAGCAAAAACAGCAGCAGCAACCTATTAGAGACCTTAATCTCTTTCCAGAAGAATATACTCTGCACATCCTTCCTAGAACAAGAGTTTGGTTCCCAAAGTAGTATGAGAAATGGACCAAGCATGGGATTTGGAGTTAGAAGATACAGTCCCAGTGGCACCGACTAACTCTATGACTAACACATGTTACTTCCACAAATCACAACTCCCAGGGTTGTTGAGGATGAAGCACATTTGACATGTAAAACTCTCATGAGCGCTAGAAAAGATGGCGATTATTGCTGCCACTCTATTGCTCCAGAATTTATAGCATCTTCCCTTTTGTTTAATTTTTAAATTACAAAATAATCCATGCCCAACAGTCTGTCTTGTGTGTATCTTATATGATGCAAGGTAATCTCTTGTGTGTTCTTGTAGAATATCCAAGGCTTTCAGCTCAACTTTAAGTCAAATTAACATATATTTGAATTCCTACTGAGTACCATGATGTGGTCAGTAAAGTTTAAATGTTCTTCTCTCTCTTTCTCTCTCTTTTTTAAGTAAGCTTTACACCCAAGCTGGGGCTTGAACTCACAACCTCGAGATCAAGAGTCACAAACTCTACTGACTAAGCCAGCCAAGCACTCCATTAATGCTCCTCTCTTTGAAGTGGAGCTCATGCTCATGCTAGTTCTTGAGATGACATAAAACCAATGATACCAAAACTTCATCAGAAGTTAAATATCAGTTCAACATCTACAAGAATAACTTATGCTGCTAACTATATAGTCCCCTCCCTACATTCCCCAGTCTCTTTTCCTGCTCAATGAAGTCATCTTATTTTTTATTTTAACATTGGCCCTAATTTTGAGAAAGTTAATCTTCTTGACTTTCCCATATACTGTTTTCATATATTCTCTGTACTTTGAAATATGATATATCCACTCCCTTTATCAACTTTGTCATCTACAGAAGGTTACCTCTTTCAAAAACCAGCTCACAATTAGTTGATACATCTCTCATGTGTGTAGGGTGTTTTTTGTTTGGTATGTGTGTACCTTTTGCAGGGCACATTTTTCCCTAGCTGGGTTGTAAGTTTTATGGTAATATCAGGCACTTGATAGGTACTTAATAAATTTTGACTGAATGAATAAATAAAATGTTAGTCAATTGCTTAATTTTATGATGTAACTAAACATTTCTGTTACCAATCTTAGGATTTTAATGGAAGAGGGACTAAACACATAGGGGCTTCTTTATGCATCTAATAATTCTGAAGTATTCTGAGGTTAGAGAAAAAAATATTTAATGTTTATTTTTATAGAGAGAAAGTGGGGGAGGGGCAGAGAGAGACAGAATCCCAAGCAGGCTCTGCTCTGTCAGCACAGAGCCCAACATGGGGCTCAAACCCACAAACCATGAGATCATGACCAGCATCAAAACCAAGAGTCAGACGCTTAACTGACTGAACCACCCAGGTGCCCTAAAGTTAGAGAAAAATTCTTCTGACTGAAGCATGTTTTAATAATTTTTTTGGCCACTTAAAATTATTTAAAAATTATAAATTTGATGCATTGTCATTATAAAGGCTTAGAAAATAAGGAAACAAATAAAAATGAAAATCACCTCTAATTCCACCATTCAAAGAAACTAACAGTTTTAGACTTGTATTGTACAACTGATATTAATACCTTTTTTCTTCTTTTGGCCTACTATTTCATCATAAGCATTTGCTCCATGCTATTAGTCTCAGAAAACAGCATTTTTAATGCCTGAATTTCCTTAGTGTAAAGGTCACAAATTCCCTTAGTGTAAAGGTATAGAATAGACTTAACTATTCTCCTCTTACTGAGCATTCAGTGTTACTACCATTTCCCTCTCACTTTTCACCTTATGAATGGGTATTGCAGTAATATTATTATATAAAAATCTCTGCTAATGTCTCTATTTCTGTAGAAGAGATTCTTAGAGCTATTACTGAATAAAAAAAGAAGTAACATTAAAAAAAATCTTTTAGGGGCTCCTTCCTGGCACAGTTAGGAAAGCAGGCAACTCTTGATCTCAGGGTCATGGGTTCAAGTTCTATGTTGGGTGTGGAGCCTACTTAAAAAAATAAATAAAAATAAATAAAACAATTGTTTAATAGAAGCAGGCAAATTGCCTTTAAGCATGGACAGTTTAGACTCCTCTCAACAGAATAAGAATGCCTATTGAACTGTTCTCATCTGGGTCAAGGTTTAGCAAAATAAATCCAACAGAAGGAATTGGGGAATGTGACTTTGAAAAAAAAAAAAAACAGCATTCTTTCCAAAACCTTGGAAATCTTTATAACGTTTGTCTAAATATTTCGGTTCTGCTCCCAATAATGTCATTTCCTTCTTTGTCTAGGTTTTCTATGCAGTTCATGCTTTTCAAGCACGAAGTGACCATGAACTCAGCCTTCAGGAATACCAAAGAGTTCACATACTTAGATTTTGTGACCTAAGTGGCAATAAAGAGTGGTGGTTGGCTGAAGCTCAAGGGCAGAAAGGATACGTGCCAGCTAACTACCTTGGGAAGATGACTTATGCTTAAGAAAAGAAGCCCTTGACTTTTGTTTTCTGGCAGGTTATTAATGGACTACCTCATAAAACCTACAAAATGTTGGTCTAGAAATCGAGAAACCTCCAAACTACATGAATTGATACTGTATCAAGTTTTAAGGAAGACTGCTTCCTAACAAGATATTTCAAAGTGCAATCTGAAGAATACCTGTTGAGGGAAGCACTTAAACAGAAACAGCAAAACAAACAGCTCCAGCTCCAGCTCCCAACTACTTAAAAATGGAGATCTTTGAAAGGATAAAAGTATTCTTTATCACCATGAAAGGCTGGATCTAAGGATAAGATTTTTTCAATTTATTGTATTCTGTATTTTGCCTCGAATGTTTTTTTCTATTTCTCTTATTCTCTCTTTTGTGTATGTGTGCACATATACACTTACACACATGTAATTATATTCATTATATGGTTTATACAGATATATGTAAACTGTGTGATGTAGATTCTACACATATATGCATAAACCAGGGAGTATACTTAATATACATAATAGGAATTAACAACGAGCTAGAAATCTTTGATGTGGAATATCTCTTCAAGTTTTAAGTGAAAAAAACCTGAATGACATAATATCTAAAATTTACTGAATGCATATAATGCCAAAAATTGTTCTAAATGTTTTATATGTGGTAACTTTTTGATACTCACAACATTATGAAAAAACTGTGGCCCACAGAGATGAACTAATTTAGCCGAAGTTACATGGCTGGTAAGGGCTGGGACTCAATCCTAGATCTGGTTCTGGGGTCCATGCTCCTAACCACTATGCTGGACAAACCCTCCAGGAGCGTACACATCTGCTATCAGCAAAGCACTTTAGTGATGCAAATAATAGACATTGATAGGGATCATTTTTCTCTCAGGTCATATTTAAGTATTGAGAAGGTTTTCAAAATCAAGGGCCAGAAGAACTTCCATGATATTAATCTAGAGAAAATGAAGTATCTTAGGTTTATTGTTTTTATTTTTTATTGTTTTGCTTAAACATTTTTGAAAGTATAATTGTTTAAAAACGATGCTACATGACTGCTGATGTTACTTGAATGAGGAAATATTTTTGGATTGCTCAGTCATTTGGATGATGAACGCAGAATGTGTGTTCCATGTTCTGAGCCAAGATGTAAATATTTTTAGCTGCCGGTTGTACTTAGACAAAGCAGGCATTAAAGATAACATTTGCTGAAACACAATGTCCTGGGACACTGAACTTTAATTTGGGAATAGTTCAAAATTGTCCCCTAAGATTTCAGGATATTTTGTCAAGACATTTTATTGACCTATAGATGCTCTTTTAGAGCAGTAAAAATATTAAGGTTGACTTAGTAGTTTCCTTGAAACACCAAAATAGACTTTCATTTCCCACACAGAATGTGCTAATATGACAGTAAAGATTTGATTGTTACTTTGCAAGATTTGATATCTATAATGTGTCTTGAAACATATATTACTAAAGAATACAAATAACAAAATGAAGAGTGATTTTCAGAGGGTTGTTTAAGTATGTATATGACATGTACAACCATAGAAATTCACAAGACATTTACGTGACAGAATAATTTGCATTTTATAATATTATACCTGAAATACTTAATCTAAAGATGGTTTTGTAAGGTTCTAATGGTAAACTGTTTTACAGAACATTTTCTTGTTTTGAGATTGGATACTAAAAGAAGATTCTCTTTTGGATATAGAGGGACTTTTAATGTCTTTTAAATGGTGCTTTGTACCCAATGGTGAAACCCTAATTCCAGTTTGTGTAGGGAAAAACAAACGGAAATCCAAATTTGCTACCTGTGGTAACTATGAACATGCCCAACAACCAAACAGGTGAGGACACTATATGTAATGTATTTTTATATGTAATATTTATATTTTCAACATATAAAAGTATATATATTTAATATATAACAATATATATTAAATGTATATATTTAAATTAGCTGTGACTTTAATACTCCCCTTAAAATGAAGAATCATATAAGTAGCACATAATCTGCTTTTCTGGCTGAAATAAGTACCTAGACGTGTAGAAGCTTTGTCTGTCTGTGCAGCCCTAGGGTCGATGCTTCCTATCTTACCTGTTTAGAAACCACACCACTAAAATCCCAGCTGGAGTTAGTTGCTGACACCACTAAAATCCCAGCTGGAGTTAGTTGCTGAGCAAGCGTTGTAATGAAGCCATCTCCTGTAGTCCTCACTATCGCGATGAACATAGGTTACTATAAAACTGCTGTTGCTATTTTAAAAATATGCCTACGTTTCATATGCCGTTTAGGTTTTATTTTTTGTAACATTATACAATAACTTCATTTTCTTGTATATTATTTAGAATCAAGTAATTATAATTTTGAGGTCAGACATTATTTTGTTGAACATAAGGGAAACAAAGTCCAAAGATAGTTATGATGTACGTAAGTCTTTAAGAATTTTAAAAAGATAAAACTATTGGTGACATCATTATAATTAAGGCATTAAGAAATAATTCTTTATATTTTAAAATTCAAACGTCATTTGTAAAGTATAGAATTCTCTGAAATGGGTATTTTGACTAAGAATGAAGGAGAAATTTTTGTGGCTGTTTTTCTTTGTAAAACAAATAAACTAGCGTATGTAAACATTTTATTTAGTATTCATTGTTAAATACAGATGCTCTAATACACATAATACTGTTTGGAAATCATAAAAAATCCAGTAACACAAAATTACCATGGGTACTTAAATCATGTGAAAAAGTCACAAAGTCACTATCTGAACATTCCTTGTATTTTAGAAAAATATCCTCTTTTACTATTAGTATAAAACAATCCTATGAAGGTTGAGCTGTGCAGAAGAGATACAATGCACATTGTTAATCATATAAATGCAGCATTGTATGAAATACTTTTAAGTGCTGATATATTTTATATTTTGTCTGAAATATAATTTGGACTTTTAGAGATGGCTATTAACTGCCTGTCACTATTTGTGATGAATAGTTCAGATGATTTATACAAATTAGTGTTTTTATTACTGAAATGCGAAATTAAAAACTGCCCCTTTCCCATAAGCTTCTTAGATTTTTGTCTACTGCAAAACCCTCTCAAGCCATGTGAATAGAGAGGAAATCTTTATATTCTAAGATGGTGACGAAACTACTTTACTGAAATCCTGTTTGTCCTAACTATGGCTTCTTACGGTACTCAATGCACTACTGCTCAATACTGAATACATCTAGCCCTCACAAAATTCAAGCCAAATTAAACCTATAAATTTACATTATAGTTGATGAACAAGTAATTAAATTTCACTGACTGGAAGGACATTCAACTTTACATTCTCTGGGGAAATACTACTATTTATAGAATGTCACTATTTTTAAAGTCTAATGTTTTCTGTTACCTTCCTTCTCCTATACACACTAAATAATATACATAAAAACTAAGTAATTAAATTATTTGCAATCTACAAAATTATTCAATATAACTCATCGTCACTCCAGGACTACCTGAATTCAACTTGAGTCTCTGAAGGCCAGCTATTTCTTTCCTGATATTACACTCTTGATACAGGCAAGATTTGCTTTGTTTTTGTTTTGTTTTGTTTTCAGTAAAACAAGTCACCCTTTAGCATATAGTGGAATGAGTAGCTCTTGTTCAAAAATCTAGGGGGTATAAAGTGCTGATGCATAGGGGCACATGTACTCCAATGTTCATAGCAGCACTTTCAACAATAGCCAAATCATGGAAAGAGTCTAAATTGTCCATCAACTGACAAATGGATCAAGATGTGGTTTATATATACAAAGGAATACCACATGGCAATGAGAAAGAATGAAATCTGGCCATTTGTAGCAATGTGGATGGAACTCGAGGGTGTCATGCTAAGTGACATAAGTCGGGCAGAGAAGGACAGATACCATATGTTTTCACTCATAAGTCTAACAGGAGAAACTTTTTTTAGCAGAGGACCACGGGGGAGGGGAAGGGGGAAAAATAGTTGGGGAGAGGTAGGGAGGTAAACCATGAGAGACTCTTGAATACTGAGAACAAACTGAGGGCTGATGGGGGAGGGGGAGGGTGAAGGGGGTTGATGGGCATGGAGGAGGGCACTTGTCAGGATAAGCACTGGGTGTTACATGGAAACCAACTTGACAATAAACTATAAAAGAAAAAAATCTAGGGAGTATATTCTTAGTAAAGTTTATCTTACTTTATAAGAAAACAATACTATGCTGTGTAAATGTATTTATGGCTTTCTCTAATTCTTTATATAATTTTTATGATTACTGAATATAAACTTATTTTTTATAAAATGTATTTCCTATATAACCTATGATCATCACAATATAATTTATAGTATCAGTTACTAATATACAGTACAATGACATCTTTGTTAGGCATCAGAATCACAAGCCTAACCTGTGAATATTAGATGCCTTCCATTTTATCTCATTACTTATCATCTATAGTATATAAAGGAGGAAACCAGAGATCACACAGCTTATATATGGAGGGACTGGGATTCAAAACCAGGTCTTCTGACTTTAAACCATTGTTCGTTTAGTGTTTTGTTTTTTTGTTAAGTCACTAAAATCTAACAAAGCACAATGTGCAAAAAGTGATATTGACCAAATTTCTACTAAAATAGGATTTGAGCTTACAATCCTAAAAACTTACCTTGGCTCACCTACTTATCTATTCGTTCATTGGCATATTTATTGAGTTGCCGTGGGATGCTGTGCAATGGTGTGCTAATGGTGCGCAAGTCAAACAAGATCCCTGCCCTCATACAACTTAAATTCTAGTGGGGGGAAAAACTGTAACAATATTAATCAAATGATAAATACTATTAATATAAAGCTGGCTACTTTCATCACATGTTCAGTTTAAAAGCTTTGTAGCTCGCTTAATAGTACGGAAAAATTAAGGTCTAAGATCCACCTGAAGACAAACTAATATAAAAATACCTCCATAAAATATCAAACTGAATTATATACAGTACTAGATGTATGGATACTTACATATATGTACAGATTCCAAATATATATTTATGCACATATAATCTATACAAAGAGCCATGCTCAATAAAAGATAAATAACTTCCTAAAAAGGCTTCTAACATCCTCTCTGAAATACCACAGAAATTAAGTTTCTCTCTTCTCAACTCTATCCAGTACATATATTCTGGCTGTGATGGGATAAAATTTTCCACTTCAAGTGCCAGTGTGCAAACTGTACATTACTGGTTTAAGTTTTTGTAGGTACTGAAGTCACATGAACTGTTAATTCTTGAGTTTAGCTTGTATCAGATCATTTTGTCCAGTTTAGTTCAAACTGGCCCTGACCTATAAACAAATATGATGATTTTATGGGGTTTTTTTAGTCTTTTGACCCTAACAGGATTTGGGGCAAATGAGGTTTAACCAACAGAAATCTGTTTCTCAAAACAGAAACATCTGTAGGCAGATTTTCAACATGTAAATAGATGTTTACTCCATATGTAAGTAATGGGATTATCTTGATCTTGAATTCTATTTTACTATGAATAATTTAGTGCCATTATTTAAGGGTATTTAAAATAATAGCTTTCCCTAGAAAAAGACCAGGTCTACTTAAAAAGGTTTATCTTCCCGGAAATCTTTTATCAATATATTTTAGAAGATGTTAGAAAAAGCTAGGGATTAAGGGACAGGGTTTGAGATTAGAGGTTTATAGAGATTTAGTAGCACACATCAAAATTGAAGGAATAAGTCTGCTCAAAGTCTAATGAATAAAGGAATTTTTTGTACTTCTAGTCTCTGGATGAAATGAGGTATTCATGAAGTACGAAATGGCTGTTGCATTTTGCTGTGAGTAATAAACTGTTTCTCTGGGCCAGAAAGCCTCCTGTCTTCTGTCAAAAACTGTATGTAAAACAACAGTAGGCTAATTTGTTATTTAAAATTAAGGCTACAGCTCAGACCCCTCACATTTTGTGATTTAACAATGTATACAGACATCAAAATAATTTCAAGATTTAATGATATAGGAGCTTCTTTTATACAAAGTTAACTAAAATTGAAATGCTACAATACTTTTGGGCAATGAAAATAGAGCAGCCCTTTCTCTTTTCATGGTATAGGAAGAAGCTACCAGCATGTAAACAGCTGGAAATTATTTCAGAGGGGGTACTATGCTCAAGAATTCTCAGGAGTGTGTAGAACCAGGATAAACTTTTGGAGTGGATATTTTGCTCAAGAATTCTCAGGAGTGTGTAGAACCAGGATAAATCAAAAGTCAACATTAGGTACCAACTACATGCAGATATTAGACTGGCAATGTGACGAAAAGTGGGCAATGGGAGAAAAATACTGCATTAAAAGGGCATGGGAGCTTACAATCTATAGAAGAGATATATCCCTAAATAATTGATATGCAGTGATAAAAAAGATATTATATAGAAATAGGAGGAATCAGTTATGAAAAATTAATTTTGAAAATGGGGAGATAAAATATTTGGGGCGAGAGGGAGAATCATGAAATGAGGCTAGGGACTAACACTGAATATCTGGAATACTGGGAAGAAAGCAGAAAACTTTCTAAAGTGTCATTTCTGCCACCTTGTACGGCACCTTATTCAGCAGGATTAATTCTTGGGGCTCTGCTAGAAGATGAACTATTCCTTTTTTTTTTTTTTTTTAAATTCACATATACTATCAGTCTCTTGGGATTCTAGAAGTTCTCATCAAGAATTAATTACTTTTTTTAAGTTTATTTATTTATTTATTTATTTATTGTGAGAGAGACAGAGAGACAGAGAGAGCATGCGCGAGCCAGGGAGGGGCAGAAAGAGGGAGACTGAATCTCAAGCAGGCTCCATGCTGTCATGGGGCTTGAACTCATGAACTGTGAGATCATGACCTGAGTTGAGATCAAGAGTCGGATGCTCAACTGAGTCACCCAAAAACCCCAAGAATTAATCATTCTAGTCAATGTTTTCATATACTATGGAAACTTAAAATAAAAATGTTAAACAGATTTAAAATAAAAAGATTTGCAAATTTTGCTAAATAACATTTAGCATTTTAAGGTAAGAAATAATAGAAATTTCATTGTGAAGATTTTTATTAAATTATAGTATATTACAGTTTATATCCTAATAAGAAGATTTTAGGGTAATGTCAAATAAAAACCTACTTGGCCACATTACTTCTTGAGTTTCTTCTGGGCAGCTTTCTTCTTGACCATCTGTAATCGCTTCATGGCATTGAGCTGTGACTCTTGTGAAGTTGGACCTTTAAGGGATGCTGAGGGAGAGCTGCTCGATTCTGAAGTGGTTTTGCTAGTGGTATTTCCACTGGACCCTGAAGTCCCACTATTTCCATTCCCACTGAGTTGGCTGGTGCTTCCTGGAACTAAACTACTCGGACTGGGAAGACCCACTTTGCTAACATTGTCACAACTAACGGAGCGACTAAGGCCAGTTTTGCCCAAAGTTAGAGGTGGAAGTGGCTTCAATGGTACAGTGGGTACAGTGTTGTTATTGGAACCTATTTTGGAACCTATTCCACCTTTAGATGATGTTGCCAGACCAGTCAAACCCACAGGCTTCTGGTTAGTTGATGAGGTAGCAGGTTTCCCGCTATTGTTTTGGGTTGTTGAACTCAACTTTGCTGTTGAAGGACCAGCAGAAGAAGTTTTAGCTGCAAAAGCTGCCCATCCAGTTAGGCCAGTAGTTACTGAAGAGGAAACACTGGTACTAGAAGAGTTTCCTGAAATAGCCGTGGAGGTCTAAAAAACAAGATAAATATTGCTTTAGAGCCAAGTATACTTAACACATAATGTAATATCCTTAAATATATAACAAATTTAATTATTGGACTTTTTATACAGAAAGTAATAGTTTGGGAAATTTAAATCACACCACCAAATTAAGTTCTTATGAAACTAATCTGAAAAAACCCACAAACATTAAACGTATTCATAGCTAATGGATGCTACCACTTCCAAAGCAGAAATTCTGGGATGCCACATTCTTGTTTTAATGATTCCAAAAAAGAAATGTATGAAATTCCTTTTTGGGAATTGCTTTTAGATTCAGTTACAAGCCCTATCAGAAAATCAGATTTAATGCTTTAACTTGTTTTTCACCCAAATAAAGTAATATCTAGATCAGTAAATTACCTAATTCTTTAGACTTTCCTCCAAATGGCTAGTGGATCATTTAAAAAATAGAATCCACTCTTAATGAACACAAATGCTCACATCTAGGACATTTAGAAGATGCCTGAGATAAACATATTCATTTGATAATTACTTAGTGAGTCAATGATCAGATTCTGAATCCATTTTTTAAATATTTTTTTAAAGTTTATTTATTTTGAGAGCGAGCGAGCGAGTGGGGGAGGGGCAGAGAGAGAGAGGGAAACAGAGCCTATGCAGGCTCCTCACTGTCCACACAAGAGCCCGACATGGGGCTCGAACTCACAAATTGTGAGATCATGACCTGAGCCAAAATCACTTAACCAACTGAGCCACCCAGGTGCCCCCTGAATCCATTAAAAAAAAAAAAATGTTCTAACACCAATTTTGAGCAAATAGCTCCTACATTGCAAAATACATACAGATTTGCAATGTTAACTATTTGTAATTATACAGCTCTGGTGATATATTAAAAAGGTTCCATAACTTTATTTTCACAATTTGTTCAGGTTTCCATTGAAACTATCACACAAGAAGAGATCCCTGCTCTGTATAAAAGGATTTTATTAACTGTCTCATGAGTTGCATGGTGACATTTTAGGCAGGTCTGCCTCACTTCTAGGTGAATTTCTTAAAGATATAACACCTTAGTTTCTCTAATTAACTTCCTTGGCCAGTCAAAAGCTAACAGTGATACCAGCATCGCTATATAAATAAATATTGCTCTTATTCATACGAGGACAAATTTTTTTCACCTTCACATTGGGCAAAAATGTACTTTGCTCAAATTAATTATAAATTGAACTTCTCACCAGCACTCTCTCTACCTTTATATTCTTAAGAAGAGTCACAAAACTGTTAAATTTATTACAGGTAAAAGATTAAGTCTTATAAATCGTATTTTACTTATCGATACAGTAATGACCATGCCTAAAATACATGCAGTTATACTTGAAACCTGAACTCTGGGAGAGATGTTAAAAAACATTTTCAGTTCTTACAAAATATCCTTCAAAACTATCTACAGGTAAACGTTTTTAACCCATGTGAAAAGTAATCAGAATAGAGTGTTGAAATATTTATTTTATAAGAGGAAAAGTCCAGATTTTTGTTCCCGTTCTCTGAAAAACAATAGGATATTTTTTCACATTATACATCACACAGTAACTTTCTCAAAATGTTATCCAGAGAGATAAATCACACATAAATTACAAATTCCTGGGGGAATGCACACAGGTAATGAGGAAAAAGTTAGTTAAGGAAGTAAAAGGACACGAGTGTAGTAAACTTTTAATTTTCAGTTATGAAAATTCTAATTTTTTCCTTTTCTATTAACACAAAACTATCTGCCATATGGCTAAATGATCTTTCAATAAACATCACAAAAGAAAACCCATCTGAAGTAATTAAAAAGACCAACACTTATGAAGCACAAACAGAAAGCAAGTTCTGTGTTCATAGCATTTTAGTTTAATGGCTTGCTGTTACTGGTATTGCTTTTCAACAGAATGACAGATGGCTTATAATACTACAGGACATGCAAAAGTAAAAAGAACACAAACAATCCAGACCAAGTAATTTCTTAATATTTCAGTAAAGAAATTTCCCAACTATTTCTCAATTTTTTCTGTAAGTAAAAATTACCCATTATCCTAGTTAGAAAGCCATTTGCTTTTTAATATGTGAATGGAAACTATTTTTTTCCACAGTAAAAAATGTATTCACTTTTATCATAAAAACACCAAAACCTTTAAATCAGAATAAACATGACAGCCAAGGCTTTAACTTATTTGCCATAAAATGATTTCATGTTGGATTTTTTTTTAATGTCAATTTATGTTTGAGAGAGAGAGAGAGAGAGACAGAGAACGAGTAGGGGAGGGGCAAGGAGAGAGGGAGACACAGAATCTGAAACAGGCTCCAGGCTCTGAGCTGTCAGCACAGAGCCCGACGCGGGGCTCGAACCCAAAAACCACGAGATCATGACCTGAGCTAAGTCGGATGCTCAACCGACTGAGTCACCCAGGTATCTCTCAACTATTTTTAGTCAATTTAATTAAAATTCAACCTTAGATAAAAATGGAATGTACTGTACCTTGACCTCTGTTCTCTTAAACGCTAGAAAAGTTGTCTCTTGCTTGAGTTTAGTCTCTGGTTTCTTAACCAATGGATCTTTGACAGCTGGCGCTACAGACACAACTGTGGGGGCTGGTTTTTGCGGTGGCTTCTGAGTTTTCTGAGCCTGTGAAAAATCAGTGGAGTAAATTAGATACAAAACATTAACTGAATGCACACACACACACACGACTAAAAATCTGTCACAGGACTCCTCACTGAACTGAAATACAGTTGAACATTTACAAAATATTGTGGTGACTGAAAATACAGATTCTTGGACAAATTATTTTTTATCATCATCCTATGAATGGGTTTATAGATTCTACTCATTTCTAAACAGTAAAGGTAATATTAAGCTTTAGAAATCATGCAGGTTAGGGATGATGAAATACCATTTTAACAAGCAAACCAAATTATTTCCTTAAAAAAAGAAAATCACAAACTATTTGTAACCAGTTAGCTTCACTTGTAATGAAGTGCATTTATCTATTATAGTTGGTCAATAAGACTTAGAAGAGCTTTTCTCTTAATATTCAGACATACGTCTCTAAGTAACTGAGGGTGAGTTAAAAGGTACTCTGGATCAATTATGCAATTTTAGGTACAGAATGTGGATTAAAAACTATTGGTGATAAATGATGGATCTTTCTGAAGTTTTTCCACACTGCAGAATTAAGCATATTAAACTCTTTGAGAAGGTTCACAAATACAACTTTCTATGTTCTGAAAGAGGAATCTACACCCCCTGTTCCTTTATAAGCATTTTCAGTTTTTATTTTGACCAATAATTGATTTTTTCCTTTTTTTAATAACTTGGTATTTTATTAAATTCTCTTCTAAATAAAGCGGGTTATGAAGATTAATTATGATTACCTAACAGTCTAGTACAGTGTCTGGCACATGTTGAGTGCTGACAGTCATAGTTAATTAGACAACTGAATGTGGAAGAACCCATGCAGCTCAGACCCCTCACATTTTGTGATTTAACAATGTACACTGCAGACATTCATCCATGGAGACTGGATGGGGAAAGGTGCTCCGAGCCAGTCCATTGTCTTTGACAATCCTAATGCAGAACTGTATCAGGAAATTTACTAACAGTCTGCTCCCATTTTTGGAAATTTGAATGCAGCCTGTTTTGTCTGGACACTTCTTGTATAATCTTCTTGTGTTACGGTTTATTGTACTATATAATTTTGATCCTTATGTTTCAATTCATCCTATTTTTTATATTACATGCTTCCCATATGAAAGTATACCTACTTTCAAACATCACTTATAAAGAAATATTCAGATGAAGAATATTATTAAGGATGCTAGAAGACTACCTGTGGTAAAATATCTCAACTAGCAGTAAAGGAAGGCCACGTTACACTCTACTACAAAACCATGTTATGAGAATGCAGCCCTCAGAGTAAATAAAAAACACAGAATTCCATAACCATGGCTTTCAATCTTACATTTCCTTCAACCCACATCTTTCAGAGGTTAGACTCTGAAGACTGACCTAACTTGTATGCATTAGCAGATGAAGATTCATTACAATGAGGCCAAGAAAGGGACTCTGTCTAGAAGATCATGTTTGGCTCTTCTGCTTCCTCTATATCACCTAGCCATCTTACAAGTTGAATAAGAAACATCCAAAGCCCTTGGTCCTTTGATGGTTATACTAGTTCTGGGAACTAGGATATTATCAGTGACTTGGTGCTGCTCAACAAGGTACTATAATTTTTCATTGGGTGACTGCTTCACACATTGCAGAATGTATGAAATTCCCCACTCAGGGCAATAATTGCCAGTATGGCAGCAATCAAAGATACCATGTATTGCTAAATGCTGCTGAGTAGGTGTGTTACTACCTAGATTGAAAACCAATGCAATAAGTCATATGAATCTCCAACATAGCACTGGGGCAAAAACCACTATGTGGTAAAGAGAACATTACAGAACTGAAGAATGATGGTGGAACCTGCCACACACTATCACAACATTCTTAACTAGGTCTTCCTATAATAATGCGCACTGTAGAGCTTGCCTGAGTTGGGAGAAATTAGTGTGAGGAGAATGGGGATATAAGATGCTATTTATAGTATCTCTAAAATATCTTGGAGCAATAACCAATGCATGTATCAGAACCTCACTGAAAGCAATTATAGTTAGAATGACTAGTCTTAGCACTCACACTATTTCCAAATTCCTTTCTCTTATTATTTTGTGTTTACTGGATCCTGATCTTTAGGCTCACTTCAGATCATGACTTTTGGTATTTCTCCAAGTGTATTAGTGAATACAATCATATTTTAACATTAGTCATGGCTTAGTGAATCCCAATCATATTTTAACATTAGTCATGGCTCTCCATTCAGTACTTTGGCTCTTGGACACATGGACTAAACTTATTATTTCTGGTACTAATCCACAGTTCCTCCATTTTACATACCTTAAACCAAGAACAACAGAATGTAGGATGTGTCTAGTCCTGAGCTCTGCTCTGGTGCTATGCCAATGAATGAGACATGGTCTTACTGACCAAATGAATTACACATTTAATTTATAAAGCAGATAAAGAATAAAAGATAGCTCAGATGAAGAAAAGCTAAGAAGCAGGACACCTGAAAATGGGAAAGTTCACCACATATTCAGGGAATGATACACTTAGTCTGGCATGGACAGAGTGTATGGGTGTATATGGTGAAGTGGTGGGAGAAAGGAATACAAAGATAGACTTGGGTCAAAGAGAGAAGGTCTGTATATTCACCCTAATGTGTATAATCTCATTATATAAGTAATTGAGAGTCACTGGGCATATTTAAGTAGATAAAATTAGATAAGTACTTTAGAAGAATAATTCTAATTGTTTTAACTGAAGTGAATAAAGTGGATTGAAAGGACGAAAGGAGCCTCCTTAAGAGGCTAAAGCAATAGACAAGAAGTGAGGGATCTGTGGCACAAGGTAATATGGGCAAAATGAACAGAGTCAAGAAATGTATAAGAAGTAGAACCAGCAAATTTGGTAAACAAAGGAATATGGAATTAGAGAGGCATCAAGGAAAATGCTTTCTAGTTCAAGCAACTGGGGGAAAAACTGAATGGAGAAGAAAACAATTTCAATTTTAAAGATGTCAAACTTAAAAGTTACTCTAGGATATTGGGTCAGCTTTCAAAGTTCATTCCAGAAAGAGGGTTAGAACCATATAGATTTGGTGTAAACTAAGTCATATAAAATGGAGGAGAAAATACTTTGAGAACAATGCTTACTTAATTGTAACTTTACAATAAAATAATAGTAAAAAAAACCTTTGAAGGTATACTAAAGAAAGATAGTATGGTCACAAATTATTTACTTTTACTACTATCAATTCTTAGTGACAACTTCTGTCAATGGCCTGGAATATACTATATTGTTCACCCATAGTCATTTGGTTGAGGTCTTGGAAGACTAGTTTAAACAATAAACTAAATAAAAATCAGACTAAGCAGAAAAATTATACCTTGTCACAGAAAATCCCTGTTACAAACTCAAAGTATACATACTACTGAGACTAAGAGGAAATCAAAACACTTCATTTTTTATTTATATAAATTTATAATAATTTATATATATATGTTTATTTTTTGAGAGACAAAAAGACAGAGAAAAAGTGGTGAGGGTCAGAGAGAGGGAGCCACAGAATCTGAAGCAGACTCCAGGCCCCAAGCTGTCAGAGGAGCCTGACACAGGGTTCGAACTCACGAACCACGAGATCATGACCTGAGCCAAAGTCATACGCTCAATCAACTGAGCCACCCAGGCGCCCCAAACATTTCCTATTTCTGCTTTAACTGACTAAAAACTAAAATAGGCATCCTGAACTTTTACTTTAAACTAAGTACTCCTAACTTTAAATAGGATATATTTGACCAGAAAAGTCTACGTAGAAATTTATTTGGTTAACAGACATGAAAACTCTTCTATCAAGAGTCCCTAATCTAAGGGGAGGAAGAAGAGGAGAAGCAAGTAAGTCACTGATGTAAATAACAACTTCTTGGTTTCTTTAAAGGAAAATGAAGTTCATTTATCTATTTTTTAAATGAATAAAAGTTACAGAACTATCCAATATAACAAATGGAAATATATTTCAGTATCAGGTTAAAGGCAGTTATGTTAGTGAGCAGTAGAAAGAGAAAGTACATTGGGAAAATGAGATAAATGGTCAAAGACAATGAAAAGGAAAGACCGAGAAATAGGAAAACACAGATGGAAAGACACAGGTGCATATATAAATAATGCCTCTGTAAACAGCTTGTGAGTTTGATGGTTTGAGCCACTCAGAAACAGACACTTTCAATATGTCCTTACCAGACTCACCAGAGACCAGGGCTTTGTATCTCACCATTTCCCACAGTGCTTTATAGTATTTCTAAATGTTTGTAAATACACTGACATACTAGTAAAAAATACTCATATTTTGTGGGTCTATAATCTTGTTTATCTATAACAGAATAAGCTAAAAGCTGAACAGAGAAAAATAGATACAACATGGTCTAAGAGTATAGGCATAGATACATAAATCATACATATACACTATATATACAAACAAATAATCAGTATCTGTAATTTATTTTTTTCAACTATCTTAAAGGTTCAAATTTTTATTTTGAAAAGCAAGTATCAACAAAAAAAAATGACAGAGATCATTTAAAATGGAGGGAAAAAAAGATTCTTACCATTCTTTTCATTTGCCTGGTACATCGGGCACAATACCACACAAGGCGAGGGTCATTCACTTCCTTGTCTGTCACCTGGGGCTTATGGCAGTCTTGGTGGTAGAGATTATGGCACTCCTGACATTCTACTAATTGATTACCAGATGCCACCGTCATTTGCCTAAGAAAATACCCATTAAACACTGCACTTACTTGAATGCAACAGTTAAGAAAATTTATTTTTGAGACAGAGAGCAAGTTGGGGAGGGGCAGAGAGAGAAGGAGACACAGAATCTGAAGTAGGCTCCAGGCTCTGAGCTGTCAGCACAAAGCCATCATGATGCGGGGCTCGAACCCACAAACCATGAGATCATGACCTGAGCTGAAGTCGGACTCTTAACCGACTCAGCGACCCAAGCGCCCTTGAATGCAACAATTTAAAGCCAGGGTTTAATTTGTTTAATTAGGGTTGTTTTGGTAAATGTGATATATTAAAGAGGGTAAAAACCCCAGAAAACCAAATATTAAAATAACAAGCTCTAACATGTAGCCTGCACAAGCATTCTATCTCTTTAAAGCTTGCGCTCAACCATGAATATAAGGTGCCTTAGTAACTAAATTTGACTATATTCTATTCATCATTTCTCATTGTAGTATTTTTCTTTCTCCCAGAAAGGAGGAGACTTTGGCTAGTCATCCAACAGTCTCATAATATTTTCTCTATACTTCTATTAAATTCCTTTACATTTGTTACCTACATGTTGTTCTATCTTCTTTATTAATGTACAAGTTCATTAAAAATAAGCTGCCTATATATTTAAACTGACATATATAAAGGTGGAAACAGCTTATATATATCAGCTTATATATATCAGCTGAATAGGACGTGTATCAAAAAAAATATAAATTCTGGGGCACCTGGGTGGCTCAGTTGGTTCAGCGCCCGACTCTTGATTTCGGCTTAGGTCATGATCTTGCAGTTTGTCAGATGGAGCTGCATGTCAGGGTCCGTGCTGACAGTGCAGAGTCTGCTTGGAATTCTCTCTCACCTTCTCTCTCTCTGTCCCTCCCCCACTCTCTCTCTCAAAAATAAATACACATTTAAATATATAAATTCCAACAGCTCAAAAAGCAATCACCACAGCCTTAGACTATCATAATAACTCTCCAAATGGAAGGTTACAGTTACTAGTTCTCTTTCCATTATTACTTTACCACTTATTTCTTATTTAAAAGTGATAAACTATGGTAGATAAAGGTTGAAATAAATATATGGGAAAACAATGAAGCTGTGACAAATGTTTCTATTCAGAAGTACATTAACTCATTCTCTACAAGGTTCACAAAAACTTATTTACTCAGTTCCAATGCACCAGAACCTAACATTTTCATGAAGAAAACAGCAATAAAGATGGTAATCTTTTCTGTTGTGCTAGGCAGTAAGAGCCATTAACAAAAATATAGCCCTTTGCATCAAGGAGTTTCAAACTCAGTTATTCAGATTTTTACAGTGCATTTTCTCATAAGCAAAATTATCCACGTTTTTATAATTATGTATCCATGTTTTAAAACAATACTCAGAATAACCTACATGATTCATTCACTTCTTTTCCATTATTTCTAGGAAATGATTTAATGGTGTTTAGAAAATGATGTATAAGTCTACTTTATAAGTACCATAGACTTCTTAAAAAGAACAGAAATAATTGATTCTGCTAAACACTCTTCATCACTAAAGAATAATGCAATAATTACTTTTGCTCCAGAACCCAAGAATGCAGAAAATGCTGCTATGACATAATAGATTAAAGATGCCACAGTAAGGAAGATAAAATATTTAACAATTTTCATGATATTAAATTGTTATATGGCAGTTCATGGAGAATAATCTACTTCTCTATGTCCTATCCACCTCCAAATAATAAAAACACAAGAAAAAAACCTAACAATTGGTCTGATTTTTTTTTCTTTTTGTTTGTTCTTCACGAAAACAAAAGAATCTGTGAAAAGGTAGAACTTACCTACAAACAACACAGGCCAATCCCATCTCCATGGCAAAATCATCAGCACTGGTCTCCTCAAAACTGGAAAGGTCAGCCATAGCTAAATCCTTGCTAGTTTGGACAGTAATAGGAGAGGACCGTGTCTCTGGTTTCTCCAATCTAGGTTTCTTTGGAATATCAACTCCTTCGGTGATGTCTGATTTCATCTATAAAAAGCACCCAATCAGTAAGTAACATGCTAGAAAAAACTTTAAATGACTGAGAGATGGAGAAGACAGACACTATACAAATGACCACCCCACCTGATAGATATTTTGACATAGTTAGGGGGAGTTATAAACACTAGAGATCTGTAGAAGACTTATAATAAATTCATAGTTAATACATTAAAAGAAATCAGCAATGTGGAAATAAAAAAAATTAGAACATTTTAGCATGTAACTGTATTTGTCTTTGTATTCTTTTATCCATTAAAGAATTTTGGAAGCTCAGTGGATTTACTTATATGCCCTGAGAAGCCACAGCACTAACAAGCTTATTTTTAAGGTTACTTTTTATTTAAATATCTTAAATTATAAACTACCGGTATTTACAATATATTGAAAAGAAGTAAATAACAAACCATCTACCAGTTATCCAGACACCGCCATATCTACTTCAAAGCAAATTCTGGCTCCTCTTTTTAAGATATAAATGTTATAGATGTATCTGTCATATTGGCAACAATGAAAAAGTCTGGTAAGATATGGAGAATTTGCGATTCTTATACTTAATTTGTGAGAATATAAATTTAGTACATGCTCTTTGGGTAGTAATGTTGAAGAGTTACCTATCCTATTACATCCGTTTATGGATATGCATCCTATGGAAACTATCACCATATGCACAAAGAATTTATCTTTAAAGCAGCTCATTGAAGCTCCACTGTAATAGAAAAAAAGGAGAAATAAACTAATTGCTCATCAGTAGGGAAATGGGTAAACTGATTTATTTACTGAATAAATATTACATGGTAGATGAAAGAAATATTCAGATCTTCATGTATCAACAGAAATGAATTTCAAAAGCACATTTTTGAGTGAAAAAAAAGTGGCCAAAAGATATATGTGTTCAATATGATACCATTTATATAAATTTAAAAGCACAGAAAACAATATAGTTTATGAACAGATATTTAGCAAAAGTATGAAAACATTTGGGACTAATATACTCCACCTTAAGGGCAGGGATTACTAAAGATTTTTTTTAATGCATTTTTTATGAAGTTCTAAAATTTTTTTTAAATTTTTAATCTATTTTTTTTTTAATTTACATCCAAGTTAGTTAGCATATAATGCAACAATGATTTCAGGAGTAGATTCCTTAATGCCCCTTACCCATTTAACTCATCCCTCCTCCCACAACCCCTCCAGTAATCCTCGGTTTGTTCTCCACATTTAAGAGACTCTTATGTTTTTGTCCCCCTCCCTGTTTCTATATTATTTTTGCTTCCCTTCCCTTATGTTCATGTTTTGTATCTTAAAGTCCTCAAATAATCTTAATAATTGACTATGTGCAAAAGTCATTCAAAATAGGCAATCCAAGACTTATCTGCAGCTCTGTTAAGGTACATATCATCCTGTAACAAATTTCACATTTAGTCACTTACATCTTTATTCTTTCCTCTTTTCTTCTCAGCAACTGTTCCATTTAGAATATTTAATATTTAAGTTATGGATTAAAGCTTATACTTAAAATTAGTATACCACCTAGGGCTCAAATGAATGTTGCCAATGACTCTAGTAAATGGTTAAAAAAAGTTTCTAAATTTTACTCATTTTTCAAAAAATCAACATCTGTAATTATCCAAATACATTTACTGAGTAATGTGTACTTTTACCTACTATTATATAAAAGGAATGAACACCAAAGCACTGTTCCCACCTATAAGCACAGTTGATTTCCTTTTTTAAAAACTAGATTAAATTCTTACTTTATCAGCTGGTCTCTTTTCAGCTTCCTTCTTTACTTTTTCAGTTGTGAGGACCTTGCCATTATTATTGCCAGAAGGAAGACTGGAGGATGCTTTGGGCTCTTGCTTAGCGGAAATAGCTTTCGCGCTGGAAATTTTGGGTGGCTCCACATCCTAAGAGATGAAATAAAAAGACACCTATAATCAAATGTTCTAATCAATTGTAAAAAAATAGATCATAAATGTAAACGATTTTCAGTTAAAAATTATCATGTTTTGGCCAATGTAACATCCATTTCTTTAAACAGATTTATTGAGAAATAATTGATATACAAACTGCACCTATTAATGTGTAAAATTTGTAAGTTTCATATGAAAGCATCTCTACAATCAATATAATAAACATATGCATCATCCCCCAAAGTTTCCTTGTGGCCCACTATAATTATTCTTAGAGGTATACATCCTAGAGAAACTATGGCCCCCCATCCCCAGGCAGCCATCGCTTTCTGCAACTACAAATTAATTTACATTTCCTAGAAATTTATATGAACAGAATCATACAGTATATACTCTTTTTTCTGGCTTCTTTCACTCAGCCTACTTATTTTGATATTGATTCAGTTTGTTATCAATAGTTCATTCCTTATATATTGCTGAATAATATTCTACTGAATGGATATACCATTTGTTAAACCATTTATCCACTGGTGGATATTGGTCCATAGTTTGGGGCTATTACAAATAATGTTATCGTGACCATTCATGTACAAATTTTTGTATGGACATTTACTCCCATTTCTCTAGAATTAATGTCTAGGAGTGAAATGTCTGGATTATGATAGGTGTATGTTTAACTTTCTAAAAAACTGCAAACCATTTTCCAAAGTAGTATACCACCTTTCATCTCCACCAGTTGTGTGTAAGAGTCCTAGTTCCTTCATAGCCTCATCAACACTTGGTACAGTTAATCTCACTAATTTCAGACAAACTAATAGGTATATAGTCGTTATCACTGTGGATCCAATCTCCGTTTCCCTAACGTCTAATGATGTCGGACAGGTTTCCAGGTGCTTGTCTGCCATACCTGTTTGGCAGTGTTTATTAAACTTTGTTGCCCTTTTTAAAAAGTGAAGTTGTTTGTTTTATTAATGAGTCTAAAAAGTCCTTCATAGGTTCTGGATACAAGTCCTTCATCAGACACATGATATACAAATATGTTCACCCAGTCTCTGGCTTGTCTTTTTATTTTTTCATGCTTCTACTCCTTGTTCTTATATTACCAGTTTGCTGATACTTATACTCGCTATCTATTACTAATAGTATAAAAAGCTCATGTATATGATATCACCCTCCAAACAAAGGAGCGCATTTCCTACCATTCTAAATAAAACTAGCACATCTGAGTGCAGTTTACTTTTTTTGAGAGCAGATAAATGTAGAAAAATACAAATAGGAATGATATACATTAGCTTCAAAACAGAAGTAACCCCCAAGGAGAAAGAAATGGGGAAGGGATAAAGAATGGGGCTTTAGAATACTTGGTAGCTGCACTTGATTTCTAGTGCTGATTGTGTAGATGAGGTGTTGGCAAACTGAGGGCTGGAGGCCAAATCTGGCCTCCTGCCTGTTTTTTATAAATAACATTACATTCAAACACAGCAATACTCATTCATTTTATGTACTACCTGTGGCACTTTCATGCCACCATTTCAGAATTAGATCGTTGTGCTAGAGACCATGTGGCCCACAAAGCCTAAAATATTTACTATTTGATACTTTACAGAGAGTTCAGTGACCATTCATGTAGATTTAGGAAAGTGATGGAAAAAATGTTAGTAATGCAGATAACTTAAAAGTGTGTCTGTAATATAAAAAACTAAAAACATAATCTTGTAGCATTCAAAAACTATTATCTAATTCAGCAAAAAAGTTACAAGTCATTGACAGAGGAGTTAAGTTCTAAGTTACTATTTTTTTTTAAAGTTTATTTTATTTTGAGATAGAGAGCAAGTGGGGGATGGGCAGAGAGAGGGAGAGAGAAAACCCTATTAAGGGGCTCAAACTCACGAACCGGGAGATTGTGATCTGAGCTGAAATCAAGAGTTAGACACTTAAATGACTGTGCCCCATCTAAGTTCATTATTTCACATATGACTTATTCAATGATGTAAATGAAGATAGCAACTGATTCTTATGTTGAAATTGTGTTTGGAGAGCCAGCTGTCAATGTTTATAAGCACACCACTGCCTCCAGGTGATTCTCTCTCTAGAGATGGAAATGGACAGCTGAAGAGTACAATTAAGTGAATCCATGCTTTTTAAATACCTGGCAAAGTATTTTTTCTAAATTGACCAATAGAAGTAACTCCACTTAGAAAGTAAGGGCAGGAGGCCTTTTAATCAAAACAAATTTTTCATGTACTTTAATAGATGAATTTTCTTCTGTTCTAGAATCTCAAAATACAGTACCGCTTCTTTAGTAATAATAGGTTTTACCTATTGGGATATTATCAATATTCAGAGCAGAATGAACTTACTAGTGTGTTTTGCAGAGCTGTATAATTTGGTCAGTTTGAACTCACTGAATTTACCAGAATGAGAATGGTAGAAGAAATGAGGACACAATGGTGCTACTATTCAAAAGACAAAAAAAAAAAAAGGCTTGAGAATACTAGAGCTAGTGTTGAAAGAGGACTGGGGACAAAATACCACTGTGTACTTGGGCACTGAGTCTGGGACTTGGGCTTGTCTTTAGTCTGAGACAGAGGGTTAGACTGAGCTAGTGATGTAATCCTGTCTTCCCTTTCTCAGTCATCTGGGTCCAAAGACTGGATGACTTTGGAGTTTCAGGGCTCTAGAGCTTTAGAAAGGTTTGAAAGAATGTCTCAGGTATAATGAATACAATAAATGCTGCCATTCACTAAGAGCCTATTACGTACCAGGCAGATACTGCAGTAGGTGGCTTACATACTTTACCTCATTTAATTTTCACAATTTTGCAAGGTAATCGTTTTTACCCCCATTTTACTAATGAAGAAATAGAGGCTGGGTGAAATGAAGTTACTGTGCACCTGTTTCCTTATTTTTAAATCCAAATAAATAATACCTATTTCAAAGGATCATTATCACAATTAAAATTAATTATACACATACACCAAGCAGAAAAATATCTGAAACACAATAAATGTTCAAGGTATATTATCTATTACTACACAACTAGTAAGAGCCAAGGTGGGATTCAAAACAGGTTTGTCTGGTTCCAAAATGTATATTCTTTTCACGTAAAGTTGTTTGGTTGCTTTGTTATTATCAAAGCTGGAGCCATATAGTTGTCATAGTTTATCCATAAACCTCCTTTTCCCCTTAAAGTATCCTATCCATATTCAATCTACCTCATTGCAAAAT
This sequence comes from Cryptoprocta ferox, assembly GCA_028646485.1. Classification (NCBI taxonomy): domain Eukaryota; kingdom Metazoa; phylum Chordata; class Mammalia; order Carnivora; family Eupleridae; genus Cryptoprocta; species Cryptoprocta ferox. The sequence continues at coordinate 108,737,655 of CM053567.1, read as the reverse complement.
CCCTGTCCTTTTACTTCATGAGTTTTTTGCCCGTAAAACATTAGAGAATAATTACAAGTATGGTTTCATCCAGTAGCTTAAAAAATTTTTGGATGAGAAATAATTAGAAATTAAATCATAAATAAGTAGATTTCCTTACACATAAAGTAGAACAGAATATCCCTCACATCCAGCTAACTTGTCTATGTAGAGTAAAAGTTCTCTGAAAGCATGAAGGAAGAAAAGAACATTAAAGAATATAATTTCTTCATGCCACAATGAAAGATTATTTTGGCAGGGAGACTGTTTTGAGATGGTCTAAATATTATCTCTGTTCTACTGCAGGCCTTACAAAACTTCCCCCAAGCTTTTTATTCATATAGGTACCTTTTGAGATGGACGGTAACTTGAATCAATGCCCCGAGCCAAAGATTCATCAAGCAGTGCCTTTAGCTTTTCTGCAGAATCCTTACTTTTTGAATGTAAGAAGCCAAGTGCTTTCAAAAAAATGGGATCAAGTTCCAAGTTTACAGCAGCAGCCATTGCAAACACCTGAAGAAAATAAGAAAGGAGGGATTAATTTAGAGACAATGAGCAATTATCTAAGCTCAAGTTTATCTATTTGGTTCTTTTGTTTATAATAGGTAATACTGTGCCCATGATATAAAATCTGAAATGTCCAAAAGGTTATTACAGAAAAGTAAATTTCCTTGTTATCCCTACCAAATTCTTTTCCCGTGAAGCAAGAACTTTATCAGTTTTGTGTGTATGCAGACCTATGGCTGAATTTTAAATCCAGATAAGCTCCTCCCTTCCATAAAGCACCTTTGGCACTGTTTTAAAATATACACTTACAGTTCAGGGTACAGGAACTTGATGTGTTTAGGTCAGATTTACCATATGTCAAAATTTCTTCTCTCAAACCTTATTTCCATTACCAAAAAAAAAAAAAAAAAGATTTGGGGGAGCGAGGTGTCGCAGGAGAGCAATGGTTACAGGAAACATCAGGTGATGAGCTATAAAGGTGACTGCTGTATCTTTTACCTCAACTATCTTTTTTAACTCTCCTTAGTACTCAGCTCCATTCTTGAATGCCTCAGAAAACATACTAAGATAATCTTTTGGATTACATTTAGATTGTGGTATCTCATGCATTAACCTATTTTTTAAAAGCAAGGTCTCTGAGGAATGGTGCCATAGTTACTACCAAAAAATTATATATATACATAATATAAAATCTCTCCCATAGGGCCTATGATAATGCTCTGTGTCATTAGGAGCTTAAAATATAGTGAAGATGTACATCAAAGGCTTATGAAATTCCAAAACATTAAAAAGTTTTGTTTTCAGCTAATACCAATGCTATCATGTGGTTCTAATTCTTCTATCACTTTTTCAAATACTACTCCAGGCAAGGAATTATTAAAATAAAAATGTATACTTTGTGTTCAATCCTTTGATCAATATTCTAGGGCTTGAAATCGTCTTCTATCCTTGAGGTTAATATTGTAATAATGCAACACACATGGGCTGTTAGAGTTAAAGATCTATCAGCAATTCCACAGTAGTCTCTCATTTTCAGGGGGTTATAAAGCCATTAAAGCTTGCTGTAGGTTGAATGTTGGCATTCAAAAGTTCAGACTGAAGATGAATTTTGTTTGTTCTTTCCCCATCTACTTCTCCCCAGTCCTTTTCCAACTTTGATAGGAAACACACTCACAGGCTTTTCATTTTTTTTTTTTAAGTTTTCAAGAAGGTATTAGATACCTTTGTGATAGCTTCAAAATTATTGCCAAATTCTGTGCTCTACTAAAATACCTGAATCATCCATGAATCCAAAAGCCAATACTAAAAGGACAATTATCTACCTCAAATAGCTGCATTAGTAATTTAATGAAAATTGAGAAGCTATCTGTCACTTCTTAAGACTGTATCATTACATACATCATCTATATAGATGATAGGTACAGAAAGGCTTTTAAATTTACTCATGGTATAGGCTGGTCACTATACATATTCTCAGGAGAAAATAGCTCCTCATTAACATGCCCAGGATGAAAAAAGTAAACCTGCCATTCCTCCTGAGTGCTCCAGGGGAATGTGGCTTAATCTTTTTATCGACCTAACTTTTTATAGTTAAAAAGCATACTGTTTACTTATCCAGAACAATCTGTTTTTATGAGGTACTGACCAAAGGGTTAATACTGAGAAGAATCCTTCCAATATACTAGAAAAACCCTTACTTGAAATTTCTATGCTGGAAACCAGAAGTAAAGTATTTACTGTTACGTATTTCCATAATCACAGACAAAAGATTTGCATTACGGATTAGGTGACAAGAGTCAGCACCTAGCTTATAACACTACAGAAGTCACGTCTTCAACACCAACATTCCAATTGGAACCTTGGAGTCAATTCTTTTTATATGATCCTGCAGTTATAAACTGAACAGACTTTGTGCCCATGCCCTAAATTACTATCATGTCCCAAAGGTCTTCACAGTGGAATATAGGAAAAAAATATAAGAATTTCTTTTTAATTTATTAAAAATAAGCTATTAATACACAGAATGACAGCAGTGTATACATATAATTGATAACTAACACATATATGGAAGTGTGCTCAATTTTACACTCATGGAATGATGAGACAAGTTTGGAGTCCACTGCTCTAGTCCATCCAGCAACTTCTGGTTTTCCTTCCCCTATTATACATACATCAAGGCTGCTTAAGGTACAAACTACCTTTCCCTAGAAAGGTCCTCGGGTACTTTCATTCAGCTCAGCCCTTCCCTCTCTCCACAATAACTTCATTGCTAGCTGCCCATCATCTTCTAGCCCCTACTGATTATATAAATATATTCCCCTACATTTTCTGCTTTTTTTTAAGTGCTGCATGTGTCTCTTTACCTTTACTATTTCCCCCCATGACATCTCCTTTTTACCACTGTCTCCCAAGTTGGTACTCCTTTGACTTTCTACTTGAAGAGCAAAGAGGTCTACAGAGACCTTACTCCATACGCTGCTTCTGGAAAACCATTCCACGACCACCATTTATCAGCATCTTCTCTTGAAATCTACACCTATACCTTCATGGTTGCTAAAGTATGGAACATTCGCACTAGGCTCATCTTCTTCCTTCTCCCCACCATCATCTTTGGCAATTTTAGCATCTATATTGATGATCTTCTCCAGCTTCCTACTCTTAGTTTACTTAGAATCTTCAACCCCCAAGGAGCTTCATCTTCAGCCACCAAAACCTGAAAGCACAAACAACTATTCTCCTTTTTGACTATAATTTTCTATCATTTTATCTCTTCCACTGTTTTCACTAAGGAACCTCTTCAGGGTACCAGGTCAACCTTCTCCCCCACCCCCATTTCTTTCTTCCATTCCACCTGCATTTTGAATTTATAGAGGCCTCCAGTTTCTTGGTTCCCTCTGCTTTCTCCTTACTGGCACCTCCTTGCCTCAACTTCTTTCCCACATCAAACAGAAAACAGTATTTGGGCCTAAAATAAAACACAGTTACATGTTTTTTCCTTATATTTTAGTTTTCTATCTTACTCTCCCTCACCCTTTTATTTTTTTTAAGTTATTTATTTATTTTGAGAGAGACAGAGACAGTGCAAGTGGGGTAGGGACAGAGACAGATAGAGAGAGAGAATCCCAAGCAGGCTTTGCACCATCGGCACAGAGCAGGACACAGGGTTTGAATCCACAAAACCGTCAGATCATGACCTGAGCCAAGAGTTGGACGCTCAACTGACTGAACCACACAGATGCCCCTGCTTACCTGTTTATATTGCTTTCTCTAGTTTCTATTACTTCTCCTTTCTTACTGGCAAATGCACACATAGTAAAATTTATTTTTCATCTACTGAAGCCCTTAAAGAGGTAAGCAACTAATTTCTCAATTTATCTCCTTTATTATTATATCCAAAAATATTTTCCTGGAGTTGTACCAAAGTACGTTAACTTTTATATAGTTCCTTCCTTGTATATTACAAAATCCATGACCAAAACAGACTGGAAAAGAGCCATATCATTATTACTGAGGATAAGAGCTAAGAATTCACTCCCACCAATACCAGTACTATCACATTCGTAGGTTATTGATATTTTTTAAAGTAGTAATTACAAAGTTTCTGACATTTTTTAAAGCAACACCTAAATTTTAAATTAATTCTACATTTAAAGCATTAAGTTTCTTTCACGTATCTATATCTGTATATATCTAAATCTATACATACACACACCTAGGACTTTGTTTTTTAGAATTCTAATCCTCAGTGAGAATTCTTAGCTCACGATAGGAATCGTCTATGGCAAAGGCATATAGCACAGAAATTCCAACTACTAAACAATGATCTCTTTTTTCCATCTCTTTCTATCCTTCTAGATTTATTTGCAGTATGTCATTTTAAAAAAAAATTTAAATGCTTATTTTTGAGAGACAGAGACAGAGCATGAGCGGCAGAGGGGGAGAGAGAGAGGGAAACACAGAACTCATAGCAGGCTATAGGCTCTGTGCTGTCAGCACAGAGCCCGATGCAGGGCTCAAATCTACGAACTGTGAGATGGTGATCTGAGCCAAAGTCTGACACTTAACTGACTGAGCCACTCAGGCGCCGCTGCAGTATGTCATTTTACTTCCTTATCCTATATTCCATGGTCCAGCTTTTCAAAGACTCTCTTCTCTAAACACCCTTGTGCTACAGTCCTATACTTTCATCTACTTTGTAGCCATCCATCCTGTTATTTACCTTCTCCCTGCCTGCACCCAAACTCTTACGTGCAGCTAGGAGGAATACATACTCTGTATCTTCAGAGTCACCAATCTCATCTAGGCATCAACACAATATAGCAATCCTATCACGCCTCTCTTGTCAACTCACTTGCCCACTTTCTGCCCAGATCAGTTACATTTTCTCCATTTTCCTTGAAACTGCTACTCTATCTCAGGAGATGTCTTCACTGACTTCACAAAGACAAAAGCTGTCAAGAGAAACTAAATTAACATCCTGCCACTACATCTACAAACTTACCAGCGCCCATCCTTTCCTTTTTCCCACCTGATAAATGAAGAGGTGGCTCTCCATGTAATGCTATCTGTACCTGGATCCTACCTCTTCCTTCCCCATCTGGACCTTGAACTATGGATTATTTATTATACCCTCTCCATCACCCTCTCCCTCAACCTCTTCCTTTCTACTGGCATCTTTTAATTTACATTTAAATATATTCAAGCCTCTTCTATCCCGTCTTCTTCATTTTTATAGCAAAACTTCCTTCAGAAAGTCATCCTCATTCTATACTCCCTTTCCTTATTCTTCTCCATATGGTGCATTTAATCCTGCAATTTGGCCTTTGTCCCACCATTTCATGAAAATGTTCTCACCAACGTATTCACAGCTTTAGGTAAACAGATATTGTTTTTTTTCTCCTACTTCTTTCTTAGCCTTTTTGTAGGTTCCTATTCCACTTCAACATAAATGAGTTCTGGGTTTCTTCTCATCTCACTCTACACCTTCCTTTCAAAATGTGACATCTGGATCAGCAGCATAGGCATTACCTGGGAACCTGTTAGAAATGCAAACTCTTGGTCTCTACCACGAGACCAAATGAAGATAAAACTCTAGGAGTGGGTGCAGAAATCTGTATTAAACCTTCAAGGTGATTCTGATCCACTCTAAAAGTTTGAGAATTACTGTGCTAGACAATTTGATCTATACACTTTTGCCATGGATTACAAATTTATTTCTCCAGCCCGTCTATCTCTTCCAAGATCCAAATGCCAGCTTTAAATGGGTATCTCACTGGTGCCTCCTATTCAACACGTCCCTAACAGAGCCACTCATAATCTCTTTTGTCTCCCAACCAGATCTTCTAGCATTCCCTTTCTCAAATGATATTTAACCCCACTGCTTCAGCCAGAACCTGAGTATCAGCCACTCCTCCTACTTCCTCAACCCTCACCTCACCCTCTTGCATTCAATCACCAAACCTCCTAAACTTGCTGTTAATACTTCAAATTCATCTACTTTTTTCAATCCTTACCACCACCACCCTAGACCAAGCTACTATCATCTATTATCTGGCCTACCATATTAGCTTCATCAGTCTCCCCACAACCACTCTTGTCCCCCTCCACATCTTTATTATTCACTGGGTTAAAATGCCCTTTTCACTTCTTGCTGTCCAAACGCTAAAGAACAAGATCATTAATGAGGTCTCTAATGCCCTACATGATCTAGTAGTACATGTAAAATGTGTACCTGGCACAGAGTACACACTCATTAAATATTACCTAGTATCTCAGACTATTCCCACTCCTCACTCACTGTTGTAGCCACCTTAGTTTAAGTGTTTGAACATATCATACTCTCTCACCTCAGCACGTCAGTAGAAAGTGTCCCTTCCCCATCTTATTCATCCTTCATATCTCAGTATTTTTTTTTTCACATTCTCCCAACAAAATAAGAAGTCTTACTGTTATATGGTTCCCAAACATCCTGGTTTAGTTTGGAAGAATTACAATACTGTTAATTATGTAAACAGTCTTTCTCACTAGAATGTAAATTCCCTGAGGACGAGCACAGGCTTGAGCTTACCCACCGCTGTTAACTGTGTGCCTAGCAGGGTGCCTGGCAGGTAGCAGGTAATCGTTAAATGCTGGCCAAGTGAATACATGCTATTCATCTCCTTTCAAAAACTTTCTCCTCCTTGATTTTGATTACACTTAGCTTTTCTGATTTTTCTCTTCTATTTATTTCTGACTACTCTTACTCTGGTTCATCTTTTCAGCCCCATCACTCTTGGTATTGCCCAAGTATCTGTTCTCATCTACCTTTTTTAATTCTGCTTCCACTTTCTTCCTTGGTTATCTTCTATTTATCATGTTTTAAATATCATCTCTAGGCAGATGGTTTCACATTTATCACCACTCCAATCTCACTTAAACTAAAATCCCACATTTCTAATTGCTTAGTAGATAGGTCTACATGGTTGTCCTAATGGCATCTCAAATTTAGTTATGACTAAAATTGGTATTATGAATATCTTCCTCCAAAAGTTCCTTGTCCTGCACTTTTTTCAATGAATGACTCAACTTGCTGTTAATCTGGTCTGAGGCCCAAATCCTTTCCTCACTAAGTCTTCTCCTGTTCGTTACAACAAAACAATCAGCAGGCTTTTCTTGTGGATTCTGACTCTGCAATATTTCTCACATTTTGTCCCTGTTTTTCACTTCCACTGATATACTCAAATTCAGGTCTTTGTAACAGCCCCCCCCCCCTTTTTTTGTAGTACAGCAATTATCTAGTTATTCTCCTTTACTTCAACAGTGTTGCCATTTAATGTTCCTAAAACATATTTTTCTTTCTTTATTTTTCTTCTTCAAAAATTAAAACTCCCTACTGTCTTCAAAATAAAGCCTAATCTCTTGGCCTACCATTTAAAAAGATAATTCATTAACTGGCACAAAAACTTTAGATCTTCAAATACAGATTCTCTTTACAGGAGAGCCATTAGCTGGCCTTGACACCTCTACCTGATTTTTTTCTGTCTGGGAAGCTTTTTACCTATTTTTAGATGTCCAAATTCTATGTTCAAATATTACTTCCCATGAGGACTCTTTGCTGCTGCTGTGTCCTTCTCCACCCCAAATACTACTAATAATCTCTCCTCCTAGAATATATGGTAGTGCTTTCTCATGGTACTAGGCCTTTCTACCTTGAACCATACTCTTTTTTCACCCCCAAGTGTTATATTCTCTATAAAACTCTGAGTACTTTATGAAGAGAGTCTACATTTATCTTTTTGCCTATCACTTTGCTATTTTGCAAAGTACCATAAAATAATGGCTACAGAATTATTAGGGATCAAAGTAAAGTATAATGGTCTTTTTTCTCCTTCTACACAATTCTAACCATTTACAAAGTCCCTTTAACTCAAACCCATCCTCCCTGGACCTAACCCCCCAAAACCTCACAAACATCAAAAAAGCAAAAGCAAAGTAAACAAAACCACCTCTTTCATGACTAGAGACTTGTACAATGTTCCTACTTGCAAAACTCTCTTCCCAATCCTTTACCTGACTTAAATTCATTAATCCCACTAGACTGTAATTCCATGAGTGCCAGGACTTTATCCAGTCGTACAGTGTTTGAAACTTAGGCTCTCAAAAATATTTACTGAATGAATGAACTGGGTTTTGTTTAACTGTCATTTTCTAGGGCTTCTGTTATCTCTCCAACCCAAATTGGATATTCATTTCTCACCCTATATGCCAATCTTTTTAAAAAAAAAAAAATGCAGAGTTGATCACCTGCCTAAAGGAAACTGAACCTATTCACACCGAGTGCAATGTTAGAGTTGTTATCTCATGACGGCTTTTGCCCTTTATGTCTTTGGAGGCTCTTGCAACCTTCTCATAAAAAATTTTTTTAATGATGCTGCCCGTTTCAATCCTCTACTGAATTCTTGGCCTTGAGTTATGCTGATTATCTTAGGGCCACGTCTGGAAATGCACAGAAAGCGGAAAGACCACGATTCCAAACCAAGTGACAGAGTAGCTGAAAAGCGACAGCAAACGCTCAGAAAAAGATCTCAATCCTTTGATCAAAGCATGACACCGAAGGCCTAGCACGGCGGAAGGTCTTTCAAGGAGCCGGAGAAAGAGGAGAGGCGGAAAGAGAGAGCTGCACAGAGAAGTCGCTCAAAACCTTCCGAGGAAGGTCTGAGACAGGGTTCTAGGGACCTGGTCCCTGGGGCCGTGCCCCGCAACAGACTCGGAGGAAGCACAACCCTCACGGAAAGGAGAGAGCGGTCAGCCTGGGGCACGCGAGCGCCCGCAGATTACGAGGTTTCCCCCTAAGGAGCGAGGAAACCAAGACCCCACGGAACTACTCTCCCACCTCGCCCCTCGCGGAGGTCTCGAGCCTCCCAGAGGCGGCTGGGAGCCGGGTAGCTCGTCACAACTCACCGCTCCGCCCCGCTACTCCGTCCGTTCCCGGAGGCCCCTTCCGAACCGGTCCCGGAACTAGCCGGCTCCGAGAAGAGGGAAACAAAGGTTCCTGCACCAGTGCGAGGAGGGGAACTTTTTGGCTGTGCGACGGAAGGAAGTGACGTAACCGCCGGTTTCCGGTCCGCCGGATTATGAATGACGGCCGGTAGGGCTGTTTCCAAGACACTGTGCATGTTGTTTCTCCCTCGGCCTCTCTGGCAGCCAGTGGTCCGTGGGCGAAGACTCGCAGAAGCGGCCTCGGAAACCTGGCTCGCGCGGGGCGGGAAGGCGCAGGCGGCTCCTGTCGCTGACACGCTCACGCACCCTCCCTGCCTGGCCGCGCCTCTGCGACCAGGTAAAGAGGGCGCTCAGGCCGCCGGCTTCACAGTCCCCTGATCCCCCCTGACTACTCTTTGCATCCGGAGGCGACTGGGCTGACGATGCCGGATGGAGAGGGGGTGGTGGGAAGGGAAAGGGCGTGGAATTAGTGTCCCGATGTCTCTCCAGTGCTGGGGTCCCTCAACCTCTTTGACAGCCACGGCTTCTGAGCTTGCTGGTAGGCTCCGGGCCGCTTCTTAGGTTTCCCAGGGCCAGTCCCCGTGGCTTCTTCTGCTGAGGGGGGAATGGAGTAGCTTCTCTTTGCAGCAGTCTGTGGAGTTGTTTGCAGTTTGCTGCTAAGTGTAGTTTAAGACCTTTTGGTACGCTTTAACTTTTTTTTTTTTTCCTCTTTGGCACTTAGTTTTCCATTCCACGCCTTCCTGGTTGGAGAAGGCAGTTGTATGTGAATACTGCCTAACAGTTGCTCCAAAGGATTTGCTCTTTGTTTGGGGCCATTTGTTTCTGTTACACGATCAAAACAGTTTTCAGTTCGGTTTTAAACTTCTGTGTGGAAAGTTTGAGTTTAACTGGCATGGAAATTGCTTTGGCTTTAGAAACGCCCGTACTTCCCATCCCAACTCTACCTGGTTTGAGATTAGGTGGTGCCTTGTCCTTTTCCTTTTATTCTTAATCCCAGGATCCCATTTCTTGTTATAAATTCTTGAATGCCAAGGAAATGCCAGCATTTAATAGTATATCTTGTGCTAAATTAATGATTTAACCGAGTACTGCTTTTCTAAGCTTATCTATAGAAACAGTATTAAAGGAGAAAAAATGCTGGCAAGAGTGAGTGGTGTGGCAATTGTAAACATGACCATTTAAATATTGTGAAAATAAATTCTTTGTTGCAAATACAACTGAATGATTTGCTGTCATATTTAATAAATCAAACTTTAAGCTATGTGAGTTTTTTTTTTAATGCCTGGTGGGAAGTTTACACTACTAAGGATTGCCTTAAGCATACTCATAATGTGAAATTATGTTTGAGTTATACCTGAAGACATTATTTTAAGGGGTTTAACTTTAAAAGTAAGTCTGAGAAGAAATCAGTGAAATTTGAGAATTGCTTTATCAGTTCTTCTATTTTATTTTTTTACACTTCTACATGTTTACTTGCTTTAAGCAAAGCTCAGACTTGAACTTCTGTAATATTGGGCCCATCACGGTTTAAAAGCAACAACAACCTTGTGTTTAGTATGTAGCTTTGGTTATTACCTGTGATTGAAATAAGTACTGATTGACCAATCAGCCTTTCTATAGTAGCAACAATTTAGCACACCTTGAAACTTAACAAATTCTGTAGACCAGTCAACTAAAACATCTGTAGTATATACAATTCTTTAGTATAAATTTTTATCTTCAAGTATTCAAAGTAGCTCACTGAATTGTTATGATTAATACTTAGAATACAGGATTTAAACCATTTAGATGATAACAAGCCTAGGTATTGTTTGCTGTGGGGATTCAGGAATTTTATTTCAGGCTTGCTGACTTTTTTTTTTTTTTAATGTTTACTTATTGAGAGAAAGGAAGAGCGCAAGCAGGGGGAGGAGCAGAGGGGGTAGGGTGGGGGGAGACACAGAATCAGAAGCAGGCTCCAGGCTCTGAGCTCTCAGCACAGAACCCACGAATTGTGAGATCATGATCTGAGCCAAGGTTGGTCACTCAACTGACTGAGCCTCCCAGGCGCCCCTGGCTTCCATTTTATGCTGTGATCCCCATTAATTATGAGGTCAGACTTAGCTGCAAGCATTATGATTCTATAGCAGCAGATGATTCCCTGATTCACCAGAGAGATGACATACTTCCCTTATGGCTAAAGTTACAGTAAGCTTTTTCACTTTTAAACAGTTTTTCCCCACTTCTTACCCAAATAAGAATATGGCTAATTTTAGTTATTGAACTTTGTCCTCTAGGACTTAACTGTATTGTCCCCATGGTACATAATGTAATGAGGACTGAAGCAGCTCAGGTTTTTTCTTTGATTTTTTAACCTTTAGTATCTTAGGTAATTAGCTGTTCTCTAACCCTATAGGGGCAAGCTTTTTTATACCTATAAAATATAGGTAGTAAGAAAATAAAATGAAATTTGCAAGCAAATTGTGTTGCTTCATGAAATGTATAAAACACAAGGTAAGTTCTAATGTTCATAATGTTGAACCTTTGATGTAGTAAGGAATTAAAAGTCTAAACTTTAATCTTTAAGAAAAATGAATTTGTAACTTCACACTTGTAAACTGTTGAACTATTAATTTTGTACAATATAAACAGTTAACATGCAAGTTAGGGTATCACATATTCTACCGTTGTGTGACTTCTTTGCTTTCAGCCTCAGTAACAGGTTTTTCTTTTTCAGTATTTACAGGGGGGAGGGAGAGAGGAAACTTTTCAATTCAATAAAAATCCCTTACCTTTCCTGAGAAGTTTTTAAGTATAATTTGTGGATTGCCAGTCAAAATTTGTTTTTAATAGTGTCAGTGGATAAGGAATTTTGAGATAAATTACAAATGAAAAATAATAGCTGGTATTTATTTACAGGCTTACTAACGTGATAGGCAGTGTTAGGTTTTCAAAGCACACTATATGGTAAATCTGATATTATTGCCCCCATTTTATAAATGAGGAAGCAAAGGCACAGAAAAGTTATATTGTGATTAAATATCAGAACCAGGATCTGAACCCAGTTAGTCACCTCCAGAAAGTCTAGGCTCTCTCTTATCCACTACCTTATATTTCTTGGTATATAGATGTTCTACTTATTAAGTGTATTGAATCCAGTTAGGTTCCTAGTTCTCTTGACTGATTTGTGTAAACACAAAAACTAAATTTATAAGTTTGAATGGATTCTAGTTACACTTTTTTCCAATTCAGCTCATAGAAGTCCTCTTGTTTCTTCATTTCAATGTATATGTAGTTGGGTCTTATTCATTTGGAAGAATGGTGTCAAGAAGAATGAGGCTCATGTACCAAGACTAAAGTTCTCACTAGCATTGTTATTACAATGATTACTGATATTCATTTATCAGTAATAACTAAAACTTGAGTACTGATAAGCACTGGAAATATAAGGTCAGGTAAGAAGTGCTATAAAGAAAAAAAGGAGGGGGGTACGTGGGTGGCTTGGTTGAGTGTCCTACCTCTTGATTTTGGCTTTAGGTCATGATCTCAGGGTCCTGAGATCAAGCCTCGATATCATGACTGAGCCCCACATGCGGTGGCTCTGTGCTGAGTGTGGAACCTGCTTAAGATTCTCTTGCTGTCCATCTGCCCCTCTCCCCAACTCAGGTGCTAGTTCAGTCTCTAAAAAAAATAAATTAAAAAAAAAGGAAAAGCATAAAGGACTAGGAGGTAACAGGAGTGCTTTTTCAATTCAGGTTGTCAGGAAAGGTCTGCTCTTGAATTAATATTCAGACACCTCAATGAAATGAAGGAGCAAGCTAGGCCTAAGGAATAACAAGTACAAAAATTCTCAAGTGGGAGCATTCCTGGCTTCTTCCAAGAACAGCAGGGAGAACTGGAGAGGAGTGGGTGGGCAAGAGGGAGCAGAGGTAGAGGGGATGAGGTCAAAAAAAGGATAGCTAGGGTCATGGCAAACTATAGGCCATGATAGGAAACTTGGATTTAAGTGCTTTAGGGAGCCATTGGATGGTTTTCAGCAGGGGATGTGATCTGATTTATGTGTTTTAAGGATCACCCTGACTATTGGAGAGTGGAGAGATGTGTGTAGAGTAGAAGAAAATAGTTAATAGATGTTTGTAATAGTCTTTATAAGAGCTGGTGATGACTTAGGTTAGGTTGATAGTGGTAGAGGTGCTAAGAAGTTGGATTTAGCATATATTTCAAAAGTAGAAATGGTGGGTTACAAGAGAGAACAAGTTGAGTGAGACCAGAATTAAGGACCTGAGCACCTGGGTGAATGGTGTTGCCATTTTATCAATAAAGGGTCTGCTAATGTGAGAAGAACATGTTTAGAAAAATGTCTAAGGGAAGATGTCAAGTAGCATATAAGAATCTGAAGTTCAGGAGAAGGGCTGTCACTGAGATAAAAATAGGAGTCATAGATGATATTTACACCTATGGTACTGGAGGTCACCTAGAATAGTACTGTTATATTGTCACTTGTGGCCCATTAATGGGTCATGAAGTCAATTTACTGAATACTAACCAGCATTAAAAAAAAAAAAAAAGGAAGAAGAAAGGAAGAAAAGCACAGAATAAAAAATATCAGATGCATCCCATATATTAGGGTATTTCTTTGTGATTCTTTTGTTTCAGTTTTATTCAGTGTATAATGAGTTGCATTAAAAAAGTCTTATTGTGTGGCATAATTAAAAGTTTGAAAGCCAGTAATCAAAGGAGGGAGTGTAGTTGAGAATAGGCCAAAGTACTGAGCCACAAATTACTAAGAGGTCTGCGGAGGATCCAATAAAGGGAATTAAGAACGAACTACCAAAAATCTTGTCAAATGATTGCCTTTAGAACTGAGGTTTTTAGGGGCACCTGGGTGGCTCAGTTGGTTGAGCGTTCCCACTTTGGCTCAGGTCACAGTCTCGTTTCTTGGGGGTTTGAGCCCCACATTGGGCTCTGTGCTGACAGCTCAGAGCCTGGAGCCTGCTTAGGATCTGTGTTTCCCTTTCTCTTCCCTGCTCGCTCGCTCTCTCTCTCTCTCAGAAAAAAATAAACATTAAAAAAAATTAGAACAGAGGTTTTTATCAAGGATTACTGAGACCAGCGTAATGCTTAGAGTAACATAATTTCTGATGAGTTTCACTTTGGTGAAATTGTTGCTGCAATAAAATCGCAATATGCTTTACTTTATGAAATTTTAGGTTTATAAAACAGTGCTATTTATATTAGAAAAATAGCTATTCCTGAATGTTTTCAGATAAGATCTTTTTGTGGATTCAATTAATGCTTTTGAATTGATTGTTCTCAGTCATGTGATGGAACTAAAATGTACTTCTAAGGATTGCGAGGGTTAGAAGTAATGTATAAAAGTTGTGTATGTTTAGCATATAGTTGGTGGACAATAAAATGTATGTAGGATTATTTAGAATTGTATTTTTTGTTCACTCATTTAACATTTATTAAGCTCCTATCAAATTCCATGCACAGTGATAATTTCTTATATGAAAATAATATTTTGTTACAGTGGTGTACTTTTTGCTCTTTACCTATTATGAAATATATAACTTATATAACCTACCTATTTATCTATTATGTACTCTTTAGTAGCCATAGATCCAGACTCAAATATTGAGCACAAAACTTTCAAACTTTTTTTCAGCTTCTGAACAAGTACGCTTATTTTCAATACATTTATTATATTTTTTCTTTCTCCTTATATATACATATGCATGAAGTGAAGTAGTAAAATGGGTTTAGATTTTAAAAACCCCATGAAACTCATTTACCCTTTCATATGTGAAATATTTATCAAGACCATGATATATTAATTAGAATGAGAATGCAAAAAAAAAAAAGGGGGGAGAGGTAAATGCCTAAAATGTTAAACATGGATTGCTTCAGTTATGTTTAAAAATATCTTTGAAGATTCACAAGTAATGAAACCAGGCTTAAATATTTTCTTTCCCCTCTTTATTCCCTTAGCAACATCCCCAAACAAACTGGCCTATCCAGGGAAGAGATGTACCCACCATCAGCTCTGTTTAACTCCTAAGTCTGTGGTTTTGTCTGCTGCTTTCTCACTGGGTCTCAGGAGTACTTACAGTGTGGCACCTGTCAAGGCTGAGCAAATGACACTATGTCTGTGCTTGTCAGGAATGTGAAATGGAGTTACAGGAGCTGCCCCAGAAACCCCGGAGACCCCAGAGATGATTCTATAGTACCTACCTTTTTAAAACTCATGACATAAAAATAGTTATGTAAGGAATCTCTAAGTAGAAATGGAGAAGAAAAAAAGAGAAGAGGGTTTTCTCTTGCCTATGATGTTTGCAAACTTAAAGCAAAAACTATGCTCTACTCTCTTGAAAAACACATAGTATAAGCCAAAAACATATTTCAAATTTGTACAGGTTTGCTAATACTTAATATTTATTTTAGAAATTACATTAGTACTTAATGGGAAGAAATTGCCCAGGGAGAGTAATTTTTTTAACTCCAAGATCATTAAGTAACATTTTTAATCTCCCAGGGAAAGAAGAAAAAAAACCCCACCAATATCTATATTGGAAAAATAAATTATGTTAAGAATCAACAATACTTTGCATTTTCTCTCCGGCATCTCATTAATTTTTAGATATCTCCATGGGCAGGTTATTGCTGTTCTGTTTTGTTGACATTTAGCATTTATTAAGTGCTCACAGTGACAAAAGTTTATAGAATATGTAAAAAAGCCTATTCTCAAGGTTCTTATTCTATATGCCTTGGAAAGGAGCAAATAATACATGTACTTATTTTTTTTTTAATTTCTGCATATCCTAAATCACAAGTTGTAAAAGAGTGTGACATTGTTTTCAGTTTTGTTTTTATTTTTATTTTTTAAAGAGTAGAACTAGTCTGTTAATTACTGTTTCCTAGACTGCTGGGCAAATGAAGAAATCAATCATGTTTTCTTTCAAATCTGCTTCTTGAAGCATTTAAGGATCTTCTGTATAGTATCCTACTATCAGCAGAGAGAGTTAAGAAGATCAGTAAATTATCAGCAGTAGATTTACAGGAGCAAACTCCTCAAAGAAATGATTAGCTTCCTAGAAAAGGCGGTTTCCTTTGCCTGTGAGCTCTAATAAGCACCCTTTAATATTTTGTTTTAAAGTAAACTGCAGGTGGAAAATAAAAATAAAAATTAAAAAAGCTAATTAAGCTAGGGAGAAAATGGTTTCCATGGGTTAAAAAATTCTTGCTTTTACATCACATGAAATAATTTTTCCCTAATTAATCTTTTAAAAAAGTAACAAAACTGTGCAGATCTGTTACGTTTTAATAAAAGAAATACAAAATAAAATAGCCGTGATTACTTGCATTATCAAAAGGTTCTCTAAGACAGTATTTTACTAACTATATCCTTTTGTTATAATGAGTTATTAGCTCTTTAACAAAAAACTGAAGACCAAGACACTTAAAGATACTTGTTTTGCTTTTGATTTAAAAAAAAAAAAACCAAAGGAATTTAGAATATAAAGGAAATTTAGTATGTTTGAAGATTTCCTAAATTTCAAGTACACTAATATTTCAGAGTACACTTAAAAGAAAGAGTTTCAGATATACTCTTTAAAGGCTTTTAAAATCATTTTTTTCTCTACCATCTTCCTATTACAGGCTTCCATGGTGAATGCTTTTAAAGAGTGCCATCTAGTGTTAAGTTTGGAATTGTGATTTATGTATTAGAACACGGGAATTTTAGACCCAGGAAACGTAGAAATCAAACAAAGAGTCATCATAATTGACAATATTCTTAAGAAATGTGGCTTGAAAACACCATCAATAATTTGATCTCAAGATTGTATATGTCTGCATCTTTAAAATAAACAGTGTGTGTATGCATCCATGCATTCATTCAACAAATACTTCGTGATTTTATGTGTATCTATCTATCTATCTATCTTATTCAGGTTTTGTTTTAGGCAGAGCAGTACACAAAACAAAATTTCTACTCTCATGGAACATTCTGTCTGTAAGAAACAAAATATATATATGCTACCACGGTGGTAAGTGTGGAGAAAAGCACAGAAAGGTTTTTTTTTTTCCGGGAGGGTGGGGGTTGGGGTTGGGGTTTTCAATTTAAATACAGTAGCCAGGGATCGTCTCAATAAGAAGTTGACATTTAAGTAAATACCTGAAGGAGGTGAGAGTGTGTTCCAGGCACTGCAAAGGCGGGAGTGTACTAGTGTTTTAAAGGAGTAAGAAGCCACTGTGGCTGGAGCATTGAGTGATCAGATGAAGGAGATCTTTGTAGGCCATTGTAGGAGCTTTGCCTTTTCTCTGAATAGGATGGGAAGATATTGGACTGTTTGAGTAGAGTAGTGACATGACCTTACTCCATTTTTAACAGGATCACTTTGGATACTGTGTTGAGATTAGAAGAGAGGGGGAGGTGGGATGCAAAGCAGGGTTAGAAGATACCTGCTATAATTCAGAAGAGAGGTGATAATGGCTTGGATCACAGTGGAAACAATAAAGATGGTGTGGAAATCAACAGATTTTAGATATATATTGAGGAGCCAAAGTAAGTTTTAAATGGATTGGCTATGAAGGTGTTAAAGGAAAGAGTAATTCAGAATGACTCCAGGTATTTGGCTGAACAACTAAAAGGATGGTGCTCCATTAACTGAGATGGTGAGGATACATGAGGAGCAGGTTTAGGGTGTGGAGGTGAATGATTTTGGACATGTAAACTTTGAAATATCTTGGTTATCAACATCTAAGTTATGGGGAACTTCAAATATTTTTCTGTTGTGATTCAGCACGCTCATCATAATCAAAACCCACTTACTTTAGGAGAGTTTATTTCTCATGAGGGAATGAATATATACCCCCCCCCCCTTAATTATACTGTAGAGTCATAACACAGCAGCTGCTTGGAGGACCAGCATGGTCAAAGCTTCTCCAGACAGCTCCCAGTATTCTTGGTTACTTCTTATTTCCTATTCTATTCATTTCTTGTTTTTACCTGTAGTGAGACCCCGAAGTACTTGACTGGGAGGGTTCTATTGCAAAGCACCAGAGGTATGCTTATTTTAAAGGGGTGTAAACTCACCTCTAAGACTAGTTAATTGCACGGGGTGGGAATCTTTCTTTTGGAAGCCATTTATTCAGTCCAGGAACAAATTCTTGTAGAATCCTATCTATCACAAATCCTTGCTGATTTCTAGAAAAAGTTTTAAAATATTCATCTTTTATTTCAGCTTCCAAATTACTATATTCAAAAGCCTATTAACCACTTTGATTTATGCTTCAGGTGATCCAATGAAAAAGGAAAATGAAAGGCATTAAGAAAAGTCTTACAGAAGAATATCTATACTTGGACTTTTCTCACCAAATAGAAGGATGCATCTTTCCTCTTCACACATCTGTAACTTTATTTTTGTTATCATACTGTGACTGCAAAATCTTCAAAGTTGGCTTAGTCCTCACAAAAGAAAGCACAGATATTTCGCTAAAAAACTCAGTCCCCCAGGATGTTGAAATACAGATTATTTCAAGGCAAGAGCTTCCAGCAATAGTCCAGAATTGCTGTTTACCTGCAGTAGTAGAAAAACCAGATAATTTCTGTAGAGCAGGACTTGCAGTTGTGCTGAGACACATAATCCAGAAATCATATGAAGCTGACCCCTCCAAGAAGGAAATCTTGGAACTTCTGGGTTTTAAGAAGACTTGCTTGAAAGCCTGTGCTGAAGTAAGTATAATGCCCCTTCTGTTATTTAAAGTCATAACACGACAACACATTCACTCGAGCATTTATTTTAACTTTCTATAGGAGGCTAAAATTGTGTTTACTTAAAAAACCTATAGTAAGCAAGGAAATTTAGAAGCCCTTCATGTGTGCCAATATTTTGGTGCAATATTGAGAAATAAGAATTTAAGATTTAATTTGTGTGGTTTGGAGACATTATTTCTAGAGAACGACTTCTTTTTTTTTTAATCTTTTGTTTTAATTACATTGAGGATTTTTAAAGGAAACTTTACACATGAGCAGGAGCTCTAGTAGCACTGCTTTGAAAACCGTACTTCTTAGGGATGGATGGACTTTGAAGGCCTTGGGAAGGAAGGATTTATTCATTAAAAGGATGCTGGACATTAGCATATATTCCCAGGTATATGCTATATATATTAGTTATAGTTATATATATATATATAGTTATATATATAAATATATACTTATATTATTATATATTCATTAAAAGGATGCTGGACATTAGTATATATTCCAAGGTATAGGAATGCTAAAACACTGTTTAGTGTTGTCACTTTTGAAGCACTGTGATAGCATAAAAGCCTAGTCCAGGTTTAGCTTAAGGTTTAAATTGTCAAAACCAGTCTTATTTCCCAACAGAAAGTTTTCTTCAAGCTGTGTTGAAAGTAAAGAATCCTTTCATCTCTTGTTTTGTTTTGTTTTGTTTTGCAGGTCAGTCAATGGACCAGGCTATGTGAACTCACCATCCCTTTAGCTATTGAGAATTTTCTCAAAGAGTCTTCTGACCAGCACCCAACTATCCCTGCAGAAATACTACAGCTAGAGAGAAAGCTCAGTGAGCCTGTTAGAGTGCATAACGATGACAAACTCCGTCGGCAGAAGCTGAAGCAACAGAAGGCTGCTGGGGTTGGGCCTGCCCTTGCTCAGAGCAAGGTCCATAGACAAGAAACATCTGAAGAGTTGGACTCTTCATCCAAGAGCCTGGAACTGCAAGTGGCATTCTCAAAGCTCACAGTATATGAAGAACCAACTACTACCAACAGGGAGCCCTCTCACATCAGAAAAGCGAAAGTGTCTGACCTTCCGCCTCTGGAGCATGTGTTTGCAGAAGGCCTGTACTTCACTTTGGCAGATATCGTGCTCCTACCCTGTATCCATCATTTTCTGGTAAGGGTTATCGAGAGTGGATATGTTACTGTAAGTTTTGGTCTATGAAATTGCCTAGGCTTGCATCCCTATTCCATTTCTTACTATCATTATGCTCCTGGGCAAGTAATTAATATCTGTCTGCATTTTTTAATTGTGAAATAGAGATAATAGTACCTATCTAGTAGGATCAGTATGAGGAATAAGTGACAATTTGTGTGAAGTGTGAACAGTGTTTGGCACATGGTGAGCTCCCATTAAATGTCCGTAATTATTAGGACTTTTAATTTTGAGTTGCTAAAATTTAGCAATCGTTATGATGATTAATTTCAAATTGCTCTTGTGATTCCCTTCAAATATTAGAAGTTCCAGTATTAAAACACTAAAAAATCTTGCCAGCTATATTTTATAATTAAGTAGTCCCTTAAAATACTAATTACATTATGTTAGGTATTATTAAATGAGAAATATTTTATCATTATGTCTGTGCTTCTCTGTTCCTTATAAGATTATGGAAGGTAGCTATTCAGTGTTGTAGGAGAATATAAATGGAAATGTTCTTTCCTAGTATGAGTGTGTGTGTGTGTGTGTGTGTGTATTTTTCTCTCTGTGGAGCAAAAAAGAACAAGGTAAAAATAATATTAGAGTGAATATGGGAAGCTATAGCTCTCTGCAGCTGTCCACTTGGCTTTCAAGAGCTGCATTTTTCTTGCTTGGTAGTGTTTCACCCTTCCCCCTAAAAAGGAATCAGATATCAGATTTCATTCTCATATATCAACACTTCAGGCATCTCTACTGACAAATGAGAAAAGATTTCTAATGAAAATCTATTTGGAGGCCAGTGCTCACTAATAAGTTAGGTGGTATTAATCAATTGGTATTTTCTTAAAGAACATTTCTTTCCTGCCACCCTCAAAATAGAAACAAAATAAGATTAGAAACCAAAATAACTTTAGATGTTGATTAACATTTTAAATGTCATATGTGTGCATAGTATCCACAAAATTCAGTGGGGAGAAAACATCAGCTTTTTTTTTTCCAGTCCAGTGATTTCTAAATTCTCTTACTCCTGACCCTCCCTTTTATTAACAACATTGGTCATTAGACCAGTCATTTGAATACTTATGATGAAATACTGTTGGTGTTTGTGGCTTCTTGATCCTCTCAGATAATGTGTTTGTTTATAATTTTGTAAGAATTGAATCAAAATGCCACATCATTCATTTATTCATTTGAGAATTTATTGAAGGCCTACTGTATATATAGCAGGCACTGTTATAGGCACTGGAGATAGAATAATGAACAAAACAGATAAAGTCCCGGCCCTCATGGAGTTAATATTCTAGTAGGGAAAGGTGGAAATGAACAAGTAAACAAATAATATATATGCATATATTTAAAAAATAATAAGTGGTACAAAGAAAATAAAACAAAGGATAGAGAAGATGACTATCTGCTTTCAAACTCAACAAAACAAATATAAAATTGGATTTACCTGTATGAAATTGATTTTAGATCATTATCCAAACATCCAGTTTCAGCTAGTTTGTGTATGATTTTAGCTTAATTTACCTACTATTTACCTAATTAGGATCAGTTGAGGCTGAAGTCTATTTAACTGAGAGGGATTTTTTTCACCCTCTCCATTCAGGTGGGACATCTACTAACCACTTCTGAGTAAATTTACCTAATACTACTGAAGAACTCTGTTATTAGTTTAAAATAGGGGAAAACTTGTATACTCAGCCTTTTTTATTACACATATTCTATGATTCCATTTTTCTCTTTTGGCATTTATATGTAAACTAATTCTCACAATATTTTTCTTAGTATTTTTCTTGGATCTGCATAGTTTCTTTCAGGGTTTAATCTTTCATTGCCAAAGCCTTGATATTATTTTTCTTATGTTTATTTTCCTCCTTTAAGTCATCTTGGGTTATAAAGCAGGTAGTAGCTATGATGCAGAAACTTTATGCTTGCAGTGACACACATTGAGGTGATGGAGTGGCATTTCAAATGATCAGAATCAGTATCAAGTTCATTGTCAGGAATTAAAGTTAAGTTACTAGGTTTGGATCAGAAACATAGAGCTGAACCGAGAGCAGGGATATTTGGCTAGAGGAATAAGGCCAACAATATAAAAGAAAAGTCAATTTTGCTAAGTCAAATTTTGGAATACCAGAGATCAAAATTAGAAGAGCTAGGGAAAATACACAGTTCTGTTAAACAGAATAAAGTCAAAGATGCAAAACAGTAGTGAGTAGAGTGGCCAAGGTGCTGTGTCTAAAACTGCTCCAAGCTTTTCCTTTTCAGTGCATATTAGTTTGCAAAGTTAACCCAGTAGCCCAGCATTTGGTCATGGAAGGTGCCAGACAAAACCCTCTCCAGAAAGTTTTAGGAATAGATTTTATGACTTCCTTATGATTTCCCTCTTTAAGTCATTTGCCAGCATCTTCTAGTAGTTAGTATAGCAACCATATGGGAGAAATAGCAATGAATAGCTACACTAGGACAAAACCCTGCTGTTCCCTGATCCCAGAAAATCGTATAGTTATTTTTAAGTTGGTGCTAGTAAACACGTATACTTTGATAGGACAATCTAAAAGATTATTCTACTCCTGGGCACCTGGGTGGCTCAGTTATTAATCATCTGACTTCGGCTCAGGTCATGATCTTATGGTTCATGAGTTCGAGTTCCACATCCAGTAAGCTTGTGCCCTGCTTGGGGTGAGCACAAGCCCAGCTTCAGGTAAAACAGGAGTCCCACTTTGGGTGAGTCTTTTCTCTCAGTCTCTCTCTGTCTCTTTCTCTCTCTCTCTCTCTCTCTCTCTTTCTTTGTCTCTCTCCCTCTCCTGGGATTCTCTGTCTCTTCCCCTCTCTCACTTGAGCCCCCCCCCCCACCAAAAAAAGATTATTCTACCCCTGTAAGACAAAATTTGCCATTTTATAAAATAATTTTTGTAATTTGAATACTTATGATTTAACTTTTTACATGTTAACTTCTAAAGCTTTGAATTGAGTTTTTAAAAGTATGACACATTTATTGCTAATGTAAAATTATTGTAGAAATTGATTTTTAAGGAAAAGTACCTATATTAAATGCCTCTTTCACTGTCCCCATTGACATAAAATTAGAAATAAAATTGGAACCTCCCTATTGGCTGGCATATTGCAAAAAACATGGATGCCACTTTAGTGGTTAATATGTGTATTCTATATCCTCTCCTATGCATTAGGTCCTTCAGAATTTACAGTGTTTTTAAAAAATGTTTACTTATATTTGAAAGAGAGAGAGAGGGAGGGAGGAGCAGAGAGAGTGGGAGACAGATGATCTGAAAGAGGCTCTGAGCTGACAGCAGAGAGCCTGATGCGGGGCTCAAACTCACAAACTGTGAGATCATGACCTGAGCGAAAGTTGGACACTTAACCAACTAAGCCACCCAGGCGTGCCAAGAGTTTTCAGTTTTGATAACCCACCAGTTCTAATCTATAAATAAAAAATGCAGAATTGGGATTATATTTCCATTTAGATAGTTTACTGCTTACACTGCTCACCTAAACATTTATTTGTTATGACATATTTTTAAAAGAGTAAACATGGCTAAAGAAGTGATATAAAGTACAAAACATTTTATATAATAGGTGATAGGAAAGGGATGCAGTGGAGGAGATATTTTAGATAGATGTAACAACTCGCTTCTCTCCAGACAAATTTTGCTGCCCTTTGTTACAATTAACTACAAAGCCATTAGCATTTCATTTTGTGCCCTTGGTAGCAATCGTTTTTTATTTATTAGTTTAAGAATAAATGATCTCATTTTCTTGTCTTTAAGTTATTATGGTATTTATAATGGTTTTGATCTTATCAGGCAGGTAACTTTTTAAAATAATTTCTTAGGAACAAATATAATTTTCATCTCACACATTTTTCACTAGCCACTTCCTTAAATATATTTTCTTGAGCGTAATGAATGTGCTTCAGTACCTCCTGAGCTGTCTGGATATTAGCAGGGCAGCCTGGCATGTTGATTAAATGGGATGACCTGTCATGCAGAGTAAAACTTCTCAATTTCTTTTAAACATGAATTATTGTTACTTAATCACAACTTATTTTCAAACAGAAGGAAAGATGCCATATGTATCTAACAAATAAGAATAAATCACTACCAAGGAGAGGAAAGGAAAGGTGAAGAAATGAGAACATTTCTTATCTGATTAATTTATCATGACTTAAGCTCAGTTCCCTTAGCACATAAGCTATTTCCAGGCAATTAAGAATTTTGGTGAGAATTATAAACTGGCTCCCAGAGTACCATTTTGACAGTATATTTTGAACTTTTTTTTACTTTAACTCACAATAAAAAATGCATTTTACAAGGTGATTGAGCATACTTATACAAAGATATATCTTATATACATTAAATATACTTATAAGTATTATATAAAGTAACCCACCTTACTACATGCAGCTTACTCTGATATTTTCTATTTTATGTAATTTTAAAAACTATGTTGATTTTGCAAGTTATTCAAGGGTCATAAACAGCTGTTTGAAAAACACTAATTTAGGAAATTATTCTTTGAAACTAATAAGTAGTGCCTTGATCATTTGTTCACTCAACAGAGTGACAATTATTTGCAAGGCAGTGTTTTAAGTCTTTGCTATATACAAGAAGAGTTAGACATGAGGCCTGCCTTTATAATCAATTACTTATGCTTATTTAAAGTCCAGTTAAAATAAACTAAAATATAGATGCATGTTAATTTTTTATTACTTTTCTGTCCTTTCTGGCTTCTGCTTTGGTACTGATTATTGCTAGTTATATGTGTCAAGATTTTCTTGATTTGACCTTTTAATTAATTGTTCATAATCACCAGTCATAATCTGTTTGTGACGTTATTACTGTTTTTATGGAAACAACATTCAGTGCCTCAAAAAGAAGCAAGAACATTCTATTTTTTAAAGAAATTGAAGTTTGGTGGTGATTGTAGGGAGAAAGCATCTGGACAAGAGAAAACAAAAAGACAAATTAAATCAGGAGGAATGGTTTCACATTGTCTAATTTAAATAAAAGGCTTACTTTAAGTGCTATATTATAAAAATTGCCTTGTAAATGATGCTAGTTATCTTTTTACTTCTATATATTTATAATTGTAACTTTTATCATTTTACCATTTTACTTCAGTGAAATTTCCTCCTAACTCCATCAAGTCTTTTTGTAAAACTATAGTCCTGACAGTTTTCTTACATTATTCTAAAGTAGTATTGCCTTGATTCTGTGTTACAGTTCATACATTCAGGGAAGAAAGATTCACTTAAAAAAAAAAAAAACACCTTTAAATCACCATTAAAATAAGAATACAGCCTCTCCATTTCTCTCCTTTCCACACTTATCCAGTGAGTGCATAATTTCCTTTGAGATTCCTCAAAATACACCAGTGATTATAAACTCTATATAGACATCAAATTATAATCATTTAAAAGTATTACCTAATAAACTCTGAGGAATCAACACTTTAACATATTTTAATTCTTCCTCCATTGACCACTTAAACTAATTTTCATAAATAACTATATATTAAATATCTCAGGTTTTTGACCAAGCAGTGTCCTTTTACTCTCTATATTCAGTGAGAACTTATGAAATATGATGGTCTGGAACAGTGGGATGTGTTCTTGACCATGAATTATAGAGGAAGGGGTTTCCAGGTTGGAAGGAAGTTGATGAAGGAAAAGTTTTTAGCGAGGCATAAAAATTACTACCTATGAAAGATGATATAAACTGGAATACAAGATACAAAGTTTTCCAAGATGATTTTCCATTATAGTGCTTATAGACACTTCAAATGTTGTCATGTTATTTTTATGGACTCTCTTGGGAAAATCCATTTACATTTTTTGTCCTTTTTCTGCTATGTATGGTTTTTTTCCGTTACTTTTTTTTTTACTTATAGGATAGTCAGTATGTGAATACATTCTTAGTGTGTGTGTAAATAATATTTATTATTATTATTATTTTTATTCAAGTAATTCACAGATACCTTTTGGGCCTCTTCTTCTTTGTAAGACATTAGTCCTTTGTCAGTATTATATCTTATCTAAATAGTATGTTTTGATTTTAAATATATCTTAAAAAAATAGACTTTCTTTTTTACGGTAGTTCTAGGTTCACAGTAAAATACAGCAGAACGTACAGAAAGTTCCCATATACTCTCTGTTCCCATGCACACAGTCTCCTCTACTATCAAAATCCTACATCAGAGTGGTACATTTATTAAAACTGATGAACCTGCATTAAAACATTACTATAACCCAATCCATAGTTTATATTAGGATTCATTCTTTGGGTTATGCATTCTTTGGGTTTCGACAAATGTATGACATGCATCCATCATTACTGTATCACACAGAATAGTTTTACTACCCTAAAAATCTGTACTCTACCTATTCATCCCTCTCTCCTAATCCCTGACAACCACTGATATTTTACTGTCTTCATAGTTTTACCTTTTCCAGAATGTCATGTAGTTCGAATTATATGGTATGTAGCCCTTCAGATTGGCTTCTTTCACTTAGTAATATGCTTCTAGTGTTCCTCTATGTCTTTTTATGGCTTGATGAGTTCATTTCTTTTTAGCACTGAATAATATTTTATTGTTTGAATGTACCACAGATTATGTATCCATTCACCTACTGAAGAGCATCTTGGTTGCTTCCAAATTTTGGCTATAAACATCCATGTGCAGGTTTTTACATGGACATAAGTTTTCAACTTATTTGGAGTGCAATGCTGGATCATATGGTGAGAGTTTTTCAGCTTTGAAAGGAGTCACCAAATTACTTTTCACAGTGGCTGTTCCATTTTACATTCCCACCAGCAGCACATGAGAGTTTCTGTTGCTCCTCGTCCTTGCTTTTGTTTGCTTTTGTCAGGTTTTGCCTCTTCACCATTCTAATAGGTGTGTAATGGTGTCTTGTTTTAATTTGCAATATTCTAATGGTATAAATGATGTACATTTTTTCATATACTTGTTTGCCATCTCTATAACTTCTGCCAATTATATAACTCTCGTACTTTCACCAGAGATATTTTAAATAGCAAATCAGCGCATGGTGCTCAACATCATCAGTCCTAGAAAAATGCAAATTAAAATCACAGTGAGATACTACTGCACATCCACTAGAATGGTTAAAATAAAAGAGATTGACAATGCCAATAATTGGCAAGATTTGGAGAAATTAGAACCTCCATGCATTCCTAGTAGGGATATAAAATGGTACAGCTATCAGGGAGTAGAGTTAGGCAGTTTCTTTGGAAGTTAAGCATAGTTTCCATATAACCTAGCAACATGGCTCCTAGTATCTATTCGTAAGAAACGAAAAACATTCCCACACAAACACTGGTGCATGAGTTTGTATAGCAACATTATTTATAACTACCAATAACTGGAAACAATGCAGATGTCCATCAGTTGGTAAACGGTTGAACAAAATATATTATTCCACACAGAGACTATTACTTAGAATAAGAAAAAACAAACTACTGATAAATGCAACTACATAGATGAACCTCAAAAACTTAATGCTAAGTGAAAAAAGACACATTTTCTGGTTCCACTTACATGAAATACTAGAAAAGGCAAATTATAGACATGGAAAGGAGATCAGTGGTTGCTTACAACTAATGGGGAAGCAGAGATTGACAGCAGATATGGTCATAATGGAAATTTTTCGTGTGATACAAGTGCTCTAATCCTGGATTGGGGTGATAGTTGCACAACTGTATAAATTTACTAAAACTCATTGTTTGAGCTGTACACTTAAAATGTGTGAATTTTGTGCTTTGTAAAGTTACCTCAATATGGCTGTTAAAAACAAACAAAAAATATAGAATAGTGTGTTTTGTTCTTTGTCTGCCTAGGCAATTATCTGCAAGAAACTTTCTGAAAAGCTCATAGAATTTCCACTGCTGGCTGCTTGGTACCAGAGGATTCAGAAAGTGCCAAGAGTAAAAACAGCAGCTTCTCAGTGTGGGATCCAATTTCTCCATTTACCAGAGTTGCTGACCACCTCGAATGAACAAGATGCAAACTTAAGTGAGGTCCCAGGTGTAGAGGAGCAAAATGATGCTTCATTTTTAGGAGGACCAAGACCCACTATGACCAAGTTAATGGTACTTAAAATGTTTTTATTCACATTTTCTTTGAAAAATTCCATGTGATAATGTTGCTGAGCATTCTCCCCCAAATTGTAATCATTGATTGATATTACTTTTGTTTTAAATTTTATTTGTAGCCATTTTACATCACCCTTGATCAGTTAATATTTCTATGTCTTTTGCATGTAAGTGAGGTATAGTTGAAGATTTTTAATAGTATGTGTCTTTGGAGCCAAGTAAGTCAGAATAATATTTTTTTAAAGTGTTTTTCTCAAAACTTGTTTTTTTATATTTAAGACATTGACAAAAGTCCTATCACATCTGGTCAAATGTACTGTTTTAACCTAGTGTTTTTCTGTTGCAAGATTTTGGCCTCAGTTTTTAAATTTTGAGATGGTGGTTTAAAATTAAAGAATATGAAAATATATCAATTTAATTTCTAAGGCTTTGCCTAAATTTAAGAGTTTTTTTTAGTTCTTTGCATTTTGTTTTTACTTTTTATTTTAATGCCTTTTTTTAAATGTTTATTTGTGTATTTTGAGAGAAAGAGAGTAAATACAAGCAGGGGAGGGACAGGAAAGAGAGAGATAGAAAGAATCCCAGGCAGGCTCTGCACTGTCAGCACAGAGCCTGACATGTGGCCCCATCTCACAAACTGTGAGATCACGACCTGAGCTGAAATCAAGAGCCAGGTGCTCAACTGGCTGAGCCACCCAGGCACCCCTATTTTAATGCCTTTTTATAGAATGACACAGATGACCTGTATTTCTCTCTTTGCAGCAAAATTTGTTTCTAATAATACTAATTGTACAAGTTCTCCTCATAGGCTTTCTTTTCTCTGTCATTCTAAACATTTTACAAAAATGTTTCGCTTTTAACTTCAGCTATTTGAAGATTTATTTGAATAGAGAAAAAATCAGGAAGTAATTTGAGCAGTTCATCTGAGTTGTACTGGAAACATATTCCATTATAGTTCCCCACTTGGGTTAGGAAGTATTTGAGTTCTATCATTAATAGAGTTTGCTCAGTTAGAAAATAACAAGATTGTAGTAGTGACCCCAGCCCCTTATCTCATGAGCTAATCTCATGAGCTAATTGTTTCAAACTAGTGATAGATTCTCAGAAATTTTTCTTTTGAATATAATATTTCTGAAGATAAAAATACCTGAACCATGAATATCTATCCTGTGAGCCACATACCCAGAATGTGATTGCAAGGGGTCTGGGAGCCTGTATGTATGCCATGTAACTATCTGCAGATCAAATAAATAAATGCACAACTTTAAACATAGGGAAGGAGTCTGAGAAGTTTTTTATATGTTGAAAAGTGGTCCTCATTTTTGGAAATGTTGGGAACCATTTGGTTACAACAGAGGCATCCTTTCTTAGAGGCATTACAAGCACTTGTAAAAGACTGGTATGGATGATGTTTGGGGATATTATGTTGAAGTAGGTGCTTTTTGTCATGTAAATATAACTCCTAGGTGGCAGCAACTTTCATATATGTGAAGACAGATCTTGATGGACATATGCAGAATCAGTTTTTTATTATCTCTGTGTGGAATGTTTTACATAAAATTTTTATCCTCAGGTAACTTTTCTTTTTGACCCCTAATTTATTTCTAGGTAGCCTATTACTTCTATGTAGTTTTAGATAATAATTTAAAAATAGCATTTTTTGTTATCTCAGTATAAAAAATAGGAAAGTGTGCATCAAAAAATACGACATATCATATTTCTTACGTAACTAAATATTTTGAGGAACACTTAATGACTGTTAATACTTATGTTTCTTCTTGTCAGTGTAGAAAATATAAATTTGGCCTTCTAAAATACAACAGAATTTTATTAATTCATTAATTTGGAAAGAGTCTATTTCCTATTTCTAGGAAAAAGGCATTGAAGTGATGTTTTCTCCCCACCCTTGCCCTACTTGGACCCTTGATTGGAATAGTCTCCCTGCAGCGGTGAGCCCAAAGGAAGGTGAGTTTTTTTTCCCTCTTCTCTGAGTTTTAGTCATAATCTAGATAGTCTCTTCAGATCCATCTTCTAATTCTCTAATTTTCTTTTTGGCTTTATCTAATATTCTGATAGTATTATCCATTGAGTTTTCTTTTTTTTCCTAATTCTTTTTTAAGTACTTATTTTAATTTCAATTACTTAACATACAGTATTATTTTAGTTTCAGGTTTACAATATAGTAATTCAACACTTCCATTCATCACCCTGTGCTCATCAGGACAATTGCCCTCCTTAATCCCCATCGCCTGTTTAATGTATCCCCCCACCCACCTCCCCTCTGGTAACCATCAGTTCTCTATAATTAAGAGTCTGTTGTTTCTTTTTTAATGTTTATTTATTTATTTTGAGAGAGAGTGTGTGCACAAGCAGGGGAGGGCAGAGAGAGAGGATCCCAAGCAAGCTCTGTGCTGTTAGCACAGAACACGTGGGGCTCGAACTCATGAATTGTGAGATTGTGACCTGAGCCGAAATCAAGAGTCAGACACTTAACTGACTGAGCCACTCAGGTGCCCCAAGAGTCTGTTTCTTCATTTGTCTCTCTCATATTTTCTTCCTTTTGCTTGTTTGTTTTGTTTCTTAAATTCTATATATGAGTAAAGTTTTCATTTTATTTTTATTATAAAAATTTCATATATATATACATTGCTCAGATTCAACATTTCCAACATTTTCCTACAGTTGCTTTATCTATTCCTTTCTCTTTCTTTGTTGAAGTATTTTGAAGGAAATTCCAGGTAACATAATCACCATGTTCTTATCATACCTAATAAAAATTAACAAGAATTCCTTGATCCTTTAATAACCAGTCCATAATCATTTCCCCCTAATTGTTTAAAGTATTGTTTGAAAAAATATTTTTATAGTTAGGGTTTTAGTTAAATAATTATATTTTTCAGTGCTAGACATTATATTTGGGTTGTTTGTTTTTGTAATAACCTTTTTCTTGCTCATGTTTTAATTTTTCTTTTCAAAAATTTTTAAGCATAGTTATTTTATATTCTGTATCTGTTATTTCTAATACTTGATGTCCATTCAGATCTAATTCTGTTTGTTTTTTCTGTTGACTTTACTCCTGTGTCTTATTTCCCTAATAGTTTTATAATCTTATATTGTGAATTCATTTTGGGCTGCTTGAATCTGTGGGAATCTTTGGGGCCTGGGTTAAGAGTAAATATCCACAAAAGGGGGCATCTGGGTGGCTCGGTTGGTTAAGCATCTGACTTTGTCTCAAGCTATAGTCTCACGGTTCGTGGGTTTGAGCCCCACGTCCAGCTCTGTGCTGACAGCTCAGAGCCTGGAGCCTCCTTCCGATTCTGTGTCTCCCTCTCTCTCTGCCCCTGCCCTGCTCATGCTCTGTCTCTCTGTCTCTCTCTCTCAAAAATAAATAAACATTAAAAAAATGTTTTTTCCACAGAAAGAATTTCTATTTGCTGATGTGAAGCAACTCATGGTACTAGAACTTAAGGCCAGTTAACAGTTTTTAAGCATGAGATTCCTTTAAACTTTTCATTTGGAGCTTAGGTTTAAACAGACAAGTTACCTTTTATCATCTTCCTTTGCTATTGAATAGGATTTTTTTTAACACATCTTTTCATAGGGAATGTAGCTTTTCAAGATTTCTGCTTTCATGTAGTGATATTGGTTCCAACTTTCCACAATGTTAAGGATCCAGGACCACCCTCTCTTCATTGTCTTGCCATTAAAGCTTAGATCCCTATTAGCAAATACCCTTTCCATCAGCTGTGGTGTCTGTTATTACACTGCTGTTTAGTTCCTTTCCTCTTTGTTAAGGCCTTATGGATTTCCCTTTAATCTCAGAAATCCATTTAGACAGGCGAAGGATGATTGTTGAGTTTTACATACCATTTTAGGTGTTTTTTGGTGAGAGAACTTTTCTATACCTCAAGGTTCTATTTCTTTAATTGTCCACTTATTCTTTAGTTTTAGACTAAGTCAAATATAACTTTTGATTTCCAAATGCTCTTTGAAATTGTTTGTCTGCCTTTTTCATATACTTCTCTTCTGTGGTGCTTCCTAAATATTGCCTGTATCTCACTAATCAATTCTGTTCTGTCAATAAAGGAGATAAGAGTCTTTCCAGGATAGAATAAGAACTCTGCCTCAAAGATGTTTTATAGAAATTAAATTCATTTATTGGTCTTTGTTAAATATATGAAAAATAGTCACTAATGAATTTGTTAATGTTTTAATTTTAAATATTTCTGACATTATGAAAATTTTAAATATTTATTTTTATCGAACTTGGATTGTTTCGGGTACTCTGGTTACAGTATAGATTTTGAATAGGTTAAAACTATTATAAATGAAAATCAAATTTTTGCTAAAATTTGTATTTATTAAGGAATGACTACAGAGATATCTAAGTGTCACATGCTTTGCTTTACCCATAATTAATTTACTATGAAGCCAAAATATTATTTTCAGTTATTAATTGAGCAATCAATTACACCTGCTACCAATTCAGAGATCTAGCATTAAGCATTCACGTCTGGTTGTTTTACTGGTTAGAACTGCATATCTAACAGAGTTCTTGGAATATATTACTCATTATATCCCTTTAATTGGATCACCTAGTTTTCATAAATATTATGACATACAAGGAGCTATAACAGCAGAGCTACATGATTTATTTACATTTCATTCACTGTTTCTTAAAAGGTTTATATGGTCTGTGTTAAAGTAAGGCAAAATTGCTGCATTGTAGATGTTCTCTTTTCAGTTCTGGCCATTTCAGTATTGCACGGTAATAGGATTGTTGTGAAATGAAATTATTATACATATGGGTATGGAGGTCACTGTAAAAATGTTCTCATGATTTGTGTTCTGGTATTTTTAGAAGAGATTGATTACAATAAGATTTTATTAGTACTAAGTTTATTTGGATGTCACAAAGGCCGACTCCTTATGTGGAATACATTGAGTTACGTCAAGATTATGGTACGGGGGCACCTGGGTGGCTCAGTCAGTTGAGCGAGCGACTTCGGCTCAGGCCATAATCTCACAGTTCGTGGGTTTGAGCCCTGTGTCAGACTCTGTGCTGACAGCTCAGAGCCTCGAGCCTGCTTTGAATTGTGTCTCCTTCTCTCTCTGTCCCTTCCCTGCTCATGCTCTGTCTCTCAAAAATAAATAAATGTTAAAAAAATTAAAATAAAAAAAATTATGGTACATATTATAAGAACTTTCTCTTTACTAACAAAGGCTGTATTAATCCTCATGATGGAGTCTAATTTGCTTCTTAAGCCTGTCTAAATCTCCCAACCTCTGTTCTTGCCCATGTCTTTCCCCACATCTTATATACCATTCCCTGAACTTTTCAATTTCCCTTATATGACCTATATCTATTATCTCCATGCCTTCATTTTTATTTTTCCTTCAGCCTTAAATATTCTTCTTCCCACTTCCCATCCTATTGAAATTATACTTACTTTTTAAGGATCAACTCAAATGCTCTTTCCTCCAGTAAGCCTTTTGCATGGGCTATGGAGGGAGTCAGCCTGTCTGAGTTTCATACCTGCACTTCTAATTAGCTAGATAATCTGTGGCCAGATTTTCAACTTCTGTATTCCTCAGTTGCCTCATCTGCAGAATGGGATAAAATAGTATTTAGCTTAATGAGATTGTCGGTACATTTAGTGAATGGATATATTAAAGCACTTAGTATAATTATTAGGCAGAATTAGTCACTCCCTCTCAACATTCCTTAGTACTTTCTTATACTTCATTTTTGGTACATATAGTATGCTTCTCTTACACTCTATGTATATGCATGTTTTCCTTCTCTAATGGACTGTGAGCTCTTTGAATATAGGATGAGTACTCAATAATTTTTTATTAAACTCAATCGAACTGAGACTACAGATCCTTTTTTGTTAACTTCCCAAATTTCTACTTAAACCAGGCAACTTTGAATCCTTTTGTCTCATATAGATTTAAAGGGCTAAAATAATTGAGATTATTTACTTTGAAGAAAAGAGAACTGAAGATTTAATTTACATAATCATTATTACTGTTGTCATTATTATTATTACTACTACTATTATTATTCTATTTTAGGGACTTTTTGGAAATAAGTTGTAGACATGCTATGCTACTTTACTTCTGAAAACTTAACTATCTGCTTTAAGAACAAAGACATTTTCTTAGTCTTTTTCTCATAACCATAGCACAATGATCGAAACGGGCTATGTAATTCAGTACATGCTATTATCTAATCCACAGTCCAGTTGATTGTAGTAAATTTAATTTATATGTCGCTTTGAGCACCCAGGCACCCCATCAGTTTAGTCTCCTTTAATGTGAAATCGTTTCTTAGCTCTTATCTTTCAACATGGACTGTTCTGAAGAGTTGAGGACAGTTTTTTGTGGAACATTTCTCAAATTTCGATTTGTCTAGTTTCCTCATGCGTAGATTCAAGTTCTGCACTTTGGCAGGAACACTACAGTAATGAAGTGGATCATAGCAGAAAGCACACTGCATCAGTTTGGGCCCGGAGATGTTAACTTTAATCATTTGGTTAAGGTGGTATCTGCCAGGTATCTCTACTGTCATGTTACCATTTTGCTCTATTGAATTAATAAGTTGTTTGTGGGGAGATATTTGAGACTAATGTCTTGTTTTTAAAATTTCACTCACTAGTTTACATTCATTTGATGCTTCTTTCCTGTGATAGTTACAAAATGTGCTTTTTCATCTCCATCATCCTTCTGTATGTATTAGTTGCCACCCAACTGTAAGAACATTTTCCCACCTATCTATCATCTATGTATCTTTTATCACTATTGACTCAGGAATTATTTTATTAAATAAGTTGTAATACATCATAGTTGTTATTTACTTTAGTACTCAAGTTGTCCCAGGTTGTGAGTCCCTTCAAAGCTGGCTCCTGATCCTTTGGAAATGCCCTAATCATTCTATGACCACTTCCTTAAATTCTAGGAAGATGAAATATTACAGGCTCCTTTTGTCATTTTCCTGCCTCAGTTCTGGAGTCAGTGGTTTGTCCAAGGAGCTCAGGTTCTCTTTTGTAGAGAATAACATTTAGAAACTAAGATTTGGGCACTAATAACACTCACTAATGGAGTGTTACTGTTTTTAGGTGCTCTCAGCAGAGAGATGTACATACAAATGGATCTGTGAAGAAATAGATCTCTATATACACACACATATGTAATCACATTTATCACTATCTACTGCTCTATCTATATATCTATCTGTTATCTATCTATATTTAAAATGGGGAGATTATTCCAATCCAACTCCACAGAATTCTTCCTAGTTTTTCCTAATTCAGTGTCTGTATCTACCTGTGTCAACAGTAAAAATTATAGCTCCTAATATCATCTATATATTTGTTCAAACATCTATATATGGTCAAACTTCTTATACAGATAGTTGTGATTAGGTGGTTCTATACAAGATGAATTATACAAAAGTGACAAATGAAAGGTTTAAGTTAGTATCAATCATATGCCCTGATAGAAAATCTTCAGCCAACAGTATCCGACTACACTGAGAAGATCCAGGCAGTTGCATATCCTCTATTATTTTAGACTTCAAATAACTAATTTCCTATTCTAATGAACTATGATAAATACTGTGAGCCTGAGGACTCCTTTTGTTAAGTACAGAGACACTTCTTATTGCCCTCTGAATTTTTGTTCTCTGAGTATGAAAAAGAGAATGATATAAGACTTAGAATAGAGCTGCCCTAGACCACTTCATGCAATATTTCCCTATAGCTGTCTCTATTCTCCAGTAGTCTTTAGGTGAATGGTTCTTATATTAGGAGTTGCTCCTAGCCTAGAATAACCATATCAATCATATACTTGGGTTGGAGACTCAGAAGTATGACCTCATAGAAAATAAAGGCAACAAGAAGATAGTTGCTTAGGTGTTGTTCTAGTTATAATCTATTTCATTCTTATACTCAAAATTCCACTATCTTAGAAATATGGACCAATTAGGTATGCCCAAGACCTTGGTTTCTTTCTTCACTTTTGAGCTGCCTAAGACTGATATGGAAACTGATATGGGAGACTGATATGGAGGTAATGCTTAAACATTACCACTGATTACCTCCCACCACTACCACCCAGTTTAGAGTATATACTTATCAGTTAGAGATAAAAGAAATAAAATTAATGGCAGAGTTTTACTAAAAGGATATAGTAAGTTCTTGTCTTTCTAGAGGGCTTTAAACCCTGTAGATTTTATATGCTTGGGATAGACATGTATGAATTCTTAGAACAAGAATCACAACCTGGTATATTCTAGCTCCTTTTACATAAATCACTGATTGAATTTATGGTTTTAAGGGAATATATATTTTTTCAATCCTAATGGATTATTCACTCTTAGTGCCAACACAGTTCTTTTTATCAACATTTATATATAATGTATATTACAATTATGTTTTATGTATTCATATATTATGTATTTTATATATACTATATATATACATTGATTATAATTGTATTTCTATATAGCATATCTTGTATTTTATATACTATATATAGTACAATACATAATAATATATGTAATATATAGTATTGATATAGAAATATATAATATTTACATATTATATATTTATTATAAATTTTATATAATTATATTGTATGATATCACATATTATATGATATAATTATTTAATAATATATAATATAACAAATATTATAATTAATAATAGTATAAAATTATATAATTATATTGGGGCGCCTGGGTGGCTCAGTCAGTTAAGGGTCCGACTTCAGCTCAGGTCATGATCTCGTGGTCCATGGGTTTGAGCCCCGCATCGGGCTCTGTGCTGACAGCTCAGAGCCTGGAGCCTGCTTCAGATCCTGTGTCTCCCTCTCTCTGTGCCCCTCCCCTGCTTGTGCTCTGCCTCTCTGTCTCTCAAAAATAAATAAACATTAAAAAATTATTTTTAATTATATAATTATATATAGTATTTATAATATTATATATAAATATATAATATAGAGATAAGTACATATTTATATATAAATATAGATGACTAAGATTTTAAATGTTATGATGAAATATCCTATTTTATGTAAACATCCAGTTTTTCCCCCACTTACTTTCTATAGAATATTTGAGGATGAAAAGAATGAGTTGATCAATGACATTGGGAAAAAATATAAAGTAAGATAATGATATATAATATAATTGGTAAAAATTGGCCTCAGTGAAGTCTGTGCTATCACCCCCACCCTTTTGTTGTATGCTTCTACAAACCAACAGGATCACCTTTCCTTTATTCTTCTAGCAGAAGTGATTTGGGTAAGCAAGAGGAGAGTGGTCAAGGTCTTTGGAGAGAGTTGGATGCAAGGTGGAGAAAGAAAGAATTAACTAGCCTTTGCCCCATCAGTGATTCTTAACAAGTTTCTTACCAACCCCAGGGGACATGGTAAATAGAATGACTTAATGTTGTTTTGCCAGATAGTCAGGGATGCTTAAAGTTCACCGTATCAAAGAATTGTCTCACTCTCATGCTACAGTATAAGTAGTGCCCTCCTTGGGGGAATATAAAACATAAAAGCTTGTTTTAGGGCCGCTAGGCAAGGTATATAGAAGCCTCATTGTCCTAAGCCATTGCTTTTCAAACTAGGACATCCATCAAAATCATTTAGAAGGCTTATTAAAACGGATTGCTGGGCACTAACCCTGAGATTCTCATATAGGTCTCAGATGGGGCCCTATAATTTGCATTTCTAAGAAGTATCCAACTGATGCTGCTTCTGCAGCTTTGGGGCCCACACTGTGAAGTAATTACCATAGATAACTGAAATAGTACATGCATTAGCTGCTTTGATTTCAACTTTTGCCACCAAAATAAGATGAACAACAAGGTCAAAGCTTTCTAAATTTTTTCTTTGCAAACTAAAAAATTAATTTTCTGCTTTTAGCATGCATTACATCAAATATAAGAGCTGGGGCAAACCTCTGAACCATTTGGTAGCTATGAAAAGTTCTACTTTAGGCCAGGTATACTAAAATTATCCTAACAAATTTAAGTGAAAGTAGACGTATCTTATTATGTATGTAGCAATAGCTGTCTCTCTTAAGAAATTTTTTCCCAAAATATTAATCTTAGATTTTTATATTTTCTACTTCACTACACTAGATAAAATTAGCATATTTGTTTTCTTACTTTTACAATGTAAGAATATAATCCTCCCAACATTTTTTGTTTATATTGAATAGCTTTAGATTTAGGCTATTACATTTTGAACTTTTGGCACTTAACTAAAAGCACACAAGAGAATGAGATCAAAGGTTTGGGTTTTTTTTCCTATTTCTGCAAAAAAAAAATTTCCTAACATAAATGTTTTTCATTTTTCTAAGTTATACTTAGCTGTGAAATCCAAAACCTGACCATATTTGACTCAGAACCCTACAAATTTATAACTATTTTCTCTTCTTTCAAGGGTAAAGTTCTCAACAAGCATTTTGGTACTTTACCAAAAGTAATACAACTTTTATTTAAACTGCAATTTAATCTGAAACTAAAAGCCCCTAGAAGATAGTATGTATAAATATAGATAGAGTTTATATTAAATAATTTAAAATGTAACGAGTTTGCAAAGTTGCTTAGTAGTACTCTTTTGATTGAGTGCCAAACACAAATATATAGGTGTAGAGCTTGAGATAGAGATAAATCATATATGTATTATAAGTTATATAGTATGTAAATGAATGATTTAGAGCCGACCATGTGTTAAATTCTTCTCCTTTTCTAGTATAAAGTTAGAGAATTCAGCTAGAGTATCAGCAGAAATCATTGAAGTGGGAGAGAGGTAGGTAAAATTTTACTAGGTAAATTCTTCCAATTATTATAGCAATAGACATTCTTCACATAAAAATGTTAGTCTTGGGGCACCTGATGGCTAAGTCGGTTGGTGTCTGACTCTTGATTTAGGCTCAGGTCATGATCCCAAGGGCATGAAATCAAGCCCCACATCATGCACTGTGCTGAGCATGGAGTCTGCTTAAGATCTCTCTCTCTCTCTCTCTCTCTCTCTCTCTCTCTCCCTCTGCCCCTCTCCCGTGCTTGCACACTCTCTCTAACAAAAAAAAAAAGAAAGAAAGAAAAAGAACTCTTACATATGACACCAAAAGCATGATCCATAAAAATTTTTTGATAAATTGGACTTCATTAAAATTAAAAATGTTTGCTCTGCCAAAAATTCTGTTAAAAGCGTAATAAAACAAGCCGAAGACTAGAAGAAAATATTTACAAACTACAAAAATAAACAAATCTGACACAGAACTTAGATATAGATACATAAAGAACTCTCAGAACTTGACAGTAAAAAACAAAAAATTCTTTTTTTAGAAAATTAGAAAATGGGCAAAAGAGATGAACAGACATTTTACCAAAGAGGATCTGTGCAGTTGGCACGTGTGCATATGCGCTATCATTATACACCTATCAGAATGGCTAAAAAAAAAAAAAAGTAACAGCATAAATGCTGAGGAGGGTGTGGAGAAACTGAATCATTCATGCATTGCCGGCTATGAATATAAAATGGTACAACCCCTCTGGAAAATCATTTGGCATTTTTTTTTCTACAAAACTACACAT
Source organism: Cryptoprocta ferox (assembly GCA_028646485.1). Taxonomy (NCBI): domain Eukaryota; kingdom Metazoa; phylum Chordata; class Mammalia; order Carnivora; family Eupleridae; genus Cryptoprocta; species Cryptoprocta ferox. The sequence continues at coordinate 108,697,984 of CM053567.1, read as the reverse complement.
GTAGTTACCACAAAACTCAGCAGTTAGACTGTTGGGCATTTATCCCAAAGAAATGAAAACTTATATTCATGCAAAAAACTGCATATGGATATTCAGAGCAACTTTATTCGTAATAGCCCCAAACTGCAAACAATCCAAGTGTTCTTCAGTGGGTGAGTGATTAAACAAATTCTCATGAGTCCATGCATAGAAGATCATTCAGCAATAGAAAGGGATGGACTATTGATACTTGTAACAACCTGGATGAATCTCAGGAATTCATTAATTAATGAAAAAGGCCCGTTTGAAAAAGTTACCTATACTATGTGATTGAATTTATTTAACAATCTCAAAATGATAAAATCAGGGAGATGAACAGATCGATGGTTAGTAGGGAACGGAGATTGGCATGGCACAGTGCTACTAGTAAAGGGAGTTCCCTGTGACAAGGTGTTTGTATCTATATATTGGATCGCATCGCATAAAACTGTACATACACTCACAAATGAATACACGTAAAAGCTGAGCAAGGTCTGTAGTTAGTAGTATTGTAATAGTAACAGTGTCCTAGTTTTTTTTTTTTAATTTTTTTTACATTTATTTTTGAGAGATAGAGACAGAGCGTTAGTGGGGAGGGGCAGGGAGAGAAGGAGACACAGAATTTGAAGCAGGCTCCAGGCTCTGAGCTGTCAGCACAGAGCCCGACGTGGGGCTCGAAGCCACGAACTGTGAGATCATGACCTGAGCTGAAGTCAGACACTTAACCGACTGAGCCACGCAGGCGCCCCAACAATGTCCTAGTTTTAATATTATACTATAATTATATCAGCTGTCACCATTGGGGACGCTGGGTGAAATGTTCGTGGGACTCTACATGCTATCTTTGCAACTTCCTATGAATCTGTAATTATTTTTAAATCATAAAGTTAAACATGTAATTTAAGCAAAAATATTGGAAAAGATCAAGAAGTAAAGACTCGAAATATTTCTCAGCTCATCTTTTTCAAAAATATTTATCAGAAAACTTCTGGAGATCATTTATAAGTCAGATGATAGTTTGATAAAAGGCTCGAACTGCAAAGACATCTTAATGTATTTCCTTTATAAAGGACAGCAATTCAGTGCTAATATACACATATAAACACTGACTTTGACAGTCCTGTTTAACAGGTTGCTATTCTTGAGCTCCCAGAAAAATGGAGAAAGCCAAATTGTCATAGCATAATTTGAGTTTCTTTATATCAATATTGCTTCAAAATACTGATTAGTATGGTCTAGGAATAGCTCAAGTATTAATCCTGGCTGAGTTTGCACTGGGGCTCCTGCCCTGCCACCAGAAAACTTCAGGGTTCCTTGAGGATGTCTTTGTGTCATATATGTTATACTGATATGGATGTTACCTTCATGAGAAGTAGAGAAAATTCTTTCATAGAAAGCTTAGCAGTGTCCAATTTCAATTATACATTTGCATTTCAAAGTACTGAAAAATGGGACTGAGTTTTGTTTTGACTGTCAAAATGGTTGAGTGAAGAAGTTTATTTTGAACTTTAAATCAGCTCAGTCACATGTGCAAATGACACAGTTGTATAACCTTGTACTACTAACTAAATCGTCTGGAACCACTTTGTGTAAACAAGGCCTGAAAAAGAGTAGCAAGATTAAATTCAAGTTTTATTACTTCAGAGTCCTCAACCATAATAGGTACAGGCCCTGTATCTACCATTGAGGCAGTGATTCTTTAGCCAGGGTAACAGTGACAAAATGTGCTCATGGCTTTGGTACCTTAAATCCACATAGCATCGAGCTCACTGGGTTTTTTTATCTCTTTTTTTTTCTGTTTTTAGCCATGAAACCAAACTGTCTTCTTAGGAAAATACAATGCCTCTTTTTTTTTTTTAAGTGTACTTAACCATGGCATGTGATTAAGGAAAAAAAGTTAAAAGTCTTTTTTTCTCTTGGAGTTAGATTTGCTATAATTCTTCCCAGTATGATGTTATGCTTTGTTCTGTTCTCTAGGGTTAGACTTCATAAATCCTATTTATATACCATGTTTTTAAGTACTTTGCAAGCAGAGCCTATGATGACTGATTACCAAGAAAGGTTATTTTTTAAATTAATTAATTAATTTTTTTCTTTTATAGTTTATTGTCAAGTTGGTTTTCATATAACACCCAGTGCTCATCCCGACAAGTGCCCTCCTCCATGCCCATCACCCCGTTCCCCTCTTTCCCTCCCTCATCAGCCCTCAGTTTGTTCTCAGTATTTAAGAGTCTCTCATGGTTTACCTCCCTCCCTCTTCCCAGCTATTTTCCCCCTTCCCCTCCCCTGTGATCCTCTGTTAAGTTTCTCCTGTTAGACCTATGAGTGAAAACATACAGTATCTGTCCTACTCTGCCTGACTTATTTCGCTGAGCATGACACCCTTGAGTTCCATCCACGTTGCTACGAATGGCCAGATTTCATTCTTTCTCATTGCCATGTAGTCTTCCATTGTATAGATAAACCACATCTTCTTGATCCATTCATCAGTTTGTGGGCATTTAGGCTCTTTCCATGATTTGGCTAGTGTTGAAAGTGCTGTTATGAACATTGGGGTACATATGCCCGTATACATCAGCACTTCTGTATCCCTTACCAAGAAAGGTTTTAATGGCCAGTTTATCTAGGGTGGATTACATAGAATCTTCTGAGAGTATTGCTTTTTAAAATAAAAATATTTGGCATGTAGCATCTGTGTGCTTAAACAAATTTATCTGATTTTAATTTAATTAGATCATATGCAGAGTGTAAAAATTACTTAGAAGCTTTCTTGTCTATATAGAAATGAACAAATTGAGAATTTATTAAACAATTGAGATTTGTGTCCACTCCTAACTCCACTAAGTCATTTATTTATTTTTTAAAAATTCTTTAAGTTTATTTATTCACTTTGAGAGAGACAGAGCAAGTGGGGGAAGGGCAGAGACAGAGGGAGAGAGAGAATCCCAAGCAAGCTCCTCACCGTCAGCGTGGAGCCTGATGCGGAGCTCGAACTCACGAAATGTGAGATCATGACCTGAACCAAAGTCAAGAGTAGGATGCTTAACTGACTGAGCCACCCAGGCGCTCCTCCACTAAGACATTTATAATGGCAGTAGGCAAGTTTGAAAGTTATCATGGTTTGTTTTCGGAATATTATAGATTGACTAATAAGAAACCTCAAATTATCTATTTGAGGGAATATTGTTAAAAATTAGTATGTTTCAGAGATTGAGTTGCTTCAAAAGGTTGAGATAGGATTTATGTGAATAATGAAGTGCTTATTTCTGAAAACCAGCCCTAGGCAAGGGCTCTAATCTCTTCAGTTTGTGTTGAAATATTGTTGGAGTGGGACCACGGTAATTTAGGAAGACCTTTCTGTTAAACAGATCTGGATCACTGTACTAGTCCTGCTATGTTTCCAGCAGCTCCCGAGTTCTCTTAGAACTGGAGATTTGTACTCACTTCAAGATAAGACTTTTCCTAAGAATTTCTTCCAAGTTTTCCTTTAAGCATTTTTCCAATGGTCACTGATAATAAGTACTGTAATGACAGGCTTTGATATTTTAGAACAAGTCACATTTGGATGAAACTTCCAGTAATGTTGCATTAATTATTGATGGACAAATTTTCACTGAGCACCCATTTTAAGTGGAGTAAAACTTACCATTCGTGTCATCTAGAAGCAATGAAGAATAGGGAAGAATCTTTACAGTAAAACAAACATACCCGCAGTATTTTGTTTCAGTGTTGAACATCATTTCTAATGAAGATAAATGAACAAGCAACCCCGAACACTTACAGAGTTATTTGCAGTCATATGTAAACTATATGTAACTACTCTGAAAGCAATGATAACTTCTGTTTATAATTAATGTAAAACCAGTGCTATATTAATACTATTATATACATTGGTAAAAAGGTATTTTCTCATATAGTTTAGCTCCTGGATTGCCTTTCCAGATTTCGTTTGAAAATTTCACACTAAGTAACTTAGTTTTTAAGCTTAAAAATTCTTGATATTGCTTAACTTTCAAGAATTATGATTTGAAAAGAATAAATGTTTATAATCACATTTAGGAGACAGAAGGAAAACTAATGATGTGGATCTTTATTTTTCTGCTGATGGAAACTAATTAGTATTATTCGTTTCAGCTTAAAATGGCATTCTCTGGGCTGGTCCCAGACATTTATGATTAAAATCAGCTCGACACAATGAACTATTTTTTTCTGCACTTTGAACCAGCTCCTCTTAGCACCAAAACCTATTCATTATTTTTATTTAATTAGGCCTAATTCACATTGGAGAGATACTTGAAGCAAGGAGATGTCCCTAATAGATTTGCAATCACAATAGCTCTGCAATCACAATAGCTCACAGGCTCAGCAATAATTTAATTGTTCAAGATTGAATCATCAGAAGAATTAAAAAAAATTATCCTTAACCATAGGACAAAAGTATATACATAAATAGAAAACTGGCATAGAGTGGCAGTATTAGTAACATAATGTTTCTAGATGTGAATTTTATGTACTTATTTGCAGAAAATTATTAGTTTTTATGTTTAAACTAGTGATTACCTTAGAAAGTTGGCTGTAAGTGCAAATTGTACCTAGGAATTTTTGCATATGATTACATAGCAAATATTTTACAAAACTAGGTAAAGTCAATTCCCAGGACAACTCCTTATCTTAAAAATAAATTACTTTATATGATGGTTTTACTTTGACTTGTCTCTTGCAGTAAGAAAGTAAAAGTATTTTTGTGGCAGTGTACACATTTAGCAAACCAGGCATGAAAAACTATTTGTGGGGCTTTTTGAGGAGGAAAGATTAGATAGAGCCAAGTTGTCGTCTTTTTTTAAAAAAAACTTTATTGACTAAATACTCTCATTCCCTTGGGGACATATTCACACTTAATTTTTTTCAGCAAAACAAGGAAAGAAAAGAAAACCAAGCTGCCAAAGGCAGTATTAAAGAAAATGACTTAGAGAATTGCTTTCCAGTCATGCCTATCTGCTTTCATCAAGTCTAAATGGTTTACTGTAAAGTTAGGTAATTGTGGGATTACTCAGACTATGATCTAGCCAAAAAGATGTTTTAAAATAATTTTCTTTGTTTATAAAATAAGTGCCTTTGATAAGTTTCTTTCAAGTGACCTTAAAACTCATTAAAAGTAATATTCAAATTTACACAGGTACTTTTCATTAGATATTAGATTCTGGTTTACACCCTTGATCACACTTTTTAAAAAGTGATTGGATGAGTCAGATTCCCAGTAGGAAAAGATGACACATTCAAACTGGGAGAATATATATGTAGAGGGATTGATTACAAAGTTGCAGGCAGGGTCTCCTGAACCATAAAAAGAAAGGGAAGAAACCCAGGGTCAGTAGCTGCAGAGCTGTTTCCACCCCTAGGCCTGGAGAGGAAGCAGAGGAGAGAAAGTCCCATGCAGCAAGCTGCTTGGAGAGGGGCAGGAACTTTTAGGCAAGAGACAGAGGCAGTCTCAGGTGACTGTAGCAGTGAGAGCCAGAGGAAAAATAGCCTGCCCTTTTTCTCCTTTACCATTACCATCTATCTGTCTGATCTTCTGGGGCTTCTCACTGACCAAACCCATCTGGATGCCAGAGAGCAAGGGAGTCTGTTGATGTAGCCCACTCAAGTCAACCTCCAGGGCAGAGAGCTGGTTGAATTCGGAGGGCCAAACTAAGATATCAGGCAAAGTAATTGCAAAAATTCATGGGAGAGACACTAGAGATCATCTAGAATGAGGACATTTGAGCCTCATGGAGGGATAAAGCAACATACATTGTGTAACACACAATCCTGACACATTATCAGTCAACGGAGTCCAGAACTCCGTATCTGCATCCACTAGGCTTCGTAATTATGCCATACTCATCTCTTACAGCATACGTACAGGACTTGTGTGTGAAGTTACAGCGGTTTGTATTGTCATCTTAGCAAAATTAATAATATTGGGAATTTATTAACCGAGGGTTGGGGTTTGCCAACATTAGGAATGTTTTGGAATAGTATTTCATCTCACAAAACTTAGTTCATACTATAATTTTCTTAAAATTACTTTTGATGACCAAACATGTTATAGAAAATTGCTGTTCATTGTGATTTTTCTTAAGTCCTACAGATGTGGGGTATGGTAAAAAGAGGAATTATAATAACCCTCTGACTATTGGAATCTTTGCTTAAGCAGCTTAAAATTTAGAACTTATTTGATTAAAATTAAAAGTAGTAAAACTCTTAATGTATTAAGAATTTCCATTCCCAAGATGACTTCTACCTTTCATTGTTAAAATATGGTTACTTTTAAATGTTCAGCTGTTTTCTTATCTTCTTCTTTTCACTATTCTGTTAATACCATCTGGTCATATTATACCAATTAATTTCCCACTTGCTGAACACACTTGTGTTCTATGAGAGGGAAGGGTTGCAGATTGTGGAGCATCTCTTCAAACTTTGCTCACATTTAGGAAGCACTTGATCACTATGCTCACTCTGAAATAAAAAATCTTGCTCGTGAACAACAAATTTTGTCCATTTCTCATATAAATGGTCTCCTTGCATTCTAGATCTCTTCCTCCTTTCTCATAGAGCTTGAGCGGTTAGCAGTTATGAACAAACTCTTAAACCCAAACCTTTATATTTATGTAGCTTGCTGCTAAGGTCTTTTATAACTCTGTATCAAGGAGTAGGAATGATCAGTGTCAGCTGAGGTTTTCTGCTGCATCTGTGATGATAATATTTTATTGCAAATACTGCATGTACCCAACCTACTTCACAAAGAAATACATTCCATGCCCTTGTTAGTTTTGAATGCCTATTGAACATAAAAGGTTCTAGTACAAAAAAAAGACTATTTCAATATAAATGCAACATTTTCTCTTTATTAGAAAACAATCAACCATAATTAGTGAAAGAATATTCTAGCTTTATAAATTCTTTTACTGAATCTTTAAACCTTTGTGTTTATACTTTCCCTTTTTTACCAGGCAGTGTGACAGCACTTGTCATTTATTGTCAAAGTATGTTAAAGAATTCAGCTATTTCATATGGTTATAGTGTTTGCTTTTAGAAAATTAACTTAGAAAATTTGAGGCATAATACAACCATTTGCTAATACAACTGCTAATTTTTAATGATTCCATAATATTTCACTAAGTACATTGAATATATTTTGCTTAATTATCTGCTATTGAGTATAAAGTTGCTCACCACTATCACACTACGGGTAGCACTATAATGAAAAACATCCTGCACATAGCTTTTCCTATTCTTTGAATCATTTCCCAGAAGTGAATTGACAGAATGAAAGTATGTGAACATTTTTACTACTTAATGATACATATTGTTAATTGATTTCTAAAAGGACTTTAACTAATTTATGTTGCCATCAGCAATGTTCAGGAGTCCCTGCTTCACTCCTTCACTCCGACCTTCACAGGCATTAGTTTGTCACATTTTTTTTTTTTTTGGTAAGTTTTACAGGCTAATGGGGACAACTTGTTTCATTTTGTGTTATTTTATCTTACCAAGGTTGGTTATTTGTATTTATTTTGCTTAATACCTGTTTCTTGTCAATCTGAATGAGTTCTTTAATATAATAAATATATCAGTCTTATGTTTATTTGCTAAAGATATTTTTCTCAGGATATTGTTACCTTTATCATTTTAATTAGCAATGTGTTTTTCTTAAAGCTAAGAAATGCCACAGGTTCTGTGTTTTAGTTCCATTTTGTATACAGAAAACTGTAGTGGAAATGGGCAGTTTCTGAAGGTTCTTAAAGAGTGTGACAATCTCAGGCTAAACAACAGCGTAGAGCCTGTAAGCTCTAGAAGTCACCTAGTAATGTGAGATCAGAAATCTGAGATTTTTTAAGCTGCGATTTTTTGTTTTTATTTTTTGAAATTTCCTATTTGCTCTACTTTAACTCTTTAGCAGAGTCTTTTTTTTTTTTTTTAATGCCAGCCTGTCTCCATTGTGCTAATGGGAGCCCAAGTAAGTTTAAGTTTTGTTTGTTTATTGAGAGAGAATAACATGTCCCTAGAAGGCAGCATGAAGGTGGTGCTGGCAATTCAAGTGAACCCCACTTGAAAGGTAAAGTTTAAGGGGACAGAGTAGAGGCCACTTGATCCAGTTGTCTCTTACTCCTGCAGGGTTAAACTACAGTAGCTGTTTTCAATCTCAGTAAAAAAGGAGAATCCTCTGCCAGTTGCTATCTCCCTAGAGCAGGCTGAGCTCCTTAAGGGCCGGGAGCAGGTACTTGTGTTTGTAACTCGTATGCCTCCCTGAGCAACCCGCACAAAGAAGACAGAGATGTCATGAATACTTGAATGAAATAATGAATTATAGGGAGGAAATCATATGAGAGGCAGCTGGAGTTGAAAATATATTACTATAATGTGACCAATGAGTGTCCTCAGTGGAAGAAAATGATAAATTAAAATTCTAAGATCTGATTTTTAAAATGTTACTGAAAGAGGGGTGCCTGGGTGGCACAGCCGGTTGAGCGTTCAACTCTTGATCTTGGCTCAGGTCTCACAGTTCATGAGTTCAAGCCCCACAGTGGGCTCTGCACTGATGGCGCAGGGCCTGCTTGAAATTCTGTTTCTCCTTCTCTCTGCCTCTCCCTCACTTGTTCTCTCTCTCTCTCTCTCTCTCTCTCAAAATAAATAAATAAACATAAAAAAAAATAAAATAAAATGTTACTGAAAGCAACAACATCTGCAAACATTTATATGAGCCCCGAACAGAAAAGGAGATTTTTTTTTCATTATTAGAATGTGACTCATGTTTTTTGATGGGTGGTTGGTTAGTGAAATGAAATATACTAATTCATCAAAACCAGTGTTTTGAGACAACACAGTCTTACAACTGTGTCCCCAAACAGCAGAGCATGATAGTTTTTGCACATCTTACTCAGTAGGCCATCTCATTGGGCCTGTGAAGTAGTGCTGAAGTAGGAAACCTGTGTGTTCTCTGCCTTCACAGTAGGAAGAAGACTGGTTCAGAAAACTCTGTTATGCAACCTAGTAATTTAGTCAGTTAATATTGCAAGCATTTTGCTAAGATTTGAAAAAAAGAAAAGTAAGAGAAAGTAAGAAAGAAAGAAAAGAGGAGAAAAGGAAAGAAAAAAAAGAAAAGAAGGAAGAAAGAAAGAAAAGAAACAAGGGAGAATTCAGGGATAAAAATACAATGAATTCTAAGTCAGTGAGGTCTGCTTCCTAATATTAAACTTGGAGAATCTGCTTCAGCAGCAGGATTTCCTATTGGAAGCCCATAGGAAAAGATAACTCAATAAATCTATATTGTTCTGTAATAAATCCCTTCTAGAACATTCTTTTTAAGGAAAACAGATTTAAAAGCATTATTTTTTTTTCTTAGTCCCTTATTTTCTACAAGACTTTGATCTTACCAGCTAGGTTTTGCCAACTATATTACATTTTAGGAACATAACTTCTGTGGTTGTTAAGGGATTACTGAATTGGAAAGACTGAAGCAGTAGGTATTGTCAAAGACCAGAAAGGAAGGATATTGATTTTCGTTTGGAAAAGATTTCAAGCAGGTCAAGCAGATCTTGAATTTGGCCTTGAAACAGAGTGAACTTTAGATTAAAAGAAAGAAGAATGTAAAGGATTTTAGGGAGAAGGAACAGCATTAACAAGAGTAGAGAGAATAGGTGTGGAAAGGGAATTTCAAGGGAATGTCAGAAAACTAGTTTTATGAAGTAATGCCAGCAATGGATTAATTGGTAAGGTGGGATCAGCTCATTGAGGACTTTTAATATCATAATCTATACTTTTTTCTCTTCTATAATAAAGAGCAAGTTTTGTAGAGTTGTGTTTGTGTGTATGTGTGTGTGCTCACATGTGTGGTGGGGGGCAGGTTAAGGATGTTGTTTTCCTTTGATGTCAAAAACACTTTCCATTGTTTCATAACTCTTCACAAGGACAGTTAACAACTATTTTATATATACCTTTATACTTTTACATGTTCTTTTCTAAAAATGAACTTTCTAGAGAGAACAGAGGCATTGGTACTGATGTAATCTATTAATTTTCTGACCCTAAGTGCCGCTCTCGAATAGGCGTACCAGAAACCAGTCAGTGCTTCTCTATTAAGATAGCAAAGTAGATCATCTTTCCTTGAGAGAAGGCTATAGTAAATTTACTCTATTTATTGACTATAAAGCAATGTTTGTCTGACTTCTTGATTCTGCAGACTTTTATTTGACTCTGCTTGTTGGCTTTCATCAAAAGCTACAACCTTTTTTATGGACCTCTCTTTGACCACCATTTTGTTCAGAATATAATAAAAACCTGGTATTTTAGTGGACTTTACTGCTAGCTGGCTTATTTTGACATTTGCTTCTGGAGGATAGAATGTGGGCAGATACCATGCAAAGAAACTTGACCAAAAAGCACATGGAGAAAATTCTGCCTGTTACTTTTGTCAAGGGTTCATTAGCAATCCTTAAATCTAAGTCATCTATTGTGTTTGCGTGTTTTATCACCCTCAATTAAATCTGCCTCAATTTGAAAATTCTATTTCTGGAATCATTCTTTATTTGCACATTACTGACAGACCTCTTTTACTCATGTCAGGGAGGACCTGGGTAGTACTGGGTCGCCCCTAGCTGCACTCTCCCTGAGGGAGAAAATTTCCCAGAGGTTCTGAGTAAGACAGAAATACATTCTTTGGCTTTGTTGTCAGGTTGGAAATGTTTTTTGCCTTCAGTCCCTGAGGCCAGATTTCAGGTGTTTTTCCAAAGGAACTTCACATATGGAAAATAGTCCTCCCCTGAATAATTTTTATCACCTAATAAATGATTTAGATTTATACTGTCAGCACTATGGTGGGCACCAGACTGAAAGGGGCATATGAGTGGCAGCTCATAGCAGTAGGTTATGTATTTCGGCTGTCAACCTGAAATCCTAGATAAATGTGTTCTAACTCTTAGATTCCCCTTACCTGCTTTTAAAAGATATTCTTAGCATTTACTTATACCACGCCAAACTACAGTTTATTTGTGGAGTTAGCTGCTTTTTCTAGGGCAATTAACACATCAGATTTAAAGTGATAAACACTGAAACAGATGGAAAATGATTCCCAAGTAGTTACGGCCAACTGGATACAGATTTGTCCCTGACCTGGCTAATATGTCTGACCTATTACTTCAAGGAATGTAGTAGCAGGTGTTGATATTTTTCCAAACATCAGTTTGGTCATGTTTGGTAGGATATGCCTAGTGCAGTGTGAAATTGACATTTCAGAGTTCCAGGTTGCCATTTACAGTGACTGGTTTCTATTGATGAACTTTGTGCTTTTTTTACTTACAGACCCACATAGCTTTTAAAAATTGATTCCCAGTTTTAAACTGACTCACACCTTTATTTCAGATAAAATTGTTTGAATTCATCTGAATATCTTTATTTTTGAGTGCAATATCTGTTGAGGAGTACTTCATTTCACTCTTTCCTGCATGTTTCTAAGTAAAAAGAAATTTTACATTTTGAAAGATTGATTAGTCAATTTAGCTGTTTTCAGTTAAGAATAGACTTAATTCATCCCAGACAAACACAGTCTCTTTCATTAAAAAATACATATTCTAAAGTTAAGTGACTCTAGCATGACAACTCCCTTATTTACATAATGAACAAGACAAACATATGGATGAACTTCAAAATGTTAATACCTTAGCAAACCTGTCACAGTTTCTTCTTTTATTGTAGAAGTTTCCTCAACTTGGGAAATTTCACATAAGCAGATCAAAATTTTAGAGTACATAGGATATTAAGATTCCTCCTAAAAATTATATGAAGCCCTTCCTTCATTGTTAGTCACCATAAAAGACATTCTTATAAGGATGAAGTGAAACAGAAAAAAAGAAACAGAAAAGGGGGAATAATTATACTTAAGAATTTAAGAGGTGTTGGGGCACCTGGGTGGCTCAGTTGATTGGGCGTCCAACTCTTCATTTCGGTTCAGGTCATGATCCCAGGGTTGTGGGATGGGACCCCACGTTGGGCTCCACACTAAGTGTCAAGCCTGCTAAAGATTCTCTCTCTCTCTCTCTCTCTCTCTTTCTCTCCCTCTCTCCCTCTCCCTTTGCCCTTCCCTCACTCATGCACTCTCTCTCTCTCTGCCCATCCCTCACTCACACTCTCTCTCTCTTTCTAAAACAAAAAAATAAATAAAAAGAATTTAAGTTGAACATTTTTCTTCTCAATTAGCATTTATATATGTCTTTTAAAAATATAAAGTATTCAGTGTGTGCAAGACATTGTCTTAATATTATCTCATAATATCCACATAACAGCTCAATGCTATAATATCCCCAATCTACAGATGAAGAACTTTAGGTACAAAGAAATTAGGTTATTTGCAAAAGGCCCCACAGCTAGCAAAATGCAAAGCTGGGATTTAAAGCCCGACTGTGATTTAAATGAAGCACTGGCCTCTGGAGCTAGACCGTCTTAACCAGGTACTTAGGCTGCATGTGCAAGAAAGAGACTGCATACAATATTCAGTGTTCTCCTATATCATGTATTTTATCATACTTTACCAAAGGCATGATTATAAACATAACAGTTATTTTGTTAGAAATATGAAGGATGCGTCTGAGATCTACCCGAGAAATATACATTACACTAAAATTTAGAATCAAAGTTGTACTTTTCTGAGTTTTTTGACCATATTTCTCCCATTGCAAACCATTCCAAGATTTTTGTATTGAATCAAAAATATTGGTTTAGTAATAATTTGATTTTTCCTCAGAGCTAGTTGTGATCCTGTCACTTCCAGGGGTCACCGATAAAGTCATCTTAGAATCATTATTGGTCAAAAAGAAAAAAAAAAACCCTCACATATTTACAGTTTTACTTTGGATTTAGCTGCTTTCTTTCACACATATATTCTTTAGTATCTCATCACTCAAAAAACTTTTTTTTCTAGAAGTGATAAATGTTAAAAGGGGCGGATTATAATAAAAACATCTAGGTCAGGAACTTATATCGAATATAACAATGTGCCTCTAAATGATACATATAATATCGATCAGCCAATAATGTATTTACTGTATTTCTATATAAAGTATTTACTTGTGTATGTGTTTATTAGCAACAAAAAATGAAACAAGTTTTATAGAAAAATAAGCTATTGATGTTTCAAAAAATAAAACAACATATTTTAATATCTTTCAAACACTTCTGCTGCTGTTACATACTCAGATGTGCTAAATGTAATCTTGTACAACTGCTAATTTATACTACAGCATATCTCTCCAGTTGACAATTCTTATTTTAAACTGTAATAATTTGTTTGTTCGTGAGTGGCGATAGTAGGGTTAGAGAAAAAATGTGTTTATAATTAGTGTTATTAGTCTCCTTAAGCTGCCATAACAAAATCCCACAGACTGGGTGGCTTTAATAACATTTATATTCTCGCATTTCTGGATTTTAGGAATCCAAGTTCAAGGTGCCAGCACAGTTCGTTTCTGGTGAGGCCTGCCTTCCTGGTGTAGTCAGCCTCTTCACTGTGTTGTCACATGGCCTTTCCTCTGTGTTCACACCTCTAGTGCCTCTTCCTCTTCTGCCACGGACACCAGTCCTATCAGATTAGAGCCCCACTTTATGACCTTACTTAACCTTAAATCCCAGTTAAAGGCCCTACCTCCACGTATGGTCACATTGGGGGTTAAGCCTTTGGCATGTGAAGTTTGAGAGGACACAATTCAGTACAACTTGTAGCATCAGTAACACGGGTGATGTGCCAGGTTCTACTAATCATATTGCCTCAATTTTAACACATTGAAATTGTGAGGTGTTTTGTAATCACTTCATATCTTTTAGGTTTAGGGAAGGGGTATACAATTGCGATAGCTCTCAAAAATTTTTAAACTTGACTTATGTAGAGACATAGATTGTCTATAACAGACCAATTTGCCACGCACCTGCAATCACATATACACATATAGTGTACAACTGAAATAAGAGCTTATGTTATAAATCTCACCCTCTTATAAGCAATGTACTCTGATACTTTCTGTTCTTTTCCATTCTTATATTCTGTTCTCCCATTTATTTTTTTTTAAATGGTGCTCATGATCCACTCAATTGTTATGATACACTAAGTTGATTTATGGGTTGCTACTATCAATTTGAAAAACTAAGAGGTAAAAACTCACATGACCAGTATTCTCTCAGGTGGCATGTTGTTGAGTATACATTTCTAATAACTTACTTAGCATGTAATTACATATTATATTTTTAACAGAGAGTTTGGCTATGCAGTTGTTGACAACTCCCAAGTACTCAGTGGCTAGAGGAAAATTCACTAGGAAGGGTAACCTTTCATTTAGAGGGTAACCTAGTTTCTTCCAAATCTTGAAACAGCTCAAATAAGAGATCCAGGAGATTGTCACATTATTGGTGTTGGCTCCCTTGGAAGCCAGAGTGTCATAGGGATCAGGTGTAAATGCACCGAGATATAAGCTACTTAACAAATCTTGATATACTCATTGCCGACAACCATCTGTATCCCTTTTACATCGGTTGGATTTACTGTTTTATTCAAGGTCCTTTCAGAAAATAGAAACCATTCTAAGTATTTTATACAAGGATAATTTAATGCAAGGTGTTAGTTGCGTGGGTGATAAAAGCTCCAGAAGCCAAACAAGGGGGTGGTGACTCCTCCCAGAGAACAGCAACAGCAGGAAGCTGCTATGTTACTGGAACCCAGGAGCTGGGGGCACCTGGCAAAAGCTGGAACCATGGAAAGAAGTATTGTCTGAGTGAGTTAAGGCCACAGAGATTCAGATGCTGCTAGAGAGACGCTTACCAAAAGCAGAGAAAGGAGAAGAGAAATACTCCAGTTTCTCTCTCCCTCCTACCATCACGTCTTCTGCAAATGCCACTCATTGTTTAAAATTGCTGGAAGCCAGAGAACAGGTGAAACAGAAATATAATTCTTTACCATACAGATCAGAGCCAAGAGAGACAGGGACTGGATTTCAGGCAAAATAAATAAATGATTGGCACAGATACTAATACTCATCTGTTTATTCTTATTTGATTAATTTCATTTTATTAATGATACTCACATAACAATTCACTATTGTAAATCACATTCATGCCTATAGATTCATAGATTGAGTTTTAGGATTTTAGAAAACCTACCTTTCTCTCATTCTCATTGAATGGATGTGCCATGATTTATTGAACAGTTTTCTTCTTGTTAAACATTTGATATTTTGCTATTATAAATTACTCTGCAGTGACTATGTTCATGCTTATGCCCTTTCTTCCATATTGTTTAAACTATTATTTTAAAAGTTATATACCCAGAAGATGGATTACTGTGCCAAAAGCATGAATAGATTTATGGCTCTTGCTATGTATTACCAGTTTGCTTTTCTACAGGATTGTTCCAATGTATCAGCATCAATATATGATAGAACCAATTTTAGTGACTTGTCTACATTGGAATAGTGTCATTAAAAAATCTTGTTGCCCAATTTAGTTGGTTATTAATATCACTGGATTTTCATAGTTGACTCTGATTATGAGGATGTTGAATATACTTTTACATGTTTATTAACTAGAGGCATTTTCTATTTTGTGAATAGCTTATTCACATTCTTGCATGTTCTTCTAACAAGTTTGCTTATAAGACTAGGAGTGAAGAAGCCAGAAAACAGTTTTACATGAAAAACCAAACAAAACAAAAGCTATAAGCGTTGTGTCCATCCTTAGGTCATGTAGCCTAAGGGGTGGACAAGAATAAAACATTCTGAAATGTCCTTTATTTATTTATTTATTTATGTATATAATAATGATCTTTTAAAAAAAAGTTTTAATGTTTATTTATTTTTGATAGAGAGGGAGAGACAGGGGAGGGGCAGAGAGAGAGAGGGAAGGAGACACAGAATTAAAAGCAGGCTCCAGGCTCTGAGCTGTCAGCACAGAGCCCGACATGGGGTTCGGACCCACAGAGCTGCGAGATAATGACCTGAGCCGAAGTCATATGCTTAACCGACTGAGCCACCCAGGTGCCCCTGAAAGGTCCTTTAAAGACTCTTTCCTAAATCATCCAGCCTGACTGGCTCCCATTGCAGTTTACAATTATAGCATCCTTTGTCTCCCTCTTCTTTATCCTTAACTAGCGATTGGGAAGTGATCCCTTTTTAAAAAACCAAGCAGCTAATTGTTTAAAGTTTGGTCTTCTATTTTACAAAACACTTGAACAGATTACTAAACTCATAGAAATGATCAAACTTTTTCTTTTTCATGAAAGCATTTTATAGTTCTTTACCTTTTCTGTTTAACATAAGAAAAACATAAATATGTTTTCACTTAAAAATTTATTCAAAAATGAAAACAATATAAGTTTTTGGACATGAAATAGCATAATAGTTTTTATATACTTAAATTTGTATCTATATATTTTTATACATAGTATGGTTTTGAAATTAGTTCTTAGTATTCTGTAGGTGTGAAAATTTTCTTTTAGATTTAAAAAGGATCTTAGAGATTTTCTCCCCTACTTTTATTCTTTATATATTTGCTAACATAGGAAAATAAAGAGTTTTAAAAGGAAAATAAAACATTTTTCTTATACTCAGGGCTTATAACAATAAAGGTCTTGATTGATCTCTTTGCACACGTTTTAATTTCTTTCCTTTGACAGCATTAGACAGCATAAAGTCACAATAATTATTTAATTAGAGCTCATAAGATATATAATGTGTCTGACTAAGGATGTGCTGATTTTTACCCAAATGTAAACCGGTTAAGATTTATTTCTTTATTAACTGTCATAAAGTATTACTTATAACTTATCCTTCTGTTGAGAAAATTATTGAGGATTTATATTATGCTCATATAATCTATTCTATAAAATAAGTACAGAGCAAAAAACACAAAGTATAAGTATATACATATTTTCTAAAATGTTTTAGTTTAAATGAGGACATGATTTTACATTTACTAAATACATTTGGAGAGGATTTATACCAACTAATTAAAAGTCATTTGTTGAAATATTATGAAACACAATTCATTATCAACCTTTCCTATTTAATTAAAAAAAGCAATTATTTTTTAAAATATACTATTCTTAGCCAGTTGTCACTCTGCTCCCTGAGGACAGAGAGCCATCATAAGCCGGTCCACAGAGGGGCAGATTTTGTGAACTAATGGTCATTTGATGATGAAGGAAGCAGCCAGTAATGCAGGCGTGAAATAAAGAACCCTCTGTGGCCATATTTTATAAATCCACAATTGGGAAAAGAAAGGTGCAGTTTGTGATCCATTGCAGACTCATTTACCAACCATCTCCTATCTTCCCCAGATTTGTATTTTAAGTTGCTATTTTAAGATCCTTAAAGGTCCCATACGACTTTTTTCCTTCATGTCTTTGCAGCTGCTGTTTTTTCTTCCTCAAACCCCCAGAACTGTTATCAATTCTTCAAGTCAAATCTTTAATAGTCTCTATCTTTGGCTGGTGAATTTTATAGCTGATTCCCTCATTCTCTCATTGTTTGGTTGGTTTTTCAGATTTTCTACATTTATATGTATATGTAACTTTTACAATCAGAAAACAGATTGTATTTGTTCATTTGTTTAGACCCATCATCTATATTTTTAAGGAGCATAACAGAGCTTGCCAAAAGGAAAAAGCTTATGAAAAGCCCATTTTAAATTAACCTCAGAGTAGCAAATTGAGTTGAATATGAAGCTCAAGCAAGTCTTAAAAGTTCAGTGCATGTGTATCTGTTCTTTGTGCTATTTCTTATATTTTTCTTGTACATAGCCTTCATGCTGAGTATATTCTATTTTAGCCCTTCACCACATAGTACCTTGCAGAGAATTTTGCTTGACAAAAATTAACCATCTGCCACTGCTAATTTTAAAGATTCTAATTTTATTTATCTTGAAACAAGTTTTTTCATCCCTAGGATAAAGAAATTTTGTTGGATGATCTTTATGGGGCCATCCATCTCCAATATGCTACAGCGTGATTTAGGTTATTGCTTTATAACTACTTCCTAATCTCTACTCTCTACTTCCCTCCAGCCCACTCTAAAACTGTTACCAGATTAATCTTCATGATGTATAACTGATCAAATCTAACCTATCCTAGAGTGGAAAAGACTAAAATTGGGATTATTATGGATTATTATATATATTAATACATTTTTATTAATAATACAAAATTATTAGTATGTATTAATAAAAATTTATTAATATATTTTTGTTTAACAACTGTTTAATAGGCTTTTAAATGTATTAATACCCTTTTATGTGTGATACATTCTTAGAACTAGGGATACTGAATTGATTTCAAATGTATGCATCTCACACTAGTGGGGAAGTTCAAATCCTACAATTTTGTATTTAACCTTCTTAGCTGATAAATATACTTCTTTTTTTTAATTTTTTAATGTGATTTTTGAGAGAGAGAGAGAGACAAAGCTTGAGTAAGGGAGAGACAGAGAGAGAGTAAGACACAGAATCTGAAGCAGACTCTAGGGTCCCAGCTGTCAGCACAGAGCCTAACCCAGGGCTCAAACCCATGAACCGTGAGATCATGACCTTAGCCAAAGTCGGTCACTTAACTGACTGAGGCTTCCAGGCGTCTCTTGTATACCTATTTTCTAATGTTAATTTTCCTTGTGTGGAATATGGATCTTCAAAGCAGAACTAGTTTCTCTTTCTCATGTTCATTGCCAGCACTTCTCCATCACTACCAGTTTGCAGCGGCTTTCCTTCCTCTCACATATTTATCTCTAATTTATCTTTCAATACTCAGATGTTACCTAAAAACTTTTACTCAACTCTCTCCTTCTCTTTATATGGCAAACTACTTTTTCACCTTGTACTGTAATTTATTTAGGTGTGTGTGTTCTCCTCCATTAGACTGTCACCCTCGAAGGCAGGGAGTAGTTTAAAAGCATAGGCGTTAGAGTCAGACCACACGCTGTCGTTTACCAGTTATGCCTACTTAGACAAGCTACTTGTTTTCTCTGAGGTTTAGTTTCCTTAGCTGTGAAAGGAGGATGTTAATAATGACTTCTTCACAGGGCGACTGTAAGGCTTAAATGAGATAATGTTTGTGAAGTACTTAGAACCTTGCTTGACACATTGATCAGTGTCTAGTAAATTCAGTGCATCCTTAATAACACCATTGTTTTATTATATAATTCAAATTATATTAATAATCCCTCCTTCTAACCTGTGACCTTTTGCAAATAACTTATTACTCATGTAGGAAGTGTTTAATACAAATTTTAGAAAATTTTAATAAATGTTGAATAAAGGGTTATAGGAACTCAGAAGGAGTGATTAATTCGGATCATGGGATTGAGGAAGACTTGGTTGTCATTGGCATTTGAATTTTCACATCTGAGGTATGATTTTGACAGGTAGAAATGAGCAAAAAGGGCATTTGAAGCCAAGAGAATAGCAGCAATTTCAGAGAGAAGTGCTGTCTTAGCTAAACATTAATAGAACCTATTTCATAAGGTTGTTTTTTTTTTTTGAGAATAACTGGCATAGTAAGAGTGCTATAAATATTAGCTATTGTAGCAACTCATACATGGACTATATGTTAAATAATGAGAAAAACTCCTGTGTGTGTGTGTGTGTGTGTGTGTGTATGTGTGTGACATATATTCTTCCACATTAGCTTGAAGGACCTTTGTATGGCAACATTTTGTTAATATTGCTGTTTGCAATATCTGTTAGAAAGTAACAAGATAGCATTTATTTAAAAAATACTGTTTATTTCAGCCACATATTATTCTTTGTTTGTTTGAATTGGTGAGACAGTACTTCGCCAATGATTTTCAAGTTATCAGCTGTTAGGGATTATCATGCCATTGTTTCTCATTGGTTTAGCTGAAGTTGAGAGAAAACAATTTAAGTGACAGCTTACAGCAGCTGCAACTGCTTGATACATGAAAACAGTCAAGGGATATATATTATGTGAAGTCCGAGGTTACTTTTTTAAAATTAAATACAAGTCTTGAATTACAGTATTTTCTATAGCAATGTAACTAAGATTTTTTTGGTCATATTCTCTTTAAACTTTTTATTTTAGTATACTTCTCAGACTAAGAAAAGTTGCAAAAATAATACTAAGAATTCTCATATACCCTTTACCCAATGTTAACGTTTTGCTATATTTACTTTATTTCTTCCTGCCCCCTCTTCCTATTCTCTCTTTCATTTTCTCTTGTCTGTTTTTTTTTTTTAATGTTTATTTATTTTTGAAAGAGAGAGAGGCAGAGCATGAGCAGGGAATGGGCAGGGAAAGAGGGAGCCACAGACTCTGGAGCAGGCGCCAGGCTCTGAGCTGTCAGCCCAGAGCCCGACACAGGGCTCGAACTCACCAACTGCGAGATCATGACCTGAGCTTAAGTTGGAAGCTCAACCGACCAAGCCACCCAAGCGCCCCTCTCTTGACTGTTTGAGATCGTTGCAGACATGATACCCATTATTTATTCCTGCATATGTAAGCGTGTGTTTCCTAAAAACAAGAAAAAACAGGGTATTTTCTTAAATAACAGAAAAATAATTGTCAAAATTATAAAGTTAACATAGATACAATACTACAGGCCTGATTCAGATCTTGCCGTTTGTCCCAATAATATCCTTGATAGCAACAGAAAAATCCTCTATTGTGGATTGCATTTAGTTGCCATAGCTCTCTCTCCTCAGTCTTTGTCTTTCTTAACCTTGACATTTTAAAGGACATAGGCCAGTTACTTTGAAGAATGTCCCTCAATTTGGATTTGTCTAATGTCTCTTAATGTTTAGATTCAGGCACTATACTCTGAGCAGGAATACTACAGAAATGATATTATTCTCTTCTCAGTGCATTATGTCGAGAGGACAACGAAAATCTTAATAGATGAGTATTAGTTTAGAAAAGAAACACTATTATAATTCTTTGTAATATTTGCAAATTTATATTTCTCAGTTCTTTTTATTTTATTTTTTGTTTTTCGTTTTTCACCCTATTAACATATTCGGAAAGGAATAGCTCTTTCTCTGCAGTGTTCTCTGTCAAATCATTGCAGTTTGTCAAGTATATTTTTAAATGAAGATAAGTACAGGAAGGAACTCTTTAGTAAGAAATTTAGTATTTATGCCAGTAAATGATGGCACGAGTTTGATATGAAACAGAGCATTGTGGCACCTTTTTTTTTCTTTGTTTTTGATGGATATAAACTAAGCACTTGAACTGAGTAATTGGTTCGAGATATTTACTTTTGTCAAAATTTGCCACCAAAGTCTAGGACTACTGAAAGAGAAAATAATTGAGGCATTTCCTATTAACATTAACTTAGTATGAGTTAGCTTTTCAGACGTCGAAGGGAAGTTGTGTTCTGTAAGGTCAGAATTAATTTTAAATCAGCAGTACTCTTTATGTAGATAAATATATAATATTCAGACTTTAAACCTGATCTTTCTTTTTAACTGATTTTCCCCTCAGCAGAGAAAAAAATACTGCCTGAGTACAAAACCTGCCGCACAGATGTTGTATCTAATTACATGTTTCATATTGTTCCTTGCCAACAAATACATGTTAATAATAATGAATAATCAACTTTGCTTAACAGGAGCAGCGCAAAATATGTTTCTGCCATTTCCCATGATGGATAGACCCAGGGGTGCTTCAAAGATGGTGTCCTCACCACATTGGTGGCTCATGGCTTATTAACAGCAACCTGCTCTAGATGATGAAGTGTGAAATTGATGAGCCCCACAGGGAATTTGATCTGAGCTTTCCAGGCTGTCTTACAATATTCAATTGGTGTGTTCATTGGCTCACTGGTTTCCCTTAAGGCTTCTCTTCATGATGCTCTGGAAAATTTTTCCTGGCTAAGTTAACATATGTGCTACTGTATCTGGCTAGCAACCAGATTGCTAGGATAAAGCTGCTAGGAAATTTTGCTAGGTTCTGTTCCCTAGCTGGCAACAGGAAGTCTGAGCCATGTGAAAGCTGATTGGACAGAGACAAATGGATGACATGTTTAAGAAGTCATTATGAGAGAGCCTAGCATCATGAGAGACCAAGGAAGATTAAAGGAAAAAATGTACAGTTATCACCTCCAACCCTTTTTTCAAAGCTTTTACCAATTAGTTTGTTAGTGATTCATACTGTTAACACATCTGAACAGTTTTTTTTTTCCAAAAGAAGGATTAATTTATAATTTTCATCGACTTATGAAATTGGTCACATAGCCAAATTACAGAGTGATTTGGCAAAGCCTGAAAGAACAGTATATATTATGTTGCTAAAATTCATTTCAGAAATTTTTATTTTTAGAATTATTTTCCTTGTGGTTTATGTGAGAAGTCAAGATATTCTTATGCTCCTGTAGTAGTAGTAGAAAAATTCCAGGGAGGCAAGCAAGAGGCATGTAAATGTAAACTTAGTTTTTAAGTAGGCCTGAATATGAAGCCATCTCCTAGCTATGCAGTCCCATGCAGATCAGCTCAGAGAATTATAATATTTACCTCCCATCATTAAGAAAAATAATATGTAACTATCTTGCACAGTGCCTACTTTTATTTTTTCCTCTCACCCAGGACTTTGATCGAGATGTAGAGAATGGAAAAGAAATGTTAACACTTCCTGGTATTTTATTTTATCATGAGGTTTCATTTTTCCTTGAAGTTCTGAAATTTCATCTTTCTTCCTTTTGAAACAAAAATCACTTTGTGGATCTATTAACATTTTTGGGAAATATTCTGCAACAGAAGAGAAGTTGAACAAGTGAGCAGGGAAAAGTGAAAAGATTTCTATAACTTAGGGAAGGAAGAATTAAAGCACGAACATATATTTGGTAAGGTTTTTAAAGATGAAATCTAAACTTTCTGGGGTTTTTTTGGGTTTTGTTTTATTTTGTTTTGGTTTTGTTTTGTTTATTTTTTTTGATTTTTGTTTTTTGTTTTTGGTCATTTATAATCCTGTCTCTTAGTTTCTGAAACTAAGGTGTGTAGTGTCTCAGTGGGGGGCAGTTTTCACATTCTGAAGCCCAGAGATGCTTCCCAGCAGGAATTGTTTTTCAGTGGGATGCCTTGAAAGATGTTTTTCCTTTGTTTAAATGCCTTGTCAGAATAAATGTGCCACTTCTTGTACAGGCCTTGTACAAGGTCAGCCACCCCTGTAACTCTGATTGCCCCTGGCAACACTAAGCAATGGTTATGGGTAGCCTGCACAAGCAGAGAGTAGTTGAGAGAAAAAGGAAGAGGAAAAGAACAGGGGAAGAGAAAGAGAAATAAAAAGGAGACAGACAAAAAAGTCATTCATGGCTTCAATACCTAGGAATTACGATTGCTTCAGAATTCTTTATAATTACCTCTGATCTTTTGTTTCAATAAATATACAAAGAATTTATTTCAAATTTTTCATTTCAAGTTATATGAAAAGAATTACTGGGTTTTGTGTGTGTATATTGTGTATTTAAAAAGGACTCTACCAGTTTGGCTTACCCTCAAGTAATTTTTTTTTTATATGTCAAAGTCATCTCATTGTTAATAACAACTGTGCCAGAACATAAGTTCACCTTATCTGTACAGAGCACTTTTCACATTCTTTCCTTCTGTTTGAGATGGACAATTTGTTCGAATTTTGACCTTTCCTGCTCTTAGAGGCATAAGTTTGGACTGATTTATTTGGATAAGATTGGATATTGCACCTGGTGTGGATAATACTAGATTACATCTTCAGGAAATTGAACTTTTCTTTTTACCCTTTAGGACAAACAGCTTTCTGAGATGAATATGTTAGGGACAGTGTTAGCTTTTTTTTATTTTTTATTTTTTTAACTTTACTCTGTTGCATAGAATCTTTTAGTTTTACAAAGAATAGTTTTCTATTGATTTAGCAAGATGATATATACACTTTCTGAGACTAAATTTCCTGGTATGTTCTTGATAAAATTCAATGTTTTTTTTAAATTTTTTGTATTGTTGTGACATGTATGTTTTTTTATTTTAATAGAAGTCAAACGTATGGAAAATTGCAAAAATAGTCCAAAAATATTCTAATTCACCAAGGTTTACATTTATTTATATACATGTATAGTTTTTCTTTAACCAGTTAAAAGTAAATGGTAAATGCTTTGCCCCTTTAGCCATTATGTTCTTTTACATAATGCAATACAGTGATCAAAATCAGGAATTTTAACATCAATACTATACTATTATCTCTATAACCTATATTAAAATATAATCAGTTGTTCCAATATTGTCTTTTGTACTTATTTTTTTATCTGGTTCAAGAATGCAGTCTAGGATCATACCGTATTTAGTTTTCATGTTTTTTTAGTTTCCTTTAATCTGGAATGATTACTAGGCTTTTCTTTGTCATTTATGACCTTGATTTTTTTTTGAAGAGACATTTTTGAAGAGTACAAGCAAGTTATTTTGAAGAATATTTCCATCACTAAGTTTCTTTGACTTCTTTTTATAATTAGACTCAGATTAGAGATTTGGGAGAGGAATGCCACAGAAAAGATACATGATGTCACTTTATGCCATTATTAGTAATGGTGGTGCTGATTACCTGGTTAAGATGGTGCACACCACATTTCTCTGCTCTAAACGTACTATGCTTCCCTTCATAATTAATAATAACTTGAGGGGCAGTACTTTGAGACCATGTATCTATCTTATTCCTCATCACATTTCATGTAACATTCATTGGTGATTGTTGCCTGAATCAATTGCTATTAATTACTATAACATTTATAAGATGGTGATTTTCTAGCATTCATCATTCCTTCTGTATTTATTAATTTGCAAATTGAGGAATTTACTTATTTATTTATTATTTTCTTTATATCAGTATAAATTCCTGGATTCCTGGATTCCTGGTTTTCAATGGGTTATATTCCATTATTATCAATATTAATTTTGATACTCAAATTGTCCTAGATTTGGCTAGCAGGAGTCTCTTCTGACTGACTTCTACATCCTTTTGACATGTTCCCATTCTTCTTGGAGCACTTCTTTGATTTCTTTCACTATAAAGTATTCCATAGGCATAAATATTCAAAACCCTGAATTACACAAAGACTTCTGAGATAGAACACCAAAATCACAAACAACAAAAGAAAAAGTAGATAAATTAGACCTTAATCAGAATTTGAAAACTTATGTGCTTCTAAGAACATTATCAAAAAAATAAAAAGATAACCTACATAATACAAGATATAATGGGAAAATATTATTACAAATAATGTATTTCATAAGGGACTTGTATCCAGAATATATAAAGAACTATTTTCTTCATAATAAAAAGATAAATAACCCAATTAAAAATGGGCAAAGAAAAAAATAAGCAAAAAATCTGAGTAGACATTTTTTCAAAGAAGACACATAAACAATAAGCACATAAATATATACTCAATGTCATTAGTCATTAGGGAAATGCAAGTCAAAACCACAATGAGATACCACTTTCCACCTAATAGAATGTCTATAAACAAAAGAGACATAATAGCAAATGTTGGAAAGTACAGTTGACCCCTTGAACAATCTGGGTAATTGGGAGCACAGATCATCTGTGTGCCTTACCCCCCTGCCTACACAGTCTAAAATCCATGTATAATTTTTGATTTCCCCAAAATTTAACTACCAATAGCCTACTGTAGACTGGAAGCCTTACCAATAACATAAACAGTCTAGTAACACATATTTCATATATGTATTATATAATCTATTATTATAATAAAGTAAGCTAGAGAAAAGGAAATGTTATTAAGAAAATCAGAAGGAAGGGGGCGCCTCGCTGGCTCATTCAATAAAGCATGAAACTCTTAATCTTGGGGTTATAAGTTTGAGTCCCACATTGGATGGAGATTACTTAAAAATAAAATTCTTTTCAAAAAGATTTTTTAATGTATTTTTATTTTGAGAGAGAGGGAGAGCACGTGCACACATAGGGGAGGGGCAGAGAGAGGGAGAGAGAGAATCCCAGCAGGCTCTACACTGTTAGGGCTTGAACTCATGAACTATGAGATCATGCCCTAAGCCAAAATCAAGAGTTGGACAGTTAACCAACTGAGCCACCCAGGTGCCCCTAAAATAAAATCTTAAAAATATGTATTTTAAAAAAAGAATCAAAAGGAAAAGAAAATACATATACAGTACTGCTACATTCATCAAAACAAAATCCACGTGTGACTGTACCCGTGCAGTTCAAACTCATGTTGTCCAAGTGTCAACTATATATGGAGAAATGAGTATCCTCTCTTTTTGCTGTTGGAAATGTAAAATGGTGCAACTACTCTGGTAAGCAGTTTGGCAGTTCCTTGAAAGGGTAAAAATGATCATATGACCCAGCAATTCCACTCTTATGTATATGCCCAAGGGAAATGAAAATATTTATCCATATGAAAACTATACAATGAATGTTCATGTGTGTGTGATATACAACATATGGATTAACAGTAATATATTTATTGGCTTATATATATTGAGAACCAGGAACATGCTCAAAATATTTTTCTACTGGTAAGGGATTAACCATTCAGAAGAGTTTGGAGACCATGACTTTAGAACAGCAATTCTCAACCTCACGCCAGTCAGAGTGGCTAAACTGAACAAATCAAGAGACTATAGATGCTGGCAAGGATGTGGAGAAACGGGCACCCTCCTACGCTGTGGGTGGGAATGTAAACTGGTGCAGCTGCTCTAGGAAATAGTGTGGAGGTTCCTCAAAAAATTAACAATAGAACTCCCCTATGACCCAGCAATAGCACTGCTAGGGATTTACCCAAGGGATACAGGAGTGCTGATGCATAGGGGCACATGTACCCCAATGTTCATAGCAGCACTTTCAACAATAGCCAAATCATGGAAAGAGCCTCAGTGTCCATCAACTAACCGAATAGATCAAGAAGATGTGGTTTATCTATACAATGGAATACTACATGGCAATGAGAAAGAATGAAATCTGGCCATTTGTAGCAACGTGGATGGAACTCGAGGGTGTTATGCTAAGTGAAATAAGTCAGGTAGAGAAGGACAGATACCATATGTTTTCACTCATATGTTGAACTTGAGAAACTTAACAGAGGACCATAGGGAGGGGAAGGGGAAAAATTAGTTAAGGAGAGGGAGGGAGGCAAACCATAAGAGAACTCTTAAATACTGAGAACAAACTGAGGGTTGATGGGGGTGGGGGAGAGGGGAAAATGAGTGATGGGCATGGAGGAGGGCACTTGTTGGGATGAGCACTGGGTGTTATACGGAAACCAACTTGACAATAAACTATAAAAAAAAAGAATGAATATGAAAAAATAAAAACAGTGGTTCTCATTCTTTTGCATACTCCAGGCTTAACACAAGGATGCTTGTTAAAACAGATTTCTGGGCCCCAACCTCAGAGTTTCTAGTTCAATAAGTCTAGGGTAGGTCCTGAAAATGTGCATCTAACCAATTTCCAGGTAACGCCAGTGCTGCTGGTCCAGGGCCATGCTTCGAGAACTTAGTTTGTTGTCTTTTGTTACAGTAAAGTTTACCTAGGAGGCTTGCTAAGGTACTTGTTTTCGGGCCCCATCCCTAGACATTATGACAGTAGGCCAGGATTGGGTTTCAGATTTTGCACTAGCAGTAACCACAGGTGATTCTCACTGAGCGGGTCTCAGGGTTCTCACTTTGTGAGAAACACTGCTCTGGGGCTTACAAAGTACAGTGATGGGATGCCAGTGTCTGGCAGGGAGAACAACATTGGACCTTATGTGAATTGGGAAACTATTCTTCAGATACCCTCACAGCCTGGGAATAAATTCAGAGTCGGGAAAAGTCTCTTTAGATTCCCTCATAAAGGACACTGAAAGAAAAGACATGAGTAAGTGCAAAGCATTGGCAAAATAAAAGGAGGAAAAATACTCATCCCTGGTCTCACTGGCCTTACAAATCTTCCGAATTTCTTGACAGTGTTTTTGTTTATTTGTTTTTGTTTTTTAAATGCAGAGCTGTGTTGTTATTACTGATTTCTTGATTTCTTTACTCTGTCTTAGTAATGAAATTGTATATGCACTTTTGTTTTCTTTTCCCCTTGAATTATTTATTGGTCATAAATTAATTCCCTGTGGTTTTATGAATACTTTATAAGCATCACCTATTGGATTATAGTTGTACCACCATTTATTTTATATTTTTAGATATTTAGGAGTTACAGTTCATACATTTTCATCAGATTCAGAGAATATTATAATTGGAAGTTGCCAGAGTTGATTTCAACTTTCCCATTTTAGAGACAATTAAACTGACTTTCTCAAAGTCACAAAGTTAACAAGTGGTAGAGAAAAGACTAAAACCCCTTTTTCACTTTTATTCTACTAATTACTAAACTATGTTGTTATTTTCTTGAGTACTTTGAAGTCAACTAGAAAGAGCGTTAGATTTAAATCTCTCGCTTTGCTAGTCATTTGCTCTCTACCATCTGATCTTTTTTCCTTTTCCCTTTTTTTCTTACCCGGTTTTGGATATTCTGAGTATTTTTTATGATTACAGTTTTATCTCTACTATTGACTTGATGGTTATACCCTATCTTTTAAAAAATGTTAACAGTTTCCCTGAGGTTTAAAATATACACCTTTAGTTTATCATAGCCTACCTGCAAATACTATTTTCAGAAAATGTTTTAGAATAACAAATTTAGGCAGACACATAGTGTCAACAGAATATATCTTGTTGATTTAGCATAGATATAAGACATTTTGTATGTTGTTGACACGTATAATAATAAAATAAATATAGTTCTTATGTAATTACTGTTTTTTAAATGCAAAGGCTACCAAGCCTGTTGTATTCCTTAACCCAAATATGTCAAATTTCTGAAGTGCACAAACATGAATTTTGGAATATTTAATTAGCCTTTATAGACACCCCATTAATAATACATACTTTATTAGGAAAACACTTTTCAAGTTTTTCTTCTTAATTTTTTTAATGTTTATTCATTTTTGAAAGACAGAGACAGAGTGTGAGCAGGGGAGGGGCAGAGACAGAGAGGGAGACACAGAATCTGAAGCAGGCTCCAGGCTCCAAACTGTCAGCACAGACCCAACATGGGGCTCGAACTCACAAACTATTAAATCATGACCTGAGCCAAAGCTGGACGCTTAATCGACTAAGTCACTCGGTGCCCCCAAGTGTTTTTCTTAATTGCAGTGTTGCTAATAAAGCAGACTTGGGCCATAGCAAACCAAGGGCAAATGAACAAATCTTGAATCTTACTTCAAAACTACCATGGATTTTTTGAACTGTGAATTTTACCATAAGAACATGAAATTGGAGTTTGAATGTCTATGTGTGATTTCTCTTTTTATGCATTTACTATCAACATAATATAGTCTTTAAATCTTAGAGCTAGAAAGGAACTCAAAAAAATCATTTAAACTTTTTTTTTAACATAAGAGCAAAAAAATGGATTGTCCTACTAGTTATTTATTGCTATACCCCAAAACTTAGTGGCTTAAAGAGCTAACGTTTATTATCTCAGTTTCTGTGGTTCCAGAATCCTGGCAGGGCTCAGTTGGGTCCTCTGGCTCAGCGCCTCTCACAGGCCTACAATTACGGTGTCAGCAGGGCTGTGGTCTCACCTCAGGCTCCATTTGGAGAGGTTTCTCCTCCAAGCCCATTTGCATGTCTGTTGGCAGGATTCATTTCTCAATGAATGCTGCTGGAATGAGGGTCTCAAGTCCTCACTGGCTCTTGGCCGGAAGCATTAGTTCCTATAGGCATCTCCATAGGGCAGCTCACAGCATGGCAGTTGGCTTCTCTCAGAGCAAGCCAGGAATAAAGCAAGCTAAAGAAGGAAATCAGCCTCTTTCTGACTTAAACTTTGAAACGACATACGGGAGCACCTTGGTGGCCAAGTTGAGCGTCGGACTTCAGCTCAGGTCATGATCTCTCAGTTAGTGGGTTCAAGCCCTGCATCGGGCTCTGTGCTGACAGCTTAGAGCCTGCTTGGGATTCTCTCTCCCTTTGTCTGTCTGTCTGTCTGTCTTTCTCTCTCTCTCTCTCTCTTTCTCTGCCCCTCCTCTGCTCATGCTCTGTCTCTCAAAAATAAACAAACATTAAAAGTAAAAAAAAGAAAAAGAAATTACATACCATTATCTTCACTGTATTGTTTGTTAGCACCGAGTCACTAGTTTCAGCCCACAGTCAAGGGAAGGGGATCACACAAAGGTGTGAATACCAGGATGGGGGATTATTGAAAGCCATCTTGGAAGCTTGCAAGCCCAGAGACTAGAGACCCAGATAAGTGAAGTACCCAAAGTCATACATACATTTTTTAGTGGCAAAGCAGAGCCAACTGTCTGATGTCTCAATTTTCAGCCCACTCTGCTTTCACATTTTAGTCATGAAAAAGGAGTTGATGACATGATAACCCTTTCTCTTTGAGAGCAAAAATTGCTTTTAACTTCCTCCAAGCTTTGAGATTATGTATAATATTGCAAGAGGGGAAAGATGAAGAGAGGGAAGCGTAGCATAATATCATTAGTGATTTTGCTTTCCTACTCAGTAGAAATCTGTGCCAAGTATAGAAGCAAAATTGTAAGAGAGAACTTAGAGATCTCCCAGCTAAGCCTTCAAAACACCAGACCCAGAGTTCATACTTGGGTGTATCTATAATAAACTCACATTTTCAAAGAAAGTGACAGATATGAACCGTAGTGTGCTTCACAGGTCTCTACATAAATTACATTATGGTACAAATTATGTTGATGCCAAGAAGAGGTGCTAACATGATTTTAATATGTGAAAGACATCATCAATACTGTACTTGGATCCAATGGTGCTATTGCCATCACATATTAGGAAATAAACACTCTAGAGTGGTAAGGACTGGAGAACAAAAGAGCACACACCCAACTGGTGGTTTGGAAAAAGAATGCACGAGGAAATAAGCAATACAGGTTATCACCACTGCCTTCTTAATTTTATATTCTTAGAGCACTTGTTCAAAAAGAAGTTTTAAGAATCAGTATCCCGTCATTCTTCTTGTTTTATCACTTAAGAAACATGGCTAGCTAATATACACCTAGCAAAGAATGATGTGTCATGTCTTTACTCACATTCCATTTTCTCATTCAGGAAACACTGAAGTGATCTTTCTCATGGCCTAAAAAACAGTCCATGACAAGTAGAAGATACCCATTTCTCTGACACAGGCTGTGAAGTCTGCTAAGAAAAAAAAGAAAAATGTTAAGATATAGAACTATTTGGTTGCTGATGAATAAAACATACTTCTTAAAAAATACCTTCAAATGGCAAACTTTTAGCCTTAGCATGTCTGTGAGTTTTTTTTCCACAGGACCCCTAGACTAATGAAATGAATATAGCATGATTTACTGTTGAAAGTATGAACTATCTTACCTAGTAGTTTGTGTGATATCCTATAGACGTTCATGTAGCTGCATTTCCTTTGAAAACTTAAAATATCCTTCAGTACCCTGTGAGTTTGCTATAGCTCCCTGGGGAGCCATAATCTAAATGGTGTATTTTTTAATGCCATCATTTGAAAGCCTGGATGTTCAGGGAAGAGGCTCAGTCTCTTCCTGTGAAGTTGTGAGGCACAGGGACAATCCAGCCTCCGAATCATTAGCAGACTGGGGTCAGAAGCATCCAACTGGAGGAATCAATCATAGTAAATACTTAGAATCAGGACATACTAAAAAATACTAAAGTAGAGTCAATACATGCAACAAAGATACTTCTGGGCTTATTTTGAATGAAAAAATTCAGTGGCTGAGGAATGCCCAGCACTTCACTTCCTAGTGGGTCTTTCCTTCCCTCTTTTTGTATATTTCACCCAGATTATTCAGCCCCTGCTGGTTCTGCACAAGATCTTGCTTTGGGGTAAAGATTAATATAGAAACAGATTAAAACTGTTTTCAAAACATAAGAATTATATAACTTATATTTCTAAACACTCTATACCAAACACTGCTAAACACTGCTATCCCAAATGCATTTCAA
This sequence comes from Cryptoprocta ferox, assembly GCA_028646485.1. Lineage (NCBI taxonomy): Eukaryota > Metazoa > Chordata > Mammalia > Carnivora > Eupleridae > Cryptoprocta > Cryptoprocta ferox. Next base: position 108,665,953 of record CM053567.1, on the reverse strand, counting down.
GACATTTTTTTGACTCTATTCAATTTTCAGGTTTTAATAAAATGTCAAATAAATATTCAGCATTGTGCTCAAAGTACTTTAAACTATTTATAGTTTCATTTCTTTCCCTTCTAACAGTTTAATTGCTGGTGTCTTTAAAGCCTATATTAATGCATATCTTAATAATTATATTAATTTATCTGTATATTAATTTATCTGTAACTTAAAGTTAATGTATATCTGAACTTTTCTAAGGATAAAATATGACCCATAAATATGTAGTATTTTAAAGATTCAACTGCATTGAGTTAAGACAAGTGAAATAATTTTAACTCTTTCCCAGAGTCAAGTTATAAACATATTTTGCTGGGAAAAAAAGAACTTCCAAAATTATAATTTCCAGACAGATGCACACTGGTGTGGTAGAAAGAATGTTGTAGAAGACAGAAAATCCATGTCCTAGTTCAGCTGTGCTGCTCATTAGTGGCATAACCTTGCGCATGACTGTAAACTTGCATAATTTTTCTCATTTATAAAAATTGAGGACAGTTTTCCTACCTTCACAGGATTATTTTAATACTGTTTTTTAAAGTTTTCACTGTGTTGTATAAAGGATATAGAATACGATTTTAGAAGCATTTGAGAAAAGACATTCTTTTCCACTTACTTTGCAATTCAAATGAGCCACATTAATCTCGCTTAGCCTCAGTTTCATATCTCTAAAATGGGCTTGCTAATACGATTCTTATAGAACTACTGGGAGTGATAGTTGGGAATAACGTCTTGTAAACTGTACCAGAGTTGGCTTGCATGAGTGCATAGGTTGACTTTAGTATCAAAACTGTTGTCTTAATTATAAGGTATTATTATCATGTTGAGCAGGACTCCTCTGCATTGAAAATGGGCCAGATGACCCAGAAGATCCCTTGTAAAATGATCTACATAAAAGAGCCCTATTTTTAGACTTTCAAACTTTTACTACTGAAAGGAAACTTAGAAATCATCTCCTTAAATGTCCTCTACATTATTCTAGCTTTTATGATGCTCAGCCCAGCAACAAGTTTTATGTGCAAAGGGAAAACACTCATTCTGAAACTCAAAAAGCTTGTTTTTATGAATAAGAAAAGCCTACAGTTTTCATGGTATAAAGCTTTTTAATGTTGAGAGCAAAGGTGTAATAAGATATGTAATCTTTTTTTTTAATTTTTTTTAATGTTTATTTATTTTTTGAGAGAAAGAGACAGAGCAAGAGCAAGAGAAAGGCAGAAAGAGAGGGAGACACGGAATCCGAAGCAAGCTCCAGGCTCTGAGCTGTCAGCATACAGCCCGATGCAGGGCTTGAACTCATTAGCCAAGCTGTGAGATCATGACCTGAACTCAAGTCAGATGCTCAACCAACTAAGCCACCCAGGCGCCCCAGATCTGTAATCTTAATGTATATAAATCTAAATTAGAATTTTTTTAATAGCCAACCTTATGATAAATATTTTTTCTAACAATATAAGAGCACTGCTAATTGATACGTATTAAATTCTTTTAAATTCTTACCATATGCTAGGCCTTATAATTGTTATCTAACTCTTAACCCTCCTCTAATCAGCCACAATCCACTAGTTGGAGTTGAAACATTCCTAATCTGTAGCAATTTATAACAATTAGCTGCTCATTAGTATATTTAATATGTGCTAATGCCAGACTTAAGGAATTTTAGCAAGACCTTAGTAAGGGCTCCTTATATTCCTAAGCCTATTGACTAAGCTCTATCTCTGATTGAAATGTATTCAAGCATACAAATATATTTTGAGTGTTTTTTGTTTTTTTTTTTACCTGAGTCATTGGGCATTATTTTTTCTAGCCACCTGGTAGCTTGGTAAAATAGGGCAACAAAAGCTGGAGAGAGGTTGAAAAGTAGGAGCTTTCCTCCACGCATCTTTTTATACTTGGGAATTCAGAGTCCTAATCCTCAATCTCACTGTCTTTGGAGAAAATTTCTGAATGGTACTTCCACTGTCATCCTCTGGAAAACAAAGAAAAGATAAGAGAATCTAATAATACTTTGAAATTTTGCCTTGATTTCTTCTCTAAATGATAAATCAGTTGGATGCCAAGTGATTACTGGCAAGAGTAACCACTGGAAGGGTAACCTGCTAAGTTACTGGGAGAGTAAACAACCAGAAAGCCTGAATGGCCTAAGCAAGAGATATTTTATCATTTGGTTCCTCTCAGCAGTAATTCACTTTTATTTGAAATAAGTCAAAAATATCCAGAAGAAAAGTAAGTAGCAAAAGTTAGCCACTTATGTGACACAAAAAAAAAAAAAAAAAAAAAAAGGAAAGGAGAAGGGGTAACTGTTAAAGAACAAAAAATATAAGAGATGTATTGATGAGAGCCAATATAAAGAACCTATTTCAATTTTGACTCTGGTAAATCTGTTGCAGAAGGATATTTTTGAGATAGCTGAGGAATTTCCACACAAACTGATTAGTTAGGCGATATTAAAAAGTTAGTACTAATTTTATTGGGTGTGATATCATGATTATGGTAGAAAAAAGAAAGGCTTTATCTGTTACCGATCCATACTGAAATATTTAGAGGTGAACTAATATGATGGTTTGAGGTTTTCTTTAAGTTTACCTCAGGGGAACTATTCAGGTATGGGGATAGATGGAACAAGATTTGCAAAATGATGCTAAGTATTGAAGCTGGGTGATAAGTAATGTAGAATTTCATTATACTATTCTCTCTACTTTTGCATCTTTTTTTAGTTCCCATATTAAATTTTTTAAAAATTAAGAGAGAAAAAATGTCAGCCATTTTCTCCCAGCAAAATATTGATCATGGTCATTGGTGATTATCAGCTGCAAAGTTAATTATGCTACTGGATGGTTTCAGAGTTAAAGAATCTTGTCTCAGATTTTCTACAGCATGCTGTTGTGGAAAATGTCTAGTTTAACAGCCCCGTGTTCTTGGTAAAGACTAGAATCAAAATCCTGTCTATCAACTCTGTATGAAAATGTCTTCCCATCTATTAAGTATGTTTTCAACAGCTATCTCTCTGTAATCTTTTTATCTTCAAGTTTAATTTGGCTAAGACAGAACAAAATAAAGAATAGGCAAAATTATAGTTAGCATCTGGAAAGAAAAGCAAGAACAGATGGGAATGCATGATGAAAGGGAATTAAATTGCACAAGGTATCACTGACCAGAGCCGAAAGTAACTATATTTTCAAGTAAGAAAATTCTCATAAGGGGGCTAATTTCATGTATAGTAAAATTATAGACACATGATAAAATATATTGTGCAAAATATTACCTAAGACCTTCTTCAGTCAACTCAGAAAATAAGCTGAGCGGCTATTTTGCATCCTTTCCAAAGAAATATTTCCTTTTCAAAAAGAGGATATTTCAGGTTCTATTTTAAAATTACGGAAGTGACCTAATAGTATAACAGAAAGCTTTTGAAAAGAGCATACTATACAAATCCAGCAACCAGAATCATTTGTATATCACTCTTTCCAGTTTTTTTATTTGCATAGGATGCGGATACAGGCAGAAAGTGGCCTGATTTTTTTTCACATAAAGTATTTTAATTAACATCTTCCGTATTTAACTCTTAAATCCTTTGTAATCTCACAGACTCTCTGAAAAGTCTCTTTTGTTCATGAATACAGTAACAAAGACATATTCTCAGAAGTCCTAATTATGTTTTGGGCATTAAAGAATAATTGTCCATTTTTTTTATTTCCCTTAAATATATTTTATTAGAACTAACTCTGACACCCAATTCATGTAAAATATATTTGCTTAGGGGCACCTGGGTGGCTCAGTCAGTTAAGCCTCCAACTCTTGATTTCTGCTCACATCATGATCTCATGGTTTGTGGGTTCCAGCGCTGCATTGGGCTCTGCACTGACAGCAAGGAGCCTGCTTGGGATTCTTTCTCTCCCTTTCTCTCTGCCCCTCCCCTGCCCATGTGCACATGTGCGCTCTCTCTCTCTCTCTCTCTCTCTCAAAATAAATATGTTGCTTAAAATGGGATATGTGCATTAGCAAGAGCAATACAGATGGACAACCAAAAAGAAGAAGGTGGAATCTGTGGAATTGGGCTCCATTTTGTGCCCCCAAGTGTTGTGCTTTGACATGTTCACTTCTTAGGCTGATTTATAGTTAGAAAGGTTTCGTTCCACTACTCTGATGTGAGATAAACCCCTCTTGAATACATTACATGATTCAAATGGCTTGCTTCCCTGGAGATATCACTGAAACCAATGGCTTGATTCACAATTCAGCAATCCACATTTGAGATTTGCCTTGGTCAGCTCTGGGTGAGAAGAAGGTAAATTCTCCACAACAGCAACTGTCTTCCTTTTCATGTTGAAGACCACTGCCCATCTCCATCTTTGGAGCATTACTTGTTCACAGTTGCAAGAAAAAACCTGCGGAGGCATGAAAAATATTTAAGTAGTGATCACTACCAGGGAGTACAAAAGAGGGAGTAGGAATCGTGGTGGGAAAAATTAAAGGCAAAATTATTTGTCTTTTGATTTTAAGTTAGCTCTGACTCATGAGAACTATGTCCCCCTTTCCCACCCTAGTTATGATTTTAAGGACATAGATTGTTTTCTCTTGATTAAAATTTCTAAATGAAATATTCTTTTGTAGCTTAACTTGCTAAAACCCTTGGAAAAGAACTCTTTGCACTCTATATTTGTCCACACCTCAAAGTTATACATCAGCCCCACTCTGAAAGAGCCTGTCTCATTAAAACAAGTCTCATGAGGGGCACTTGGGTGGCTCAGTCAGTTGAGCCTCCAACTTTGGCTCAGGTCATGATCTCCCAGTTCGTGAGTTCAAGTCCCGCATCAGGCTTGCTGCTGTCAGCACAAAGCCCACTTCAGATCCTCTCTCCCCACCCCCTCTGCCCCTACCTTGCTTGCTCTCTCTCTCTCTCAAAAATAAATAAATATTAAAAAAAGGAAATCTCTGCTGATAGCAGAGAACCCGATTCGGGGCTCGAACTCACAAACCATGAGATCATGACCTGAGCTGAAGTCAGATGCTCAACTGACTGAGTCACCCAGGCACCTCTAGAATGCTTCTTAAAAACACAAATATGGATATGTCTTTCTTCCACTTTTAAGTTCTTCAATACCTTTTCATTGCCTTTAGACAAAGTCCTACTTCCTTCCTGGCTTCTGTGTATTGCTCCTGTCTACCTCTCTCACCATTTTCTGACTCTCTTTGTGCTTTGTCTGTAATAAGCTATTTTTGGCTCCACTACCTAAAACATTCCTTCTCCCCCTTTGCCCTATCCTTAGGTTTGATTCTCCTAGAATCTCCCTTTGTTCTAGGTATTTTCATTACTATAGTTCTAAGTACCATATATTTTCACTATATGTTTTACTTGTCAGTGCCTTCCCCTCATCAAGGCTGTAAACACCTTGATCAGGGACAGTGTCTATCTTACTGGTTAGGAGCTTAATAAATATTGGAAGGAAAAAGTAAAGGAGGGAGGGGAAAAGAAAAACAGAATTCATTCTAACATGTACTACTTTGGTGTTACTGAATTGAATTGAGTTGCAAATAAATTTTGCCTTGATTTTAAATTCAACTTCTATTTCACATTTATGCTTGCTAATACCATACCTATAATTTTGCATGCATAATTAAAGGGCTGCACTTTACAATAGGCATCTTCTATCTCACATCTCAGCACACCACATAATCTTGTTTCTCATTCTCCTCGCCTGCCACCCCAGCAGCCAGAATCTGCCTCTTTTCCACAAGCCAGTAAAAGGGATTAATGGGTCTCTGGATATTTTTTATCTGCATAAATTATGTGAGTAGCATGAAGCCCACCCTGACAGAACTATGCTGTGCTCTTTTTGAGGTTGGATTAAGGGCTCACTAAGCAGGGTGTGCCCACTAAATTATAATGTTGTAAAGCTTGAATCCTGGAAACATGTACTGTCGATATTTTGGGTTTTAATAGGATTAGCTCTACTATGAAGGAATTTGAGAACATATGTTATGCTCCTGTAAAACTGTGTTTCTGGGTTAATTTGGCATGAAAAGAGACGAGCTGCTTTCCCCCCAGTGTCCAAAAAAGATCTGTTTTCTTATACACTGGAGATTTGAAAAATATACAGAAAATTAGTATCTCATATGGTATTTTAATACTTATTAATCTATATCATAATGTTTTCTTATTCGTATTCTTTAAATAAAGCATTAAAAATGCATCCTAACTATGCGACATTCTGGAAAAGGCAAAGTTATAGAGATAATAAAGAGATGGGTGGTTGTCAAGAGATAGAGAAGTGGGGAGGAATGAGTAGGTAGAACAGAGAGGGTTTTTAGAGCCATGAAACTAGTCTGTATGACCCTTCAATGGTGGATACGTATCATCATACATTTGCCAATACGCGTAGATTGTACCACACTGAGAATGAGCCCTAATGTAAACTACAGACTTTGGATGATAACAACGTTCAATGTAGGTTTATTAGTTGTAACAAATGTGCTGTCTGGTATGGGATGTTGATAGTTGAGGAGGTTTTGCATGCAGAGGGGCAGAGGGTGTATGGGAACTCTGTAGTTTCTGCTCAATTTTGCTGTGAACCTAAAACTACTCTAAAAAACAAAGTCTATAAAAAAGACTCATTTTACTATCTTTAGTGTGTTTTTTCCTAAATTGTCCAAATGTTTAACAACTCTACTCTATAGGTTGTATTCTATTGTTAAATATATTTTCACCAGCAAAGTATATTCATATATGGAAACGTTTTATTGGAATATTTCACACCTCTAGAATTTGAATTGGATTTTTCTTTTTATTTCACCATATTTACTTTTTTAGTTTAGTTTTTCTCCTTTTGTCTTATTATTTTCTTCTTTATATATTGTGGTCATTATTTACTTGATTTCTTGGATCAAATGCTGTGATCTGTATTTGCATGCTTTTTATTTCCCAATAGATATATTTCAAATAAAGGCTCTAGACTTTTTTCTGAGACCTGCTTTGGCTGTATTTCATAAGTTTTGATACACAGTGTTCTCATTGTTATTTATTTCTTAATATTATGTGGCTCTGTATCGATGAATATATTCCTCCTAGAGTTATTTATGAAATATTTAAATTACTAGGTGCTTAGTGTTTGTTCGTTTTGGTGGCTTTGTGGCAGGTTTTATTTGCATTTGTGATCAGAATTAATCCAATGCATGATCACTTGTAAAATGTTCATTTAAAAATGTGTATTCGGTCTATGCTGGACACAAAGTGTATATATGCGTATGTATGTGTGTTCATAAATAAAATATCGTAAGATTCTTTTGAAACGCGTGGAAACATTAGGCCTGAAACGCTCCTCTCAATAGCTGCTTGGTGCTGAGCAGAAAGGCTGCCCACACAGACATTTAGATCGGGAGCCATCAGCTTCTCAGTTCCTGCCATTTGACTCTATATGCACACATACTTATGAGCATTTACAGTAGTTCCCCTGTTCATTATTTAGCACACAGTCCCCTTACTTACACTTTGTTGATCGAATTATACAATGTATATTCTAGTTTCCACTTTGATAATGGCTCCTCAAAGTCTTCTTTCTTTCTAAATTGTTTAATACATTTTGATCCTTGGCTATTCTATGTACAAAAACTCACAACTCCTGTCCCCTAGTAGAGTCTGGCTTTCGTTAGTGTATACATTAATTATTCTGGCATTGAATTCTTCTATCTGATTTTAATATTATAACTGTTTGCTAGCCTTTTACCTGGAATATTGTTATTCACCCCTTCATTCCTATTTTTTCCCCGATCACTTGATTTTAGTTGAGTTGTTGCCTTTTTTATGATTGTTAATTCTGAGCATTCCTATCTTATGGTAGTCAAATATAACATTTACCATGTTTGATCTTATTTATAGGCTTTCTATCTTTTTCTTTTATTCATCACGGTTTCTTATTGTGTGTGGTTTTCTCTTTTTCTGGATTTTGCTAGATTGATCACATTTTTTTGTGTCCTCCGTCTCCCTTTTTACTTTTGGCTTGTGTCAAGGCTACAGATCAGTGGCCCTCAGGACATGTAACAACACACTTGTATTGCTTGGCCTACACACCACTAAAACGTGTTTTAAAAATCATTTGCCAATTTTTTAAAAGTTACACATTTATGTATGGATATTTTTTGGAACTGGCTAAGAGGAGGTTGGGTTGAATATAAACTTAGTCTGGATTTGAGGGCTCTATTTATGTGCTTATGGTCACTTCTTTTTAAAAAATGCTTATTGGGGCACCTGGGTGGCTCAGTCGGTTAAGCGTCCAACTTTGGCTCAGGTCATGATCTCACGGTCCGTGGGTTTGAGCCCCATGTTGGGTTCTGTGCTGACAGCTCAGAGCCTGGAGCCTGCTTCAGATTTTGTCTCCCTCTCTCTCTGCCCCTCCCCTGCTCACTCTCTGTCTCTGTCTCTCAAAATAAAGACATAAAAAATTTTTAAAAATAAAAAGTGTTTATTTATTTATTTTAAGAGAGAGAGATAGAGAGCAAGCAGGGAAAGGGCAGAAAGAGGGAGATAGAATCCCAAGCAGGCTCCACACTGTCAGTGTGGAGCCCTATCCAGGGCTCAGACCACAAACTCAAAAAGGTGAGATCATGACCTGAGGTGAAACCAAGAGTCAGACGCTGAACTGACTGAGCCACCCAGGTACCCCTAGCTTATGGTAACTTCTGTATAGAGTTGAGTTCTTGCCAGCTATACCAGTGAGGCTTGGCTTCCAAGAAGTTTCTACAGCCCACTGTGCTGACTCTGTTCCTTTCGAGGCAAGAAAGATTCCAGCACTTCTAAAAGATCAGTTGGGGTGCAGAGGAGGGTAGAGGAGGGTGGTAAGAGAAGGAGATACATGTGCTTGTGTATGTGTTTGAAATGTAGCAAAGGAAGCCGAGTTTGTCGATATACATTCACAGGCAGCAGCACACCTTCAGGAGTTTGGTACTCCTACTGAGTTTGTTAGAGAATGTAACTCTCTTATTCCTTCCCACAACGACTTTATTTCTTGCTTTTTACTTTCTTACCCTTCTCCCTCCTTTGGAATATGTAAATAAATAATTGGGGTAATAGCACATGAGGATAGCTGCACTAACATACTGTACTTTAGAAAGGAATGAGATTCTCATGGGGAGGGGAAGGAGGAAAAAGAGTTAGGGAGAAGGAGAGGGACAAAGCACGAGAGATTCTTGCATACTGAAAACAAACTGAGGGTGGAAGGGGGAGGGGGAAAGGGGAAGGGGGGTGATGGTCATGGTGGAGGACACGTGGGGAAGAGCAGTGGGTGTTATATGGAAACCAACTTGACAATAAACTATAAAGTTAAAAAAAAAGAAAGGAATGAGATTCTAAAGAAAGTTTGATAAGGGTGCAGAGCATGACATAAATATGTTTAAAAACAGGAACTCCCTCACCTTCTTGTCATTCCTAGCTCAAAAACAGTGTCTCCTGTCCCACGCTAACCCCATCGAGTAAGCCCATCATGCATCCCTTTCATTTTCTGGGCATCTTACCATCAAACCTCTTCTCTCCCATGTCTCCACTTTGGCTTCAAAGCTTAGCTCTTTGAAAGTGTGTCTCTACTTCCTCACATTTCATTTACTGTTAACTCTCTTCAGTCAGCCTGCTGTCTGGATTTCTTCACTGAAACTAAGTTGCCTAGAGACATCTCTCTAGGGTGACCTTCCCTCTGTCAAATTCATTGAACATGTTTCAGTCTTTAACTCACTAAACTTCCTTTGCACAGTGTATCGCTATTGTTCAGCCCTTCCTGGGAAGCAATCCTAGCTCTTGCTCTTGCATCTGTATTAGCATGCTCTCCTGGTTGTGACTTTACCTTAGTCTTCTTCAATGACTTCTTTCCCTCTCCCTGCTTTTTAAATATTGATATTCCCAAAGGTCTCTCTTCTCTTTTCCAAATCTAACATTCTGCCTGGGTCATTGCATCTTACTCGCATGGCTTAGGCCATCACCTATGTGGTGATAACTCCCAAATTCCTGTCCTGAGCTCCTCAACTGTATTTTCAAGAGTGTTTTGGTCTCTCTAGCTAGAGATCCCATTGTACCAAAAATGGGATATCCCCAAAGCTGAACTCATCCTTTCCTTTTCCATATGGTCCATTCCATTCCCATGTTCTCTCCTCAAAACTGTTTCCCTTTTATCTTAATTGAGAGAACAGTATTAACATCTCCTTAAATTCCCAAGTTAGAAACATAGGAGTCCTCTTCAGTTCTTCCCTCTTCCTCATTCTCATTTAATCTTTCTGCTTTCTCAATATTTCTCAAATTCTTCATTGCTTTGCTATCCCTTATACTACTCTTCTGTCTAGCTATGACTTGCGCAGATTTAACCATCCTCAGAAGTGATTCCAACATGTCCGTTCTTTGCTCTCATCCTTTCTAACCCCCCCCACCACTACACACACACACACACACACACACACACACACACAGGTGAGTACTTTTCAGATGTGCTTCCTAGCACTCATTGCATAGCTGTGTTTCAGGACCTTTCACTATGTTTTATAATCGTCTCTTTCCTGCTTGTTCTGTGTGCTGCCTTTTCTACACTTTGAGATCCCTAAGGATAGTGATATTCATCTCTGACCTCTAAGACATAGCACAGTGCCTGGTCCATAGTAGAAATAAGATGAATGCTTATGCAATACATTTAAATTAGAAGCAAGAGATATAACTATTGAAATTGGTTTTACAGAAGAATGTATGATCTATTTTTTTGACCTGATATAAAAATTTACAAATACCACTTAGGCAGTTTTGCCAGATGTCACTATGATTTCTTAGGGACATTTCTAGACTTAAATTTCATGTCTATTCCTGAATTTTTTTCCAGGTATAGACATGAAGAAAAAGTGAGAAGTATTACTCTTATTTTTTAGAGTAAAATAATGATTTTTATAAATTCACATGGCACAAAATGCTAAAATATTTTAAATTTTTCTACACAGAGGCAAAGCATGGAAGAGAATATTTAAAAATGACATTAGTTGCTATTGATACATAATAGTTACCCAATAAAAATGGTCAATTCCATTATCATGGTAGTTATATTGTAAAATCATTGAGAACATTGAAGTAGCAAATACTGAACCATTGCTTCTCAGGAAATAAAGGATTACATTTTTACAAGACTCTAGTCACATTTTTGTCAACCAATCCATATATAACTTTATGTGTGTTTCTGTTTAAAGACATCTTATTTAATATTCATTGTTGATTTACTAATGCTGAACTCACAGCCAAGAGCACTATACTGTGTAGCTGAACAAAGCTTATGCGATACATTTTCTCTGTAACGCACATTACAATCTTCTTGCACTTAGGAACACTAGACAACACTTCAGCACCATGCTTCGGGGTCATTTTAAACAGAAAATCACCAACAAAAAAACACCAACATATGGGGGCCTTGGTGGTTCGGTCAGTTAAGCATCCAACTTTTAATCTTGGCTCAGGTCATGATCTCATGGTTGTGAGATCCAGCTCCATGTAGGGCTCAGAGCTGACAGTGCAGAGCCTGCTTGGGATTCTCTCTCTCTCCCTCTCTCTCAAAATAAATAAATATACTTAAAAAAGCACCAACATATGAAAAAATATGGCACTAAATAGACCATGAAAAGATACTTATTTACATTATGAGACCTGAAATCAGACGGCAGAGTATTGCCTTGTTCAACCTCAGCTGAGAATATGTGTCTCAAGCCACTCAAATTTTTTGCTGCTCTGTGCATGTCCATAAATACAAAAACACCTCAAGTACTGATTTTGAGGTTGCAAATAAATTTTAGTAAGCAAATTCACAAATGCAGAATCTGAATAATGAAGATTGATTGTAGTTCATTTTTTCATTCTACTCTAGGTCTTGGTGATATCAAGATGAATGAGTGCAGACCTTATTAAGTGAAATTCTGTTAGGATTTTGGGGTTAAGGGATAAAAAGTGGTTTTTTACATCTTAGAAATTGATTTAATGTAATAAAATGACTTAAAATGACCATTTAAAACTCTGATCTAATTTTATAAAATTGAATTAAAAAAGTAAATAGTTACCTATTATGGGTAAAAGGACTTCTGTATGAAGTTTATCCTTATATTACTTTATTTACCTTTGTGCTGTAGTGAGCCTGTAATATTCTCTGACTTTAGCAAGGAGAAAAATGAGTAACTATGTCAAGAACAAAAACTGTAAGTAAATAAAAGTAGAAGCAAGCTTCTGGTGCCAGATTTAGAAAGGCTATTTACACGAAGACTACATAAAACCACCTGCCATTTTCCTGTAGTAATTTATGTTTCTTTTCTATCCTCTCTTTTAAAATTTTTTTTCTTTCAAGGGCCATTACATAGGTGCTTAGGAGGCCAAATTTATGAAGTCTGACAGACAGGGTTTCTAGTTCTTCTTTTTTTTTTTAATTTTTTTTTAAGTTTTGTTTCTTTATTTTGAGAGAGAGAGAGAGCGCGCGCGAGAGAGAGAGCATGAGCAGGGGAGGGTCAGAGCGAGGGAGAGAGAGAGAATCCCAAGCAGGCTCTGAACTGTCAGTGTGGAGCCCAATGCAGGGCTTGAACTCAGGATGCAGGGCTCGAACAGTGAGATCATGACCTGAGCCGAAGCTAGGAGTTGGATGCTTAGCCAACTGAGCCACCCAGGCACCCCTGTAGTCCCTCTTTTTTGTACTTATTAGCTATGTGACTTGGACAAGTTAATAAACTTTTCTGAGCATACTATATCCTGAGCTGTAAAATGGGGATAAGGAAGGATACCCCCAGGTGTAAAATGAGAATCATGAGGGATTTGACTTGTCCTCAGTGTAAAATGAAGGCAATGTCATGGGTTGAAAGAAAAACTATATGGACTATAAAAACTATATATAAACTGTAAAAATCATTTAGACTAGCTAGGGCCTGGCATATAATGATATAGTTTGCTTTGTTTCTTCATTTCCTCACAGAGGGTGAATATTCTCTTTAAACACTCGCATCTTAGAGAAGATGAGTCTGTTGCCTTCATAGGTTAACGTAGCTGTGTAAGGCATTCTTAAGCCACAACTATCTTCTGTCAAGCCTCTTTATATATTGCTCCATTATGTGGCATGTATTGCTGTAGAGAAATCTGAGGCCAACCTATCTTTTCTCTTTAAGTAGATAAAGAGTTACCCTGCCTTCACGCTTTAATACTTAAGGGTGTTTCAGCTGATCATATTCTGTCTATGTAAGTTCACTTTTTTTCTCGGGGAAGGCAGTATCTTTTCACTAATTTTGCCATGGCAGATAAGTTTTTTTCCAAATATAATTCATGTCTATTTTCTGTCTGGGGAAGTTTCCTTCCCTCGCAAAAATAGTTGGTTGAATAAAGTGTTCATTCCATCTACTCTGATCTTCTTCTCAGGAGCACAGGCTATCCATAAACTGAGTTTTCATTGTTTCTTTGCCACATTCCACATATCTCTCATCTCTTTAACTGTTTTTCTTTGCCCTTCTTTTTTTCCTTAGAGAAGGTTTTTGTCATAGTCTAGTTTTTCTGCAGTAGAAATCCTGCTTATTAACATTTATAATGAGGTACTTGCTGTGAGGTTTGAAGCAATAATACCTCTATGAAGGTCATATATCTGGAACCATGTAGAACACATCTGTGAACCAGGAGGTAAGCCAAAAAGTCCCTGGTCTTTTGGTAGTTCGTCACCATCCTCTAATGGGAAGTGAGTAGATATGAAGGAGAAACAACCTACATTTACTAAAGGCCAGTGGCTTAGCTGGGACTATGCTGTGGTGCTATTTATTTCTCACAAGAGTCCAATCAGATAGGATTGATACGTACATTTACAGATGAGAAAGCAAATACTCAGAAAGATTTGGTAACTTGACAAGGTCAGACAGCTAACAAATTCCTGGGCCAGACTTGAAATACCAAAACCTTTGTTCCTTCCATAATACCATTTTATCTCATGGTAGTACACATTTCCCCTAGAAAAGCTCGTATTTGGTCTTTCAGTCATAATCTATTTTTTCTTTTTGCTGGCACTATACTTGAATTTCATTGGCTGGGCTCCAGGTCTACAAGGAGGAAATTGAAAATAGAGAATGTTAGAATAAACATTGTAGCAGCGAGAACTTTCTTGGCAATAGCTGGAGAGTGAGAAAGAACTATAAAAAGCAAACTAAACTTAATAATTCTAGTAAAAATGAGAATATACATCTCTATACCTCTGAGGACATTACTATAATGCTGTATGGTATATAATTGAAATTCATAAATGTGTCTTAGATTCATTAAGGAAAATTAAATTATATTCAAGTTTTTAAAAGAAAGCTAGCAAATATGCATCAATCTTAAGCAATTTCAAAACCATAGAAATGTTTTCAGTTGTTTATAATGTAAAAAAAAGGAAACATTCCATATGACTATTAACAGGAAAATAGATAAATTATATTATGGCTCTACAATGGAATACTTAGAATAGTGAAAATAAAGTCCAGACTCATGTATCTACATGAATGAATCTTACAAATAGTGAAACATACAATTTGCAAAAAAAAATAAAAGTATAATATAATTACACTTATCTGAAGTTTAGAAATATTCAAAGCTAAATAATATAGTATCAGGCGTATATATTTATGTGGCAAAACTAAAAAGAAGACCAATATAATGGTAACCACAAATTCAGGATAGTAGTGTCTCAGGATCAAGAAAGTGAGGTATAGTTGGGTAGGGACATATACATAGGACTTCAAAAGTGTAAGTAATGTCTTATTTCTTAAGCTGGTGTTGGATACCCCAGTATTCATTTTATCATCAGTGTTATTATTTATAAGTTATATATTATAAAATACATTTGTATGTACAAATTAAAAAAAATTTGGTTCTTAAGGTTATATTTTAGTTATCTAGAAATTTTTAGTTATGAGAAATATTTCCAAAGATATCAGATAGATGATTCATTATTGTTACTATTACAAAAGAAATAAAAAAATAGACAGGTAGTACATCAAGGAGCTCACTTAAAAAACAACATTTATTTATTTATTTACCTAAAGAAAGTTCTTTACATTGGAATTTTGGGTACTAGTGTACATAAGGCAGTTTTTATAAGAAGAAATTTTTAAAATAAAAGTCAAATCCCCTAAGTTATTGTATCTTCGGTCTTCTAAATTCCATTGTGCTTTGGCTTACTTCAGAGCACAATTCCAGTAACCAAACATTGCATTAAGTTCTAGAGAGAATGTCACCTACTTCAGAGAATCTACGTGTCATGATATTTAATGTTAAGCCTGAGAAATTCATGGGACATCTTGTTTCTCTAGTAATCATGACTGCATGTCTACTTGTTACAATATTATTCTATTATAAAACACTTTATTTTACTTGTTTATATTATAACTAAATGTTTATTTTTATTTAGATTACCTAAGCTATATTAGCTTTGAGTTTCATTTCAGTATAGTTAAGGGGAATATGACAAAATATTTGTTATGGAAGGGGTGTCAGAACTATTAGAGCTGAGAAGAAATAATCTATGTCCACTTGGAGTATATGGACAGATTTATCTGAAAGGTTAAAATCAAGCCAGAAGCCTCTAAGAAAAAATTAAATTGTATGAAGATTTAGGAAGTTTTATTTATTTATTTTCCCATGGCATTTGTATTTTAATTGTGTTATAATTCATAATTAATAATCTAATGCAGATTGACATCCATGATTAAGAAGAAAAACCTATTAATGTTCACCTCTTGCTTAGGAGTAAAAGGATTCAGCTTCCCTCTGGTTAAAACTCTAGAAGGCACATATCTGAAAAAAATTTTTTTTCGTTGAGAAGTATTTTTTACACAAAATTATTTTTAATTTTGTTTGTAATTTTGCAAGGCAATGGATATTGAATTCTGTTTTGTTTCTTATTTCTTTTTAACAGGTGGTTTGGGAACAGAGCACACTATGATGCCTTGTATCAAGAGGGTCTCTCTTTATATGCAAAATGCTTTACTTTTCCTGGAAACTAATCTCCTTAAAAGCTAATACCCAAATCAAACAATGTACCCTTTTCAGTGCTGAATAAAAATAGGTCAGGAAGGGATTAAAAGACTGGCACAGCACTCAAGTGAAGCAATGAAAGTTTTACTCTTTAAGCCCCCCCTTGTTATGTGAGAATTCATAAATTATCAGTTAATTTAGACCTCTTTCTTCTGCCTCCTCTTCCTTGTCTCTCGGTATATAAGCCCTTATTGTTCATATATGTATGAAACATTGTTTTCTCAGAAATTTTCCCATTGCATCTGTTAGAAATTTTTTTAATATCATTCAGCACTGAGTCCATAATGCTTCATCTGTGTATTTAATCAACGAAGAAACTTAGATTGATTTTGCGTACTATTCATTTCCTTAGTTTCTGTTGTGTTTCCTTCGTCTCCACTCCTTTTGCCTTAAGTATCTGATGATCAGCACTATGCCCTGAATCTTCTTAAGGCTCTTAACAGGCTCCAGTTTACTGAAGTGTTTGAGTCAATCAACATATTTGAAAACCTACCAGGTATAAGATAGTATAGAGTCGGTGTAGAGTTGGGTAAGATGTAAGAATTGGAAGTCTCATTGAGAATCCTTCAAAGTAAGACTGTGATAAGTACGGTACAAATGTAAACTCCATTTGATTCATGAAAATAGTTGTGTGACTCTGGGGGTGATGTTTAAACATTCTGAACCTCTTTTATTCACATGGAATATAGAAGTTAAAATATATGCCTTTGTATATAGTTTATTTAACTAGTTTTAAATATAAGCGTTAACACATACAAAGTTCTTTTTTTTTAAATTTTAATCCAAGTTAGTTAACATACAGTATGGTATTGGTTTCAGGAGTAGAACCCAGTGATTTGTGATTTACATACAATACCCAGTGCTCACGCCAGCAAGTGCCTTCCTTCCCTAATGCCCATCACCCATTTAGCCCATCCCTACACCCACCGCCCATCCAGCAACCCTCACTTTGTTCTCTGTATTTAAGAGTCTCTTATGGTTTGCCTCCCTCTCTGTTTTTGTCTTATTTTCCCTTCCATTACAGATACAGGTTCTTACCACGGTACTGCTATGTAGGAGGATTCCAGTAAGTGCTTTATATTCTTAGCACTATTGTTTTATTTGGCCAGTTAATCATGTTCATTATCTCTACATTATCTGCGTTTCTTTACGTCTCCATTTCCTTGCCTATAAAATAATTGGATTAGATGATAAATTCTAGAGTTTCTTCTCTCTTTGTAATCATATGATCTTTGTTTAAGGAAGTGGCTCCTTTGTACTCATATTCCTTCTATAAGACTTCCCAAGTCAACTTGGTATATAACTATTTCATATCATCTTTCCTCTTCACACTTTCAGGTGCTTCTTCCCCTTTTAATTCACAGATTAAAAATAAAAACCACCAGAAGACTTTCTACATGCTTCCCCCAGCAACTGTACCAACACACCAGCCTCCGTAGCCATCCACCACAGGTCCTCCCGCTGTATTCTTGTTTAAGCCCAAGCCCTGCACTGAGCACTGTGTACTGTACCTCCTCCTCTTATGCCCTCAGTAGTTTGTTGTTCTCCCGGATCCTGCCCATCAGATAACAAAAATGCTGAATGAAGTATCTCCCAATTTTTTAAATCGTCTCTTACCCTACTTAGCCCTACAGCTACCGCTCTTCTTACCTGCTATGCTTTCATCTGTTCCTTCTCCACTCCCTTCCCAACCTTTTGTTAAAAAATCGCTAACTTATTTTTTTAAAAATTGCACAGATATACCCAGGCCTGAATATGTAGCCTTCATATTTTTCATGAAGGCTATTTCTACTGTTTTGTCTTACTTACATTATCCCTTTAATACATTCATTTTTCCTGAATCATTTGAGAATTCCTTACATTGTGACACTTCACCCTAAAATATTTTCCCATGTATCTCCTAAGAACAAGGGCATTCTCCTACATAACCACCATCCAATAATTATACACAGAATATTTAGCATTAATACAAGACAATTAGCAAATTTACTGACCATATTCAAATACTACCAATTGTTGAGTAACGCTCTCATTCTCTCTTTAATATCCAGTTTCCTAAAAGGATTATACATTGCTTTTAGTTGTCATGTTCATGTTATCTTTAGTCTTCTTTAATTTAGAGCTCTGGCCTTTAAAATCTTTTTGTTTTATATGACACTGACTTTTTTCTTTTTTAAGAATCTAGGCCAATTATATTGCAGAAAATCCTCAATTTGGATTTATTTCCTTTTTCAGATGGAAGCTAAACCATGGCAAGCCTACAGTATAATGACTCCTATATGTTTTTGGCAGGCTTACCACAGATTTGATGTTATATCCCTCTGAGTATACAACAGCAAGCACATATCAGTTTGACACATATTTATGATAAGTTTGATCACTTGGTAAAGACGGTCTCTCCTATTTTCTCCTTTATGTAAAGATACTGGCTTCCCATTGTAATAATAAATAATCTCTGGGAAGCTACTTTGAGCTGTCTTTGTTCCCCAATAGTTTTTCACCAATGGCTTTAGCATCCAGTGATGATTCTTACCCAAATCAGTTATCACTATGGCCATTGTAAAATGGTGATTTTGAATTTCCACTATGCCTTATACACTTTTTAGTTGTCCTCCTTCTCTCTTGAACCCACAAAAATCAGTCTTCAGCCCCACCACTTCCACAAAACTGCTATCGTCAATGTCACCAAGGACTTCCATTTACCAAATGTAAGGAAGAAGTCTCAATCCTTATTTTCCTTTCATATCCACTGCATTTAGCAAAATTAATCATTCCCTTCTCCTTGAAAAACTTTAATTGGTCTCCGAGAAGCCACTAGAATGACTCCTTATCAGTCTTTTTTGCTGGTTCTTATTTAGCTTTCAAACCTCTAGACATGAATAAAACTTTAGGAGTTAGTCTTTATACCCCTACTACAACACAACATGTGGCAATATGATTATTCTAATTGCTCAAGGGCCAAAATTCTGGAGTCATACTTGACTCTTCTCTTTCTTTTATCTTCTTCATCCAATTCATTAGCAAATTCTGTCAGCTTTATCTTTAAAATATATACCTAACCTAATCACCTTTCCCCATGTCCATTACTCTATCCTTAGTCTCAGCAACTATCATAACTGGTCTTGACGATTTTTGCAGTAGTATCCCAGCCAGACTCCCTGTTTCTACCCTTTCTTGCCTATAGAAATCCTTTTTAAAAGTCAAATAATGTCACAAAATCCATCTAATTCAAAATAAAATCCAAAAGTCGTACATAGATTATAAAGCCTTGTATACTCTGGCCTTTGGCTACATGTTTGGTCTTCTCCTCTGTCAGCCTCCTATTTGTTATCCGCCTTGTCCAGAAAACTCTTCCCTCAGATAATCCATATACTTCATCACTTCATTCAGATCTCAAATAATCACCTTATCGGTGAGGCCCTTTCAGACTTTTCCATCTAAAATAAGTCTCTCCCCCACTCTTTGCCTCCCGAGAGTAAGGAGATTGCATGCCTGTTGTGTGTATATGCAGATATGTAGCTGTTACTCATAAATGTTCTTATGATACCATGTCTGTACCTTGAACATCAGAATGATAGATTTTAGGGCTATCTGTTAGGGAGGACATTTTGATGTTTATATTGTATACTTCACTGAGTTTAGAAATGTTAAATTTTAAGCCTCATCCTCAAGTTCTCATAAGCACTTAGCTATTCCAGTGCACATAATTAAATAATGCATCTATTTTAACTGTGATGAACACTATCAGAATATTTCAAAAGTTTATGTGAAGTATGTTATGTCACTTTCTTTTCTAAATTAATATTTGAGAAGAAGTATTATGGTGGCTAATGTCTTCAAGCTTATAAGCATAACTTGTATGACTCTCATGTTCAAGAAAAATGTTTTTGGTGCCTTTTGTTCCTTTTTATTGATGACTCAGTCACTGGAGCCCAACTAGCATGCGACTGGGTTTTGTGTTTATGCTGTGTAGTTTCTGGAGGTTCCTAGAGATACAGTTGTGCTGAGATGGAGGGTTTTGTAGTCTGAAGCATCTGATGGGTGTCTGTTGACTCACTGCATTCAGTGGAACTGCATTAGAAAGATGAGTAGTCATTTTTAAGCAGAGGAGGGATAAAGCAATATCTTCTAAAGGGGGTTTCTAAAATAGTTCCTAAAGAGAATTAGATAGCAAAAACATTCAGATGTCAGATGATTTGGGGAAACACTGTGTTTCTACACTGAGACTCCTTAGAGCCTTTATTATGCCAATGGGCATTGTGACTCTCCAAAAAATTGGATAATGTATGAATTTCCTAAGACTACTTGATGGTGGAAGCGACTTTTTCTCCCTCCCAATATCTCTTAATATCTTGAAGGACCAGTGTTCCACAACCAAAGTCTAATAAATGCTAATAACTTCTATGTCTTCACAGCTAAAACTTTTAGATGCAAAAGTAATGGTCAATAGCTGACTGAAAACTATAGTGTGTGGGTATGCATAATTGTGTATATACAAAACCAACCAAACGAATAAATAAACAAAAACCAAAATAATCACAGCCCTCTTGATATTGACTTGTTCAAGGAATACTTCCAAGATTCAGGTAATCATTAAAAAAATTTCCAGAAACTCAGAGCAGCAAAACCTGGAAGTATATTTGAATTTGAGATGGGTGAACTTTTCTTTTTAGAAAGATACATCTTCTCTCTCTCTCTCTCTCTCTCTCTCTCTCTCTCTCTCTAACACTTGCCCTGAATACACTATAACCACCAACATGTCATGAATAATTTTTTCTTTACTAAATCAAAGCCATTTATACACATGCACTCCTACTCTTTGACATTTTTCTGAAAATTTGACTTTAGCATGATTTTCATGCTGATTTTGAGAATAGAATTAAGTATGTTACCACAATAAAAAAGAATGATGTTCAATAAGCATGAGAATTTCTCTGGTGTCAAAAATACAGATGAAGCATATCTATACCATACAGGGGAGGCAGTATAGTACATACTGATGTAGAAAACTTTCTATTTATTTTTCTAAAACAGACAATAAACTTTATTAATATTTAACAGACAAATTGGCAACCCTATATATTTTGGGTCCTGTTCAAAACTATTTTACTGATAGGGATTTGTGATTTGGGGGGTTGAAATGGTAAAAAGAACATGCTTAGCACATTTTAATTATTCACTAGTGCTAATACCAGCAAATAAGAATATCCATTCAGTACTACTTGCTAATGAGAAAGAATGAAATCCTTCGATTTGCAGCACTGTGGATGGAACCGGAAGGTATTATGCTGAGTGAAATAAGTCAGTCAGAGAAAGACATATATCATATATTCACTCTTATGTGGATCTTGAGAAACTTAACGGAAGACCATGGGGGAAGGAAAGGAGGAAAAATAGTTACAAATGGAGAGGAAGGGAGACAAACCACAAGAGACTCTTAAATACAGAGAACAAACTGAGGGTACATGGTGGGGGAAAGGGGAAAATGGGTGATGAGCGTTGAGGAGGGCACTTGTTGGAATGACCACTGGGTGTTATACATAAGCGATGAACCACAGGAATCTACCCCCAAAACCAAGAGTGCACTTGTGTTAGCCAATTTGACAATAAATTATATTTAAAAAAAAAAAAGAATATCCATTCAGTGACTACACACACACACACACACACACACACACGATGAGAATAAATATATGTAATTGTAATTGTCTTTCTCAAACATCCCTGCCTGCTCTCCACCTGAAGACTGCTTCAACAGTTTCCTTATGGAATGCTTTTTATCTCATTTCCCATGGCTGCTTCTTGTCATTTTGATCTCAGTTTTGTTAACTGCTCAATGAGGCTTTTCTGGACTATCTAATCTAAAATATTCATCAAGTTAATTCCAACCATATCTTATTTTAATTTTCTCCATATCGTTTATCACTTGATTTAATTTTTTTCAAACTCCTTTCACTAGAGTATAAGAGTCTCCCTTGTTTTCCATTGTGTCCTAACACCTTGGTAAGTGCTTTAAAAATATGTGCTAAGTTAATAAACTACTCTGTAGAGATTATAATGAAAAAAATCAGAAAAAAGAGGGAGATTGAAAATTCCAGTTTAGGAAAATATGTCAGTTCCTGCCTTCCACTACCCTACCCAGGCCCTGAACTATTTATATCTGTATATTAGTAAACTGAGATCTCCCATATGACTCAGTTTCGGTGTAGACTTGCTCTTTTAGGTCTGTCATCTCTTGTGACTTAGGATAGGGCCTGACCACCCACATATCCCCCATGGTATGACCTTCCTCTTCCCAGCCCTTTGTATTTTTCTCCCCGTTCTTCAATCCTACTGGCTGGACTGCTTCTAAACACTACTATTGCTAGACCTATGTGAATATCAATACTTGTCCAGGTTGAGTTCCTTTTGAATACTAATTTGGATCACTTTCCCCAGTTCCTACTCATGCCTATTGCTGGGTTAGTCCCTACGCTCTTTTTCTCTCCACCCTGTCTTACTGTTGAGGTCCCAGCATTCTTTAATGTTCTATTCTTATAAGTTAGGTTCTCAAGATTTGAGACCGTTAGAAAAAGAAGAGTAGATTGAAATTTAAGACTGCCTTTAAGTATATGGTCACTACGTAACTTGTAATAAATACCACTGCCTTGGAATGTTTACTTTTAGGTATAATAACCTTTTTTTTTTTTTTTTGAGAGACAGCACAAGTCGGGGGGGGGGGCAGAGGAAGAGAGAGAATCTTAAGCAGTCTCCCTGCCGAGTGGAGCCCAGCATGGGGCTTGATCTCATGACTATGAGATCATGACTATGAGATCACGACCTGAGCCAAAATCAAGAGTCATATGTTTAACCTAACCAACTAAGTCACCCAGGCACCCCAGTATAATAACCATTCTTTATTTTGGTTATTGTCATAGTACCTAGCACCATTTCTAGCACCATTTCATGTATAGTTAGGTGCCTTCATAATACTATTCAATGATGATAATCCTTAAAAGCCCAATGTTAGGATGTCATTCTGGTCATCTATTGCTACATAAATAATCACCTCAAACTTAATGCCTTTTAATAACAATTATTGATTTTGTTCACAAATCTGGGATTTAGTACAGCTTGGTGGGAGAGCTTGTCTGTTTACACAGTATCAGCTGAGGAGGCTTGACTTCTTAAAGCATGGTGCTGTGTTCCAAGAGCAAATGACTCAAAAGAAAGAAAGTGGAAGCTACCAGAAATGGACACAGTTTTGCTTCTGTATTACACTGGTCAAGCAATTATAGAGCTCAGATTCAAGGGAACAGACATAGAAACCACCTCTTGATGGGAATACTATGTATCAATATAACATTAATGTTATTAAGGAATTCGGGATCATGTCACCTTATATATTCACCATTTTTTAAAATTTTTTTTATCATTTATTCAGTTTTGAAAGTCAGAGAGAGACAGAACATGAGCAGGGGAGGGGTAGAGAGAGAGGGATACACAGAATCCAAAACAGGCTCCAGGCTCAGAGCTGTCAGCACAGAGCTCGACGTGAGGCTCGAACTCATGAACCGTGAGATCATGACCTGAGCCAAAGTAGGCCACTTAATTGACTGAGCCACCCAGGCGCCTCTTCATTTTTTTAATCCAAATGAAATACATGAAAAAAAACAAACAAACAAGAAAATCAGTAGATCAGATCATAGTAGAAATTAGAATACTATGCACAAAAGAAGCTGTTTTTTGAAATTGCTTGACTCTGGGAAAGTTAGCAATCAACACTTGGAGCTACACTAGAGTTTCACTTAACCTGAATACTTTGAAACATACCATCCTGGAAGCCAAATTGAGGATTACTTGAATGATCTCCAAAAATTAATAAAACTATTAACATACCTTACTGTTGTTAACTTAGGCCTCTGAAAAAGGGAGAATAAATAAACACCTAAATTATTTTTTAGAGTTCATGTTTTTTTGTTCTAAAGCATTTCAGCATGATTTTGTGGGCAATTTTGAAAGATACTGTGGCTTTTTTTTTTTAAGCTAAATTCCAGGGCAAAGTAACGTTTACTTTGTATGGTGTAAATAGCATTTAAATGGAATGAAATATATGTGTTCAATTAACTCTGGGGTCTGGTATTCTGAAATCAAAATGTTTTATGCATCTTCAAGAAAAATACTACAGGAATAAGAAGGTTTTAAAATTTCTACTGTTTATTGTATTTAAGCCCCTCTATAGACAAAACAGAAGTTTTGATTTGACAAATAATGTGACTATATTTTCTCCAACTTTCTCCCCCAAACTATCATCTTGCTTAAGTGTTTTTTAGTTATTAGATTTTTGAAGATGCTGTAGAATTGGATATGGGAGGAAAAGGTGTGTGCTATATTTAGGCAGCATCTGCAGTACTGAAGCATGAAAGATCTCCCCAATCTATTTTCATTTCTTTCCTCCTGGATAATCCGATTTTGCAACAAATTGATTGCTCAACCTCCCCATGTCACTTTTCTATAAAATCAAAAAAGGTTGCTACAGTCCCAAGGCGAGGAAATGGTCTCTTTCTGGGAAAGGTGACACTCAAAGGTCAATTCATTAAACAGAGTGACTTATGAGACCTCTGAATAATGCCTTAGTGATATATTCCAAAACGTTGAGTCCAAAACTTAAATTGATCTTTTTTACTGGTAAGCCTGCTCTTGGAAATTTTACTTAGAGGAAAATCTGAAATAAACTGCATTTTATGACTGATTCTGAAGAACTACATTTTTTCCCTGAGATGCAATTACTAGGGAAATCCCTCATTTTCTTCCTAGAAAGCACCTCATTTCCTTGAACTCACACATAAAAAAGGTACCAGTGCTGAAATTCTGGTATCACAATTAATCAAAATCATCTGTTTAAGAGATAACAAGTCATAGTGGAAAGAAGACTGAACCTGACATATAGAAATTCTTGGTTAGAGTCCCAGCTTTACTACTTACCAGTGTGTCTTTGAGCAAGTGCTAAGTTTGAACAACCTCATTAGGGCTCAGTGTCCTCATTTGTAAAATAAGGAAAATGTCATCCACTGTGACAACCTGACAGTTTGGAGGTTAGATTATATATCAAATATGCAAGTGCTTAATAAATTGCAAAGCATCATAAAAACAGGAAGTGTTACCAACTGACTTAGAAACTTTGATGAAATATATATGGATTTTTGTAAGTTGTAGCTGTTAAAATTTCATTAAAAATATATTGTACAATGTGGCTAATACATTTTCTAAGCTCAAATAAAATGCTTTGAACTAATTAAACAAGACATAACTTTTTTTTAAGTTTATTTATTTATTTTGAGAGAGAAGGAGAGCATGAGCAGAGGAGGAGCAGAGACAGGGGGAGAGAAAGAGAACCCCAAACAGACTCCACCCTGTCAGTGTGGAGCTTGACTCAGGGCTCTATCTCACAATCCGCGAGATCATGAGTCGAAATCAAGAGTCGGATGCTTAACCGACTAAGCCACCCAGGGGCTCCAAAACATAACTTTATTAAGGACAGAAACCAAATGTTACATATCTTTGTGTTCCTAACATTGTCTACAACAGTTAGTTCTATGTAGGTCAAGTTGGTTGGTTGATTCCACTGGTCAATGATTGATTAAGGTTTTTGTGAGGTTATTTTTTCTCAATTTAGAGAGGAATAAATTGGCCTCTTTTAACTTTTTGAATTCCTAATTAATGATTATTGAATGCTCTAATACTGTGTATGACAAAATTATCAGAGTGAAAATAACCATCAATCACACTGTTGCACACTTGTTGGTTTCATAGACTACACTATGGGGCATGTGAATGGGTTGGGATGGGGAAAGAGGAAAAAGGTTATCAGATGATTAGTATCTTTTGTTGCAAGAAAGTTGTCACTGTGAGGTTAGCATGGCTAAAGTATTCGTGATGCTAGCTTGCAGCTAACTTTGAAAAATGTAAATCAAAGGACTCTTCTAAACATTTAGTATTTCCCATAACTCGTTTCCAAAATTTGGAGCAAAATTGCTCTAAAGTATAAATTTTATGTTGCTGCATATTTTCATGCATCAACATATGAGTTTCTTTAGAAATTTCATTCCTGCTTTTCTAGCTCTTTCAAGTTTTTCTTTAAATTCCAGTTAGTTAATATACAGTGTAATATTAGTTTCAGGTATACAATTTAGTGATTCAACACCTATATACCACACCTGGTGCTCATCACAAGTGCACTTTTTAATCTTCATCACCTACTTAACCCACCCCCCACCCACCTCCCCTCTGGTAACCATCAGTTTGTTCTCTATGGTTAAAAGTTTGTTTCTTAATTTGCCTCTCTTTATGTTTTTCCATATGCTCATTTTTTTCTTAAATTCCACCTGTGAGTGAAATCGTATGGTATTTGTCTTTCTCTGACTTATTTCACGTAGCATAATACCATCTAGCTCCATCCACATCATTGCAAAAGGCAAGGTTTCATTCTTTTTATGTCTGAGTAATATTCTGTTATATATATTCCATATATATGTGTGTGTATATATATAATATATGATATATATATATATCACCTCTTTATCCATTTATCAATGCTGTTTCCATGATTTGGCTATTGTAGATAATGCTGCTATAAATACCAGGGTGCATATATTCCTTTGATTTAGTATTTTTGTATCCTTTGGGTAAATACCCAGTAGTACAATTTTGCTGGAGCATAGAGTAGTTCTATTTTTAATTTTTCGAGGAACTTCCACACTGTTTTTCACAGTGGCTGCACCAGTTTGCACCTACAATGTATGAGGGTTCTTTTTTCTCCACATCCTCACCAACACCTGTTTCTTGTGTTGTTGATTGTAGCCATTCTGACAGATATGAGGTGATATCTCATTGTACCTTTGGTTTATATTTCCTTGATGATGGATGATAATTGAGCATCCTTTCATGTGTCTCTTGGCCATCTGGATGTCTTCTTTGGAAAAATGACTATTCATATCTCTGTCCATTTTTTAATTGGTTTATTCATTTTGGGGGTATTGAGTTTTATAAGTTCTTTGTATTTTTTGGATACTAACCCTTTATCCGATATGTCATTTGCTAATAACTTCTCCTATCTCATAGTTTGCCTTTTAGTTTTATTGTTTCTGTCACTGTGCAGACACTTTATTTTGATGAAGTCTCAAGTTTATATTTGCTTGTGTTTCCCTTGCCTCAGGAGACATATGTAATAAGAAGTTGCTCCAGACAAGGTCAAAGAGGTTATTGCCTGTGTCCTACTTTAGGATTTTAATGGTTTCCTATCTCATATTTAGGTCTGTAATCCATTTTAAACTTTTGTCTAGCTTTTGATATAGCTTTAAATAGCTGTTTTCTTATTCCTTCATCAAAGTTCTCAGAAACTTTTCCATTCCCACCTAAAACACTGTTTTGTAGTTGACTTCTTTTACTATTTCAACAAATACAGACAAAGCATTAGTACCTAATTTGTTTTCATGCTTTGTACCTGCAGAAGGCAGCATGTGGCCTTAAAATCTAGCTTGTCTTAATTCCTCAGAAAATGAATTCATTAAACTTTTATTTATCACTTGTTATGTACCTGTCAGTCTCCTAACACTCTTTGCATTTAATTGCACCCACGTTCATCTAGTCTGGAAAAATCATCTGTATCTACTTCAGAGAGACAGAAGCAATTTTAGCTAATGGTTCATTTGATAGTTAATATAATTAATTATGACTACATACCATTAAAATTTTTTGAGGTGTAATTGACATACATTATTTTAGTCTCAGGTGTTCGATATTTGTATGTGTTGTGAAACGATCACCACAATAAGTCAAGTTAACATCCATCACCACACATAGTTCTAGAATTTTTTTCTTGTGATGAGAACTTCCAGGATCTACTCTATTAGCAACTTCCAGATATGCAATACAGTATAATTAGGTACAGTTGCCATGCTATATATTACATCTTCATGACTTGACCCCCTTCACTCATTTTGCCCCCTCTCACCCCCACCTCTGGCAACCATCAAACTATTCTTTTAGATTCATATGATATTTGTCTGACTTATTTCATTTAGCAAATGCCCTCAAGGTCCATCCTTTTTGTCTCAAAATGGCAAGACTGCATTCTTTTGGATAGCTGAATAATATTCAATTGTGTATCTGTATACCACATTTAATCTATCATCCGTTTATGGACACTTAGGTGGTTTCCATATCTTGACTATTGTAAATAAAGCTGCAATGAACATAGTGGTGCATATTTTTTTTTAATTTTTAAATGTTTATTTATTTTTGAGGGTGGGGGAGGCACAGAGAGAGAGGGAGCCACAGAATTCAAAGCAGGCTCCAGGCTCTGAGCTGTCAGCCCAGAGCTCAACACAGGGCTCGAACTCACAAACCACTAGATCATGACCTGAGCTGAAGTCAGATGCTTACTAACTGAGCCACCTCGGCATCCCAGGTGGTACATATATCTTTTTCAATTAATGTTTCATTTTCTTCAGATGAATTCCCAGAAGTGTATAATAAGAAAAGTTTTTCACTAGTTAACAATAGTAGTACTTTATAGTATAAAATATTAGTTCTTTTGGGTAGTAACAAAGAGTTTGAAGAAGTTACTTTTTCTCATTGTCTTTAAAAAAATTTATTACAGAAGTCCTAAATGTAAATGTAATCAGGAGCAAGGAAAGCTGGTAGGGTCCCAGGGTTCTAAAGCAAGAAAATAGGTTTCAAGCAGAGGGAACACATTTTTAAAGCCACCACCTCACTGACCTTGATAAATTCAAGGAACTCACCATTGTTTAGAAAAGCTGGAATACAGGGGATATATAGGAAAGTACCAGAAGATGAGTTTGGCAAAGTAATGGCACCCAGATCGCTAGAGACCTTGTTTTCTTGCTAAGAAGTAAAAATTTTTTTCTTAAGCCAACGAGGTGCCTTTAAAGATATTTTAAGCAAAGAAGAGATATTTTAATGGGTAAATTTGGAAGGGACTTTAGTTAATATAAACAGCAAAAACATGCTTAATGACAAGCTATGGCACAAAAGATAGGACCTAATGATCATAGCATTTCAGAGCAATACCAAGGGAAGAGAACCCAGGAAGGACAGTGAGGAGAATCCAAAAAGGATTCAAAGTGCTTTCTTAATCTAGAACACCAGAGTTCAAAATGAGTCAGTGAGTTTCAATGAGTTATTCTATTTCATTTTCTTAATTAAGTTACTTAGACAACTAGCATTAGTTGAGGTTAAATGGCCCAGAGAATTTTATTAATAATCTGATCTGATTTGAGGATATACTCTATCCTGAATAAGAACAATGCAGGCTAGCATTATAAGAGAACATCTTTAATATATAACAATGTAAAAATAACAGTGCTGTCTATTCGAGTAGAACTTGTCTCTAAGGAGCCCTAAGCACATTAAATATTAAGGTGAGGCCATGTTTTCTCTACAGCACAGAAAGGCAAAATAACAAGCAATGTTCTTTCCCATCCGGTCCTGCCTATATTTTCAGGCCTATTTTATGTTCTTTCACTTTTTCATCGATCCTTATTTTTAACATTTATTCATTTTTGAGAGAGAGATAGCGTGCGATTAGGGGAGGGGCAGAGAGAGAGGGAGACACAGAATCCCAAGCAGGCTCCAGGCTCTAAGCTGTCAGCACAGAGCCCGATGCGGGGCTCGAACCCACTAGCGGTATGATCATGACCTGAGCCGAAGTCGGACGCTTAACCGACTGAGCCACCCAGGCGACCCCCCTCGATCCTCATTTTTAAGCACGTGAGCTAATTGCGGTTTTCCTCTAAATATGGCATATCATTCTTAATGCTCCTTGCCATTCTATCTGGTGAGTTTCTTTTCCTCCTTAAAGACGCAGCTGAAATGCCCCAGGTCTCTGTAAGGTCCTCTCTGATGTCTCAATTAGTCCTTTATTTTCAGTGCACATACATTTGCACATAATGAACACCCATTCCTTCTTTTTAGATACTCTCTTAGTTCCTGCGGACAGGGACTATGTCTTAGTCACTTTGAGATATGTCCTCAGCATACAGACAGGTACTGAGCATAGTAGGTGCCTTATTGACTATTCCAAGCATGAAAAACATAGGCTGCCCTGGGGATGGGACCTCACTGTTCAGTGGGATGTACAAGGTAAGTGACCATTAATTAGTTCATCTTAATGCTGTCAATCAGGCCTCTCAAAAACAGTAAACTTTGCCAGTTGCCCCTTTCCTCTCACCAGAGGTCCTGTCAGTGCCACTTTGTCTATTAGGTTGCCTTGTGCCTTCTGTAGAATAGAACAGCTCTGCTACATTCATCACTGGTAAAGAAATTTGCTCTTTTGATTTTATAGCTTTCCAAACAAAAAGCATGTTTTTAAACCCTCTAACTCATCAGTTTTAGCCTTTTTTGTCCACATATTTAATTGCATATTTTTTAAAACCTTATAGAATGTGGTTGGTATGCTCTATCCCAAAGAAAATACTTTGAAAACAAAGCAGCAAATGAATCTTTTAGTAAAGAAGTCAAATGTGTATCCAACCACCCAACCACTTTCCTTTTACCAGGAAGTCATAACATTGAAGGTACTTTGTTGCTTTGGTCTAAGAAATAAAAAATTAAGAGCCGCATGATCTTGAGCATAATTTACTAGACTGAGCAGGTATCCTGGCTATAAATGTGCACATTTCCCATCTATGATTTTTTAAATTTTATTTTCCTTATTTGATGCTTCGGACTGACGAAAAATGCTGGTGGTCCAACATAGCTCTTCCTTCACTTAAAAATTGACTGCTTTACCTTTGTATTTTCTTTTTGGGCACTGCAAACAACAGTGAAGTCATCTAAATAATCAGGTTCCTCCTAACTTGAATTAGACAAGGAAAAGACTTCACTTTCACTGGGGGAGAATTACATCACAAAACAAATGATATCATTTGTACTAAAACACCTGATCATTTAATTCTTGAGTTTCTTTTTCTGTGATGACACTTAAAGAACGAGCATTTTTAGTCAGACTAAAAATAGATTATAAATTTATGCTTATAATTGGTGTCTGAGGCAGAAGAATGTTGGGTATAAATAGAAAGTAGAATTTGATTTTTAAATTAATGCCATATCTCAAAATACCACTTTCTTACCTTGGTCATTGTATTTGAGATCCCCTTCATGTTTCCAGGAGCTTCATAGTATTTATAAAACCAGAATGGGGAGGAGGAATGCTTTATTAGAGGTGGCTTCTCCATAAAGTATCTGGGCATTATGCTACTGTATTTTTAGCTCAATCTGTGAAAATATGTGCAATTTAATAGTGCCTTTATTTAATATTTATTTTGAGAGGGAGAGAGAGAGGGACAGAGAGAGAGGAAAAGAGTAGGCTCCACACTGTCAGTACAGAGCCCAATGCAGGACTTGAACCTATGAACCTTGAGATCACGACCTGAGTAGGAATCAAGAGTCCAATAATTGACTGAGCCCTGCTGTCTCCCTAATAGTGTCTATTTAAACACAGCATTTAAAATTACCCCTTTGCCTTCAAACTTCATTTCAGCATGAAAACTTTATATGCAAAGATGGAATCTCAGCAAGAAAAACAGATCTTCATCAACATTTGTTTTTGAAACAAACCTAGGAAAGTTAGATAATTCTAAACGTCTAATAGAAATAATGATATCAAACTGGATGTTAGTTATTTCATTAAATAAATGTTCTTTTCTCCTTGTTTTTAACAAAAGGTAATTTCTTTTGACTTTTTGAAAATCCTTTGG
Source organism: Cryptoprocta ferox (assembly GCA_028646485.1). Classification (NCBI taxonomy): domain Eukaryota; kingdom Metazoa; phylum Chordata; class Mammalia; order Carnivora; family Eupleridae; genus Cryptoprocta; species Cryptoprocta ferox. The sequence continues at coordinate 108,634,132 of CM053567.1, read as the reverse complement.
CTAAGATATGTTAAGAAATCCACAAAGCGAAGACTAAAATGTTTGTGCTCATTTCCTGTCTCTTGGTGGTACCATTAAACAGGAGCATTTGTGACTCTAGCTTTCTCACAGGGCTCAAAAATATTTTTACTTTTTTGCCCTCTGACTCCCTACACTCCTCTCCTTCCTCTTGTTTCTCTTCCTCTTCCAAATCAGAACTGCATTGCCATAAGAAATTAGGTGGAAAGGTGCCTTGGTGGCTCAGTTGGTTGAGTATCTAACTCTTGATCTCAGCTCGGGTTTTGACCTCAGGATCGTGGGTTCAGGCTCGTGTTGCACTCCACACTGGGTGTGGAACCTACTTAAAAAAATCAAGTGGATTTATGAATGGATGGATAGATAAATAAAAGTGTGATAAACCACCTGGATGGCTCAGTAGGTTAGGCGTTGGGCTCTTGATTTCAGCTCAGGTCATGATCTCCCAGTTTGTGAGTTCGAGCTCACGTCAGGCTCTGCACTGACAGCGTGAAGGCTACTTGGAATTCTCTCTCTCTCTACTTCTCCCCTGCTCACACACACACACTCTCTCTCTCAAAATAAATAAATAAACTTTTAAAAATTTTTAAAAAAAGAGTGTGAAACCAAGTATGGTAAGTTGTTAATGGTAAAATCTAGGTGGAGGTTATAAAGGCAGTCACTGTAAGATTCTTTCAACTTTGCTGTGTTGAAAATTGTCATAATCTTTCAGGGGTGGTTATCCAGGAAGGGTAGGTTGACAAGAGTTTTCATATATTTTTTAATTTTTCACAATTATATTATTAGAGAAAAGTGAAAATAAAGCTACCTGAAACTGTCTTTACAAATGAAGTCACCAGACTATTGATTTAAAGGCCTTCATGTTTGAAATTCACATTAGGACACTCTACATAAGAATGTGTACAGTGATTTAGCTGTATGATGATGATTACATTGTTACAATAGGAGATTGGTTATGTAAGCATGCGTATATAGTCAGTGAAATACTATGCAGCCATTAAAACTTAGAGTACAGAAATAAATGCACTGACATGGAAAGAGTTGTGATATAATGTTTTATATACTATCTTGAACATTATTAATTTCTAGATACAGCTGGAAGTATATACATATATATATATATATAAAGATATTAGCTCTGAATTATCAGATTATGGATCTTTTTCTCTCATATAGATTTTTTTATTCATATTTTCTATGAATAAAATAGAGATTTTTCCTAAAATAAAGATTTTCCAATATTTTTATTTTAGTAGCATAAGAAAGAAGGAAAACAGAAAAGAGAAGAAAAGAAAAAAGCCTGGCTATTTTTCTATAAAAATGGAGCAGGGAAACCTTGGTATCTGTAAATAACTTTTGATCAAGCCAAAAGATTATCTGAGTTTTTCCTTTTATCTATATCAATGAAATCTGCTCTCTATATTTTCTTAATCTTGCTCTTACAAAAGTACATTTGAAATATGTAAAAACAAATAATTTCATTCATTCTTCTGGAGTTATTTTCGTGGACTTAACTAGTTGCTTTGAAGGAAAGCTAAGATATTTTCATGCTGTTAGGCCCAAGGCATTTCGTACTTGGAAATGCCCTATCTTTAATCTCTAACTGCATTAGATTTCTGTGTCTGACTCATGAGGAAAGGAAGCTTCAAAGCTGAAATGGTAAAATCTAATTTCTCTCTAAATATACTAAGCATTGATATATTTCAGACAATGTGACACCTATGTTCTAAGTAGCCTAACCAAAAGAACTAAGAGTTCAAGGACATGCTGATTAAATAATAAGAATGTTTTTATTTATTATACATCTCTTTTGTCCAAGGAGATTTAAGCAATGAGCTAGAATTAGGTAATCTTTGCAATATGTTTCTGGTAGGGATAGAGGGAAGGGACTGTTACTGCTAATTTTTATTCATCCAGGAAACATTTACTGAGCACTTTGTATATGACTCTGCCATTAATATTTCACTTATGGTTTCCTCTCTGAAGATGTTTTTTTCAATGACTATCGAAAGAAAAGTTGGACGTGAATAAAAGTAAAAATATGCATAGAGAGATTTCATTTCTGGGTTCCAGGTCTCTGGCCCTCTCATTATGGATTATGTGGAATTTGTAACTCATTTATATATTTACCCCTCTTCCTGGACGCCGGTGGTCCATTGTAAGAGTGCCTTCTCACTCCCTCACAGTGCCTACCATTTCATTGTCTTCACTTCTTGTCTTCCCCAGGCAAAATGTCCAGTGATCGAGCTTTAAGGAAGCAACAGCAGTTAAACAACCTTGTTTATGTGGTGACAAGTCAGGCCAAACCCGGTGACAGAATTGTGGATTTCTGCAGTGGCGGGGTATTATGTCTCTCCTTTTATTCTCTTTGGCCTTTCCCCAACTATGTGACTTTACTGTATTACATTCAAAGTCATATTTTTATTTGGCAAGACTGCTGTCTCAGAATGAGAAAAAAGTATTAGGGACCTGAGTTAACTTGTTTCTTTTTCTGCCTTCTCCAGGGCCATGTAGGCATTGTCCTCGCTCACATGCTGCCATCATGCCAGGTAAAAATCTGAGTGAGTGACAGATCAAGGGAAATGCTGGAAAACTACATAATTCAGTTAGCTGAGTCTTACCCCTGCCCTTTGAATTTTTAAGTGTTCACTCAGGTCACACACATGGAACAGATATATTTTTTTTGTCTTTGAACTAAACTTCTAAGAATCTTTAAAAAAGCAAAGTAGGACTACAATACAGTTTTAATTTTTATAAAAGGGTTATATATTTCTTTAAATTTTATCTATTTATTTTGAAAGAGACCGAAACAGCATGAGGAGGGGAGGGGTAGAGAGAGAGAGAGAAAGAGAGAGAGAGAAAGTGAGAGAATCCCAAGAAGGCCCCACACTGCCCATGCACAGCTTGATGCATGGCTCGAACTCACCAACCATGAGATCATGACCTGAGCCAAGACCAAGAGTCAGAAGCTTAACTGACTGAGCCACCCAAGGACCCCTAAAAGGGTTATGTTTTTAAAGAATTTTTAGAAGAAATAACTATTCTGTGGTTAAGTAAAACAATGAGTGATGAAACTAGTTTAATTGTCAACATAATTTTATATTAGAAATACTAGCTTCTGACCCTAATTAAGCATATTCTTTCAGTATCTTGATTTTTATCCATTGTATCAAAATTGTAACGGCAATAACAAAATTCATCAAAGAAAAAGATAAACTCCAAATTCACCACACTCATCCCTTTTCTCCCCACTCATGCCTTTTTCCCCATGTTCTCATCAACTCATTGTCCATGAGAATGCTTCTTACTGCAGATTCTAAAATTGCAAATACAATTTTAGTCACCAGCTTTCACTCAGTATGTTTTTCCCTATTGCAAATAGTTTCAAATATCTTTATTAAAATATCACTAAAATCTAATCACATAGTATGTTTTTAAGTAAATGTACCACAGTTTATGCAGTGCTTGTCACTATTTGTTAGAAGTTTGTTATTTTTAGTCTTCTGCCATATGAAATCATTTCCTCACAGTGACCACCTTTTAGCATAAAAATCTTGAATTTGATGTATTTAAAAAAATACAAAGCAAATGGGGCAGATTCTTTGCTTGCGAACTCTCTGGAATGTACAAAATAATTACAGCGATTCCTCCCAGAAGTGAAAGATAAACATAGACTGGCCAGAATGACATGTAACAGAATGATTGGGGGGGGGGCGGGTAGAAGGGAATTATTCTTTTCTTTCCTTAGAATATAAGGGGCAAAATGGACAACGAGTCCTGGGAAAAACTAGCAGGTGTTTTGTTATCAAGGAAAGTAACAATTTCGTGGTTGGAGCTAGAGGAAGAAAGCTCATAGAGTAGAACTCTGGAGAAGCAGAGACAGAGATATGGGGTCTTTTCCCTCTTCCCAACAGTTCTGGAAACTTAGAGACACTGAGCCTGGAGAGGGGAAATCTTGGATAGAATAATGAATGTCCAGAAAGCCTTAAACCAAGTATATTCTGACAGGTTTTTTTATTCAAAGTGACCCAGGATTTTTCTGTGAAGACAAGCATAAGGACAAAGTAAGGGTAGAACTAGAGATGATAATGATGAAAGGGACTTAAGTCTGCCCACTTTTCTCTCTCTAAACCAGTAATCCTCTCCAGTCTTCACTGGCCTGGATTCCTAGAGACTCCTAACTGGTTACTCTTCCTTCTGCCTCACCCTCACCAATACATACTATACATTGCAGCAACGGAAACTTCTTTTATCACAGGACCTGACTCCTGTTACCTCTCCAGCCTCATTTCTACCCTCCACACCCTGTCCCCCCTACTCACCATCACCACTGCACACTGTGCCCCAGAGACACCAGTGTTCTCAGTTCTTCAAACACCCTGTATCTGTCTCACTTCTGGCTCCATACATGTTTCTCTCTCTGCTTGAAACACTCCTTCATTGCTCCAGCTAGTTTCTATTGATTGTTCAGGCCTCAGCTTCTACATTAGTTTCCATTTTAAATGACTGAAATCTTCCTCAGTCATCAAGTCTGAGTGCTGTGATAACACATGATAGGTCTTTCATTAAACACTTATCACTGTATCGTAATTGCCTGTTTCACTTCTATCACTCCATCCGTAACCTGCAAGAGCTCAAGGACCTTGTTCAGTTTTGTATCACACTCTCTGGCATGCTTCTTGGCACAGAACCAGGATCAATGAATATGTTCTACATTAAAGCTGAAATACAGTAATAATATTTTGCCCTAATGTCTGAATTATGTTACTGAGTATACTTTTGTTTCCTGGATGCAATCTAGGTTACATTAATAGAAAACAAGGAACTATCATTAATTCGTGCTAAGAAGAGAAGTGATGAACTAGGTTTAAGCAACATTTGGTTCATTCAAGCAAATATGGAGTATTTTACAGGGATGTTTAATATTGGGGTAAGTACTCAATTTCAATTTCTTCAGTTAATTAAAAAAATTATATGCCTTAGACTAAATAAAGGAGATACTTTTATATTCTTTACTAAACAGGTTTATAACTTTTGTTTTCTACTATCTTTAAAATACAGCACATTAATGAATATGATTTCATTCACAATACTTCACCATTATGTGACCAAGGTAACATTTGTTCCTCTCCCAGATATGAACTGTATTTTCTTCACTGCAGAATCCTCAGTGCCAAAAACTATGTTTGACGTGTAGCAAGTGCTTAAATAAATATAGTTATCAATGGAATGAACAAATTTCTAATGACAAGGACTCCCCTTGGTTTATTTTACATTTTTAAAAGATAATGAAAGAAAAATTAAGAAATGTTCCTGTTATTCCTTGTATTTGTTTTATTTTTTGTTTAATTTTTTACTGTTTACTGTTGTTGTTGTTGTTGTTGTTGTTTTTTTTTTTTAGTGTCTATTCACTTTATTTATTTTTTTTTTAACTTTATAGTTTATTGTCAGGTTAGTTTCCATATAACACC
>CM053567.1:108605957-108628146 GCA_028646485.1 Cryptoprocta ferox | reverse complement strand
AAAAAAAAAAAAAGATAAGTTGTTACAGCCGAAACGAACCTTACAAATAATGTAATTCAATCTCTATTTTATATAAGAAACCTGAAATAAAAGGGACTTAAGTTATATTTAAGAAAAAAAAAAAGAATGGTTCAAGTGAATAACTTTTATTAAGCAGCCTTGAACTGGCATCAACAAAGGGGCACAAGAAGTATTTAGAATGATGGAATTTGAAGACAAGGCAAGAAAAAGCATGCCCTTTGTCTTGATCGCATTTGAAAACTAAGAGTCACTTAATGGTGAGGCAGTCATTTCAGATGGGGTTTGTTTCTCTTGTCCTGATAAACCTCACCAGATTTACTGGAATTATTTGTGTATGTGTTCTCCCCCAAAGAAGTTAAACTCTGAAAGGGGACAGCACATAGTAGGAAGTCAGTAAAGGTTTGCTGGCTGAACTGAACTGTGGAGAAAAACGTTGCCAGAGTGACTCTCAATATATCTGGCCACTACGTCCATTTACTTCTGGCTGGCAGGCCACTCATCATGGTTAAGTCAAGAAATACTGAGATAGCATCTTGCCACAGTATCCAAGAAGCTGAGACTTCTCGGGGCACCTGGGTGGCTCAGTCGGTTAAGTGTCCGACTTCAGCTCAGGTCATGATCTCATGGTTCGTGAGTTCGAGCCCTGCGTCAGGCTCTGTGCTGACAGCTTGGAGTCTGGAGCCTGCTTCAGATTTTGTGTCTCCCTTTCTCTCTCTGCCCCTCCCCCGCTCACACTGTGTCTCTCTCTCAAAAATAAAAATAAACATTAAAAAAAATTTAAAAATAAAAAGAAGCTGAGACTTCTCTCCAGAGCCTTTATACCTGAGACCCTCAAAAGGGCTGGTGGCCGAGCAGCCTTTGGGGGTGTGGCAGAAGGGGGAGACAAAGATGAACTGGGTACCAGTGAGTTTTCTGTTCTCTGGAAGAGACTGGGTGCCCTGTCTCTATTCTTTAGAAATTTTGTATTCTTTTCTGGCCAGTGAGACTATGGCACCTTACGTCTTCACTGCCCTGGGTTTTTCCCACATGTCCTCGCAGTTAGTGTCACTCACAGACGAATTAAAAACAGGGGCCTACTCTGTGTTTATTTTTCAGCTCATTGTCTACTTTACTGGCAGGGCATTATAAGAAAAAGGTAAGGTGTTTCCAATCATATGGAAATAAAGATCCTGGGGTCCTAATGCCTCCCCAAAAAACTTACAGTTCCCTAAAACATACGGACTTTAAATCCAGTCAGGAAAGAAAAGTCTGGTTCTGGATGAAAGCATGAACACTCAAGTTCCTCTCCCTTCCATAGGTATCTATGTGTGTCAGATGTGGGGGCAGGAGGGGGAAAGGAGAGGGTGGGAGACAGGTTTGAAGGTGCATATTTAAGGGCTATAAAGCAGGGTGAAGGAGATATATGTGCCAAGGTGGTGGAAGTAGAACCTCACTAATTCACTGTTGGATGGAGAAGGAAAAAAATCTTGAGGGACGGGCGGTGGCACATAAAATGAGACTATATGTTTTTAGTGAGTCTGTGCAAGAAGTGAACTAAGAATCTAAACTAATTTATGAAGTTCTAAATGGGATTGCTCATGTATTTCTGCCAAATTTCATTCCCATTTCTTAGACTGCATTATGTCATGTTATGGACCAATCAGTCAGCTAGTGGTGACACTCGAAAGCTGGAAAAATGTTTTGCTCAGATTGGTGACTCAAAACTAGGTAATATTCTGACTTCTGTTGAGAGACAATTCTCTTTGGGTCTCTTGTGTTTCTTTATGTTTTATGAGTAGAGGTGCTCTAGACCAGGGGATGGCAAATGGTGGCCTACAGGCCAAATCCAACCTATGACCTCTTCCTCGATGGCTCTCAACTTAAAAATGGTCTTTACAATTTAAAATGTTTTTTTAATGTTTATTTTTGAGAGAGAAAGACAGAGCGTGAGCAGGGGAGGGGCAGAGAGAGAGAGAGGGAGACACAGAATCTGAAGCAGGCTCCAGCCTCTGACCCATGAGATCATGACCTGAGCTAAAGTCGGATGCTTCACCTACTGAGCCACCCAGGTGCCCCCAAAAAAGGTCTTTACAGTTTTAAAGGATTGTAAACCACCAACAACAAAAGCAACAACGATGACCAGGACAAGTATAATGGGTGGGAGATTAAGTGGCCAACAGAACCTAAAATATTTATAACTATCTGACCTTTTACAGAAAAATTTGCCTCTGTTCTAGATCATCTTCTCAAAGATGTTTGTATAGTGAGCAGCTTTGGAAACTACATACTGTGTCCCTCTGTAGCAAAGGGCAGGAATGCCTGCTTAAAGATTAAACCTTAAAACATCTGGCTTTCCTGAGCTCAGTTTTCCTCCCCTGTAATGCAACTCACTGTGTGGGTAGGTGTCACCTGGCCCGTTTCGTGCTGCCCAGTGGGAACTGGGTCTCAGGAGGTCAATGCAAAAATGATGATAGTCTGGCTGCTACTCTGTGACTCTGACTCCGAAGTCTCCTATCTGCCAGCATTCATGGAACTGTGGCAGGCTTACACATTAGCTTGCAGGGTAAACTCTCAGACCTCTCAAAAATCTAGCCACCTACTTGGACATTAATCTTGATTTACAAAACACAACAAAAAAACCCACCCCAAAACAAAGCATCCCCCCTACCCCATACTAGATGTTGATGCGTAAGTCCAAGGTAACTATAGATTACATATCCCATTAGAAATTTGAGGGGGGGGAATAAAAAGAAGGAATAAAAAGTATATTATAAAGACAGCTAGAACTTTTTAAGATTACCTTGTATGATAAAGTTTTCTTGAATTGTTCACTGAAATAGAAAAGAAAAAAAGAGTCATTGTTTTAAATAGTAGAGAAACCAAACGTTAGGAATAGAATAATCTATATTTCTATATAGAAGAAACTATAAACAAAAATATGTATTTTATCTGAGGGCTCGAATTCACAAACCATGAGATCACGACCTGAGCTGAACTCAGATACTTAACTGACTGAGACACCCAGGTGCCCCAGATCCAGGTGTTTTAAAATGTAGGTTTTACTGCTATTCAGGTATGGTGAGGCCAACAGATCAGGGGATGATTGCCATGTTTTTTCCTCACAGTTCCCAAGAGGAGAGGGTATGCCATGCCATACAGGGCCACATGCAAAAGTACCAGGCTGGTTAGAAGGCAGAGGGAGTGGGATAAAATGTGGGCAAGAACCTTTGTTAGGGAATTCCATAGGAAGGAATGGCAAGGCAGAATGGGCAAGCTTAGGACTGGCTAGCTTGAATAATGTCAGTGGCTTTGGCGATAGGAGCTGTCCCTAGTTGTCTGGTACCTGACCCTGGGGTGATTAGGGCAGGGGGATAATGGCCTGGGAGTGGTTTTCCAACGACAAAAGGAGAAAATATATCAATAAATCTACAGAGATATGAAAATGTTGACAGATGCTAAAGTAAGATTTTAAAATCATTTAAGTGAAACCTCAGGCTGAGTAACTCAAACTAGCATTCTTAAGAATCTTTATAGTGCTAGACTTACAGATTTCTTGATGGTTGCAAAATAAACATTTTACCTGTATAGGTTCAGAATAAAGAGACATTCAGCTATTCAATAAGCCTTAAGTTATATTTTATTATTCACTTTTCCAAAGTTCCTTTGGTTTTCTCTCAACTGGTAGTAAATTGTGGTAAAGAACAAAATAATGAAATACAGGAAAAAAACAAAAAATAAAAGGTTATATTTTGTATTTTGTTACTTTACTCAGAAGCCTTTAAGTATATTCTGAGGGAAATTTTCTAAGATTTCTTAAAAGTAATTATTCAAATGACCAAGTCTTTTTTTTGACACATTATGGGATAGAATTTTCAAAACTAACATATTTAATCTATTCTATCTTAAAAATGATCAGGGGAGCCTGGGTGACTCAGTCAGTTAAGACTTTGGCTAAGGTCATGATCTCACGGTTCATGAGCTGGAGCCTCTCGTCTGGCATTCTACTGTCAGCACAGAGCCCACTTTGGATCCTCTGTCTCTCTCACTTTCTGCCTCTCCCCTGCTTATTCTCTAGCTCTCTCTCAAAATAAATGAAAAAAAAAACTTAAAAAAATAAAATAGGGGGGGATTGGTTAAAGGGGCATTAAGGAGGGTACTTATTGAGATGAGCACTGGGTGTCATAAGAGATGAATCACTGGGTTCTACTCCTGAAGCTCAGACTATACTGTATGTTATCTAACTTGGATTTAAATAAAAATAATAGATAGATAGATAGATAGATAGCTGAAAATACCACTGCTACTACTGTAACTGGCAACAGCTCACATTTTATTGAATGCTTAGTCTATGCTGCTTCTAAATTCTCACATAAACTGTGAGGTTGTTACTGTTATGACCTCCATTTTGTAGACAGAAAATGTAAGCAAAAAGAGTTTAAGGAAAATTGCCTGAGGTGAAACAATGTATAAAAGTCTGAGGAGCCAATTTTGCACCCAGGCAGAAGACTTGCAGGTCCTATGCACTTAACCACTACACCTACTGCCTCTCATCAGACTCCTAGTTGGCTCGGTCTTAGATAGACTTGCTTCTAAATGTGTTCTCTGGAGCTGGATCCAGAGAAAACTCAAGGAGCAGCCATAGAGGACATTGTCTTTTCCTTATATAACTTATAAATAACACCTGCCTTTGTAGAGCAAGGAAATGAGCTCAAAACTGAAATCTCATTGCAACTTTATATCAAATGAGTTTCCTAAGTCACTTTATTCCCCCCACATTGGTGGCTTAGGTAGAACACTAACTTTCACCTTTTTGGAAAATTAAACTTTGAGGTGTTCTGAATGAAACCGTAACAGCAAGGGCATGTGACAAAGGCAGCCCGAGTTTTGATGCAGTGCTCAATCACCATGTCCGTTGCCACTCCACAAGCATGCAATGCCACCTGGAAAACAAAACCAGACACCGGCACTAAGTTCTTTCTTAACCAACAGTGCTATTTTGTGCCTTTTTTTTTTTAACTGTGTTTAAAATTTTTTTAATGTTCTTATTTATTTGTGTGTGTGTGTGTGTGAGAGAGAGAGAGAGAGAGAGAGAGAGAGAGAGAGAGAAAGCATGAGCAGGGGAGCTGCAGAGAGAGACAGGAGACATAGAATCTGAAGCAAGCTCCAGGCTCTGAGCTGTCCACACAGAACCCAATGGGGTGCTCGAACTCATGGACTGAGAGATCATCAGACACTTAGCCCACCGAGCCACCCAGATGCCACCCCGCCCCTTTTTAAAAACTTTTTGTGAGGACTGATCCTCTGAGGGTTTCAAGTTATCAGAATATTATTCCATAATAGTTTAAAGAGTTCTCATTTGGACATACCAAAGGACTAGTTAGCTATTCATATTAAGAAAACTAAGCAAGGTTACAAATGGAACGCTGCAAATGAAGCATAAGATTCATTCAATGGTAAATCTGACATAATGTTAAATATGGAAAATTTAATATGTATGCATGTCTAAACCTAATGCTTTTGCTGATTATGAACTTAGTTCAGTTGTAGAACTGAGGTAAGAACACTAGATTGAAATCTGAATTTCTAGTCTCAAACTGTAGTTGCCTGTGAAATCCTGGGCCATTTAAAATATAACTTCTTTGGGCTTCAGTATAAACTATAAACTATGGTTAACAAAACTGACATATAATAATGCTGTTGCAAAAATTAAATAAAAATGTATTTGGAAACATTCTTTCAAATGTTGCATGAACATAATCTAATGAACATTGTGTGAAAACTGATCAAATCATATTTAATAGTGCCTTTTCATATTCACATAACAGTTCTTAACATTGATGAATTGCATGAACTACTTCCAATGGGTTTATTTTACAAGGAAGGAATAAAACTATGAATTAAAGTCTGATCAGGGCTTCAATTTGTAAAAAAAAAAAAAAAAAAAAAAAAAAAAAAAACACTCCAAAAATGATTTTGAAATGTTTTCAAAACAAATTTCTAAAATGTATCTATATTGTATAATAATCTAAAATAGACAATTGTGAAATTAGGCTCAGTAAAGCAAAATAGGACTTTATGAAAGAAAATCTGATATGAGGATCTTAAAAAATAAAGCATTTTGTCAGAAAAATGCTCAGATCTCTATTTCACTCTGGACAGAACCAAATTGTATTGGATTATAATTATCCTTTCTAAGGACAGATCTCTCAACTTCAAGGTAGGTAGGGGCTTTCAAGATGAAGAGGAAATTTTCTGGAAATTTTGAGTGTCATAAGCCAGATTTCTGTCTTGAACTGGAAAACCAAAAGCAATGTTGTACTGAGAAGAGAAAATGCAGATCTCTGCTCTCACCCCTTCTCCGGGATCTCCCATCCCTCCAGGCTTACACTAGTTTAGAAGTCAGCAATCCCTGTGGTTGTCGTCAATCCACCTGTCTTGCTTCACTCTCAAAGTAGAGCCTGGGAAGGCTGCTGTCCAGTGAAGGCAGCAATTATAGGGTAACTGGAAGTAAAGAACTTTGATTTCTCATCTACCCCTTTTATTTAATCAGCTTTGCAGAGTCAAACTAAGACCACTTCTTATTTTCATGAGTAGCCAGAGAAAACCTCACCATAAAATTTATAGATGCATTTTTCCCTGAAGGGAAAGAAAAGAGAACCAACACTCCCTGAATGCCCTTTATGTGGGGGCACTAGGCTGGGTGATGGCACACAGATCTTTCTGTGTTCATGACAGCCCTCAAAGATTTTATTATATCCATTTTAGAAGTAAGGAAACCAAGGCTCAGAAAAATTAAGAATATGCCCACAACAAAGCAGGTCCTGAGGGGCAGGATCCTGACCCCAGAGACTGAACTCATGCATTAATTACATCAGGCTGCTTTCCCACAAAACCCTCTTAAGTCTCGTAAAGAAAAGTTTAGACAGTTTACTTTTATGAATCTCTCTTTACTTAGGTTCACATTTTCTTTGCTACACACAAAAGAATGAGTTTACTTCTTTCATTTAAACAAAGCAACTAAACCTATGAACTACTGGGGTGCCTGGGTGGCTCAGTCGGTTAAGCATCTGACTTTGGCTCAGGTCACAATCTCGCGGTTCGTGAATTTGAGCCCCACATCAGGCTCTGTACTGAGAGCTCAGAGCCTGGAGCCTGCTTCAGATTCTTTGTCTCCCTCTCTTTCTGCCCATCCCCTGCTCACGTTCCGTCTGTCTCTCAAAATGAATAAACATTAAAAACAAATCTAAGAAATATTTACACAGTGGATTTTAGTCCTAAAAGCTTTTATGCTTTCATATGCTCCTAATTTCCATTATTATCAAGTGCAGGTCAGAAATAACAGGCAAATAACAGAGATATAGATCAATGGGACAATTTGAATATGAATTTTTGTATAAAATACATTTAGCATAAAACAAAGGTGGCACTTCAGATTACTGGGGAGAAGATGGACTTTTTATTTACTTTATTTTATTTTATGTTTTATTTTAGAGTAATCTCTACACCCAATGTGGGGCTAGAACTTAGAACCTCGGATCAAGAGTCACATGCTCCACTGAGCCAGCCAGACACCCAAAGATGGACTTTTTAATAGGTATATTGGGTTAATCTTACAGCCATATGAAAAATAAAATTAGATCCTTTCCTTTCATCATACATAGTACATTTCAAATGGATTAGAGATTTAAAATGCAAAACAATAACAACCATGTGTGAATTCCTCTATAACCTAGGGGAGTGGGAAATACTTAACTATGTCTGAAATACACAACAGGGGGTAAGGTTAATAAATTTGACAAAGTAAAAATGAAAAAAAAGTTTGAAATGGCAAAAAACACACCAAAAACCATATGTAAAAAGACAAATAACAAAGTGAGAAAAAAATTGGCAACTTATAGCATAAACAAAGGGTTACTACTCCTAATACATAGCAAGTTCTGAAAATAAAGTACAATAATCTGATACTAAAATGGACAAGAGATTTGGACAATTTAGAAATATGCAAATATGTCTCAAACTAAAGCTGCTCAATATTGCTCAAAATAAGAGAAATAAGTATTTAAACTATATTAAGATACTATTCGTAACCTATTAGAGTAGCAAAAATTCTAAAATTTGCTGACAGTCTATGGGCCAGGGTATATAGGAAAACAATATCATACACTGATGGGGGGAACATGAAGATGTCAAAACCCCTTGGAAGAGGAATTTAGCAATTTCCAGCAAAATTGCATGTGTAATTTGTGATCTCACTTCTAAAAATCTGTTCAAGGGATACACTGGCCAAAACATAAAAAGACTTATTCATTGAGGCAATATTTGAAATAACAACAAAATGGAAACAAGCCAATTTTCCATTGACAGAGGACTGGTAGCTTATTCTGCAGCTCTAAAAAGGAATGAAAAATCCATGGTAGATATTATTAGATGAAAAATAATGTTTAAAAAGTCTCAAACTATTTTCAGTAATCTTCATTGGTGGTTGTATTTTTGTTTTAGGACTTGAGCATGTATACTGTTAGATAAAACAAATAAGACATATGCTGATGTTATTAGGAAACAACAAAAAGTTTTTTTAAGCATAGGAGAAAGAAGAAAGAGATAGGAGATAGATAAGTGAGGCTAAGTTAAAATCCCATAGTTCTGAATTTAAATTGGAAGTGTCAGTATGAAACCACAATAATTTTTTTTTTTTTTTGGCCTAGCTCAGACCACACTAAGCCTGGAAACAAAGACCAAACCAGTAGCAATGACTATCCCCAGTACCTAAATAGCATGTTCCTTTAAAGGAATGTAAAGCTCCATGGAGAAATAGCTGGATAGGAGGCAGGACATGTACAAGGTGAGTTGGGACATCTTGTTAGACTGAAAGCACAGACATTATCAAATACTATTGAAGCCCTATCAAAAGGACGCAGGAGCCAACTTCAGGGGGCTCCCACAAAACAAACATGGGGATATTTGAGCATCAGTGAGAAAAATAACTACAATGGATTGAAGTATTTCAAACATTAAATTGATAAGTCAGTAATCATATTGAAAAAAAAAAACTGGTCACTTTTGGTAGATAACCAACTCACTCTGAGAACCAGCAAATACAGGGAAAGAATTTAGTTTTACCCAGCCTTTCCTGTGTGAACTGTACCTCAGCAGAACCAAACAGTTAATAAAGTAAATGAAGACGGAATGCTAGAATTAGAAGAATATCACCATTTTGCAATCCTTGCTGAAACAATGGAGCTAGGGTCGATGATCACGAATGCTGCTAACACTGTACAAGAGACAACCAGATATAAGGGTCTATTGATAGAACATAGCACCTACCTGATCTGATTATGTCTTTACAATCTAGATCTAATTTCTAGGCAATACAGGGAACAGGGTAATATGTGAAAAAACACCAGGGGGATATGATCAGCAAAATCCAAATTGTGGGAAAGTCTAAAGGAGAAATGACATCACTATATAAACAAACTTCAAGGGAAAAGAAGAGACAGGGATGGTGTAGTAGGTGGAATGAGTCTCTAAAGATGTCCACGTGCTAATACCTGCAACCTGTCAACATGGCAAAAAGGATTTTTCGCAGATGTAATTAAGATTAAGAACCTTAAAATACCAAGATTTTTCTGGATTTACACGGGTGGGCTCAATCGAATCACATGAGGACTTAAAAGTGGAGAACTTTCTCAGGTGAGAAGAGAGATGAGCCATAAGGAAAAGTTAAAGAGATCGGAAGCATAAGAGTGACCTGAACCACAACTGCTTGTTTTCATGGGTAGCTCTAGAAGCTGAGAATGAATTCTGGCTGAGCCAGCAAGGGAGCAGGCACCTTAATCCCTCAACAGCATGGAACTAAATTCTACAAACAACCTGAATAATCACTCTCAGAGCCTTTAGATACGAGCCAAACCAAGCCAACAGCTGACTTTGACCTAATGACACCTGGACTGGAGAAACTAGTTGAGCCCACCTGGATTTCTGACCTATAGAACTCTAAGATAATAAATTTGTGTTCTTTTATTTTAAGTTTATTTATTTTGAGAGAGAGAGCATGTATACAAGTGGGGAAGAGGCAGAGAGAGAGGAAGAGAGAGAACCCCAAGCAGGTTTTGTCAGTGCAGAAGACACAGGGCTCAAACTCATGAACCGTGAGATTATGACTTGAGCAGAAATCAAGAGTTGGATGCTTGACTGAGCCAATCAGGTGCCCCAAATTTGTGCCATTTTAACCTGCCATATTTGTGGTAAATTTTTACAAGAGAAATAGAAAGTGAATGCAGATGAAACCTATAAATTTTAAGCCTTAAGATTCACATTAACCATTTCAATTTTTGCATCTTATTTCAATCCTTATTAAAAGGAATACACTGTAGAAAAACCCATGAGACAGCTGATGTAGAGAGATTCTACAGCAACATGAAGTAAAAGTGACTTTGTTGAGGGGCCCCTGGGTGGCTCAGTCAGTTAAGCATCTGACTTCGGCTCAGGGTATGATCTAACTGCTTGTGGGTTCGAGCCCTGAGCTGGGCTCTGTGTGGACACCTCAGAGCCTGGAGCCTGCTTCAGATTCTGTGTCTCCCTCGCTCTCTGCCCCTCCCCCACTCACACTCTATCTCTCTCTCAAAAATGAGTAAGTGTTAAAAAAATTTTTTGGAAAGTGATTTTATTGAGTAATTTGCTATTCTTTCTTATTAATCATTAAAATCCTATAATTATTACTTGCAGTTCTAGAAATCACACAATTCATTCATCATTCATTCATTCAACAATTACTGGGCATTTTGCACATACTGGTATTATGGTAGTTGCTGGGGATACAAAGGTCAAAAATATGATCCCTTTTCTAGGCTCTGGCGATAGTGACAACTGAATCCAAACTACTTAATACATTAATCAATTCAATCTGGGAATCATATCAGTTGAAACAATTCATAAAGTTCTGGTTATTTTATGTCTCTAACATTGTGATTCACAGGGGATACAAGAAGAGTAAAACACAAACAGTACACAAACCTGTCTAATACAAGATAGATTAAGTGCCATTAAAAAAGCACAAACAAAAATCAAAGGAAGGACAGGATATTCAGATAGGGAAAATTCAGGAAGTGCGTCCTGGAGGAGGTGGGATTTGAGGAGGGCCTTGTAGGATAGAAAGGAGTTTGGAAAGCAAAGAAGTAACAGGCACAGAGGAAAGAAGAGGTGGCATTTTCATGAAATAGGGAGTGATATTAACATCAATAATAATATAAAATTTAACACTTATTGAGTAAGGTGCTATGTTAAGTGATTTCCATGTATTTACTCATTTAACACAACAACCCTATGAAGTAGAACAACTATTTTATTCACCTTTTTTGTTGTGGTAAAGAACACATAAGATTTACCATCTTAACCATTTTTTAATGTTTATTTATTTTTGAGAGAAAGAGAGACAAAGTGCGAGTTGGGGGGGGGGGGGCGCGGTCAGAGATAGAGGAAGACACAGAATCTGAAGCAGGCTCCAGGCTCTGAGCTGTCATTGCAGAGCCTGACGTGGGGTTAGAACCCACGAACCGTGAGATCACCACCTGAGTCAAGGTCAGACACTTAACCAACTGAGCCACCCAGGCGCCCCCCATCTCAACCATTTTTAAGTGTATGTATTGTTGTGAATCAAATTTCTAAAACTTTTTCATCTTGCAAAACTGAAATTCCATACTAATTAAACAAATTCCCTTTCCCCCCTCAGCCCCTGGTAACCGCCATTCTACTGTCTATTTCTATGCATGTGACTACCTTACATACCTCATATAAAAGGAATCATACAATAGTTGTCTTTTTGTAACTGGCTTATTTCACTAAGCATAACATCCTCAAGGTTCATCCAGGCTGTAGCACGACAGGATTTCCTTCTTCATAAAGGCTGAATATATGTATTTATCACATTTTGTTTGTCCATTCATCTGTCCGTGGACATTTGAGTAGCTTCCACCTCTTGGTTATTGGAAATAGTGCTGCTGTGAACATGGGTGTGCAAATATCTGAGTAGGCACTATTTTAAGATGAGAAAATTGAGGCCCAGAAAGGGTAAATAACTTATTCCAGGTCACCCAACAAATTAAGAACAACTACTAGCTAGGTGTCCACCCTAGAGAACTATCCTTTACAGATACATTCCCATTCATTTTATTCATTTCATTGGCCCTACAATCTTGTGAAATTACAACACCATAGGAATTAGCATGCGTTATCTGCTAGATGTCAAAATCTTCACGTTATTTTCTTGATTTAATTATTTAATTATTTTTTTAAATTTAATACATTAAGTAGCGCTTATTATCTCCATTTTCATTAGCACATCTAAGGCTACCTCGCTAGTGAGACCTGGTCTAAGGTCACAAGTGATGAAGCCATGATTTAAACTCAAACTATCGGACACAACTTTTGTTGTAGTTCTTGATGTTTCCATTTGCTCCTTTCTGAGATGTGGGGAGGGAACAAGAAGTCATTGACTGGACTCCAGTCCCAGCTTTCCCATTGACTTGCTATATTCCTCAACTTCTCATCTGTAACATGAGAAGGTTGAACTGAATGATCTCTAAATTCGTCCAGCCCAATTAGGCTCTGCACTTTGAGAAGGCTCTTGCTTCTCACAGGATTCTTAACCAGATATTTTATACAGAAGCAGGTTTGGTCTCAACTGTGCACCCATGTTCCTCTTCTTTCAAAACCTTTGTGAAATTACATTGTAGATAATTGGTTTTAAAATTCAAATAATGCTAAAAGGCAGGTACAGTAATAACAGAGGGTCTCTTGTTCTGTACACTCTTCCACCCCTGAATGAATGTCTGGCAACCAAAGCCCATGCTTCTCAACTCACTGGTGTTCTTTCCTGAAATCTCTCTCTTTTTCTATATAACAAATGCACATTTCTATCTCTTGATTTATAAATATTAGATCTTATTTATTGATATTTTGTTCTGGGAAATGAGGTTCTGTTTTGCTTTGGTTTGGTTTATTTTTTTACATTTATACCTTTTTCCCTTTTACCAACCTCTTAATATTATCCCCAATTTGGGGCGCCTAAGTGGCTCAGTCGGTTGAGCGTCCAACTTCAGTTCAGGTCATGATCTCATGGTTTGTGGGTTCAAGTCCTGCACGCGGCTTGCTGCTGTCAGCGTAAGGCCTGCTTCGGATCTTCTGTCCTCCTCTCTCTCTCTGCGCCTCCCCAGCTCATTCTCTCTCTCTTTCTCTCACTCTCCCAAAATAAATAAATAAAACTTAAAAAATATTATCTCCAATTTTTAGTTAAGCATTTATGCAATGTTTTTATTATTATTATTGCTTTGTATATATACCATTCATTGCTGAGCTAGAGTGTGCTGTACAATTTTTTTAACATTCAATTTTAACATTCAAGACTCTAGCTACCTAAAAGCTCTGTAAAATGCACTATTGTTTAACTTTCCACTGTATGAAAACTGCCAAGTAATCAATCAGTTCCATTTTTCTTTCCTGGGCCTTCTGACCTTTTAACTAATGATCAATGCTTTCTAGGCCTCCTAACCAGCTCTAGTCCTGAGGTTCCCTTTCCCATCATACTAAGAACTCTCTTCAGCCCCTTTTGTGTTGGATACCACTTATTCCTTTTTCTTCTTTACTCTCTCATGTTAGTGAAGCACACATCCAGGAGTTTCCTGAGGTACATTTCTTGAGACCTTGAAATTTTCTTTATTACTTTCACGCTTGATTGACAGATTAATTAGGCATAAAATCTTAGGTTGGAAATTGTACTGTAGAATTTTGAAGGCATCGCTTCACTGTCTTCTAGCTTTCTAAGTTGCTATTGAGATATGTGACAGCATCAAAATGCCAAATTCCAAATTTTTGGTTTATGGCTCCTCCTTTTTTTTCTCTCTCTGGAAACTGTTAGGAACTTTAATCCTCGATTTTGTAAAATTTCACAAACAATATGCCTTGGTTTAGGTCAGTTTTCAAGGAGGCTTTTTATTTTTTTACTGGAGTATAATTAATGTACAGTGTTATCTTCGTTTCAGGTGTACAATATAATGATGTAACAATTCTATACATTACTCAGTGCTCATCAAGATAAGCGAACTCTTGATCCCCTTTATCTATTTCAGGTGCTGCCCCCCTGGGAAACTACCAGTTTGTTCTTTGTATTTAAGAGTCTATTGGGGCTCCTGGGTGGCTCAGTCGGTTAAGCGTCTGGCTTCAGCTCAGGTCATGATCTCACTGTTTGTAAATTCAAGCCCATGCGTCGGGCTCTATGCGGATAGCTTGGAGCCTGAAGCCTGCTTCAGATTCTGTGTCTCTCTCTGTCTCTGTTCCTTCCTCACTCATGTTCTGTGTCTGTCTCTAAAAAATAAATAAACATTAAAAAAATCCGTTATTTTGTTTGTCTATTCTTTTTTGTTCATTTGTTTTGTTTCTTAAATTCCATGTATGAGTGAAATCATATGGTATTTGTCTTTCTCTGACTTATTTCACTTATCATAATACCCTCTAGGTCCATCCATGTTATTGCAAATGGCAAGATCTCATTCTTTTTTATGGCTGAGTAATATTCCAGTGTGTGTTTATGTGTGTGTGTGTGTGTATGTATCTTCATGCATTCATCTATGGATGGGCACTTGTGTTGCTTCCATATATTGCTTATTGTAAATAATGCTGCAATAAACATATGGGTGCATATATCTTTTCAGAACAGTGTTTTCATTTTCTTTGGGCAAATACCTAACAGTGAAATTAGTGGATCATATGATAATTCTATTTTTAATTTTTTGAGGACACTCCATACTGTTTTCCCAGTCACTGCATCAATTTACATTCCCACCAACAGTGCATGAAGGTTCCTTCTACTCCACATTCTTGTTAACACTTGTTATTTCTTGTCTTCCTGATTTCAGCCATTCTGACAGGCGTAAGGTGATAGCTCGTTGTGGGTTTGGTTTGCATTTCCCAGATTAGTGACGTTGAGCATCTTCTCATGCGTCTGTTCACCATCTCTATGTTTTCTTTGGACAAATGTCTATTCAGGTTCTCTGCCCATTTTTAATCAGATTGGTGGGTTTTTTTTGTTATTTGTTTTTGGTATTGAGTTTTATAAGGTCTTCATATATTTTGGATATTAATCCCTTATCAGATATATCATTTACAAATATTTTCTCCCATTCAAGAGATTGCCTTTTCATTTTGTTGATGGTTTCCTTCACTGTGCATAGCTTTTTATTTTGGTGTACTCCCAATAGTTTATTTTTACTATTGTTTCCCTTGCCTGAGGAGACATATCTAGAAGAATGTTTCTATGACTAATGCAAAAAGATTATTGCCTATGTTTTCTTCTAGGAGTTTTATAATGCTAGGTCTCACATTTAGGTTTTTAATCTATTTTGAGTTTATTTTTGCATATGGTATAAGAAAATGGTCCAGTTTCATTTTTTTTTTCATGTAGCTGTCCATTATTTCCAGCACCATTGGTTGAAGAGGCTGTTTTTCCCCCATTGTATATTCTTGCCTCTTCTGTTGTAGATTAATTGACCATACACGTGCAGGTTTATTTCCAGGCTCTTTTTCTGTTCCATTGATCTATATGCCTATTTCTGTGCCAGCACCATACTGTTTTGATTGCTATAGCTTTGTAGTAATGGGCTTTTTAAATCAAGAGAAATGGATTCCTCATTATTGACACATTTTCTTCTATTAGTTTTTTGATATTTTCCTTCCCACCATTTTATCTTTTCTCTTTCTAGTCCTATTCTTGATGTATTGGGTTTCATGAACTGAATCTTTAATTTTTTTTTAAACAATGCTTATTTCAGTTTCTATTTCTTTTTGTCTTTTTTTCTTCCATTTTATCAGGTGATGTCTTACACGTCATCTTTCAGATTTTCTTCTTCTTCTTTTTAAAGTTTATTTATTTATTTATTTATTTTGAGAGAAAGAGAGCGAGAGAGAGAGAGAGAGAGAGAGAGAGAGAGAATTCCAAGGAGGCTCCATGCTGTCAGCTTAGAGCCCTATGTGGAGCTTGATATAATGAACCTGGATCAGGACCTGAGCTGAAATCGAGTCAGAGGTTTAACTGACTGAGCCACCCAGGTGCCCCTATTGTTCTTTTTGTTTTTTGTTTGTTTGTTTGTTTTTTTGTTTTCTTGGTTAACATTTTTAGTTTCTAATAAGTTCCTCTTGTTCTTTGTTGGTTTATTTTTTTTTCCTTTTTCATTCTATCCTTGTTTCATTAGCTAAAGAGTAAATGACTTAAAAGTTGATTGGAAGTACTGAATGAAAGACTTAAACCCTGGTGGGCTTCACTAGTGACTGAGTGACCAGGTGGCTAGATCCTCCCCTCCCCCCCTTTTTTAAATTATAGCCATAGTATCTGTAGTTATTTTCTCTGGGGGCAGTTTTGATTCTGAAGAGAAACATTTTTTGATTTCTTTAAGAACATAATTCTAGCTTCCGAATTTCTTGAATTAAGGGCAAATGGGGGATGGGGGAGAGGGGGAGGAGATCCATCATTCAGTGTGCAGATTCTCACCGAGTTCTTGTTTGCATTATGGCACATTGCCCTTGCCCTCCTCTGTGAACAGTATCCCTGTATTTTGAGCATTTTGAGCATCTCTGGCTCAGTTTCTTCATAGAAGAAACTTCTAGTCTCTTGCAGGAGTCAGGAAGTCTACTCAAGACAAGGGTAGGAATCTGGGTCTCTAAATAGTATTTTTAATTAAAGATGATTTCAGCTCCTCCTTATCCCCTTCCCCTGAGGTTTCTGGTATCCTAAATTCTTGACATAATCTGGGATCCTGTGAGAGCAAATTGACTTGCTTCCTGATAGTCACTCCCTCACCTCATGCTTTTAAGTTTGATCTTCCTCTTTTCTACTCAATCCTTTACCATTTTTCTTTAATCTGCTTTCTGCCTTCATATATAGTGGTTCAAGTTACAGAATCTTGAACACAGACTCATCAAAGATGGAGTATGATTCTTCTGGTTTTTGTTCTTCTTGTTATTTGGAAATCTGATGTTTCTTGGGGAGAAGGGGGTTGAAATATCTCTATCCGCTGTCTTGACCTGGGAAGTTCTCTACTGCAAAATGGTTTTTTAAAATTGTGTTTGCAGGGGCGCCTGGGTGGCTCAGTCGGTTGAGGGTCTGACTTTGGCTTAGGTCATGATCTCACAGTTTGTCGGTTCAAGCCCCGTGTCGGGCTCTGTGCTGACAGTTCAGAGCCTGGAGCCTGCTTCGGATTCTGTGTGTCCCTCTCTCTCTGCTCATGCTCTGTCTCTGTCTCTCAAAAATAAATAAATGTTAAAAATTTTTAAAAAATAAAATTGTGTTTGCAGACTACATACTTCCTCAAGTTTCTTTTCTTTTAAGGCAAGGATTACATAAATTACTCATCAAAAGTGTTACTGAATTACATTGTATAGTTACATGTGCATCTAATTGTATACAAACATACATAGCTAGAAATGACCTTGTAATTAAGCACTCAGCACTGATAAATCATAAACTATCATATTAAAAGTTGTTATCGGTATGATAAATTGTTTTGAGATTTTGATATATATATTGGCAATGTAGAAAATATTCACCAATACTGTTAGAAATCAGTATCTGTCACTTGGTTCCGAAGACTCTGTTACTATTGGAAGTAGCCAGCTAAAACATTTTGGTGGGAAAGTTACTTAGCATTGACACAGTTTTTGTTTTTTAATGCAGTGTTTTTTTCCATAGTCATGGTTCATTCTGTAGTATTAAGAGCATGCATATTAATACATCTGGTAAATTAGGTAATAAAGAGCTTAATCTTGTAAAGTAAATTTTCACAACAATGAAGATTACTTATCCTGCATTAAACAAGAAGGCAATAATAGACTTCTTTAAAGAAAAAAAAAAAAAACCTGTGTGGCTGTGGATTGAGTGCCTGACTCTCGATTTCAGCTCAGGTCAAGATCTCAGTTTGTTGGATTGAGCTCTGCACCGGCTCTGTGCTGACAGTGTGGAGCCTGCTTGGGCTTCTCTCCCTCTCTCTCTGCCCCTCCCCTGTGCACATGCTCATGCATCCTCTCTCTCTCTTTTTCTCAAAATAAATAAATTTTTTTAAAGCCTTAAATAGTCTTCTTTTGAAGCAATTTTTTGTAAGTTTCCCTTTAAGGGTCTCAGTTTGAGCTGCTATAAGAAAAAAAATGACTATACAGTGGGTAGCTTAAACAGCAAACATTTATTTCTCACAGCTCTGGAGGCTGAGAAGACCAAGATCAGGGTGCTGGCGGATCTAATGCTCGGTGAGGGATCCCTTCCTGGTTTGTAGATAGAGAGCTGGGAGAGGAGGCAAACTCTCTTTTCTTAAGGGGCACTAATTCCATTCAGGAGGGCTCCACCTTTATGACCTAATTACCTCCCAAAGGTCCTAATACCCCCACATTAAAGGTTAGGAATTTAACATATGAAGCTTTGAGGGAGGACACAAACATTCAACCCATAACACATACTTAATTCAGGGTCATATAGCTGCATATACTGAAACCTGGAGGAAAAAATACCTTCTTGGACATTTCTTATTTTTGAAAAGACTTTTATATTTTCCTCAGGACACTAATAGTCATTATGATCAAAAATCAGAATAAGCCAATCAAAAGGTACTTCTTTAATAATCAAATACTTGTTTTGAAAGAAAAAAATATACATTTTGTATGTTCAGAATTCTTTTAGTCTTGTAGTAATCCTTAGGGACCTATTAGCTTCTCTTGGCTAAATAAACTATCTACAAAATATTAAACACAAATATTTATCCTTCAATCTTTATTGCTTACATTATTATGAATATAAAAATAACATTAAATTTGAGGTATTTCGAAAACATGGAAAATAATAAAGAAAAAATATTATCATGTAGCATATAGAGATAGCTGCCTTTAAAAAAATCTGGGGCACCTGAGTCGCTCAGTCGGTTAAGCGTTCAAATTCAGCTCAGGTCTTGATCTCACGGTTCATGAGTTTGAACCCCATGTCAGGCTCTGTGCTGACAGCTCAGAGTCTGGAGCCTGTTTCAGATTCTGTGTCTCTCTTTCTCTCTCTCTCTTTCTCTGCCCCTCCCCTCTCTCTCTCTCTCTCTCAAAAATAAACAGTAAAAAAAAAAAATTCATATTAGCATATTCCTTCCATCCTTTTTTCTTTTTTAAGGTGTTTCTTTTTTTTTAAGTTTATTTCCTTATTTTGAGAGAGGGAGAGAGCATGGGAGGGGCTGAGAGAGACACAGAGAGAGAAAGAGAGAGAAAGAGAGAGAGAGAGAGAGAGAGAGAGAGAATCCCAAGCAGGCTCTGCACTGTCAGTGCTAAACCCGATGTAGGGCTTAAACCCACATACTGTGAGATCATGACCTGAGCCAAAATCAAAAGTCTGATGCTTAACTAACTGAGCCACCTGGCGTCCCATCTCCCATCCTTTTTTAAATCAGTTTTTACATGATTGAGATCACACTGCACAGAGGTGTGATCTCCTCACAATAAGAGGAGGCCCAATTTAGTGAGTACTTCCTAAACAGCAGACAACCTACTAAGTGCTTTATATACATTGTATCAATATCCTATGAACCAGATATTTTATGCCTAATTTATATATGGAAAAACTGAGGATTACTGAGTTTAAATAAGTTGCCTAGGGCCATCCAGCCAATAAATGGCCAAGCTGATATTTTAGCACAAGCTTGCCCAGTATCAAAATCCACACTCTTTACCATTATGTTTATTTTCTTTGTTTACCAGTATAACTAATTTTTTATGTCATTAACAAATCATTGCAGATATCATGTAAAGTAAAAAATGTAAAACTCCTATATGATTAGGTTTATCTCACTGAAGCCCTGCAGTCAATGAGTAATAATAGTTTTGAAAATTTTTACAAATTTTAAGAGCAAGAGTGGAATATCATTGTTGTTCAAGTTCAAATGTATCGAGACTTTGTTTTTATAAGCTTATTGGGCATTTGTATTTCTAAAGATATATACTTCCCAAATAAGTACAATGTAAACCAGAAATGACAAAATGACCCTTTGGAACAAGCAGTATTACCTCACTGATTCTGGTTATACTGGGAAGGTACAGTAGGTGGAAGTGTTGGAAGACCTCATTAAAAGATCTACAAATATTTAAATTTTCTCTCTTTCCTTATTTCAGATCAAACTCGTTTAACAAAGTTAGTAAATTTAGTCATTTTTGCCTACTGTGGGTTGTTGTTTTAATGGAGGTAAGGCTAATAATATTTCAATTCTTATATATATAAGTGATTTGTTTAAAGTTCCTAAATGTAGCTGCTTCCAAGACTTTAAAATTCTCTCCTTAAAATCTGGTTCACATCATTATTTTTATATCTAAATAAAAATAGTAAAAGGAAAAGGTATTTACTAAGCAAAGATAAATGCTAACTAAACCCTTATTGAAAATATCACCAAATCATGGATTAATGCAGGTTTAACACATTTCCAATACCTAGTTATTCTGATTTCCTCTCTAGCTACACTACTTTCACTGTAATCTATTTAAGAGTTGGAGCCACTGATGCATTCAGTTTGATTTATCTAGTAACAATACCTCAGTTATCCTCCTAGGGAAAATTATTTTCTTGAGAGTAAATCTAATTTTGGTTTAATCTTCCAAGTAATTTTAATTCATTTTCTATATATTTTGACAAAAGTAATTATGAAAGAAAAAGGCCATTATGAAGATATTATTATGAAATGTAGATAAAATATCACATCAAAAAAGACACAAACATTTTCAGTTTGGGTTAGTGACTTATGACCTTATAAGTTGTAAGAATATGCCAGAATGATTTAGCACCTGTAAGCCACAGAAGGATAAAGAGACATATGGCTGATAAGAAGAGAATTTTGTGATTTGATAGTTGAGTAAATGGGCAGCAATATCTTGCCACCTTAAATATTCTGCCTGGTATACTCATAAATGGGCATTGGCTTAATGGCTCATTTTGTGGGAGAAGCTTTAACCTTTACATCAACATTTATGTAACATTTAGGTTGCACAGAAATATATAATCAATTTGAATTTGCTGTTTCAGATATTTCCATTTTCCTGAATTTCCTTATTAATAGTTTACTTCTCTTCGTATAAGCTTGGCTTGACATAACCAATCTAGATATGTCTACAAAGGAAACAAATTGCATGCATTTTTGCTGTAAAAGATAACAATAAACCCCACAAATTTTCAGTAGTCAATATCTAAGAAATGAACCTCATTGGACAAAAATCATAAGAACTATGAATGTCTGAATTTCTGAAATTGAAGAAGAGTTCCAGTGAGACCAGCCTACTGTGTATGTTGTATGAACACATACAGTTGGGAATGCAGATTAGCACAACTTTCCTACAAAGTGATTTGGCAAATGTATCAAAGTCTTAATGCATATGATATCTGTCATGGTAATAATTATACATTATAGCAACAACATGATTGATTAGTAGGGGAAAGATTTATGACAATGTTCAGTTAAACCAAGATCTATGTAGTATGATGTCAATGATAGTAACATATGTATATATAAACATACATTTGAATGTGTGCATGAATATATAAAAACTAAAGGTTTTTGACAGTATTCATTTCTCAGTAGTTGAAATACTGGTGATTCTTTTTTAGATTATTATGTATTTTTCTATATTGAACATATTGTCCTTTAATAATAAAAAATTATTTAAAACAAATACAAGGAGGGCAGCCGGTTGAGCTTCTGACTTTGGCTCAGGTCATGATCTCATGGTTTGTGGGTTTGAGCCTTGCATCAGGCTCTGGGCTGACAGCTCAGAGCCTGGCGCCAGCTTCGGATTCTGTGTCTCCCTCTCTCTCTGTCCCTCCCCTGTTCCCGCTCTGTCTCTCAAAAATAAGTAAACATTAGCCTCCTGGTGCTTACTACAGGCCGTGTTCTTACACTGACTGTACAAAAGAGGAGGCAGAGTAAATCCACCCATATACATCCCAGCCCAGGTGCTTTGCTTGGTCTGGATTGTAAATGGGTGGACATGTAAAAAAACAACAACAGTAGACATCCCTGTCGTGTTCCTGATCTCAGGGGGAAAGCTCTCAGTTTTTCTCCATTGAGGATGATATTAGCTGTGGGCTTTTCATAGATGGCTTTTATAAAGTTTAAGTAAGTTCCTTCCATCCCGACTTTCT
>CM053567.1:108429129-108605457 GCA_028646485.1 Cryptoprocta ferox | reverse complement strand
CAAGGAAGAACTCGCCGGCCAGATGGGACGGATTTCTCTCCCGGCGCTCGGCAGTTATATATGGGGAGACGGGCGAGTTTTTCCTCCCTTAGAGATGGTTCTAGGTGCATTTTCCGTCTCTCTTTCTCTTCCCCTGGTCTCTCCGGGGCACAGCTGTGTCTCCCTGTGTTGGGCTCCGGGGCTCCTTTCCCCTTTACCACCGGGACCCGCCCGTCCCCTAATTTCCCAGATCACAGTCACTCACTCAGGCATCTTTGAGGTTGTCTTCTTTCTGGCGTCTGTTTCTTCTTTCCCCCACTTGCAAATCCAAGTTTTATCCCTTCAGTCCTTCTCAGTCCAATCCATACGGGCGTTTGCAGATTACAGAGCTCCCTGCTTCTCCGCCATCTTGTCCTCCCTTTACCTCACTTGAACCATTCTATCAGCGTCCTACCCATTGGCCACTAAATTTTATAGTGAGCATTACAGTGGGTTTATTTTTTATAATGCATAAAATGTGAGACAGAGGTAACCCTTTAAAAAGACCTAACATCACACAGTCACTTCAATTACCTTATTAAAAAATGGAGGCCTCGAATTAAATGTACAAAAGACTAAGGGGACAAAAAGGGATCAGAGTTCAACCTTTTGCGAAGCTGACAGGTGAGAGCATTTACACCCTTGGAAACTGCAGCTGTTCTGAATGAGCAGCTGTCACGAGAGCATTGGAGTCATCTCCACTCCGCCTGATCACTCACCTGTGGCTGCTTGAAGATTTCAGAGTGCATTGCAGACTCATCAGCTCTCTGCTGCCATAGAGCCTTGTTCTTTTTGCATTAATGCAGTCTTTCCTAACATTGTTAAGCAGAACAACTCTCCTTCCCACTCTCTCAAGTCATCCTTATGGTTGGCCTGAAACCAGAAATCGATACAGTTCTGGAAGCCTTTTGGAGTGAGGGTAGAGTGAGTGGGCCAGCCTCCTCTCCTCCAAAGAGACCTAGGAAGAATCCAGAAAAGCGTAGGAGTAGCTGGCACTTTGCTGAGTATCCCGAAGAACTCCAGAAACCGCAAAGGTGATGATCTTCTACAATACATCCCTTTCCTCCAGTAATAGGAAGAAAAGCCACTTAAGACTGTCTTCTTGGAGCCACATTCCTGAGATTCAAATTTTATTACATGAAAAATATAAGTGAACTTTATAATCACAAATTGTCACGATAGTTTAGCTAAAAGCAACTGGTGAAATGGCCCTGAGAATTTTCCTTGCACCTGTTCCTAAGGACTGCATCTGAAGAACAGTCTACTTGAAGGGAAAAGGTTTTTGAGTGCCATTTTCTGAAAATGTGTTTCCTTTATAAGTATCACATATGCAGTACTTTGTTCAGTTAAAAATGAGGTGGTCTTTATAATTTTCACAATGTCGAAGCCAAAGAATAAAATAGACTCGCATTCTATTGCTTTTTCTTTTAGGAACACATGATTCTGTGCAGATTTGCAGATCAGACAGCCGTCCAGCTTCCAGCCCAGCGAAGACTCATAGGTATGTGTTTTCACAGAGCAGCTGGTGAGTAGATTATGTACAATATGCCTAGGAATGAATGGAGTGGCTCTATATGGAGAAAACTAGTCCATTTATCAACAAGGAACTAAAGTTTGTTTTTCCCAAAAAAGGCCATCCATATTGAAAAGGACTTTGGAACTGTGAGAGTATTTTATCCCATTTTTGTTAACATTAATACTTTTAAATTCATTCTCAATATTTGTACATTGTGTAGAATTATGTTCTTACTGTTATGAACAAACTGAAGGATCTGTCAAAGGCCACAGAGGAAAATAATAAAGATGGGAAAATCAACTATGCATGCCAAAATTAATGCATTAAAAAATATATAAGCAAGGATGATAATGTTTTCCTTCTCGGTAAAAAGTTATGCTTGTATATTACTAATCATAGACCAGTTTATTTGACATCTGTAATAGTAAACATTACCTTGAAATTGGAAGACCTACAATAACATTGCAAGTTTAAATAATGAATTTATTCCAGACTTTGCTTTAGAAAAGGAAATCACATTTAGAAGGGCACTGAGTTAAATGCCCTTACCCATTATCTCAGTAAATTCTAATGAAAATACTTTTGGGATATGTACTATTATTTAGACTTTATAGTTGAAGAAACTAGGACAAAAGCCTGTCCAGGATCCTTGACCCAGGAGATGATGGAGCCACACTCTGAACCCAAATTATTTGATTCCAGACATGAAGCTCCTATCCACTTGCATTGCTCCCCCCTCCACCACCTCCAGTGTTGGAGTCACTTCTCTGGAAGGCTGGGTTCCAAGATTAGGACTTGAGATGATTGAGTGGAGTCAAAAATAAAGCCCCATGTTGGAGGCCCTCATAGTATTTTGGAAAATAGATGGCTGTTTCTTTGGTGAAGCACCAGATTTGGTAATTAGCTTGCATCCAGGGACTGTATAGTATGAGAAGCAGTTATCTTTAAACTCTAAAGTCAAAGTCAGCATAGCAAGATACACACAGTTAGAGAGGCATTTGAGACCTGAGGCTGAAGGAAGAAGTGATTTCCTTCTCCTTCTCACACTCGAGAGCATAAACATATGGAAAAAGCTCAAATTCAACTCTTTCCTGCATGCAACCTCTGTCTCTTTCCCACTCTTTTTCTCCTCCTCCCCTCCCCATTGCCAACACTTCAAGTTCATCGAGTGTACATTTGAATGTTCAGGGAGCGCTGGAAGGGAAGTTGCTGGAGTTGAACAGGAGGAATGGCATCTGGCATGATTACTGGCATGAGAGGATGAAAAGTCAGGTTCAAAGTCATAGACTCCATCAAACATCAGCATCTGTACTTTGCATGGGCCATACTTTTGTTCTATGAACACTTAGGGATCTTCCCAGGGCCCAAAAAGTAGACTCTCAAGAATTGAGTTTCAGTTGTAAAGATACTTCAACATGTGAAAACATGAGATTCTTCTACATAATAGAAAAGGAAAAATTAACTGGACTGGGATCAAAGCCAAGGATAAATGAGCTGCAGTGTAAGCCCAGGGTGGGTACTGAAGGAATGCAGGGCATCTTTTCTGACAGAGAATGTTTCATTTTAAACTTCAAGAGTAGATGGGCGTGAGGGAAACCTTACAGATATCTTAAAGGACAAACAGTATTTTAAGGAAAACAATGTCAGCCACAGGATTGTTGATGAATAGAGGGTGATTTCACCTGAATGGAATTAAAGACATCTCTCTTTATATCATTTCATTTCTAACATAGTTCATCCTTTTTGGCATAGGGGCGTTTAAGGAAAAAGTACAAAATAAGCATTTTAAACCTAAATGTCTCGTTGCCAATTCTTACCTACTCATTTCTCCTTCCTTCGTTTTCCTGTGAGGGTTCTTCTGTTTTCCATAGAACTTCTCTATTTCAGTTATCCGGCTTCACTTCTGAAGCTGTGTAAGTCCAGCAGTTTCTGCAGACATGCAAGTAAATTATTTAAAAATAATGTTTAGCCATTATGATAATTAGGAGGGAAAATGGAATGAAGTTCTGCATAGTCAGTAACCTCTTGGAGGATGAAATTTATGTATTGAATTTAAAGGAATTGAAAGAATAAAAGTAAACCAATAGCTTTGAATGTATTCAACTTCAAATCATTTTTATTTCCAGACCTACCTTTAACATAGAAATTAGCATTTGCCAAAGGAACACAAATTAGCTGCTTTGCTCGCCAGGCAGGCTTTCTCTTTTGTTTTCCAAAGATTACAAAGAAAATTGAATACCACTATTATATAAGGATGCAGGAGTTCTGAAAATTGATTACATTACACTCAACCTGAAATAACCAACACACTATTAAGAATTTTTTTGAATATTTTACATTTCTCATTTTTTCTTGTCCTAAAAATTCCAGGTTCAAATGTAGTATGTCTTTTCAGATGTCTCATTGCTAGCATGATACTTTAAATATTATTAAAGATAGATGTCATTTTCCCCTAATATTACAGGTAACATATTTTCATAGGGAAAGCAGAGACCAGGTCTTATAATGTATTTCTAGCCAAAGTGGGAAAAAGGATCTGTAGTCTATGTTTGAAATTTATTTATGAATACATATTAAAAAGTAAACATTCTCTAAATCATTAGCAGACACAAAACTGCAAAATGTCATATGTAATTGTGTTGCGTCCATACCGATCAAGAATGAAGTTGAAAGAGACCAAAGAGGACTTGGGAACAAATAGCATTCCCCATGTACTTGAGGATTTTATCACTGGGTAGAGTTCCTTAGACAAACTGAAATTGAACTGTTCGATGTAGGGTGTCTCATGATACCATTTTACTGTATTTCAGGGAAACAGTGCATGTGCCTGGTGGATCTGGATCGAGCAAGAGCTGCAGAAGAACGTGGTTACTCAGTTCAAGTAATATCCATGGAGCCAGAGAGCTGCTCTCCCAAAAATAACATGATCGTGGGAGTCCCCATTTAGAAGGAGATATTCACATTTGATGTTTTGCCATCTGTCTTCATGATGAAAGCCCAGTGGCATTTAGGAGGTTCTTGGCATAGCTAGAAAACAGCATTAGCCATCTTGAACTGATTGTGCTCAGGAAGGAAAGCAGCAGGAAAATCATGGAAGAAAGGCTGCCTGCAATGCATCACAAATGCTCTTGTAATGTATGATTAAAGGACCGCTGGTTTTCATGGTGAGAATCCCCTAAGTCTCAGCTGCCAACAGAATAATACTCAGTAGTGGAAGTTCCATCCCTGGAATAACAATTTCCTTCTCAGTTCCCAGCCTTTCTGATCTTGCCAATGTGATGTTCGGTTCAGAACAATGAATCGAAGCCTTTGTAAGCACTGCAGCCTTTGTAATCATTTAGGTATTCAAGTGGAGACCAGAACTGGACTCAGCGGGGTTTGCTGGTTGGTGGGTTTTATTTTTAACAATAGGACTTTTTCTATAATTTTTAAAAATATCTCATCAGGCAATTACAGTATGGTTAACTTTTTAAGCTGGGGTGAGTTGGATTTGTATCTCATTTCATATACTTCTTTGAATATATTTCCCATAAATTACCAAATGAGATCACCGGTTCAGACATTTGATATGAAGACATAAAATAACTGCAGCAAATTTCCCATTATGGAAACATGTAATTTGGACATAAATTCTAACTAATCAGTAAATACATTGATCAATTGATTCAAGTTTATAAATAATTATTGAGGATCCATTATTTTCAATACATTCCTCTAAGGGTACAAAGATGCAAGAAACATGACGCCTTGTCTGTGGAATAATCATGGAAAAGAAAAATTAACGAATTAGTTAAGTTCTGTATATCATAATATAATGTGTGGCCACAAGATTTGTTTTTTGGGTATCATATCTTTTAGTTACATTATTTTGGTAAGTCTTATTGAATATAGATTGGAGTTGCTGGGAATGCAGAGTTTGGAAGCTTCTTTGAATATTTCTCGCTTCTCACATTCTCCTTATTCCACCAGCCACAGTTTTTAAAGACAGATGGCATGTCCTTTCTCACATGCTGCTAATTACTTAACTTTTACATGGTTATTCCATCTGAGATGAGATTTATTTCATTGATTTTGATGTTTTCAACCCCTGTATGATGTATAACAAGAAGAAAAAGGACTTTAGTAAACAACTCTTTCCTCAGTGTGGGCTAAAATGCAAGAATAATTTATTCAGGGGAGGGAGGGCTGAATTCTTGTTTTCTGAGATAAAATCTAAGAAAAGAATTAATCTTTTAGATTAAGCCCTGAGTATTTTAGTCATTTTTACCTATAGATGTACCATGCTCTTTTATCCTGGGCTTTCTTTTTTAAATGGTGGTATGATTTACAGACAATAAAAGAACAGATTTTAAGTGTTTAGTTTGAGAAGTTTTGACAAACTGCCATGCAACTGCCACCAGAAATAAGATATAGGGTATTTCCACCAACCCAGAAAGTTCTCTCACGTCCCTTTCTGTTCAGTTTCACCTACCCCACAGGCAACTTCTTTCTGATTTCTACTTTTTCTGCCTATTTTCATCTTTCATATAAATGAAATCATATAGCATGTAGTCTTTTTTTTTGTCTGGCTGCTTTTGTCCAGGGTATTTTTTGAGAAACACTGCATAGATGTGTATCAATAGTTTCTTCTTATTCTTAAGTAATATTCTATTATATAAATTTATCAGAATGTATTTATTCATTCTCCTATTGATATTTATTTGGATTATTTCCACTTTGAAAATATTACAAATAAGGCCTATGAATATTTTTGTACAAGTCTTTTTGTGGACATGTTTTCATTTCTCTTGGATAAATACCTAGTAGTAGAATTGCTGTGTCATTGAATAAATGAATGTCAATTGCCAAACAACTTTCCAAAGTGGTTGTACCATTTTATATTCCCACCAGCAATGTATAAAAATTCTAGTTCCCCACATCCTCATAACATTTGATATTTCAGTCTTTTTTATTTTAACCATTCTAGTGGACATGAAATAGTATCTCATTGTGGTTTTAATTTTCATTTCTCAGATGACTTACTGATATTAAGCATCATTTGTAAAGTGAATGTTTAAGTCTTTTACTCATTTTTAAAATTAGGTCATTTGTTGTTTTTTATTGTTGGTTTATAAAGGATTCTTTATATATATTCTGGTTAAGAGTTCTTTGTCAGATATATGTATTGAAAATGTTTCTCCCAGTCTGTGGCTTACCTACTCATTTTCATAATGATTGTTTTAATTTTCAGGAAGCCTAATTTAAGTGTTTTTACTGGCTAATATTTTCTGTGTCCTCTATAATAAATCTTTATCTACTCGGAAATTATGAAGATTTTTCCTATGTTTTCTTATAGAAATTTTATGGTTTTAGCTTTCTACATTTAGATCTATGATCCATGTCAAATCAATATTCACATAGAGGTAGTTAGGTTTTGAGGAATACACATTTGTTTTAGCACCATTTATTTAAAAACCATTGGATTGACTTGGCATCTCAGTTGAAAATCAATTGATATATATGTATGAGTCTATGAAGTCTCTAGTCTGTTCCATTAATTTGTTTGATTACTGTAGCTTTAATGTAAAAATTTTCTTTTTCTTTTTTTTTTTTGAAGATTTTAAGTTATCTCTGTACCCAGTGTGGGGCTCAAACTGACAACCCTGAGATCGAGAGTTGCACCCTCTACTGACTGAGCCAGCCAGGTGCCCCACCAATTTTATTTTTTATTGTTCAAATTGTTTTGTTGTTCTAGACCCATTGTGTTTCCATCTAATTTTTTTAATTGGCTTATCAATTTCCTTAAAACAAAAATAGCCTTCTGGGAATTTTGGTATTGTCTGGAATCTTTAGATCAATTTAGGGGAAATGAACATATTAACAATACTGAGTCTTATAGTCCATAAACATAATATATCTTTCCATATATTTAGGTCTTCTATAATTACTGTCACTAATATTTTATAGTTTTCAATATAGATGATTTATTTTTTATTATTTGATAGTTTGATGCCATTACCTTAAGTTTTTACATGTTGTTCCCACAATTCAGAATAGCCTCCTCTTATCCCTCCCATTAGTTTAAGCTCATTCACCCTTCTGCTCTTGGACCTGACCTCCCAAGGGAAGCCTTTCCTAACTTCCCTGGAGTTAGGTACCTGTTACAGAATGGGTACCATCCGGAGGAGTCTTCTTCATCCACCCCAACTGACTCAAAGCACCTCCCAAAGCCCATATGTTAAGTATGGAGAATAAAAAAGGAGGCGACTCCACTGTTTTCCCACCCTTGTTCTCAGGCATGGAATTCTCCGACTGTGATGGCTGCGGCTAGTCATACATATGGGTATTAACGATTGCCCTTAGAACACAAGTTTTCTGTGTAACTCCTTTCCAAGGCTCCTTCTCAGCCAGGGCAAATAAAAGAGGTTGGATGCCGGCAACAGGAAGGTTGTTGCAATGACGACAATCCCAGCAAGTGACCTGGTTTTTCCCCTACACTTGTCGATCAAAAGCAAAGCTGCTCATCACTGATCTCTCTCCCCCACAGTTGTAATATTAGAAGCCAGAGATTATCTTTCATTGACTTTCAAGCCTGGCTCAGAGATAGAGACATAGAATTATTAATGACTAAACAATTTTATCTTATTTAGGGAGATATTTCAGACGTATTAGAAACCAAACCATTTTCAGAACACACATGCAAAATAGCATGTGAATAACAATAATTAAACATTTCATCTCATTCTGAAGATTTTGGCTGCAGGTGTTATCCAATCCATGGTTCAAGAAAATTGCCATTACTAGAACTTCCACATATACCTGTATTTCTATTGGCTTTCATAATAAAATTAGAGATATGTTCCTGTGGAAGCAATATAATTAAATCATTAAAAGGGAAGTAATACTTTTTTTAAGTTATTTTTAAAAATCAGATTCTCAGAGTGCATGGGTGGCTCAGTCAGTTAAGCGTCCAACTTTGGCTCAGGTCATGATCTCATGGTTCTTGGGTTCAAGCCCCACGTCTGGCTCTGTGCTGACAGCTCAGAGCCTGGAGCCTACTTCAGATTCTGTCTCCCTCCCTCTCGACCCCTGCCCCTCTCATATTCTGTTTCTCAAAAATAAACATTAAAAAAATTTTTTTAAACAGATTCTCAATACAAAGTAGTTAGGCAATGGGCCGCCTGGGTGGCTCAGTCAGTTAAGCAGCGGACTTTGGCTCGGGTCATGATCTCGCGGTTCTTGAGTTTGAGCCCCACATCGGGCTCTGTGCTGACAGCTCGGAGCATGGAGTCTGCTTCAGATTCTGTGTCTCCCTCTCTCTCTGCCCCTCCCCTGCTCACAGTCTGTCTCTCTGTCTTTCAAAAATAAACGTTAAAATTTTTTTAAAGTAGTTAGGCATTTTTTTAATGTTTGTTTTTGAGAAAGAGAGAGAGCAAGTGGGTCATGAGCAGAGAGATAGGGAGACAGAAAATCTGAAGCAGGCTCCGCGCTGTCAGCACAAAGCCCAACGTCAAGCTTGAACTCACAAACCGTAAGATCATGACATGAGCTGAAGTCAGAGGCTTAGGTGATTGAGCCACCCAGGCGCCCCAGTAGTTAGGCATTTCTGAATAGATATTTCTTATACGCCAGAGATACATGTCTTTTGAAGAAAAACTAGAAGACATGGCTAAACAAAAGGAAAAAAAATTAAATCACTGTTAATACTTTGTTTTATATCTTCCTAGACGTTGCCCTATACACACACAAACACACACAGAGAAAAATTTATTTAACAACACTAATACAGTATTTAATATTTGCTAGGCACTATTCTAAGTAAGTCATTTGTTATTAATAACTCATTTTCAATCCTCATAGTGACACTAAGAGCTAGATACCATTAGTGATCTCATTTTATGGAAACTAAGGCCAATGTTACATAGTAAGAGCAGACCCAGATATGAACTCAGCTGGCAGTTGGCAGAGCTTAGAATCTATTTCAGGCTCTTTAGCAATCCAACTGGGATTGATTGAGATATGCTACAGTAACAAAATCTCTCTGCCTTTTGAAGTTCTACATAAGAAAGATGTACTTTTCACTCATACTACATACCCATCCAAGCCAGCTGTGACTCTGCACCACATTGTCTTTACACCTGGCCAAGAAGCCTTTTAGGAAACTAGCTTGTCTTGTGGAAAAGGAAAACAGACATGGCAAACTATCAGGTAGCTACTAAAGATTCTGCTCAGATGTGATATACTGCACTTCCCTCAGTTTGTTGACTAAAGCAAACTACATAGCACCTCCAGCGTTTTACGGAGTGGGGATGTACAACCTCGGTGGAGGGGGGTTACAGATAATTGCAAACAATAATGTAATGTACCACCAACAGTATAGTTGACAGAGGAAGGGAAGAGGAGGAAAAGGAAAAGAAGAACAGAAAGAAAAGGACCTTGCATCTTCCAGTTTAGAAATGGAGATTCTAAATGCAACTGACTTGGAGTAGGGCATTTTATGAATCCATCAAAGAGGAAAGACATGTGCCACATGCCTTGTTCTGTGGACCTTTAACACTTACTTTTGGAAAGAAACTTTCCAGAAAAACACTGAACAGAGTTATTTTCTATTATTATGCAAGATTGGAGAAACTTCTCTTAATTGGAGTTTCAGATTTGCAAATTCTGCCCTGTATAACAAAGTGCTTGATCTGTAATGCCAACTATTCCTTTAGGAAGTTGCGAGTTTCTATTCCTACGAGTGTATGAATAGTCGTATTCCTGCACCTTTAACCAACACAGGCGTTATCGGATTTTTGTTTTAATCTCAGCCAATTTGATGGGCAAAAATGCTATTTTGTTTTGATATTCATTCTTGAAGTCATTCATGTGATTGCACACTTTTCCCATTGTTATTGACAGTTTATATTTTGTGAATTGCCTATCATCAGTTCATTAATTTAATCACATCTATTGATCTCTTGCTTTGAGGCCAAGTATTGCATCCCTATTTATTTATTTAAAAAAATTTTTTTTAATGTTTTATTTATTTTTGAGAGGGAGAGAGAGACAGCATGAGCAGGGGAGGGTCAGAGAGAGAGGGAAACACAGAATATGAAGACAGGCTCCAGGCTCTGAGCTAGCTATCAGCACAGAGCCTGATGCGGGGCTTGAACCCATGAACTGTGAGATCATGACCTGAGCCAAAGCTGGATGCTTAACCAACTGAGCCACCCAGGCGCCCCTATTTATTTATTTTTGAATGAGAGAGAGAGAGAGAGCAAGTGAGCCAGGGGCATGGAGGGAGAGAGAGAAAGAGAATCCCACAAGGGGCAGAGAGAGAGAGAGAGAGAGAGAAGCGGGGCTCACTCAAAGCGGAACTTGTGTTTTTACCTGAAGTGGGGCTCATGCTCATCCAATGTGGGGCACAAACTCACAAACCATGAGATCATAACCTAAGCTGAAGTCAAATGCTTAACCAACTGAACCACCCAGGTGCACTTTTATCCATATTTCTTACTCATTTTTCATCTAGTACTTTAATCTTTCATATAAAAATTAGTAAAGGTTTATTAATGGATTAGAGACTTTTTGTTAATTGCATTACATTTTTTAAATTGGACTTTATGGAAGAAGGTATTGTTTTTGTTTTGCTACTAAAATTTTAAGATACAGGGACACCTGGGTGTCTGAGCTGGTTGAGCGTCTGACTTTGGCTCAGGTCATGATGTTTGTGAGCTCAAGCCCTGCATCAGGCTGTGTGCTGACAGCTCAGAGCCTGGAGCCTGCTTCACATTCTGTGTCTTCCTCTCTCTCTGCCCCTCCCCTACTCATTCTCTCTTTCAAAAATAAATAAAAATTTAAAAATATAATAAAATAAATAAAAATGTAAAATACACATTTGGTCACATATGTCACTCTTTTCCTTGTGATTTCTGGTTAGAAAGATTTTTCCCACCCAGTAATTAAAGAAATATCCACCTATATTTCTAGTATTCTAATTCTTTAATAGTTTTAGTTTTTATACTTAAATCTGAAACCCAGCAAATATTTCTTCTGATGGGTGGTTTGAGGTAGAAATCTAGTATTTATTTTCGTTACTTTCACATATCACTATACAAATCCAACTTTTTCCATTGATTTGAGAAGCCTTTTGTATACTAAGTATACCTGGGACATTTTTCACTTTTATTATTTCCCATTGAATTCTTGTATCAAAATCATGCTCACTAAATTATTACAGCTTTATTAACACATTTTGACATAATAGGGTAAATTTTATTTTGGGTGGTAACATAAAAGGTTTCTGACCTGAGACACAGAGAATGTTGTGAACTTCTTCTGAAATTATACCCTATAGTTCAAAATAGACACATTTTCCTAAAGAGGGGCACCATAGTTTTAATTAGATTCTCAAAAGGATACATGACCACAAATAAAATTAAGTATCACTGATCTAAGGGGAAATGTAATAGAAGTCAATGTTCTGCACTAAAGAATTAGCCAAACATTAGAATCTTTTTTTCAATATTTACAATAAAAGAATCATTATTTGCTTCTTCATGGTGCTCTAAAGAAGCCGGGTTTTCTTCATTTGTGTTTGTTCACTTTTAGGTCTAGTTTATGTGACTCAAGTAACAACAGTTTATAATCAAGCAAGTAAATACAAAATTCAGCATCACACAGAGGAGAATATTTACTCGATGACTGATATAAAGGGCCCTGAAAATTTCTGTAATGTGAGTCTGATACTGTGTCAGCTGCTGTCACTTCCCAGAAGAAGGCTTTCTGTCCAACTAATCTTAGGTGGCTTCTTCTGGCTCCTCTGACCCCTCATAATACCTCTGTGTGTGTCTGTTACGTGTTCCTCAGTAGAATTTAAACTCCAAGCAGTCTGTTTTATCCACCATTATGCTTTGAGTATTTAATCCAATGTGAGGCACACAGTAAGAATTCAGTAAATCTTTATACTGAATTATAGAATGAATATTATATTTTAACATCTTCCACGCAGGGTAAAAATACATATGAGGCTTCCCTTTCCTCTCTGCAGACATATATCCAGGCATCAGGCATGTGGGACTTTTGTATTGTTTTTTGGTTTGCGTTGACTTTATTTTGCGTAATATTCTAAGATACATTTAGCAAATCCAATACTAATGATGACTAAGAAGTGACATTGGGGCTCCTGGGTGGCTCAGTAGGTTAAGTGTCCGGCTTTGACTCAGGTCATGATCTCATGGTACGTAGGCTCCCTGCATTGGGCTCTGTGCTGACAGCTCAGAACCTGAAGCCTGCTTCGGATTCTGTGTCTCCCTCTCTCTCTGTCCCTCCCCCATGTGTACTATGTCTCTCTCAAAAATAAATAAAACATTTTAAAAATTTTTAAAAAAGAAGTGACAGTTACTGCCTATGTCATCTGAATAGTTTTTATGAAGTAGTTATTTCCCTGTCCATGGAGCAAAAGGCAAAAGGGAATGTGTTGAAGCTAAAGGAAGGAGATAAAGTAAGTGCTCAACAAATGTTAGTTTGATATTTTCCATGATAAATCTGTCCCATCATAGAGCACGGCTCACATGAGGCGCTTACTAAATATCTGTTAAATGAGTGATACTGAGTGACCATAAAGGAAGAAAATGGTGGAATGTGGTAGGGAGATGCCATCTCTCTGTCACTAGAGCTACTTCGATGAGAAAAGGGAACCTTGTTCTTCACGCATCTGACAACAGGGCTCAGTCACAGATCACTTCTCACCATCTGTCTGCATTTCAGTCTAAAAGGAAGCATGTGCAAAGCCTTGGAATCCCACCGACTCTTCTTCCTGTATGATGCTTACTCCTTTGTATACAATAGCTCAATTATCTGAGAATAATAGATAGCCCGCTATAATTTTGGAATGCAGCACATATTTTGTTGAGAACAATAACTATATCCCATAACAAGCTCTCAAGAATTAGTAAACAGTAAGCTAGAA
Source organism: Cryptoprocta ferox (assembly GCA_028646485.1). Taxonomy (NCBI): domain Eukaryota; kingdom Metazoa; phylum Chordata; class Mammalia; order Carnivora; family Eupleridae; genus Cryptoprocta; species Cryptoprocta ferox. The sequence goes on along the minus strand of CM053567.1, from coordinate 108,591,991 downwards.
CTTCTTGTATAGGAAAGGAAATCCAGCATAGGGATAAAAATTTGCCATAGATAGTTAAAACTGTGGTTTCGATACTTAATCAACTAGGAGTTGATTATATATATAATAGTAATAAAGGTGAACTTTATGCATGATTAAATTCACTTCACTACAAATTTTCAACTGTATCTTGTTTATTTCTCTGATTGAATCCTGTTATTCAGATTAGATTCTTCATAAATCACCCACAGTTTTCTTTGAATTTAATGAGACTAAGAATACATACTACATTCCTGCCTAAATGGCAACTGCTCTTCCTTTATCCCATTTTGAGTTTAGAACTCCCACAGTGCAGCAAGATGACAGTCATACTCTGAGTAGACGGCCAGCTGACTACTTGAAGGCATGTTCGCTGCTGAATGAAGAGCAGTCAGTCACTTCGGGAAAGCATCTGTGTGTGTATTTGGGGACATGAAGGAGCTCGTCAAGGGAGAGGAAACAATGCATGTAAATTAAGATAACTGGATTTCCCTTAGTCTCACCATATGAGAGCATTTTGACCTTATTTCTAGAATTATACAACTAGAAATAGTTTATGTGGCCAAATTATGAATTTTAACAACTTTAGTAAATTAAACTCCCAAATTTCCTAACAGAGTAGAGTCGATCTGACTTTTAAAGACATCCAGAGCAAGAAATCTTACCTTCTCTCTCAATGAATCTTTAGTGTATTTTTCATATCTCACCTCAAGGAAATTCCATTTTTAGTCAAATTCTTTGTGATACATTTAAAATGCATCTCAGGTGCTTATGTCAGTGAAAAGGAACAACAGCTGTGAACTAAACTTTCCTTGTTTTAAATTTGAATATACTTCAAAAGTCTGACTTTGAACTCATGTTTTAGTATTGTTTGTATGGTGTGTCAGAATTAGCATCAGACCGAACAGTCCTAATTTTAACTTCTGAGTCATATTTCCTAAATCTTTCACTATTTCTAAGGCTCCCTTCCAAACCTCGCCCAATTTCCACCTCCTCCTTGGCTGTAAATCTTGGATGCATTACAGAAAGAAGTAAGTAATCTGAACAGAATAATTAATGCCAATTACTCTCTTAATTATCTAAAGCTTCCTAAGTCTTGATGTTTGGGGCAGAGGAAGGCCTTGCCTGTTGTCTTCCTTAAAATAGTCTTGGCTATTCCTGCCCTTTTGCTCTTTCATCTAAAATTTAATATCTGCTTGTCATGGTCCATGATAAAGACTTATTGGAGCTGCATTGAATTTAGAGATTGCTTAGGGAAGAATTAACATCTTAACAATGTCTAGTCTTCTTATTTCTAAACATGGTGCTATATATAAACAAGGTAGTTACCTTCAATTCCAACTTTATCACATACAGATTGCTAATTTTAGCAAATACTTTTTCTATATCTACTGAGGTGATCATCTGGTTTTTCTCTTTTTAATATACTAATGAGGCTAATTCCAGTAATATATTTTTAATGTTAACATGTTCCTTGTATTCCTGGGAAAAATGCAAATTTTAGCTCAAGATAAGTATTTTTCCAGTTACTAATATTTTATTTATTTTTTGTTTATTTTTTTATTTTAGAGAGAGAGAGGAGAAAGCACGAGCAGGAGAGAGGGACAGAGGAAGAGAGAGAGAGAGAGAGAGAGAGAGAGAGAGAGAGAGAGAATCCTAAGCAGGCTCCACACTCAGTACAGAGCCTGACGCAGGTCTCAATCCCACAATCCTGGGATCATGACCTGAACTGAAATCAAGAGTTGGATGCTCAACCAACAGAGCCATACAGGCACCCCTCTAATGTTTTATTTTTAATTTTATAATCTTTGTTCATAAGTGCTATTGTCAAGTGATTATCACTTTCTGATGTTATCCTGATCTGGTTTGAGTAGGAAGGTCAAGGCTACTCTAGCACCATTAACTGATAAATGAAAAATATTTGTTATATTCTCTAGAACTGTTTTTATAAAATAGGGATTGTCTTCCTTGAATGCCTGAATCATTGGCTTGTAAAACCATGTAGTATATTTGGGGACAAAATAATGGGAGGACGTGCTCATTACATTTCTTTGATGATTATTGGCATATTCATATTTTCCATTTCTTCTTGAATTGATTTTTCAGGGTGTGTTATTTGAAGATATTGTCGGAGTTAGCCTCTTTATTTCATTAGCCAGGCAGGTGATGAAAACTTAAAAGAAAAATCTAGACTTTTAACCAACCTTGAAAAACACTTTGTATTATTTTTTACCCTCTAGCAATTTGTATTCTCACCTAACAGTTATGCTGTCTGGATCATGTTTTATAAATTTATTGCCTCATGCAACTGAATCAGCTAAACTTCCTAGAGCCAAGATAAATTAGAACTATCTGTTTTTCTTGATCTACCTGGGATTTTTATCCTAACAGATAAGTTTAGTCTGCTAGTATTTGTTCTTCATGAAGCTTTGCTGGCAGCTATCAGCAAGGTGCTTGCAAGTTTTTTTCTTTCAATGATTTTTAAATCTATGCTTACTGTATAGAATTTATACTCATATTGCTATAGTTTTTGGAGGTCTTTACTGTGAATATCATCAAGTGTGCTTTCCAAGAACAAATTTTAGAAACATAGTAATAAAAACCAGACAATAGAATGGATTCTTGAATAGGTTCCTTAAAGAGGCATGTTGTCCTTAAGAAGACATGTGGAATGTAGGTAGAGAGAAATGGATGCAAAAAACTGAGTGTTTTCCTATCTCCCTAGTCATAAATTAAAATGTACTATAAATTTATGTCACTGGTGAGAAGCACTAATGGATGGCTCTGATGATGTTCCAAAACAACTGAAAGAAGACACCAGTTGCCATCAGAAGTAAATTAAAAGATTATTATCAAATCTGATGGGAGGGGAGGATCATCTCAACGGTTTCTTACCCCACCCTAGGCATTCCAGAGGAAAGAAGATATAGCAGCTGCTGCTCTTTTAGTGGATTTGTATGGCTTTCAATGTGTGTGTGTGTGTGTGTGTGTGTGTGTGTGTGTGTGTGTGTGTTCAAGAGTTTCCCAGTTCAAAACTACTGTAATCCACTCAATTTTTTTGAGAGAATTATTTCTTGGATTGCCAAATTACAGCCAAAGGCCAAAGCCAGTCCTTTGCCTATTATTTCAAATAAAGTTTTATTGGAACACTGCCATACTCACTTGTTCATGTATTTTGTATGGGTGTTTTTGCAGTAGAAATGCAGTAGTTTCAATAGAGACTACCCCCACAAAGTCAAAAATATGTAATCTCTTGCTCTTCAGAGAAAAAGCTTGCCTATCCTTGAATTAAATCATTAGATGTCAAAAAAGCCAGAGAATATCGTAATCTAGAGCAAGTGATCTTAAAATGGGGTTTATAAATAGGTATCTGGGACCCATCATTCCGTGAAACAATTTGTGTTATTTATTGTATATGTGCATTTTACTGACTACAGGGTCCCAAGTCTTTCATCAGGTTCTCCAAAGGGTCTTGTGACTTAAAATGCATTAAGAACTAATGTTTTAGGTGAATATTGCTTTTTTGTTCTTTGGAAAGCTTGTGGAATGAGCTAGAAGAAAGAGCGGTTCATAAAACTGACCCAACACAAGGAGATATCACTTTGCACCTGTTAGGATGAGTATCATCAGAAAGACAGAAGGGTTGATAAGGATGTGGAGAAATTGGAAACCCTTTACCCTATTGGTGGGAATGTGAAATTAATCAGCCCCTATGGAAAACAGTATGGATTTCAAAAAATTAAAATAGAGCTGGCATATGATTCGACAATCCCACTCCTAGGAATATACCTGAAGGAAACGAAATCACTATCTCAGAGGGATGTTTGCACATCACGTTCATTGTAGCGTTATTCACAGCAGCCAAGATATGTAAACAATCTAGATGTTCATCAGTGGATGAATGGATAAAGAAAATGTGTTTAAATATACAATGGAATATTATTTCCCCTTTATTTTTATTTTATTTATTTTATTTTTTATTTTTTAAAATTTACATCCAAGTTAGTTAGCATATAGTGCAACAATGATTTCAAAAGTAGATTCGTTAATGACCCTTACTCATTTAGCCCATCCCCCCTCCCACAACCCCTCCAGTAACCCTCTGTTTGGTCTCCATATTTTCGAGTCTCTTATGTTTTGTCCCCCTCCCTCTTTTTATATTATTTTTGCTTCCCTTTCCTTATGTTCATGTTTTCTATCTTAAAGTCCTCATATGAGTGAAGTCATATGATATTTGTCTTTCTCTAACTGACTAATTGCACTCAGTATGATACCCTCTAGTTTCATTCACATAGTTGCAAATGGCAAGATTTCATTTTTTTTTATTGCTAAGTAATACTCCATTGTATATATATACCAAATCTTCTTTATCCATTCATTCATCGACGGACATTTGGGCTCTTTCCATACTTTGGCTATTGATAGTGCTGCTATAAACATTGGGGTGCATGTGTCCTTTGAAACAGCACACCTGTATCCCTTGGATAAATACCTAGTAGTGCAATCGTAGGGTCATAGGGTAGTTCTATTTTTAGTTTTTTGAGGAACCTCCATACTGTTTTCGATAGTGGCTGCACTAGTTTGCATTCCCACCAGCAGTGCAAAAGAGATCTCTTTCTCCACATCCTCTCCAGTATCTGTTGTTGCCTGAGTTGTTAATGTAGCCATTTGGACGGGTGTGAGGTGGTATCTCGTTGTGGTTTTGATTTGTATTTCCCTGATGATGAGTCATGTTGAGCATCATTTCATGTGTCTATTGGCCATCTGGATGTCTTCTTTGGAGAAGTGTCTGTTCATGTCTTTAGCCCATTTCTTCACTGGATTATTTGTTTTTTGGGTGTTGAGTTTGATAAGTTCTTTATAGATTTGGATACCAACCCTTTATCTGATATGTCATTTGCAAATATCTTCTCCCATTCCATTGGTTGCCTTTTAGTTTTGCTGATTGTTTCCTTCACTGTGCAGAAGCTTTTTATTTTGATGAGGTCCCAATAGTTCATTTTCGCTTTTGTTTCCCTTGCTCGGAGATGTGTTGAGTAAGAAGCTTCTGCGGCCAAGATCAAAGAGGTTCTTGCCTGCTTTCTCCTCAAGGATTTTGATGGCTTCCTGTCTTACATTTAGGTCTTTCATCCATTTTGAGTTTATTTTTGTGTATGGTGTAGGAAAGTGGTCCAGGTTCACTTTTCTGCACGTCCCTGTCCAGTTTTTCCAGCACCACTTGCTGAAGAGACTGTCTTTATTCATTGACTATTCTTTCCTGCTTTGTCAAAGATGAGTTGACCATACGCTCATTTGTGGGTCCATTTCTGGGTTCTCTATTCTGATCCATTGATCTGAGTGTCTCTTCTTGTGCCAGTACCATACTGTCTTGATGATTACAGTTTTGTAATACAGCTTGAAGTCTGGGATTGTGATGCCTCCTGCTTTGGTTTCTTTTCAAGATTGCTTTGGTTATCCAGAGTCTTTTCTGGTTCCAAACAAATTTTAGGATTGTTTGTTCTAGCTCTGTGAAGAACGCTGGTGTTATTTTGATAGGGATTGCATTGAATATGTAGATTGCTTTGGGTAGTATTGACATTTTAACAATATTTGTTCTTCCTATCCAGGAGAATGGAATATTTTTCCATCTTTTTGTGTCTTCTTCAATTTCTTACATAAGCTTTCCATAGTTTTCAGTGTATAGATTTTTCACCTCTTTGGTTAGATTTATTTCTAGGTATTTTATGGTTTTAGGTGCAGTTGTAAATGGGATTGATTCCTTGATTTCTCTTTCTGTTGCTTCATTGTTTGTGTATAGGAATGGAACCGATTTCTGTGCATTGATTTTATGTCCTACCATTTTGCTGAGTTCCTGGATCAGTTCTAGCAGATTTTTGGTCGAATCTTTTGGGTTTTCCATATTATCATGTCATCTATGAAGAGTGAAAGATTGACCTCCTCCTGGCCGATTTGGATGCCTTTTATTTCTTTGTGTTGTCTGATTGCTGAGGCTAAGACTTCCAATACTATGTTGAATAACAGTGGTGAAAGTGAACATCCCTGTCTTGTTCCTGACCTTAGGGGGAAAGCTCTCAGTTTTTCCCCATTGAGGATGATATTAGCTTTGGGTCTTTCATATATGGCTTTTATGATCTCGAGGTATGATCCTTCTATCCCTACTTTCTTAAGGGTTTTTTTTATCAAGAAAGGATGCTGTATTTTGTCAAATGCTTTCTCTGCATCTGTTGAGAGGATCATGTGGCTCTTGTCCTTTCTTTTATCGATGTGATGCATCACATTGATTGTTTTGTGAATATTGAACCAGCCCTGCATCCCAGGTATAAATCCCACTTGGTGGTGATGAATAACTTTTTTGATGTATTGTTGGATCCAGTTGGCTAATATCTTGAGGATTTTTGCATCCATGTTCATCAGGGAGATTGGTCTATAGTTCTCCTTATTTCCCCTTTAAAATGAAAGAAAACTTATGATATGAGACTACATGGATGAACCTGAGGACATTGTGCTAAGTGGAAATAAGCCAGTCACAGAAGGACAAATACTGAATGATTCCACATACATGGGTCATCTAAAATTGTCAAACTCACAGAAGCAACACAGAATGATGGTTGTTAGGGGCTGGGGCAAGAGGGAAATTGGGAGTTGCCAAACAGGTATAGAGTTTCAGTTATGTAAGATGAACAGGTTCTAGAAATCTGTTGTACATATTGTCCTATAGTTAACAATATTGTATCATGCACTTAAATTTTGTTGAAGGGTAGATTTCATAAGTGTTCTTATTATAAGAAAAAACCTGACCCAAGGTTTGTTTTTGAAAGGATGGGAAAGTTGGTAAGTAATGTTAGCTAAGGAAATTTTGATTGTGTGTGAAAAACTTTTTATAACTCTCTAGAGTTAACTCTAAGTCATTTATTTCTATCCACTGTGTGCCACATATTGTTCATGTCTTACTTTCACATTTCCTGATGAGTATTCATTTCTTGGTTTACAGATACATGGACTACAGCTTACAGGATACATAATTTATTCTAAACAACAGCCAGTAATGGTAAAGATATGAATTGAAGTATGATTCTTAGCACACTGTGCATCACACACCCTGCTCACCAAAGACTCATAAATTATCAGAAGTGTCTGTGACATGTAATTAAGGAATTTAATGCCAGTTTTAATTTAAGAAAAATCTCCCATTGTTGCTCCACTGAGAACCCCAGTGCTCAAGGTCCATTCCCACTGGATATGCTACACAGCTCTTTCTCCTGAACTCAGACCGAAAAACTCACTGACTTTCCACAGTGTGGGGGAAATTTTCTTTTTGCTTGTGGCCTTCCTCAGAGTTATCCCTTTCTCTCCCCTTCTCATCCTTGATACATAGCTTTGCCTTAGCAATGACTACAGGCTTGCAAAAAAGATATTTGTTTTCAAGTTGCTTCTGTTTTAGACACTGAACAGACCCTTATGTAAAAAAAAAAAAAAAAAAATACAGGTGCACCTGTGTGGCTCAGTTGGTTGAGCATCCAACCCTTGATTTCAACTTAGGTCATGATCCCAGGGTCATGAGATTGAGCTCCACACTGAGCGTGGAGCCTGCTTAAGATTCTCTCTCTCTCTCTCTCTCTCTCTCTCTCTCTCAATTTCTCTCTCCCTCTCTCTCTCTCTCCCTTTCTCTCCCTCTGCCTCTCTCCCTCACTCATTCTCTCTCTCTTACAAAAAAATACAAACTTGCTCATTGTGTGTGTAGGTGGGGTGGGAGTGAGGGTAACTAATGGGGGTAGGTAAAGAGAACCAAAGTACAAATGAATATTTAAATACATTATCTTACGATCGCCTTACTGGCAGTGAGAAGCCATTCAGTGCTCTGTGGAGGAAAGTGACAGATGAAAGCCCTGCTTTAAGAAACAGGAAACTCATGCATCTGCTCTAACCTTAGAATCAAGATTTGGCCTTCTCACAACATCGTGTAGACTACCTCACCAGCAGCAGGAAGTGGTGCTTCCAGAGATCTTGCTACTTTTGGCTGGAATACATGGGCTGAAGCAAATTAAGACAGGTAAAACAGATGAGGTAATGAATATCCAGACGTAGACCAGCGGGGATTTTATTGGGCAACAGGGATTATAAAGGCAAAGGAGGAACCTAATGGGGAAAGCGTATTTTTCACTCGGTTTCAATCAACCGTTTTTTATTCATCTTCAGAGTATACAAATTTTATATCTATGGTGAATGCTGAAATTATTATGAAAGAAAATTTACTTCGGTTACTTGAAATAATTGTAAATACACAAATGGACAACATTTACCTTAAATTGTAACTTGCAAATAGAATGGAATTGAATAGGCTTTCCTCCTGTCCGCCCCCTGCCTTACACCTTTGGTGACCTTTGTGCATGAGAAAGGTAAATGAAAATTGGAAAATGTACCTTTTCCACTATAAAACCACTAATGTGTTAAATCATGCTTTGAAAACTATCACGAGTATATTTCTTTGTGATACCAGTGTTCCAATGCTACCTTTTCAAGTTATTTCCTGGGAAAGGCATGCTGCTTCCTGGATGTACAAATCATTTATACGATGTTCAATCTATCATTCTGGATTAAATTGCCTTTGGTCTTTTTATACCACTGCGCTAGAAGAGCGTAAGGTCCTGGCAACGACATTTGTGCTTCCTAAAGTGGGTAACGTCCCTTCTGGGTAACCTTTTGTGAAATCACATGGACTAACACTGCTTGTCATCCTCTAGGCAATGACATTTGAGCCGCTGCTGTTTCATCCTGCAATCTCAAAGCCAATTACTCATCCAGGTTTTCAGCAGCATTAACGATGATGACTCTTTTCTTGCTGAATTTGTAAAATGTATCTTGGCATTTTCAATTACCCAAGTATTCAAGAAGACAAGCTTTTGTGTGAGTGTTGACTCAGGCCCACCCCCGCGCTGATGATAGAGGTCCTATAACTATACAGTCAACTCCCCATAACAAGAGAATGTTCAGCACATATGCTGAATCGGTTTTTTAATCCTATTATTTTAATCACCAGAGTAAGATTCTGGACTAAATTAGTGGAGCAATTTACAGCTAATCCAAAATATCTTTTTTTGTATTAGATTTGGCTCCTTGCTTACAATTTACTACTAATAATATAATAACTGATTAGAGGGGGAGGCAACATAAAAACATGTTAATTCTTGGAGCCAGAACTTAGTTAAAACATAGAAAATAAAACTTTGTTTGCAACCCAAAACAGGGTTTAAATGTGAAAATAGTCATGGATCCACAAATAGTCTTTGTATAAAGAATAGAGCATGGTTTCTGTATCTCCCTCTCTATCTGCCCGCGCCACCCGCCTCCCTCCCCCCCCCCCACTCACGCTCTCTCTCTCTCTTTCTCAAAAGTAAATAAACATTTAAAAAAAAATTTTAAGGGGGGGCGCCTGGGTGGCTCAGTCCCTTAAGCCTCTGACTTTGGTTCAGGTATGATTTCACAGGTCTGTGAGTTCAAGCCCGGAGTCAGGCTCTGGGCTGCCAGCTCAGAGCCTGGAGCCTGCTTCGGATTAGGTCTCCCTCTCCCTCTGCCCCTCCCCCACTCACGCTCTGTCTCTCTCTTTCTCAAAAATAAATAAACATAAAAAAAAAAAAAAGAATAGAGCATGATTTTAAATGCCCACTATAAATAGTCTTTTTGGGGGCGCCTGGGTGGCTCAGTCGGTTGAGCGTCAGACTTCGGCTCAGGTCATGATCTCATGGTTTGTGGGTTCGAGCCCCGCCTCGGGCTCTGTGCTGACAGCCTGGAGCCTGCTTCGGATTCTATGTCTCCCTCTCTCTCTCTGTCCCTCCTCTGCTCACGCTGTCTCTCTCTGTCCTTCAAAAAAATGAATAAATGTTAAAAAAAAATTTTAAAAAGATAGTCTTTTTGGAGGGTCTGCCAGTTTAGAGTCTGGGGGTTTTCCATAAATTGTCCGCACATCCGGTATCCACCTTCTACCCGCCAGCGCCCCTAGGAACCTGACACTGCAGAAGCATGCGCAGAAAAGCCGAAGGTAGAAGGAAAGAGAGAGGTAAGGGTATTACTCTCCGCCCCCTGCTTCCGAGAAGGGGTCTCTGGTACTCTGTGTGCCTTAACAACTATAGGTCCTTCTGAGGAGTCTTTGCTCTTCCTCATGGTTCCAGGCTGGGCTGTGGTTTCCTCCTCTTTTCCCTTTGCACTCAAGACTACCTGCTTCCCACTTTTCTGGTCGCTTAGGACCTCACATTCCTTCTTTATTCCCTTCACCCAGGCTACACCTGCCATGGGCCCTGCAGTCAAGGCTCTTCAATCACCTGCCGCAACCCTAATTGATACAGAGACTTAAAAATGAATAGAGGTGGAGTGCTTTGAATGGCATTTTAAAAATTTTTCATTGACTATATTGGAATGTAGGTGTTGATGGGGGGAAAACTTGTGCTAAAGGATCTGACTGATTTACAGATTTTAACAATTAAGGGCTGGCTATTTATAGCCCTTTTGTTAACATTTATTCTCTTGGTCTCCTAGAGTTACACTGCCTGGACTTAGGTCAAATTGTCTGTGTTTTTAATTTGATAGGATAGAGGTGGGGATTCTTTCATTTATTTCATTTTGGTAAATTCTCAGTCTGTTATTATTTAAAGGAAAATAGAGTTGTATAACCCTAGCAAGCGCAGAATGTCTGTTTGTAAATCTCAGCATTCATAGGTCATAAAGTCAAACACTTCAGCAAGTTTCAAACTGTTACACATTAGTAGGTGAGGTTTAAAAATTCCTCAAAGAGCAAAATCAAAGTAAATAATAGAATTCAAAATAAATAACTCATGCATTTGTATAAGCAATATGAACTTTAACTCTCAACTTTTCAAATCAAATATAATTTTTTTTACTTGTACAGATGTCTGTAGTTAATGTATCAATCATCAATGTTAATTTGTTAAATCCTAACCCAATACCAGCATACTGTAACTACATCCATTAAGTCTGTGTTTTCTTCTTGTTAACACTTATGTATTAATCTACATTTATATATGTGTGTGTGTATGTGTGTGTGTATACATACATATTAGAGAAGCTATTTAAAATTTTTTCAGTGAAAAATAGAAATATTTCTCAGAGTACAAAGTTGGGTTCATCCCAAATAAAATTAAACGGTCCCTCAGAAATGTCTCTTCTTTGCATTTGGTCTCAAACAATCTGGTTATCAGAATTGCTTGGAGAGCATTTTAAAAACACAGATTACTGGGTTGAATCTCAGTTTCTATAGAGACCGGGGCATGATGGGACTATGTTGTATTTGTCACTGTCTCCACAGAATGTAACACAAGGCCCTCAATAATCATGTGTGGAATGAATGGATCAGAATGTCTGAAGGTTAAGTTCTAGGAATCTGAATTTTTAGAACTGCCCCCAGATTATTCTGATGACCGATCACTTCCAGAAGCACTGATTTTTAACTCAGAGTTCCAGATCTGAAGGAGGTCTTAGTCATCGTCCAATTTAACTCGCTTGTTTTGGAAATGAAAGACCATGAAGTTTGAGGGATCAAATATCATATATAATCATAATACTTTCAGACGTAGCCACACATTTTAGGAAAAATGATGAGACACAGAAAATGGAACTAAACAATAGTTTTTACCTTAAAGAGAGGTCATTTTGCGACTTGGCCTTAAGGACTGTGAGAGGTCAGCTTGTGCAAGGTGAAGACAGTCTGAAGCTGGACTCATTATGGCACATGCCTACCTTAGACTCCTGGTCAGGATCCTATGTCAGGGCTAACTAAGGAGACTGTTCTGCTCTGCATCCCTGTCTCCCACAGGCTTTCCACCAGTTATGCCAAATACTTGCAGGATCTGTATTGGTCTTCCCTTCCATGAGAATTTCTCAAATAACTCTCATCTTCTCCATGCATCATGAATTAGGCAAATAGTAGTGAAGTTATTTTTCCTTCCCCCCAAAAAAATCCGTCCATAATGTAAAATTCACTTGCTAACATGATATTTTGTGCAAACATACAAAAAATGTTTAATGGCCAACCTTCTTACTTCTGCCTGCATATTAACATGATTAGAAAATATTTGTGGCTAGATAGTCATCAGAAAGTAAACATTTAGTCATCTAGCTGTTATTCACAAAATTATTTCACTATGTTTAAATGGAATTCTCTGCTAACCACAGTAACTCTTATCTGTCTTTAAAGGAGTTATACAGCTAATACCTTCAAGAGTATTCAATATCCCAAAATAAAAGTGCTGGCATAATTTTTTTAATACTGGTAAAGTGAAATTTAGTATCTGCTAGAAAATGATCACCATTCTTTTTTTTAAAAAGGTGTATGTTGTCTCAAAGACTGTAAGTCTTTGCAAAAGAGTGCATATTGCCTCAAAAGCTTCAAGTAATGATAAAATAATAACAGTAATTAGCATCGATAAAGCATTTACTATGTACTAGTTATGTGTAAAGGATTATGCATAGAGTACTTCATTTATCTAAAAAAAGGAAGATACTTAGGGAAGTATAATGTATGAAGATTTGTGTGTGTATGCATATATACATATATATGAGCATATATGTGGCATATCTATTTTTTAACCTAAATATTAAACATATATAGAAAATCTCTGGGCAGATACTAAGACACAGTTAATCATTTTCATTTTGGGGATCACTGGTGGTAGCCTACCCAGTTCCCATTCCCCTTCTTTTCTTGCCAACAGAACAGTTTTGCTCAGGCAGCCTCATCATGTGGTGAGTTCTGATTGGCCCAGACTGGCCACAGCAATCTCATTTTCTTTTGGTTATGGTGATCTAGGGATAGGCAAGCAAGTGAGTTCTTGCCTGGGGTTTGAGAGATAAGGGCAAGCCTACATGGGACTTCTGGAAGAATTTTCCTCCTCAGAAAACAAAGATGTTCATGAGGAGAATGCTCTTTTTGTTTGTACCCCCTTCCTTCCTGTTTAGGAGCCTTTTATTTGAAGGTATACTGCCTCGGGGCACCTGGATGGTTCAGTTGGATAAGCGTCACACTTTGGCTTAGGTCATGATCTCGCAGTTCATGAGTTCAAGCCCCATATCGGGCTCTGTGCTGACAGCTCTGAGCCTGGAGCCTGCTTCAGATTTTGTCTCTCCTTCTCTTTCTGCCCCTCCCCTACTCACACTCTGCTTCTCTCTCTCAAAAATAAATAAATATTAAAAAAAATTTTGAAAGTATACTGACTAGAGGTGTGTTAGCAACCTTGTGACCATGAGGTGTGATGTTGTGAATGAAGGGTGGCTCCCTAATTGTGTCACAAATTACAGAGCCAATGTCATGTAACTTAGCCAGGATTAGTACGGGTTTTTATTACTTGCAGCCTAAAGCATCCATGATGTAGTTACTGACAGAGCGACTTACTTCTGGGGAGTAGGAATGAAAGTACAGGAAGAGATAAGAGAGGCTTACTTTTAATTGCATATCTTTTTGTGCTGCTTTAATTTGTTTACCATGTATGGGCAATACTTTCAAAACTAGAAAGCAACTATGTTAATTTTTTTCAATTGAATTTCTTTGTTTTATGTTAAGTTTATTTATTTATTTTGAAAGAGAGAGCACAAGTGGTGAAGGAGTAGAGAGAGAGGTAGAGAGAGAGAATCCCAAGCAGGCTTTACAATGTCAGCGCAGAGCCCGATGTGGGGCTGGAGATCATGAGATCTGTGAGATCATGACCTGAGCCAAAGTTGGACCTAAATCAACAGAGCCACCCAGATGCCCTTTCAATTGCATTTCTGAGCAACTGGTTCATTAACTTGGGGAAAACTGAGAGCATAATGTTCCAAACAGCATCTTTACTCCTCAGTCCACAATTTATCCTCAGACACTCTTCACACCAACGTTACACGCATGTATCATCACTAGGAATATTTTAGCTAATTTGAATTTTAACATCAAAATTTTTCTTCTTTCCAAACTATTCACGAGCATTTGTATGTCTCCCAAACAGTGCGGTGTAAGGAATCTCACTAGCATTAAGTTTGTAGGGGAGATATTTAGTGTGCCTATCGTGATTTATTCAGGCCCCACAGTTTCTTTCTGAAGTAAGAGTGTGAATGAAGAGTTGTAACCACTAGCTGGGCCTGATATGAGCCAGTCGATATTTCTACCAGGTAGATAGATACATTGACCTGGATGAGGAAGAAGGGTAAAGTATCAGGGAATGTCCGCTAATGTGCTCATTAGAGTTTCTTTAAGGAAGGACCTGTGTCTTTGTACAGCCCAATTGATGTTTACATCAATTTAACAACTATTGGTCTTTTTAAAAAAATTTATTTAAGTAGGCTCCGCACTCAGCAGGGAGCCCAACACAGGGCTTTAGCTCACAACAGTGAGATCAAGACCTGAGCTGAGATCAAGAGTCAGACAGTTAATGAACTGAGCCACCAAGCACCCCTAACAACGATGGTCTATGAAAAAGGTTATAATCCCCATTTGGAATGTACTCGTGCAGGATTTCTGGGGACTAGGTTTGCCAGGGAATCCATTACTTCCTTCCCATTTCTCCTAAGGGCTCATGTCTCAGGCTTCTGGCATCGGTGAAGTGCGGTTACAGGAATTGAACAGAAGTTGGTACTCTAATACTACTGCATGGAGAAATGACAAACTACTGTATCACAAAAAGCTGACATCCCTGAACTCATCAGCAATATTTACCTTAGGTGGATACAGGGTGAAGAATCAGGAACAAAAGAATTGGAGCAAAGCCAGTCTTAGTAACTGCCACTACTATGAAACTTCCCCTATAACAGTCCTTCAGTTCAAGATCCCATCTACTTCATGTATTTATAATGCTAAGACCCATTGAATTTTTCTTAAAGTTCTTGAAAACCTCACTTCTTTTTCAATTCCTTGTACTCTCATAACTACAGTACCCTTTCTTCCAGATCTTTTCTTCCCCAATGCATACATCTAGTGCTACCATACTAATCTTCCTTGAAGAACTTTGTTATCATATTATTCCCTATTTAAGATTTACTGAGAAATAGAAACAAACGTTTGAACAAATGGAGAGATTAAAAAAATCATTTAATAACATGTGGCGCCTGGGTAGCTCAGTTGGTTGAGTGTCCACCTCTTGATTTCAGTCAGGTCATGATCTCACAGTGGTGAGATCGAGACACACGTTGCACCCCCCCCCAACCCTGCACTGGGTGTGGAAGCTGTTTAGGATTCTCTCTCTCCCTCTCCCTCTACCCCTCCCCTGCTTACACCCATATGCTTTCTCTCTCTCTCAAAAAAAAGGCAAAAATACAAAAAGAAAAAAAGAAATCTCTTAATGACAAATGATAGGATCTCCATTTTTCCATGAGCTATTCCTTCTCTCATTTTTTTTTTCTTGGTCCCACTTGTACTTACCAGTTTTTAGGGAGCTAGATAAAATAACCATGAACCTATGTAGAATATTTGCTTTATCAACTCTTTTAGATACCCTTATGACTTAAAATCACAAATATAAAAATATAGATTGATTAACTTAAAATATTTTTCCAACATTGAAGGAAAAAAATGATTTAAACTCCATGCAGCTTCTACATCAGTGTCTTTGTCAGCTCTACTTATTGTCATTTAACAAAAGCAGATGTGCACACACTCTGCCTCTGGAGATTCACTTACGAGGAGGAGGAGAGCTGAGGATCCTAGAGCTGGGCTCTGGGCAGAGATCAGGGCGAAGAACCCAAGTCCCCAGCACAAGAGCCTCTGTAGGCAGCGGGTCGAGTAGGGCCTCTCTTGGCACCAGCCCCTGGGTCGGATACCCTACTTCCATTGACACTTACATGTTTCATTGTGGTTGAGAGGCTGTTACAACATCCTCATTCTAACTAGTTCCTTCTGTGACTCTTTAACTTCTAGAAGATGCCGTGACATATCTATTTCTCTTGGTCCTTTAGTCTTTACCCACTCAGCTTCAGGTAAATGACTGTGAGGCCTTTTCCTGGTAACATCTCCAGAATCCCAAAATAGAAAACGATGTTCCTTTAACCATAACTTTAATACTATCAACCTTAGCACACTCAGAAGTAGAATAGCTTTTATGTTGCTATTTTCATGTAATCACACTACAATGTCTATGGGTTTACTTTAGCTGTAATTCAAACCTAATGAGAGTTTCCTGCTCTAGGCTCTATAGCCAATGTATTATCAGCTATTTTCTTCTCTTCTGTGGGGGAAAGTAGGTTGTCATAAGGTCACAGAGACGGTAATTTTGTAGTGATGAGGTGGGATAATCACTTTCCTACCACCCCAGCATGCTCTTACATGCACATAACTCTCAAAATGGAACTTTTAAACTGGATTGTGCTGTAACTAATTCAAACATACATTTCTTCTGCCCTAACAGTGCATGCTGTGAATCTATATAGTCTGTGAAACCACCAAGCCAGGTGTGCAACAGACAGAACATGGTTTTAGAATATCAGACATCCCCAAATTAGAAACCAGACTCTACCGCTTACTAGCTGTGTGACCTTGGGAGGGTTCATTAACCTCTCTAGATCTCAGGTTCCTTATTTGAAAACCAGGAATGATACTAGCCTACCAGAATTGTTGTTTTTCCTGGAAAAGAAACTGAAAAATTCTGCTTAGTTGTCCCTCTTCCTTTACCTCCCAGCAAATAAAGGCCAAGGATTAAGTGTCTGCCAAGAGTTAATATCCAATCAATTACAGACGCATTTTCTTTCCCCTCTGGGAAAATAGGCTTCCATTAAAAACTATAGTTGGTTTTACAATAAGGCATCCTCAAGTGTTAGAACCATAGAAAAGATGGAACTTTTTTTTTAGCTTTAGGCTGAAAATAACCACTCGGTTACACACTAAACTTTAATACTAAGAGATTCAAACTTAAAACAATGCAGTGACCTAGTGATATGGAAACTGGATTTCAAAAGAAAAATAATCATGCATGATTCAAACAGAATATAAAATCAAAATGACAGACAAAAAATTAAAATTTCATTTTTAATTATATCTGAAAAACTAAAAGAAGAAAATACAGGTTTCAAAACTTTCAAAAAGTTTGGCAACTATAGGATCAAACAAATGATTTTTTTTGCTTGAATAAAATAATCATTTATTTTAAAAACAGAGGTAAATATTTTAATATTTAAAAGGTTGCATATCCTACATTTTAATTGAAAAGTTAACTTAAAAATAAGTCAGTATTTTATAAAAATGAGAATATTGTGCCATCAAACTATTCCACTGCCAGAAATAAATTCTCATCCTACAAAGATGGCCCTGCAAAGTTGAAAGTCAAGCCAGTTGATTACATCCCTTGACATTTCTGCTGTCTGACCCCCAAGTGTGGGTGGGGCTAGTATTTGGTGCTGAAGCTTTGATCCTGTTTGGGGAAATGGTGGCAAGAGAAGTCATCTCTCTAGGAACTTCTTGATCTGGGCCCTTCTCTGATTTAGAAGCTAATTCCAATCTGGTTAGGTGAAGGTGTCCAAGGAACAATGAAAGTGGTACTCTCTGCTGGCTTTCCTGAAATCTTTCACATTGTCTCAGTCAAGATATAATACAATAAAGAGGCAGTTTGCTTTAAAATCATGTATCGATAACTATTGTCCACACCTGAATCGAATATCTCTGCCTAATGTATCATATTATGTTGATCTTAGATACACAACTTCATTGGTGTTTGCCCTAAAAATCGGTTAATGTTCAAATATGTCCCTACAAGTTTTTTATTTCAATTTTAGAATTACATTTCATTGGTGGAGAGTATATTTATGCTTAAACCTCATTTAGTGGAGAATAATTTACATATATATTAAGTGTCCTTTTCCCCTTCCTAATGGCTTTTTCCCAAAGCCTGTCCCAATGTTTGGATTTGTTGTTGGTAGTTATTTAAGACATTGTGAAGATTCCAGGACACTGAAACACTGTCTAGATCACTGTCTAGATCACAGTGATTATAAAGAGACCTTTTGAGATTTTTTTTCCCAGTTCTCTTCTTTAAGAAAAATCCTCTCCCTCGCCCGACTAGAGCACTGGTTGTGAGCCTTTCTTCCCACCTTTATACCAAATAAACCCAACCCTCCTAGAAAAAGGGTGACGCCTGACTGGCCCAATGATCATTCTTCTCTTGACAATCTGAACTGAGGCACTGGCTGAGAGTCAGGTGGTGTCACTGGAGCTGCATGGCGCTGTCGAATGAGAGACTATGACAGCTACTGAGGGCCACACATTTGAGGAGCTTGCAGAGAACTAGTCTGCTGGGCCAGGGCGGAGCTGGACGGACAAAGGAAACAGGAAGATGTAGGAGAGAGAAGAAAAGCTTCATGGTTCCTAAAGACTTGTCAGTTTCCAAGTCTAATTCCCCATGGGGCTTAGCTGTCTTCCTCTCTTGAATTCCACGAGGAGCTGTTGTACTAAAGCCTCTTTGATTTGAAGCCACCAGAGTAGGTTTCTGTTTCTTGCAACCCAATGAGCCCTAAGACAGAATGAAGAGTTTCTTGTAGAAATTCTACATGTCTAACTCTATTCACAACCAGAGAGTATTTTATAATGACATCTTCTTTGAAATACTTCCTCCAAGATTTGTGGAGTCATTCTGAGACTATTGACTTTAAAACGTGATGTTACACGATTGGATCAGATATATATGCCCTTAAAGCAAGTCAGACTGTCATATTTGCCATTCAGTTCCTTTGCAGAGAGTGAGTTGTGAAATGTACGACTCACTTTGCATTTGGCCTATTCTGTTCACTGTGAAGGTGCTTTGTCTTCCTTGATGAAAAAGGATGGTAGCAGTTGAACAGCTTTTCCTTCTACCTGGCATCTGTTAACATTTACCATCTTCCCCAAGCACAAGGTCTTTTCTTTTCTTTTCTCTGTGATTTTCTCGTTTTGAACATTGCTAAAGAAGTTCTGGTGGCTGTAGCATTTTTGTCAAGCTCTAACTTGACAAAAATTTTGGACCCAACAACAAAAAAAAACAAAACAAAACTATTTCTGATATGAAGCCCATTCATTTGGTCTTTAACCTAGTAAAATCAACTTGGGAAGATACAAAAAATAGGAGAATATGGGGCTCCTGGGTGGCTCAGTTGGTTAAGCGTCTGACTTCGGCTCAGGTCATGACCTCATGGTTCATGAATTCAAGCCCCACATGAGTTCTAGCCCTATGTGAGTTCTAGCCCCCCACCCCATGCGTTCACGTCCCACATCAGGCTCTGTGCTGACAGCTCAGAGCCTGGAGCCTGCTTCAGATTGTCTCCCTTTCTCTGCCCCTCCCCCACTCTCTCTCTCCCTCTCTCCCTCAAAATAAATAAACATTAAAAATATTTTTAAAATAGGAGAATAAAAAATATGTAGGGGGCCTAGGTGGCTCAGTCGGTGAAGAGTCCAACTCTTGATTCTGGCTCAGGTCATGATCTCACAGTTTGTGAGATCGAGCCCCATATCATGCTCTGCACTAGGTGTGGAGCCTGCCTAAGATTCTTTCTCTGCCTCTCCCTTTGATCTTCCCCTTCCTCTCTCAAAAAAATGTAATAAAAATAATTGTGGTAAACAGATGAGTAAAGGATTCATTCTGTGGGGAAAATGCACATGACCTGCATAGGTTTGAAGGATGTCCTTAAGGCAAGTTGATACCTCGAAATTTCCTTTGTAATCATTTGTCTTTTCTTGGCATCACTTACAAATATGGTCTTTCAGAGCCCATGTGCTGTTTTGACAGTCATAATGAGGACACTTCAATGTTGTCCTGGTGGACACAGACCACTCTCTCTCACTCTACTGCTCTTACTAACCAACAATAGTATACCAAGAGCAATAAATGATTATAAACAGGCTCTGAGGCCAAACTCTCTAGTTTTACATTCCAGCTCTGCCACTTAATACCTGGGTGATCTTGCAAGTTATTTAACCTCTTTGTGCCTCAGGGTTTTAATATGTAAAATAGGGTAATATTAGTATCAGGACCTACTTTGTATTGGGTAGACGGTGTGAAGAGTAAATGAGTCCTGGTATAATGTACCTTCTCAATAAGGTCAGCTGTTACTGTTTGTTGTTTTTCATGTTATTTGAGCAAGTCACTATCTATAAGGCATAAGGCTAGGCAGTGTAGGGGTTAACAGGAAGTTGAGCCACGATCCTCCCATGGGTGAGTTTACTATTTCTACTGAATGACATTAGTGAGGGAGTTAGGAGGAAGGGCCATAAAGCCAGGCTTGACTTCTTCCTAGCCTCATGACCTTAGCAAAATTACTTGACTTCTCCAAACCTTGGTTTGCTTATCTAAAATTGGGTCTAAAAATAGGGCTTACCACATCATCGTAATCTTTCATATATAATGCATAGCAGGCTTTTAGCACCAAATGAATATGTATTGTCATTAAGCAAATGCTATATGGATTGTGAAAACGATGGATGCTGCCTCCATTTCCCCAAAGTAACTGAAAATAAAACAGAGTAAAGCAAACCCTAGACTATTTGCCTATGCTCTGTGCAGGCGCTCACACAAAGCTGTTCTCTTAAAGCATGCCCCAGGAAAGGAAAGAGACGATAAATATTTTATGTCTTTTTTTCCCTTTGCCTGCCTTAAGATTTTGTCTTTGGTTTTACCAGTATTATTATCTAGGTATGGTTTTCTTTATATACATCTTGTTTGGGGCTCATGATGCTTTTTAAAACTGCATACTTTTCAACAATTGATACTTTTCAACAATTTTGAAAAAGTCCCAGCCATTATCTGTTCATACCTTTATCCATTCTTCCTGTCCTGACCTCTCTCTCCTTCTAGGATGACAATTACATATGTATTCACCGTTTTCACCTATCCCATACATCTCTCACTCTTTTGTGTGTTTTTCATCCTTTTGCCGATTCGTAATTCAATTTAAGTATTTTCTTCTTCAGCTGGGCCTAATCTGTTATTAAACCTATTCATTCAATCCTTTTTTTAAGCTTATTTATTTATTTTGAGAGAGAGAGAGCATGAGCGGGGGAGGGGCAGAGAGAGAGGGAGAGAGAATCCCAAGCAGGCTTCATGCTGCCAGCTACAGAGCCTGACGCGGGGCTTGAACCCATGAACCATGAGTTCACGACCTGAGCCGAACCCAAGAGTCGGATGCTTAACTGACTGAGCCACCCATGCGCCCCCTTCATTCAATTCTTAGTATCAGTTATTGTGTTTTCAGAATTCTAGAAATTCCTAGAATTTCTTTTTTTATCTTTTAAATTATATCTTCATTTCCTGTTCTCTGCCAAAATTCTCGATCTTATTTTTTAATTTCTTAAATGTATTAATCATAATTTTTAAAACTTCTACTGAATAATTCCAATATCTATGTTCCCTATGAGTCTGTTTCTGTTTCCTCTGTTTTTCCTTCTGTCCCATCTTCTTATGTGCTTGATACTTTTTAACTGATTTCCAGACTGATAGAAAACATTCAGTGATAATTTGTGGCCATAGGTGATGTTATCTTCCTCCAGAGAGGACTTGTTTGACCTCTGGCAAGCAGTTGGGCTATAACAGTAGCCGACTTAGTTCACCTAATCAATCAGACTCTGATCTTTGAGAGGGCACATCAGTACCCAGTGTGCTCTTATTCCTGGGGTATACCCCTTTAGGATTCCAGTGAAACACCAGGGAGTTTACTGGATCCTATCTTAATAGGCCCTGAATGCTAATATTTCTTCCCGCCGGCCATGTATCTGTTGGAAGTCTGCTCAGCATCCCACCTCCAGCTCCCACTGTTGAAATTGGTTTTCATCTGAAGAAGAAGAGCAGTGCAAGTTCAGGCTCATTTCTTTGGGTTTCCCTGTGTTCCCATATCCAGACCCCATGAACCCAGGTCCTTAACAGCAGATAGCTCTTCTAGTCCTCGAAGAGAGGGTTGGTTCAAAACATCCTACTCCACCATTGCCAGAAGCAGAACTCTTGCCTATGTTTTTGTTCTATATCTGATGACTTTACCCTTCAGATTTCAGACAGTGGGCAGATTTCTAAGAAAATCAGTGGTAGAGTTCTAAATGGGTTGCCAAACAAGCTTTTAGTGGAGAAAATGGGTTTTAAAGACATGGTAAATGGGAAAAATTGGAAACATTCCTAAGGGGATCCAAATCTTTACCACAGATGGTAAATCAACAATTATTATGTATACTACTTTATGTTATGAGTCACATCATCTGCACCTTGAGAAATCTTCTGTGAGATCCCTTTCAGTTTCCAGGATGTTACTAAAGTCCTTGAGAGCCATTATTCTTGACCTTTTCGGTTTTCATCTCCTTTCTCCTAGTCCACTATCCCAGGGTTACTTTTGATGAGTAAAAAAAGATTGGTTCATTACCATAAAAAAGGCAACTGCCTAGCGACAATAATCTGCTTTATGTGCTGCTGCTGTTGTTGTTTTTAAGAAAACAAAACCAAACTCAATGACTACAAGGGATGGAGCTGGCTTCCATCGCAGCTGGAAAGGTTGGGTAAGACTTAGATGCAAGGCAGTACACTGCACCTAAGAGTTATGCAATAGATAACCTGTTAAATTATTTATTGAAAAAAAAATCTTTCTTCTTGTCTATAAAGAAAGTTGAGCTGATTGCACCAAGGGTCAACATGAACTGAGAGGACATCTCCTGCCTGGCAGGGAGCATTTGGCACAATTCCTAGAAACCGAACCTGGATATCAAATCCAGTCAGTGCTTTCTTTTCCTCCTTCTGAGTTGGTATGTGTCACTTTCATCTTTATTTCATTAAAAATAACAAAATCTTTATGTCTCCAGTGCAGGTGAATCCCTCCCTCTCTGGAAGCTTAAATTGGCTATGCTGCTGGCAGAATTCATACCTGTTGTTGAAAGACAGGTGTCTCTGCTTCCAACCTCTATTGCAAGAAATCCCTGTGGCAAGGCAAAAAAAAAAAAAAAAAAAAAAAAAAAAGCCGTGCTCATAAGAATGCAGAAATGGTCCAGCATTCCTTTCTATCTCAGATTCTCAGATGCTGTGGAAAAAGACAGATGTGCAGACACCCTATAGCTTTCTATTCAGATATAACAGAGTAGGGAATGTGATCTGGATCATAAATGTTGGGGTTATGCATCCTACTTTAGACTGACTTGTCCTGACAGCTACCATTACTTGCGTGTCTTCTATGTACTGAGCACTGTAATGATGGCATTAGATTGTAACTCATTATATTTTCACAGTAACGGTAAAAATTAAATTAATATTAAACAACCAGACACATGTTGGTTGTTTAGTAGTCTTTATGAGATGATCAGTCAAGCGTGGCCACAAGAGGAGACAAAAGAAAGGCTCAGAAAAAAACAAAGCTTACTATGGACACAGGTCCTAGAGACAGGTGGCATGCAAAGTGGGGCCACATGGAAAACACTAGGATGGTCAGGACAGAGAAGACAGGAGTAGGGAGGAGGGCTTAGGCCACAGCATTTATTGGGATTTTTGTGGGAAAGGCAAGGTAGGACAGGATTATGAGTTTAGGATTGGCTAGTTTGAATAATTTTGGTGGGTTTTGGTCTATGGGGCTGGTCCCTAGTTGCCTGGCACCTGACCCTGGGATAAGGCAGAGTTAATATTACTTTTAGGATGCACAGGCCAGATAAAAGAGGTATGGTTCTGGATTTTTGATTTGCATATCAAAGTCATGCCCCAGGCTGGGCCCTTTTGCTATCTCTTAGAATCAGTCTAGAGAAGGGTAGTCTCTCTCCAGCCACAATGGTTTCCCATGATGTCAAAACAATATAATATACAGAAAATTATATATACACAATACATTAGTATTCCTGTATAGTAAAAGGAAAATGAGGTTCAGGGAAGTTCAGTGAGAGCTCAACTAGTATTATTCAGAGTGGGATTAAATCTGAGTCTGACTGACTCTAAGTGCTAATCCTGCATTAATTTTTCCTTAAGTAAAGTTTTCCCAACTCATACTGTATTCCTAGACATGCATTTATAAAAATGAGATCATACCTCTAAAATGTTTTGATTTCTTTGGCAGATTATTTTGCAGATTAATTGTAGTTAATATGCACATTACCAGAGTTGGAGACTCTCTGTAATTAAAAACATTAATCTACCAATATCCTCCAACTATTTGATTTCAATGAATTTTACATTTCAGCTTATTTGCACTGAGGAATAAGGCTTTGCTTATTCAATAAACCATATGACTTGAGCTGTATATAGTATGGTGTGCAGTATTTTCCACCTGGGACAGAACAAGTAGAAGGTTATACATAAGGAGCTTTTTAACAAGGAGCTATGAGGTCTTAGAATTGTATTTTGCTTCTCCATTTAGGAAAAACAATTTATTCTATGGGAGACAGATTTTATGGTTTAAAAAGAGGGGACAAAAGTGAACTGTTATAAAGAATGTGAACTACCTATATATAGGAAAAATAGTACAGTTAGAAATTTAAAGATTTTCTGGAGAACAGAACTCAGTGTCAGAAACAGAAAAAAAAGTTTTATGGGATATACTAAAACAACAGACAAATAACCAAGCTACAGATTTTAGATCAAGCCTAAATGTTAATAGTTGGGAGACTATATTTTTATCTTTTTATATATCAAATGTATTTTAGTCCTGTTTTTTCCAAAACGGACTCAGAGAAAAGCCTCAAGAAATGACAGTATAAAATAAGGATACTAAAAGAAGACTCTGTTTCTTCCTACTTACAACTCTTCCGATACCAAATGTGTGGGTTTTCCATATCACGTAATTCTCCACTTCTATGTGGACACCAGCTGCATGTCCTACAATTTAATTCATTATGATACTTACTGCCCAGAGTTAGAGTAGACCCCACAAGGGCGCTGTCCCCCAGATTGCTTCCCTTCAGACACCAGCAACCAGTTCCAGGTTGTCACTGGTATTTGTGACTGACCAGGTATAAATCTGGGGTTCCCACAACCCTCTCCTTAGGTTCAATACTTTGCTAGAATGCCCCACAGAACTCAGAAAAACACTATTACCAGCTTATTGTTAGGGATACAAGTTAGGAAAGGCCAAATTAAAGTGATGCAAAAGGCAACATGTGGGAAGGGGCACCCTCTCCAGGCTGCCACCCTCCTGGCTTGTGGATGTGCTCACCAACCTGGACTCTCTCTGGATGCACTCCTTTAAGGTTTTTATGGAGGCTTCCTTGTGTAGACATGACTGATTAAATCATTGGCTATTGGTGATTGTACTCAATCTCCTAAATCTTCCCTTCCTCAGATGTCTAGGGGTGGGGCTGGAAGTTTCCAGGGCCCAGCAGGAGTCACCTCTTAGCTTAAACTCAGGTATGGCTGATGGGGGCATATTATGAATAACAAAAGATGCTCCTCTCACCTTGTCATTCAGGAAATGATAAGGGTTTTAGGAGCTCTGTGCCAGGGACCAGGATGATGAAGACCAAATATATATTTCTTATTATATCATAACATCTCAGATAAAAGAGAAAGGGAAAATGAGGGCCAGTGAAAGCAGGAAAAGAGCACACATGCTAACCTATCCTAAAAGTTAAAAGGACTCTTGTGGTACAATTTTAACTCTGAGCTTCCCAGATTTTTTCAAATGTATATATATATATTTATATATACATATATATACTTATATATATCATATACATATAATGTATATATATAATGTGTGTGTTCTTCTAAGTTTATGTGAGAATTTTAATTGTCCACAATTATATTATCTTTTTTTCTTTTTTTATTTTTTAAATATAATTTATTGTCAGATTGGCTTCCATACAACACCCAGTGCTAATCCCAGCAAGTGCCCTCCTCAATGCCCATCACCCACTTTCCCCTCTCCCCCATCCCCCACCAAGCCTCAGTTGTTCTCTGTATTTAAGAGTCTCTTATCGTTTGCCTCCCTCCCTCTCTGTTTGTAACTTGTTTTTTTCCCCCCTTCCCTTCCCCCATGGTCTTTTGTTAAGTTTCTCAAGATCCACATGTGAGTGAAAACATATAATATCTGTCTTTCTCTGACTGACTTATTTCACTTAGCATAATACCCTCCACTTTCAACCACATTGCTGCAAATGGCAGGATTTCATTCTTTCTCATTACCAAGTAGTATTCCATTATATATATAAACCACATCTTCCTTATCCATTCATCAGTTGATGGACATTTATGCTCTTTCCATGATTTGGCTATTGTTGAAAGTGCTGCTATAAACACTGGGGTACATGTGCCCCTATGCATCAGCACTCCTGTATCCCTTGGGTAAACTCCTAGCAGTGCTATTGCTGGGTCATGGGATAGTTCTATTTTTAGTTTTTTGAGGAACCTCCACACTGTTTTCCAGACCAGCTATACCAGTTTGCATTCCCACCGACAGTGCAAGAGGGTTCCTGTTTCTCCACATCCTCGCCAGCATCTATAGTCTCGTCATTTGTTCATTTTAGCCACTCTGACCTGTGTAAGGTGGTATCTCAGTGTGGCTTTGATTTGTATTTTCCTTATGATGAGTAACGTTGAGCATCTTTCCATGTGTCTGTTGGCCATCTGGATGTCCTCTCTGGAATAATGTCTATTGATGTCTTCTGCCCATTTCTTCACTGGATTATTTGTTTTATGGGTGTTGAGTTTGGTGAGCTCTTTATAGATTTTGGATACTAGCCCTTTATGCAATATGTCATTTGCAAATATCTTTTCCCAACTATGTAGGCTGCTTTTAGTTTTATTGACTGTTTCCTTTGCAGTGCAGAAGCTTTTTATCTTGATAAGGTCCCAATAGTTCATTTTTGCTTTTAATTCCCTTGCCTTTGGAGATGTGTCAAGAAATTGCTGCAGCTGATGTCAGAGGTTGTTGCCTGCTTTCTCCTCTAGGGTTTTGATGATTTCCTGTCTCACATTCAGGTCTTTCATCCATTTTGAGTTTATTTTTGGGTATGGTGTAAGAAAATGGTCTAGTTTCATTCTTCTGCATGTTGCTGTCCAGTTCTCCCAGCACCATTTGTTAAAGACGCTGTCTTTTTTCCATTGATACTCTTTCCTGCTTTGTCAAAGATTAGTTGGCCATACATTTGTGGGTCCTTAATTGTCCATAATTTTAGGTAAACAACATCAAATGATATAACTATTGTACACAATTTAAATTATTGGGAAAAATTCATGGCAAAATATATATATATATATATATACTCGTTCTTTTTTAAAAAATAATATTTTATTAGAGACTTTATTTTTTAGAGTAGTTTTAGGTTCACAGAAAAACTGAGTGGAAAGTACAAAGATTTATCATATACTACCTGCCCCCACACATGGATCGCCTCCCCCATTATCCACATTCCCCACCAGAGTGGTTCATTTGTTACAACTAATGCACTTACGTTGACGTACTTTAATCACCAAAGTCCATGGTGTAACATTACGGTTCACTCTTAGCGTTGTATATTCTATACATTTTGACAATGTATAATGACATGTCCCCACCATTATAGTATTATACAGAACAATTCCTCTGCCCAAAGATCCTCTGTGCTCTGCCCATTCATCCTTCTCTCCTCATTAACCCCTGGAAACTGCTGATTTTTTTTTTTTACTGTCTCCATAGTTTTCTGGCAGCCACTTTTAAAAGGGAAACTTGATATAATAAGTTTTTCTCAGAAAAGACGTAAAATTTTCTCAGAAAAGATGAAATTTTTTCTTGGCCATAAATTATGTAAGAAACAAGTTACCTTGTGGAATCAAGATAGATGGATCGAATAATATTGACAACAGTCTTCCAGAGAGTACAGGTGCAGATCTTATTTAATTCTATTTTGAAATAAATCTCACAAAAGCTGAAAGTCCAACTCAGTAAGAGTCTTCCAGGTTCTAAGTTAAGTTCCAAGAGACCAACTTGATCCAAGGTTAATATTTGGGAAATCCAGAGTTGTATATAGCACGTCCCCTATCAAGACTGCCTTCCATAAATATCATTTATTTTAACAAGGACTTTTATAAGCACTAAAATTATGCCTAAAGAACTGGTCTTCTGTTTTGTTTGAGAACAAACAGATCCATGTTTAGAGACCAGAAGATAGATCATTTATTATGAAAGGTGAAAAGCTTAACCAGTATTTCCCCCATGTGGCAGTGGGATGCAAGAGTATTTTAAGCAACTTTGAATTTACTCAAATATTTTGATAAAAGCTCAGTTGAGGTTAGATATTCACAATACAGTGTGTCCGAGTTGGTTTAGGCATGGGAAATGTTAATGCAAATGTTTCCAGTTGTCTGACTTTCAACATAGAAAAATCTTAGTAGAGAAGCATTTCATTCCTGGAAGTAAAACCTTTCCTGGAGACAACTGATACTTGTCACCTTGTACTATGTGTGCTAGGTGCTGGACTAAGTAGTTTATACAATTTACCTAATTTGATTTGGGTGAATTAGATGTTCAGGATCCCAAATACATTGACTTGCTTGTATGATGAAAATCACTGATTAAATGAATTTTAGAGAATAATTTTCAAAGACAATGATTTTTTTTTAGTGATGTCATAATGTCAGGCTTTCTTTCTGGCAGTAAATACTAAGTTCACTAGCTTCTTGAGGCCAGGACAAAGACAATGTTAGGTAATCAAAATTTAAAATTTTCATTTTGGGGGCACCTGGGTGGTTCAGTCAGTTAAGCATCTGACTCTTGATTTAGGCTCAGGCCATGGTGAGTTCAAGCCTCATGTCGGGCTCTGTGCTGATAGCTGGGAGCCTGCTTGGGATTCTCTCTCTCTCTTTCTTTCTCTCTCTCTTGAACACACACACTGTCTCTCAAAATAAATAAATAACTTTGAAAAATATTTTCATTTTCCTCCTTGGCATATGGGAAAAATACATTTTCTGATTTTTCTTGCAGGTATGCTTGAAGCCACGTGACCAGGTAGTGGCCAGTGGAATGCCGCAAGTCTCCAAGCGTGGTTGCTCACACTCTTTCTCCCCTGTATCCATGTGGCTACATGAGGAAAACCCTAGGAAGACAGAACCACAGGATGGAAGGAGCCCAGATCCTTGAATAGCCACTTGTTAAGGATCACTTACGAGAATGCCCAACCTCCATTAAATTTTGCACTAATGATAGAAATATTTATTGTGTCAAGCCAAAGATATTGGAGGTGATCTGTTAGAGAAGCTGGCTCATGTCACCATTCCTGGTTTTCTGATCTTAAAAAATCATCGTCAACATAAAAAAAATCTTTCCGTTTTTACACATACAAACATGAATGCAAATTGCTTTAAAATTTGTATCAGATCAGTAAGTTACAATTTTAAAAAGGCTGAAAAGTAGAAGGCTAAAACATAAATCTATAACTATTGAAACTGCGTTCTATTTTGGTCAGCTGTTTATGCCCATTTCAATTCCTCCAGTGATATTAAAATAGAAGTAAAGGCCTATCTAATGAAGTCTTCCATTGTCTTTGGCAGAATTACATGAAGGTGGATGAAAAACATCAACAGTAATAGTCATGTTTGAAGCTTGTTGGTTTCTCACGTGTGCTATATTAGACCAAAGTCCAATGCCTTCAGTTTGTAAAGAGAACACTGGCATAAAATTTTGTACCTCAAGCTTTTTTTTTTTTTTTTTTTTTTACTTAAATGTATTTTTTTCTATTTTTGGGAGAGAGAGAGACAGAGAGACAGAGACAGAGACAGAGAGACAGAGCATGAGCAGGGGAGGGGCAGAGAGAGAGAGAGAGAGAGGGAGACACAGAATCTGAAGCAGGTTCCAGGCTCTGAGCTGTCAGTACAGAGCCTGATGCAGGGCTTGAACTTGCAAGCTATGAGATAATGACCTGAGCTGAAGTCAGGCACTTGGACTGAGCCACCCAGGTGCCTGGGACCTCAAGCTTTTAAGTTAGTAATTTTAAAATTACATTTTAACTTTTCACATAGGTGTGTGTTTATATATTTAAATTACAATTTTTATAACTGTCTTACCAAATACAGTAAAACCATGGACTGTGAGTAACTTGTTCTACTAGTGTTCCATAAGACTAGCAAACATTTCTGATAAATTTTAACTTGATAAACGAGTGATGTCTTACAACATGAGTGGTCCAGGTTGCTGAACGTCACAGATCACAACTGAGCCAATGGTTCTTGAAATTCGCTTTGATATACAAGTACTTTGGATTACAAGCATGTTTCCAGAATGAATTATGCTTGGAAACCAAGGTTTTACTGTATTTTTATTTTTCCAATACATTTTAAAAATACTATTTGGCTTTTCTAGTTTTAATCATATCTTTTTTAATCTTGTTTTTAATGTTTATTTATCTTTGAAAGAGAGACAGAGAGCGCGACAGAGGGTCTGAAGCAGGCTCTGTGCTATTGTGGGGCTCATGATCCATGAGATCATGATCCGAGCTCACGTCTGACACTTAGCCAAGTGAGCTACCCAGACGTCCCACTTAATCATATCATCTTAGAGAATGTTGCCCCTTGTTTTAAATAATTCATATTTTTCCTTCTCTGCATCAAATTGTATTTCTAGAATATTATGAAAGGAAAGGAGTGATGTGGGCATTCTCACGTCATTCCTGACATTAATTGGAATTCTCCCAATATTCACATTCTACATTATCCTGACTTTTAATTTTTATTATTAATAGTTCATTGTTTTTAAAATTTAGGAATCAATAGTGCTGATCAGAGAGTCGGCAGCAACCTCAGGTCTCCTTACATTTAAGTCAACATTCAGAATACTTAGGCTTGCAAGACTGTAGTGGTCACATTTGGCACTTAATTACTCAGGAGGACAGGAAGAGAGACTACCGTTTGTCTCCACAGTCGCATCAAGTGCTCCTCTTCAGTGGAACTTCTCACATGGCAGAACAGCTCAGGTGCACGATGACAAACACTTTACATAGATGTGAAACTGCTCTTTAACAGCCTTGTGTCGCTCTGAAGCCAGTATCTCATTGGCATAGTGTCCAACATCTATCTCTTCAAGGGACATACCCAGTTATAAGAACCACTGAACTCAAATTTGTTCAGTGCAATGGTTTGCTACCTGGTATATTTTATTCTGTCTAAATGCAGTTTATCAATCAGGGGTCCATTTTTACCAGCAACATAGCAACAGAGATCACAAACCACCTTATCAGGTTGCCAGGGGAACGGGAGCTAGAAAGTTAACATAAGGTCAAATTCTCATGCAGAAGGGGAAAGGATTTTGTTAACCCTTTACCCACATAAAGGTTTTCTGTCAACTCGATTGTAATGGATTCTTTTAATATGTTGATAGATTATACTTGTAATCATTTTGTAGGGATTTTGCATTTATATTTGTATCCGTGATGAGCTGTGTATATGTGTGTATGTTTGTGCACATGTGAGAAAGCTTTTTCCAGACTTAAATATCAGTGACACCTTAGGTATATTTGTAAACACTCCTTTTTAGATCCATAACAGAATTTAAGTAGTATTGGGATTATTCACTCTTTGAAGGGATGATCTACTCTGTGGTATAACCAGAGCTGCTGGAAAGGCTCTAGACCTGCTAGTTCATACATCACCTATGCTCATTCCCTATGAAGGACACAACACACATCCATATTAAGGGAATATCATTGTAGGAGTGCCTAGGGGGCTCAAGCCCTGAGTGTGGAATGATGTCCGCAATGAGTATGGAGCCTACTTAAGATTCTCTCTCTCTCTCTCTCTCTCTCTTCCTCTGCCCCTCTCCTCTGCTCATGTGCGCTAATAAAAACAAAACAAAATGAGTATCATTGTAAAAAATGAAAATGTTACTGTATTTCACTGCTCCTTGTTGCTTTTATAAGATATCTTAAGAAAGAGATGAGCTCAGCCAAAAACTGGCTGCGTTGCAAGCAAGAATAGAAAGAAATGAGAATGTCTAGAAATTTGGGGCCTCCCAGGATTGAAAAAGACAACTGCTTTGATACCCCAAACATTAATATCAGTAAAGGGATCTAAGCCTGTGGCAAGGATCAGAATAAGGGTATTGCCTTCCCAATCAAATCTATCATTTCAGCTAGCTTCAAGGTGGCTTCCATTAAGATGAAAGAGTAAAGTATGGATATAAGGAAGCAAAGAAAGAAAGTAGGCTTAAGAACGAGGACTAGAAAAGATTTTGGTTATTGTTATTGGTACAAGGAACTGATTGGAAACAATTAGATTAGGGTTTTTAAAGAAATCTTGTAGCCACAGAAACCATGAGTCTGGCCTGAGATTATCTGTCTCTGTTAGTTCTTTAAAGCAACACTCAGACCCTTAAGTTGTACCAGTAGAAAAAGAGCTGTAAATGATGTAAGAGCCCCCAAGGAAGACACATGCTCCAAGGGTCCCTTCTGATGTGGCTATAAAAGATGAATGGACAAGGTTATAGAAGCAGAGGTGACCTGACTGTCTGACCAAGGCAATTCTTCTACTCCTGGAGCAGACAATCTCTGTAATTCTTGCTTAGCTTGGAGTCAAAATTGTAGTGAATAAGCAGCTGTGTGTTCCTCATCCTTCTCTTTTCTTACTAGTTTTTTTTTTTTAATGTTTATTTATTTTTGAGAGAGAGAGAGAGAGAGCGTGTGTGCACGCACAGGAGGAAGAGAGGGAGGGAGGGAGAGAGAGAGAGAGAGAGACAGGATTCAAAGCAGGGTCCTCACTGACAGGAGAAAGCCCAATTCAGGGCTGGAACTTGCAAACTGCAAGATCATGACCTGAGCTAAAGTTAGATGCTTAACAGATTAAGCCACCAGGCACCCGGCACCCCCTGAGTAGGGAGTTCTTAAAGCAGTTATCCTGTCCCTATGGCACCACTGTTATGGGAGAAAGAGCTTGCTGACAGCCACTATGAGAACTTGATAGAGAAAACACATTTTCTCTACCCTCTGCCTGGACACCACCCCAACCACACACCCTCACCTTATTCAGTATTTGCTTAAATGTCACCTCCCCAGAGGGGACCACATCACTCTTACTTAAAATCACCTCCCATCTCTTATCACCTTTTCCTTCCTTTACCCTCCCTTTACACCTTTACACCTTTACCCTCTCTTCACAGGACTTACTCCTCCTTGCTCCCCTCACTGCAGTGTAAACTCCCTCAGGCCACAACTTTGTTTCCCAGCTGAAGTCCAAATACCAAGAAATGGCCAGCACATTGTAGGCTCTCCATAAATATTTGTTGGGGGAAAAAAAAAAAAGATGAAACAATAAAGAGTGTCTAATGTCCAAGTGTTTGAAGTTCTGTTCGTTTGGTCTTATTTTCTTACTTACCTGTACCACATTGTGATCAGTGGTAGTTATTTGTGAGAACGTTGGGATTACTATTTGCAAGGTGGCATTATTGGGTAGGAAACCTAACCAAAAAAGTTGTCCTCTTGGAAAAGTACAGATGCTGCTAAAAACAAACTGTTTTCATCTGGTTCTGGCTTGTTTTTAAGGCTGAGATAGTGAAATGTCACCCCCATGGGAACTGCACCTTGTTTCTGGAACGCTGGTCAAAATTGCAGCATACCAGCCAGTTAGACCTTGAAATTCCTGTTGAGTCTCTTCAATCCATGATTCAACAAAGACTGATAGAATTAGCTGCTACTTACTCAAGGGAGAAGCTCAAGTTCGCCAGGAAGAAGTCAATCCAATCCAATCCAACATTTAATATTTACTGAATTGAAGCCCTGTGCCCTTGCCCTCCTGCTAATGTCTCACAGAACTCAGAGTGGTAGAGAAGCAGTGCATTAAACACACTGCATTAGAAGTTACAATATGGTATGTGAAGTTTTGTAATTATACCACAGGAATCTCAGCCAAGCAAAAAGTCAGAAAAGGCTTCCTGGGTAAATGTCAGCTAAACTTGGACCCAAAGGGCAAGTGGAGAGTATCCAAATGAAGAAGGAAGATGAATGAAGTGTTTTCTAGGCCAAAGAAAAAGATACGGAAAAAAATTTTAAGGCATGCTGATGGGGCATTACACTTTTGTTCCAGATACTGTCCTATTTTCACCTATAATGTCCTCCTGTCCTATCTCTAGCTTTCAGCCTATAGGTTAGCCCTTTCTCAATAAGCATCCATTGCTCTGGGGAGGTTTATTTGCAAATCCAATCCAGGAACCAATAAACAAAGAAAATGGCTAAGAAGTAGCCTGGAATGGAGCCTACATTACACTTACAAAAATTTCATTTTCTGTAGAAAAAATATTTTGACTCCTACATTTTTGGACTTCATTAGAAAGATCTGAAATAGATGACACCAAGCTGTTTGCCTAAAATAATGTCCCAAGCCTGAATTGGCATGGATATTTCCTGAGATTAAAATAGAAACTTGTTTTGCTAACAGAAAACAACTTGGAAATCAAAGAGTCGTTTAAGTTGAAACCATTATTTTTCCTTTTCTTGCATAAAATTCCTGTTTTTATACACACTACGAAATCAGGATAGTGAGATCACACTGCCACAGAACTTTCCGTTAAAAAATTGAAGTTGGAGAAACCTCAAAAAGAAAATAAAGCTAGAAAAACGTTTGTAGTATAACAAATTCATTCAACAAACATTTATGAGCACCTAGTGCATGCCAGGCACTGTTCTAGGCACTAACAAAGAAACTTTCCCTTGAAGAGTTTGCATTCTACCAGAAAGGAAGACATACAAACAAAAAAATTATATAGGGCAGCGGAAGGTGAGTGGTATGGAGAAAAGACAAAGTGGAAACAAATCATGCGGCATCCTGAGGGGGCGACTTGCAACTTTAAATTTGCAAATTCGAAGGCTGAATTCCTCAAAGAGGTAACATTTGAGCAAAGCCTGAAGGAAGTGAGAAAGTGAACCATCTCGATATCCAGGCAGACAGATCTGCCAGTCAATGGTCCCCGAAGGCAGGGGCAGGCCTGGGGTGTGCGAGGAAGGCAAGGAAGTCATGTGCTAGGGAATGAGAGAATAGGAGATTAAGTCTGAAGGGTATGAGAGAGGGCAGATCACTGCACCGGGGAGTTATTGGGGCAGGGTTTGAGAAGAAGGGTGACTCAATGCATATACGTTTTTACGTGCATTTTAGGATGATCGTTGCGTGTTTTCATTTGAACCGTGTTTTAGTACATTATGTTTTACTCTGCAACAGCAGAACAAAGATTGTTTAAAATGGTTTCTACATGCTCTCCCCAAGATCAGGCACCACAGGCTGCTAAGTAGGAACAGCCCTCCCTCTCCGGCCTGCACGTGCCCCCGGAGGGGGGCAGCCTTTGCGATCGTTCTAACGTGCTCGAAGTTGAGCTGGCAGAGATAGAAAACAGCCTGCACGTTTCTTCTACAAAACTCGACTGGAGAGCCAAACATTTCTTTCGGTTGGTTACAAAATAAAAAAAAATATGCCTTTGCCAACTCTGCGGGAGAAGCAAACTCCCGGAGTTTGCCTTTGCTAATTTGTCCAAGTCGTGCAGTCGTGCTGCGGTTTCAGTAACTGCAGACGCTGCTCAGCTCCAGCCCCACAAACGTCTCCAGTCTTGGGCTTCTCCGCCCCCCGGCGGAAGCTGCTGCTAGCCCCTGCGGTCACCACCTGTTCGGGAGGAACCCGCGGAGCGCGCACCTACGCCCGGGGTCCTTTCCTTCCTCGGCTCACCCCTCCCTGCGGAGCGCCCTGCGCTCCCTAGCCCAGGCCGGGCTTGCAACTTTCCTCTCAGCCTGGCGCTCGCCCCACTTGGCTGGCCCTCAAGAGACGCTGCTTCCCTCAGCGCTCCAGCTCCCGAGCTTTCCGCGGAGGGGCCAAGCGCCCTCAATCCCCGGCCCGCGGCTAGGAAGGCGGTGAGGCGGGCGCACGCGCGCCCCCTCCGCCCCCTGCGCCCCTCCCCGCGGGCGGCGCAGCTCCCCCTGCAGCACCTCCCCTCCCGGGGAGGGAGCCAGAGGGGGCTCCCGGCGCCGCGCAGCAGATCTGCCCCGGCTGCTCGCCGCTCTGCTCTCTTCCGACAGCTGCAGCAGTCGCCGCGGCGGCCGCGGCTCTTCCCTGGAGCCGAGGGGACGAGCGCGCCTCTCCTCCGCGTTCAGCAACCCCAACCTGTTCCCCGCGCGCAGCCGTGCGTTCGCCGCCCGACATGGATTTCCTCCTGGCTCTGGTGCTCGGCTCCTCGCTCTACCTACAGGCGGCCGCTGAGTTCGACGTGAGGTGGGTTGGGCCCCGGAGCGCCCCTTCTCCTTTTAGCGTCAATTTCGCGCTCGCGGGGCTGGGGTTCCTTCCTCCCCGGCAGATTGCGAGGCCAGAGACGAGTCTCCCCGGCCAGAAGTTGGGTCACCGCACGGCATCGGCAGGAGGAGAGCCGTCGAACCGCTCTCGCGACCGGTGGCTACCCGAGGCTGGGGGAGGGCGCCCCCTGCGAGTCCCGGAGCCTAGCAGCGGCTCCCGTCTCGGGAATCTGGACCTAGGGAAGGAGGACGGCTGGAGCCCGGCTCCGGG
Source organism: Cryptoprocta ferox (assembly GCA_028646485.1). Lineage (NCBI taxonomy): Eukaryota > Metazoa > Chordata > Mammalia > Carnivora > Eupleridae > Cryptoprocta > Cryptoprocta ferox. Next base: position 108,555,599 of record CM053567.1, on the reverse strand, counting down.
GCTCGGAGGGCGCGGGCTAGCCTCCTAAGCCGAGGTGATGGGCAGGAAGCCTTTGGTCGGGAAACTCTGCCTTGTGATTTAGACGGCCCGTCCGTGGGGAAACTTCCAGGTGCCCGGGCCAGATCCCGGCTTGAAGCTGTCTGGGCCGCTCACACAAAGGGTGGGGGCGAAGAAGCGATCGGGCTTCCAGGGAAGACCCGTTTACCCCCGCGCTTGGTTTTCTTGAGGGAGGAGGACTCAGAATAAGGACTGAAAGGCGGGGAGCGCTACGTGTGTGTTTGTGTAGGTGTACGCACGCACACACAGCTCCCGAGACCTCGGGCGAGCCTGGCTTGCAGCGTGCTCTGACAGGTTCCAACAACCCCGGGCTCTGTCGCCGCTGTCACTCAGCCGCTCCCCTGGCGGCGGCGCGCGGCGCTCTCTCCCCCGCCGCGGGATCTGCTTTGGCGAGTGTGTGTGTTTGTGTGTGTCTGTCGGTCAGGAGGGCGTGCTTGGTTACCCCACCTCCGTGCAATTATAGACCAGACCCGCCCCGAACGCCGAGCGCTGCCGCTGGTGCACAAACCAGGCTGGAGCAGCCGGGAGAGATTTTAACCAGGGTCACACCGCCATCCAGTCTTCCTCTTCCAGAGACACACACCCCCGTCCTGACCCTGCCAGGTAGCCCTCTGAGCAGCCCTAAAGACGGACGCACCTGTTTTCCTTGTAATCTTGGAACGAATCAATTCCACGATTGATTGGCTTTCTTGTACCTGGAGGGGAACAGGAAGCCGAGGGGAACCAGCGGAGCGCTTAGAAGAGCAACCGCTTGTTTACCACCTGGTTGGAGGAAATAGAAAGTTGGGGGTTATTTTGTGCTTTGTGCTTGCGGGCATAAGGGGAGATAAAAGAAACGGGAATTGAAAAGATTAGGAGGGTTTAAGAAAATGTGGGTAGTGGCCAGAGGCCATTTTATTTTATTAAAGCAATTCTTTGCCCACGTGTGGTGCATTTCTGGCACACACATTTGCAATAGGAAATACATCACATCGTTTTGCCTAAGATTTTAAGGTAGCTTTCATTTTAAAACAGCCAATTAAAATATTGATCCTCTGGAAGTATAAAGTCAGGTGTGAATCTAAACAAAGACGATTTACCAAATAAGGTGTCAAAGTGGAACCTGGTGGATAAATTGGTATCCTTGAAACTGAATACTTTTAGTGCTTATTTACATTAGTGAGGAAGATAACAGGAATTGTTGATGCAGGAAAGTTTCAAACCGCAAGGACGCTTGAGATGTTAGCTACACTTTAAACTCTTCTAGGTTTTATTTAGACTTCTTTTTCTAATACTTTATTTTATGGGAATATTTTCTGCCAGAGTCCTATCTCGAAAAGAGTTCTGTTTCATTTGATTTTGAGGAACTCCCGTCTTTCTGACCCTTCCCACATCTTCTCCTTCCCAAGGCAAAAATATAAGGCAGATTTTTTTCTGTCTGCTTTGACATGTTATATTATTTAATACTTTTCAGTTTATGATAAATCACTGAAAACTAGTTTTCCCCCAAGTAACAGGTGTGGGTCTTTGAGGAATCTGTTTTATTTCAAGCTTCAGAAACCACCCTGTGAGTGTCAGCCTTGAGAAAGAATTCTTGGTTTTCACGGATGCTATTTCCATCTAAGAAAGGATCTTCCCCTCCCTTTCGCCGTACTCCTGTGTGTTGCTTATGTGTATGTGTTTAACTGAAATTTGGAACTAGATCACAGCAGAACTATTTTCCTGAGTTTTATCCTTAAATTTCTGCCGCCAGCCGCCATGAAGGAGTTCATAGTAGATTGTTGGGTGTGATTTAAATTCTTTTTTAAAAATAATAACAGGAAATAATTTTTAATTTCAAAAGTATATTTACTTTGAATCTTTCTGTTTGGTAGGTGGCCCAGGCAAATAGTGTCATCCATTGGCCTGTGTCGTTATGGTGGGAGGATTGACTGCTGCTGGGGCTGGGCCCGCCGGTCCTGGGGACAATGTCAGCGTGAGTATCCTCTCTGGGAACTTCAGCTCCCTGTGGGATGCGGCTTTCCACCATTATTTATGGCTTCACTCTGCACATCACTGGGCTCATTACTGAGCAAGGCTTGGTGGTGTGGTTCTGACACGGGAGTTTTCAGTTCCTGACTCCTTATCCTGCCTCTTTTCAACCAGAGCCAACCGTGTGTAGCAAGGGGACAGCTTTGTCATTCACAGAAGAGTCACCCATGATGCTTACCGTACCATTGTCCCCAATATCCCTAGCTCCTGTTTTCTCATCAGGCTTTTTCTTTTCTGTCCTCCGAACTCTGAGATGGGGCTAAGATAATGAGTCTAGACTGTATTTACCCTAAACAGACTCTGAACCTAATAGCACTAATAAAATCCTTACCATACCTGTTGTGGAAAGTAGCCTATTTGTAAAGCTTTTTTTTTTTTTTTTTTGAGGTGAGATTGTATTGACTGTTCTAAATGGACCACCCACTGTAATCTAATAACACCTCGGAAAAAGCAGCATTTTTATTTTCTATAAGTAATCAACATCATGGAATAAGTGGCAAATCTGAGCACTGATTTTTTTTACCTTTTCCATGGATATTTTAATGGAAGAAATTAGAGTCACCTCATGGAAATTTGAGAAATTGGTTCCCAGCAGCTGTATCGGGATCTCAAAATTGTATTCTCCTTCCCCTACAAGGAACTCTGCAAATGATCAAGTAGATTTCTGGGGCATCGTGCTAGGTTGGCACGTCTGGCGAGATGATGGGAACACAGTTGGAGTCCTCATATTCCAGTGCTCACGAGAAAGGAGTTGAGAGGAATAGAGCAGTGAAGTGAGGAAGGCTGGAGCCGGACAGGGCAAAGCCTGCTTTACAGATGTGTTGGCAGTGGGAGGAATGAACGCAAGTTCAGGAAAGCTAGGAGTTCCCACAGCTGTTTCCATCTTTGAGAACTGCGCATGATATCTGCCCTTCACTTTGCAGAGGAGGAAGGAGAGTAGCAGTCACAGGTTGACAGGTCTGGGTGGAGATGGAAAGGTAAAAGGGGACTAACATATGTCTGTTGCCTGCAAGCCACTGGGCCAGACTTTTTGCACGGTTGGGGCATTGCGTCTTTTTATAAAGGGAGATGATGGTAACTCCAGTTTCCAGTAAGCGAAAGAACTAGGCAAAGCTGCTGTGCCTGACTGGCTGGTTGTTTTTAATTTTTTTAAACATTTATTCAATTTCGAGAGACAGAGCACGAGTGGGGGTGGCAGGAGGGGCAGAGAGAGAGGGAGACACAGAATCTGAAGCAGCCTCCAGGCTCTGAGCTGTCAGCACAGAGCCCGATGTGGGGCTTGAACACAAGAACCACGAGATCATGACCTGAACCAAAGTCGGACGCTTAACTAACTGAGCCACCGAGGCGCCCCTTGACTGACTAGTTGTTTTTAAGGGAAGATGGTCAAAAAGAAGAATGGTACCTGGTGGAATAGTCTTCTGCTCATTAGACCACAGTGTCAAGTATTTGCACAGCTGGAGGCCACAGGTGTGGAATTTGAAGAGCGATCAGCTTTTGGTAATCAAAGGGTGAAGAGAGGACCAGCTCAACACACACACACACCACTGTCTCCAAATAAAAAATGAGTAGTTTCTTTGAGGGAATGGAGGTAATTTCCTTCTTTGCTGCCTTAATTGGCAGGACACTCCCAAAGTGAATGTTGAAGTGCTTTGGGGGTGTTCAGGGTCCCCCAGCCTTACCGAGGACAAGGCCGTTCTGGCAGAGGGCCCTGAGCACGGTGGAGCGCACCGTCCCTGCAGGCAGAGGCGGGGGAGTCCGTGTGCACTCTGCCAGATGTGCTAAAAGAATTCCAAGGAGAAAATTCCTCTGTCTCTTAGAGGTTCATCAACTGCGGAATTCCCCAGAAAAAGCTTCTGAGAGCTGTTCTGTCTTTTTTACATGTATTTAAGTTTTCTCTAGAATACACCAGCTTGGTGATTCTGAATTTGAGTGAGTGTAAAGACCTTGCAAAGTTACAGTGGCATTACCAAATTTAAATATCCGAGGAAGTTCCTAGAAGAGTATTTTTCCCAGCAGAAATGAGGCACCATTTTATTATTTTCTTTACCTTCATTTTGTTTCTAACAGAATGTAAAGCGGTGAAGTGTAGTATCTGATGGTATTTATCTTTTCTTTCTTCCTATTCCTTAATCTGCAGAAGCTGCTACAATGACATGAGCCAATTATTGAAATATCATAAAAATGCATAAAATGATTCTGCACAAATCAAGCTTATTTTAACATAGAAATGGTGAAAATTTGAAAGGCAGCATATTGGAGGGGAAGGAACATGGACTCCGGAGCTACACTGCCTGGGTTTAAATCTCAGTTCCACCACTTATTAGCTGTGTGACCTTGAGCAAGTGATTCAACCTCTCAGTGCTTTATTTTCCTCATCTCTAAAATGGATATAAAAGAGTACAATACCTCATAAGACCATACATGAGGTGTAAATGAGTTATTTGTGAAGCACTTAAAACAATTCCTGGCACAGAGTAAATACTAGGTATGTGTTTGATGAAAGCAAAGAAATATAAAGAAATACTGCTATTCAAACAGTGTTGTGGGATGGGACATACCCATGCTATCAATTCTTTGTTTTCTAGGCATGATAAATGTATTCTTGCATTTATACTGCCAAAATTTAAGAAATGATTGTAAGATTCTCAGTGATACAATAAAATAAAGAGCCTTTCAATTAAAAAGGGCCAGATGGATCTTTACCATTAAAATTATAAATGGCAAAGTTGTAAAAAAACGAGTTCAAGGATGGATGTTTCCTTGTGTATGTTTTGTTTCTCCAGAATCTCAGATGGTCCAAATGTCTCTTGTCAGCCTAGAGTTCCCCCATCTTTGTTTTGCTATAAACAGGTAGAGGAATGTGGGGGCCAGAGGTCAGTTCAAAGTAGGAAGAACACCAAAGAGAGGCTTGCTGGGGACACACAGAAAACTCCTGATTAGTTTTTAAAGGAAGATTTTAATTAAAAAAAAAAGCTTTCATCACTACATTTATTCAAGGAAAAAAATGCCTTGCTGTTCTTTAACACTTGCACTTGGTAATGGATTACCTATAAAACTTTCAGAGAGCTTCTGGGAAATTTACTGTGAAAAATGTTTTTGCCTTTTTGATTATTAGATAATTTCAGAGTTCTTACTCATGAGGACCATTCTTCTTTGCTTATCAAAGGTCCCCTGGTTCTTGTTTTTCTGAATGATTCACTTAGGAATTTTCCTCCAAATTAGCACAGCAAAGCAAAAGGGAACTATTCTTACCTAAACACAGAACTTCCCAACTTATCCCTTAGAAGATGTGTGGAAGTGGGGGGAAGCCAGGCCCTCATTATGTTTATCAGCTCTCACTCTCTAGTTCAGTGACCCTTCGGTGTTTAATCCATGTGGTTGAGCATATGTAAGACATTCTGACTCTATTCATTTGAGTCAGATATATATATTTACATAGAACATGCTGCTTTTCATGTTCACTTGCTACTTTCCTTTACATGGACTTGTTTGGAGAGGCCAGTTGACTTTGCAGGTGCTAGTAGTTGTCAGTCTCTGCCCCAGGTCACAGTGTTTAGCCACCACGCTTCAGTCAGGCACACTTTGCATCCTTCGTGCAGGGACTGAGGAAGGAAGGATGCTACCCAGACAGGCAAGGGAGCTGCCTTCCTGCTTCCTGCCTGTGCCACCTGACTTTGTATCCCAGTGCTCCTGCCTGGCTGTGGAAGGTAAGACCTAGTCCAGAAACAGGCAGGTCGTGTTTTCGTAGTTCTTTTAGAGGGCATACCCTTGCCTTCTTTCTATCCTTTGATTCTTTGTTTTATATTCTTTCTAAAAAGTTTTTATTTAAATTCCAGTTAACATACAGTGTAATATTTCAGGTGTACAATATAGTGATTCAACTCTTCCATACAATACCGGGTGCTCATCACAAGTGCCCTCCTTCATCCCTATCACCTGTTTAACCTATCCCTCCACCTACCTCCATTCTTGACCCTTAAACAGGTATCTACATACTGAGAATTCAAAACTTGATTTTTAATTGTCTTGGGCTTTATCTTTATCAACTATTGATTGTGGCTCTGTACAGTAAGGGTAAATTTTCTTAATCACAACACACGTACAGTTCTATATTTACAACACACAGTGCCTTAATTGCTCAGATTGTCACAAAATACTTGTTTCTTATTCTGTAATTAATCTATTCCTTCACTTTCCCATCATATTAATGGTATGCTTCGTTTTAATGATTTCAACAATTTCTCCTACCAGGCAGAGATCTCTGTACAAAAGATTTCTAAGGGGTTGTGTGTTTTATTTAAAACAACTGGGTATGCTGTGGAACCAGCTCTTAACTGAAAACACCAGATGGTTTGGGCCACCTGAGTGTTTCTGACTTTTATACCTGGTTAGCTAGTTAACTTTTCTCAGCTGCAGTCTTTTTATTTTACAAGTGGATTTCTCAGATGCACTACAGCTCTGAACTCCATCTGAGAGCTTCCTTAAGGCAGAAAGAATACAGAGGATCCAAATATTGTATTTCTATGTGGTTGTCTTTTGGTTTACTTTACTTAGATACTTGGCTGTATACGTAGCTATGACAGTGTTTCCGTTGAAAGCAGTCTTCAGAGGTGTGAAGAATAATTCAAAATACAAGCTCAAGGTTTCGACAAAGATTGTCAGTTTCTGAGTTCTTTGGCGGTCACTGAGCATTTTATGGTTTCCGAAGGAAATTACATGAATTCGGGTGGTTTTGTATAATTTTTCCTTACAACAAAGCAAAATGCAGATGTTTTGTTATGTTATTCTGAAGGTTTTTGGAATGATACAAAACCTATCTAGAGGTTTTATTAATTCTAAACCTCATTTCCTCCCACCTCCTCCCTGGGGTCCGTAAAGGCTAAAACTGTACAATTGTCCTGGAAAGTGAAACTTCTGAATTTTTATCAACGTTAAATAAATTTATAGGTTAGTGTGACATAGGGACCGAGAAACAGTAATTTATTCTGAAACTATTTTGGAGTTGTTAAATAATTTTGCTGGATCACGTATATTACAGGCTAAGGATTGTGGACCACCGGAAAGACTGAAGAGCAAATTGTTAAATTCTTTCTGTATTTCAAATGAAAAAGCTATTCGTTTTAGCAGAGGTTTTGATTTAGTAAACATTTAAATCTCATCTTTCATTCATTACTTGTATCTGGGTTCAGAAACTTGAAATGGAACATGATTTATTATTTTTGCTCCCTATACTGGTTTCCTGTCCCTAGCATATACTTATATAGATTACACCTTTCTTTGATTATTTAGGTTTTGCACATTTTTCTTTGAAATAATCAAGAGTAAATGAGGAATACTGGAATCGGCTTTGAAGGCTATACATAGTGTTCCCCCAGAGAGAGGTTATTCCTAGTGAATGTCTTTCCATTTTTAATCAACAACTGTGGCAACCTTCATTGAATGTGAAAGATTCACATTCACTTATCTTTCACGTATGATCCATACAGTCATACGTACAGGAGTAACTGGGGGTCTCAGGTGGGAGCGGTGGGATCCATGTTGAAGATGGCTGGCAAGTCCTGGGGCCAGTTTAGTGGAGCTGAGCACACTTCATGTCTTAAAGTTGTTAGCTTCCTCTCTCTTTTTGGGGTGGGAATGCAGATTCTTGTTCTTGGTTTTTGTTTTTGTTTTTTTGTTTTTTGAGGTAGGAATAAAAGCAAGTCAGTGGACAATCTTATAACTACTCTTAGCATGAAGCCCCCCGCATCTCCAGACCCTCAGGAAGTGAAGTTTTTGTTTAAGATTATTCAACTACCACTTTCCGTGAAAAGGTTATTTAAGAGCACCATGTACTTTGGGTAACTTCAAGTGGTCTTGGAATGCAGATTCCAAACTAAAATCAGTGTTGAAGAAGTCTGACCTTTTCAAACAGGTAGTTTTAAGTATGTGGAGTCTTGAAAGTTAAGTTTCCCAGAAATAACTTTGTTTCTTCATTCTTTTCTCATCTTTATATAATACTTTTAAGCTGTACTAATTTCCTGAGATCCCCTCATAAAGTTAATCTGGGAAGGCCTTAACCTTTATGGATTAGCAATGTTAGTAATTCCCAATCTGGGACGTCTGGCCACGTAAAAGGAAGCACTCTGGTCGCTACACGGTCCACTGCTAGGTCTGCTGCCACAGGGATGTGCTGCTTCCGAGTGCATAGACACGTACACACTGGTACCAAGGGGGCACTTCTGACCCTGGAAACAACACTGTGTTTCTACTTGAAAACTTTTGGATAAGCTTTGAAAAATGTAGGTGTGTTTTTCCTCCCTCATTCCTGTTGTAGCCAGTGTTATAGACAGCATTTTTGAAGGGTGCTTTTTATCTGTAGAATTCATGTTATATGCATTTTGAGTCCTTTGAATCAACTGAACGCTTTTAAAGCGATAATCCAGTGATGTTGAGGGAATCCATGCAGCACCCCTCAGTGAGTAATGGAAGATAGCTGTCACAGGGGCTGGGCCTTCATCATGCTGGAGATGAAAGGGAAGGAGAGGAAGGTTCTGATAGCCCCCCTCCTTCCTCACCAAGTACCCACACAGGTACTTTCACCCCTTTCCCACCAGTTTGATGCAGGTTAAACATTTTTTCCCATCAGTTGTCTAAAAATATTTATTTTGTCAGAGAAAATGCATTTATTTTTTCAAATATCTCTCCTCAAGAGCAATGAATATTATCAGCTTTTTGTGTACCTTTCAGAAAGATGTTATATACTTAGGGACAAATTCCTATATCTTCTCTACCCCATCTCTTTTGTACAAATGAAAGGCATACTGTATACATTGTTCTGTACCTTGCTTCTTTTCCTTAACAATGTATCTTGGAAAGCTTTCTTTTCACATGAAGAGCCTGCTCACTTTTTTTTTTTTTTTTGGATTTGTAATATTCTATTAGATGGCTCTACCATAATTTATGAATCAGTTTCTTGTTGATGGACATGTGTGTTGATTCTAATCTTTTACTAATACAAACAGTTCTAAAATAAGTAACTTTGAATATACAATGAAGAAATATCGTTTTGGATGTGTTCTAGTATTTTCTGCATATGCGTTCGTAGTTTTGACCAATTGGTCACTCGTTTCTTACTTGGTAGTTAAGTAGGTAATGGAAAAGACTGGATTGCACTGCTGACTTATGGCAATTCCATATCCAGAACCTGATCTGTTGCTTGATTCTAGGATACTCTGATCCCTACTCTTTCCCCACCGAAACCCCTCTGATAAGTCAGTGAAGGGCCATTTGTCCCCCTTTTTCTTCTTGGACCAGAGACAACTGGCTGATATTGTGAGGATGGAGTGAGGTTCGTCCATTTGCCAGGATTTATTTCCACCTGGCATCATGCCTATCAGTTGTATATTTTTTTATGGATGTGAGATCCTTTTTACTTGTAAGAAAGATTTATACATTCTTCCAGAATTGCTTAATCCATTGACTTTTTAGTATCTTTAAAGGTCAGTCATAATTTTTGTCACTATGTATATAGAATTTTCTTTTTTATTGTTAGGATTATGTAGAGTTTTGATATCTTAATAAAATTTTTGGGGGACACCTATTACAATAAAGAGATTTTCAGGAAATATTAAAATATTGGTGTCAAAATACTTTTAAAAAGTGACTTTAAAACCATAGAGGTGTAACTTTTCTATTGGTTATTCTAACCTTTATCTTAACTAGAAACTTAAATCATTTTATTTTAAAAATTAAATGCATGTTTAAGTCAAAAATTAGAAGACTCAAAGATAGGGAGAGGGTAGTGAAGGTAAGCCTTTCTAACTTCCTTATTTTTCTGACACCTAGTTTCAACCCCCAGGAACTGTTTCTTAGTGATATTCGGAGAGATTTCTAAGCATTTGCAAAATTATCTTTGTTCATAAATTGATAGCACAGAGTTAGAACTATCCTATATCTTCTTTTTTCATATGTTATATTTTGGAGATTAGTACTTACCAGTTCGTGTAAGCCTGACTCATTCTTTTAAATGGCTATACAGTATGCCATTGTATGGGTGTACCTAATTAACTTAAAAATCCCTATTTATGCATGTTTAGGTGACTTTCAGTATTTTGGTTTTATGAAATGTGCTGTAGTCAATATCTTTTCATATTCGTCATCACTGTTACATACATTTAGATGTGGGAGAGTTACAGGGACATCCTACTCTTATGTAAGTACAGTAATTGAAGAACTCTTCATTTTACTTTTATAAATTATCTGATAAAAATATGTAACTTAAAGGAGATTAAATCATAGATAATATTACATAGTGGAAGCCTTCTTTTTAGCCACTTCTTTTTAATTCCTTAGAAGATAGTTTAAAAGATAATAGAATTGATATCTTTGTTTCTATTTGTTTATGTTCTACCTTGTTTGGGGAAGGATATGAAGATGGCTTCCAGGAATGCATGCAATAAAATAGAAAAACAGAATTAACAAAGGCTAAGGGGAGAAAACAAAGGATAGAATAAAAGACAAGCTGTTGGGAGGAGAGTTACTAAAGTATAGATAATGTAAGGGGCGCCTGGGTGGCTCAGTTCGTTGAGCATCCAACTTTGGCTCAGGTCATGATCTCGCACTCAGTGAATTTGAGCCCCATGTCAGGCTCTGTGCTGACAGCTCAGAGCCTGGAACCTGCTTCGGATTCTGTGTGTGTGTGTCTCTCTCTGGACCTCCCCTGCTCTCTCTCTCCCTCTCCCTCGCTCTCTCTCTCTCAAACATAAACATTAAATAATAATAATAATAAATAAATAAAATGTAGATATGTAAGACTTGGGTCCTGAATATGTCTTATAATTTAGCTCTTAGCTTCTGGTAGCCAAAGGAAAAAGAAAGGTGTTATTGCTCATATAATTCATAATGTTATGGGAAAATTAGACCAGTTATTTAGGGTAATTTATGGCTTTTCCCACATGTAGTTCTGAAAGAAGACTTTTATGTAGTCCTTCACAGAGTAGGAGTGAATGGTAGAGTGGAAGGGGCCACAGAAACATTTCTGTCATGAAGCTGGTGGTGTTTTTTTTTTTTTAATGTTTATTTATTGAGAGAGAGAGAGAGAAAGAGAGAGAATCCCAAGCAGGCTCTGCACTGTCAGCATAGAGCCTGACACAGGGCTTGATCTCAGGAATTGGGAGATCATGACCTGAGCCCAAATCAAGAGGTGGAGTCTCTCAACTGACTGAGCCACCCAAGTGCGCCTGGTGATGGTTTTACAAAGCTATTTCCTAGAAGATCCTCTAATCTAAAATGAGGCTCTTACTCTAAAAGCGCAGTTCACAGCAAGTTTAAGAAGCATTATCTACATACTTAGTTTCTGATAGCTCAGCTCAATACAGCCCAGAATAGCTGTGATTTGTGAACTCTTTAGGCCTTAAAGGACAATTCCAGGTTAGAAAAGACAGTTTCAAGTTAGGATCTCTAACAATGTCCTGAAGTTTGCTGTGTTATTAAAGCCTACTCCATACTGCTTTCTTGTTTGCTTGCTTGCTCTCTCTCTGCCTCCCCTTCCTTTCTTTCCTTGTTTCTTTCCTTCCTATTTTAAAGATCAGTCAACAGTTTATAGAGTTGGTATCCAGAGGCATTGTAAATGGAGTACAGATAGATGTCTCCTATAAACCAATATAAGGGGGTTCTGCAAATAAATCAGTGGAAGATTTTTTTTTGGTCAATTTTGTATGAGTTACTTTTGTATTCACTGGATATCAGCACAAAAGCTCATCACCATTTTGCTATGGTTTTATTCATTTCTAAGCAATTATGGCTTGGGATAAAAGATGAGGCCAAACCTTGCTTCCAGGCATCATTTATCCTACTTGAACTGTTAAATGAAATAGAGCCAGAGAACCCAGGAACACCAAACTCCTTGACCAGTGCTCATTTCCCCAAAGCTCCTGATTGTTATGGATGTGCAAAGGAGCCAAAATGACCCTTAGTTGTTATCCCAGTTTCCCTGGATCTCATGAAGGGCTGCTGTAAGTAAGCCACTTAGGCCTGAATAGACGCAAAGCAGAATGTGTGGTAAGTACTCTTCATGTTCCTAACCAGACTCAAACTTAACTCCTTTCCCCTGGGGTGTGAGGAAGAACTGATTCTCCTGCAGTCCTCAAGCCCCAGGGGGCGATGGAGCCTAGAACCCTGGTACACACAGGTCCTCAGAGAATCTCTCTCTCTCAAAGAAAGATAGCTCAGTGTGTGGCTTGAGAGGGCACCAATCCAGTCAGTACCCCACCCATCTCCTCGGGAGAAGCAGAGAAAGGAGCTTTGAATGCCTTTCCTCAGAGGTCAGTACCAACCAAGACTATAACCTGTCTGAGAATTGTTACCGGTGTCAGTCAACCTAGTAGGGATCTAAGGAGTTTACATTGGTAGGCCCAAGACCTTCCCTTTTTTCATGAGTACAAATAAATGATCAGTTCTCAAAGATCACAGAATGCAGCCAAAATAATTTGGCTTGAAAACATTTCAAAGTAAGATCAATCATTACAACCATAGAAAAATATTAGTAGCATAGACATAATGTGATTGACAGTGCATCCTTGGGGATCTACCAGGGCAAACTAGATGAAAAATGTATACCTAGTTACTAAAAAATGATTTGTTACTAACTATAGAGTTCAGTTAAATAATATCAAAGAAATTTTACATTTTAAAACTCCATGGCTTTTAACCTTTCTGCCTTCGTCACTTAATAGTAGTGTGTAATTAGATAATTATGGTCATAATAGAATTTCTAATAAAATTAATAAAGCCAGCATAAAGGAATACATTAACATTGAAGCCCAGATAGGATCAAGTTCTATTATGTGTGGTAAAAGAGCGACAGATATTTGCATTCATTCCATTTTCTTTCATAGATTTCTCAAGAATTTTGGTATAACTTAGTCTGATGAAACAGTGTTAAGTGAACTTGTTATTATGGAGGGGAAAAGATATGCATAGGCAAACCAGTCTCTTAGCTTTAGACTACAGTATTTGATTTTGGAGGAAAAAAAACATTTTTTTCTAGTTATATTTTATTAGAAGCCCTCATTTTCTGCCATACTTTGGCAGAAACCTCCTTGGTAGGTACTAGGTGTCAGGAGAGAGTCAATTTGCCATTAGTTATTTGCATGTGGATAATCTAGAGTCAATTAAATTGTTTTGAGAGAGACCACATGCCCCTGTAGCGAGTGCATGCAGGGGAGGGGCAGAGAAAGAGAGAAAGAGAGAATCTGAAGGAGGCTCTGCACTGTCAGGGCCGAGCCCAGTGAACCCATGAGATCATTACCTGAGCCGAAATCAAAAGTTGGATGCCCAATCGACTGAGCCACCCAGGTGCCCCTAGAAGTCAATTAAATTTTAAAACTGAACATTTCATTTGGTCTGTACCTTTTTAACCATTCTGTAGATTAATCATATAAATTCTCCAGAATGGACATGCTTTCCTATTGTACTATTATCAGGTCATAAGGTTAGGATTACCTTTTATAGATATTATTGATTTATGGTGAAATTTTAGGAAATATGTCATCATGGTTTAAATTTATACTGATGTACACAAAAGAAACAATTGGAGATTTCTGGATTTATGCCTACTTTGCCAAAAACAGTGTTTCTTTCCCCAAAATCTTTAGCCTTATTTTCATACTTTAGAGTTCTCAAACTTAGTTTCTAGGAGAGATCCGTGAATGGTCAAAGATTGTGTTGCGACATTTACATAAATTAACTCCATAGACAAACTTCCAAATATGAGCTTCCTGCCACCCAAGATATTTTTCTAAAGCCTTTGGTACCTCCTATTTATTTCAGTGTTAAGATTTGTAGGTACTTAGTCAATGTTTGCATGCCCACAAATAGCAAATAGATAAACACAAATTGCAGCTCATACCATAGTTGTATTTTTTTTTAACATGCATAAGTGCTTAGAGTTGATTTTATATACACTCACTATGGTAATAGCTTCTAGTGGATAAACTGTCCCATGTTCAATATGGTTACATAAAGATTTCATGGTGTTTCACATAGATAATGGTGGTTTAAGGTCCTTTTCCCTTGGATTGAGTTTTAAAATCATCAGTGAATTAAAAGATTCATCATATCCTGTTGTCCGTGTACGGCCAAGAATTAAGACATTCTCAGGTATAGTTTCTTTTCCCAACCAAGGCAGAAATGGTTTTTCTGAAACTATTGGGGAAAAAATATAAAGAAATTATTTGTATCTTTGTTAAATGTTCTGTTCTCTAATTTTTCTGTTGGATTCTGATGAATTCTGTAGCTCTAATACTTATAAAGTAGTGGGCTGAAAGTTGGGATCATCCAAGTTACTTAAAATAATGCTATTCATGGAATCTGTTGTCCTGGATGTTGGTGTTTTAAATGTCCAGTGTTGGATAGTTGTCTATGAATAGAGTTTGCCAGGCTAATATATACTATAAACTTTTTTGACAATGAGAAATGTAGTGTGAAATTTAAGGTTAAGGTGTAGAGAAATTTTCAGAGTTACTACTTTTTCTAGCTGCATGTTAGGGTTGAGAGGTAGAAGTACAGTGTCAGGGAGAAACTTTTCATGCATGTACCTGGCATTTGTCACCTGTAAAAATGTGCTCTTTGCTTAAGAGGCTGTATGACTTCTGTCTGGGTCATGTGGTAATTTTATCAGCCTTAGTCTGCGGCATGTCATTATTTCCTTTTCTAAGGTTATGCTTGACCTATCATTTGTGCATTTTATAATTAAACTTACAGTAAAGTAAACGATACACTAGAAAATAGGCATACATTTGGATAATAGGTGGGCCCAGTTCCATAGGGTTTCTTATCTTCATTTTTTTTTAATGTTCAAAACCTAGGATTGACTTCATATTTGTAAACCTGTGTTTTGCAGGCAAGAAAAACTAATCTCCAAATAGTTTAGTTTCTCTGGATTATATTAGTCACAATTTCATAAAATCATGCTTATTATTTTTAACCATGCCTCATATCACTGAGAACCCTCAAAAGAGTTCATAGTATGAACACTCTGATGAAATGAAGCAGTGGTTCTTGGTTAGGTCACAGGAAAGAGTTCTAGACTCGTAAACTACGAGAGGCTTTGCTGTCACGTTGCATGTGTTTGCTACTGTGGCTGTTTTACAGTGGCTTTGGAGAAACATTAGCAGGAGACGATGGGGCAGATATTTCCATAGTATATGCTGCTAATGAATCCTATTTTAGTGCTTCTCACAGTGGGATTTATATCACAAAAAATACACATAGGGCATTTATTTTTGACAGCTTTCACAAAAATTGTGGCGACAGTTGCTTGTGAAAATTTCCTTATGCATCAGTAGAGACTAAACCCTAGAAACTAGAATCTACTCCGGGTTTAACATTGCTTTGACTTAAAATGCAGTTTTGTATAGTTTTAAAAATACAAATTTTAAAACATGGTTAAAATCTCATGCTAGAAGTCTTATGTAATGGATATACATATCGATACCATACATTTTACTAAATCTATGTGTGTCAAGGTTGACTTATATAAAGTAGGAGAAATGTGACCCAACTTTAAGATATTAGAAGACGAAAGTAAACTATACAGAACTGTTTGGCTGCTTCATACTAATATAACAAATTAGAAAGTAATGATGTTTGCTATTCTTTATTGTTTACCTTTATTTAATATCATTTAATATATTTTTCTTGATAAATTTGGTTATTCACAATTGGCAATTAAAGAGTATTAAAGAAACGGTATCCTTTTATATTTTTCCCTTATAATACATAACCATAGGCATAAACAATTGTCCTTAATATGTGATCCAGAATGTAATTTGCAATTTATGCTTTGATTTATTTTCAGCCTTTTGCTAAGATTGTGCCTGATATATTTCATTATTCTATTTTAAGAAATTTGTCAACATCAAGATATGGTGAGTTCTTTTAAAGTTAACGTCAACAACGATAAGATACAAAACACTAATTTGTTATGAACCTAACCAATATGAAAAATATCTCTAACAAGCAGATGTGTATATATATACACACACATATATATGTATATGTGTGTATATGTGTGTGTGTATATGAAAAACAATATGTGCCTTTAAAAATACAGAACAATCATTCTGGATCAATACTTAAATTATTACTTTAATTGTGTCAAATTGGGCTTGGAATATTTTTCATCTGATCTTACCCCAAGAAAGGCTCTATTCACTTAATTTTAATTTATCCGAATAAGTACACAAGTCAAAAGTTAAAGTGAATATTTTATGCCTTAAGGAGGGAAGGTGTTAATCCACAGAGAAGTAATAAATCCTCTCTTCCCTTACCTCTAGGACCTCTAGGCTGGTCAAACCCTAACCATTATAGTATTGTTTCAAGTTTCTTCCGTTTACTTTCATTAAACTGGGTTATTCATGTATCTTCAAGTGAAATGGCTGAACTTTCACGGTAATTCTTGTTGCTATTGACAACCAAAGCAGCCATGCAAGAAGAAAATGCTGTGGAAGGAAAGAAAAAAACAAACCTTAATATTTCCTCCCAAAGTTGGAGAGAGAAGGGAACACAAAATATGTAAGAAACAGGTAAGTAAAGATCTATCAATTTAAAAACTACCAGCCTTGGTTACTAATTTATTCACAGTTTTAATTTTTTTCAGATATTTTGTCCAACACTCATTAAATAAAAGGATACTGTCTCTTGGAACCTAAAATTAATATTCTGAAAATGAAAAATTGGATTGATAAGGTACAGTGCCATGAGTGGTCTGAAATCTTCTAATTTAGAATTTGGACTGTGAAAGAATAGCACAACTTCACTTGGTTAATATTTTTGTTACAAAATGTTTTTTAATGACAAAATGGTGACAAAATATTACTATTTTAAACATGTCCTAGATTTTTTTTGTTTCAGAAAAGCACTGAGAGTTGAATATGTGTAAGTCTCCGGGAATGTAACAAGTTGCTAAATACCCAAGTCCAGCCTCCTTACAGAGAAAAGATCTGGAATTTCTTTTTTTGGACATTTGTTTTGCAGCTTTCTACGTCTTAAGGCAGAGAATAGCCAGGATAAGGTGCCAGCTCAAAGGTTAGATGAACATATTTCTTGAAATAATTTTGGCTAATCTATGTCTTGAAAGGCATAACCTCTAAATAATAACTTTACAAAGCTATCAATAAAACTTAACCTTAGCTGTGTTTTTGAGTTGCCTTTTTTGGGGAAGACTATATATTCTAGAGATGTGCTTATTCTGTTCATAATTAAGTATATTTTATTTCAGTTATTACATTAAACTTTTCCCTTTCAGTTTATAATTCCTTTCTCCTGTCTTACGAATCTAATAAATTGACCTCCATTCTAACTTAAAGGACAGTTTATATTTTTAATACTTAAAGAAGCAAAAAAAAAAAAAAAAAAAAGTCCACCAAATGAAATTACTAACACCAGCCTATCATTAACCTGAGGGAATTGTATCTCATATTCATTAATTCTCCATGGAAGATTTCAGGTAAGAAATATTTTTATTGTATAACATATAAAAGATGTTGTAATAGGACCTAACAGTTTTCATGTTGTTTTGGTACAAAAAAAAAGGTTCCTCATTTAAAATATTTTTGGAAGTGAATAATGTCACTTAAAAAATCATCCTTATGCCACTTTAGTGGAAAGTTTTGGTCAAATAGGTGAAATTCTCTTTAGTGGAATTAAGACCCAGAAGGCAATTTACTTTAAACTGATAGGTAAAAGATACTGTCCATGTCATAGAAAATGCTTTTAAGAGAGGATTTCAATAAAAAACATTTGGGGGAAAGATTGATCATGCTAGACGTAAAAGTTAAAGAATTTCTTTGTTCAGGGAGACTTAAAAAATCACAGGATATGTATTTTATAGTTAGGAAGAGTTAATAGGTTTAACTAGAAGAGCTATGGCTGAGGTTAAGGAAGCAATTCAGGAGAAAGTACACTTGAGCCTTGAACAATAGAGGTTTGAATGCATGGGTACACTTATGCATGGATTTTTATTTTTATTTATTTATTTATTTTTTGCATGGATTTTTAAAAATACAGTACTATAAATGCATTCTCCTTAGTTTTTTAATAACATTTTCTTTTCCCTAGCTTGCTTTATTGTAAGAGTACAGCATGTTAATCTATATAGCATAAAATATGTGTTAATCAACTGTTATCAGTAGGGCTTCCAGTCAAAAATAGGCTATCAGTAGTTAAGTTTTTGGGAAGTCAAAAGTTATACGTAGATTTTTGAGTGCAAGGGGGGTGGCACCCTGAACCCCCATGTTGTTCAAGAGTCAACTATAGAATGTGGGCTTTGTCACCAACAGACCTAGGTTCAGGACCTATTCCTGTGACTTACCAACTATAAGATAGTAGACTTTTTATTTAACTTTTCTGAGCCACAGAAATCTAAAGATTTCCTAATCTTTAGACCTACTTTGCAAAATTATCACTGGCTATTGGTGCCTCATTCAGAACAGTTCTTGATAAATGTTTGCTATTATTTGTGTGTGGTCACTATATAGAATATAGAGAGAGTATAATATATAACAATATATAGAATACTTCCTAATATCTACAGATTAGCATGTTTTTAAATACGTTTGTTTTTATGCCCATCTTTTGAAAGTAATCAACTGGAAGTAGATTTATCACATTATTCATTTCTAAAATAAAATTTTCATCAAATAGCTGTCTGTGTTTCTGAACCATTCCTTTCCCACGTCTCTAATAATATCCATTTGCAAAACTCAGAGTGGAATATAGATTTGGCTGGCTAACCAAAGGAAAAGGAACCGGAAGAAACTAGAACTCAATGGTAGAATTACATTTAGAGTTACCGTGATTTATTTGACAAACATTTGAGAACTTACTAGAAACAAGGAGCTAAGTTAGGTGCTGGGAGAGAGAGAAACAACATAAACTCTTGTTTGTGAGGAGCTAATTTGGTAAGATGATTATCTCTTATTCCTGCTAGGATTCTAAAGTAGGAAAGAGGGACAAAGAGTTGAAATTGCTTGGAGGAAGAGACACTTCTTGCTGGAGAGGATCCAGGAAGATTTTATGGACTGGGTGGTGTTTAATTGATTCATTCATTGTACAGATATATACTGAATGCTATTACTTGCTTAATGTCCCTGCACTGCAGATATCATTCCAATCAGATGAAGCTCTAGGCATCCATGTTGTTCATTGTCAGTGTTGAAGGTGCACATATTAGGACAATACTGGGTGAGAGGTGTGTTTTGATATAGGGTACAACAAAAGCATATCTCAGGGGTCAGGCTCTTGGCCCAGGAGTGATGGAGTGGTAGCCTAGCTAAAGCCTGAGGGTAAGTAAGGGCATCCTGACCAGACAGAAAAATGCACTGAAGTTTTAGAAACCACCTTCTAGGAAATGTAAGGACCTTACTCTGGCATTGAGGTATGTGTTTGAAGGGTGTCAGATAAGGGATGCAGTGGGAGAAGTAGCAAGGGACTGACTCATGGAAGGCCTCTGGTGTCGTCTTAGATTATAGCCTTTGTTCCAAAGTTGTAGTGGAACATAGTAATGATGTTAAGCAAGGAATTTACATAGTCAAATTTCTATTTCAGAGGTTATAAGCTGTGCTAATAGGTCAGATGTAGCATACAGGTGAATTTGGTTTCCCTCACAGAGTATTTTAACATTTCTTGAAATAGTTGTCAGTGCTTCACAGGAAAAGTGGATATCAGCTTCAGGCTTTGTTGAAAAGTCAGGAGTCCTGTATTGCTGCAGGCACTGGGGCTGGGGTTGCTTAGCGGTTGTCCTGTTTGGGAAAAGCATGTACTCCATTTTGCCACGTGGCCTACTCCTTCAGGGCAAATGCCTGGGGCCTCTATAGGCATTTGAGGTTCTGGGGCTAATTTCTGAATGTTTTCCTGATTGGCAATTTGGAGAACAGCCATTTGAGGCTCAGGATTAGAGGCTATTACAGTAAACTTGGTGAGCAATTGGGTTTTATCTTAAGTAGTGGTGGTGAGAACACAGAGAAGGATCCGGATTGAAAGACACTTTTAAAAAGGGAGGGAGAGGCATGTAGCACTAGGACAATGGTAGGGAGTTTGGGCTTTGCAGACACCCACTGCTGGTGGGGCAGCTGCCTCCACTATGAACTGTGTTTTTGAGAAACATACTTCACTTTTCTGAACAATAGCTTCTTTTTTGCTAAAGTTCAGATAAGAGCCTTACCTCATAGGTTTTTATGAGGATCAAATGAGAAAATGCTTACAAAGCACTTGGCTCAGTAACTGGTGCATGCTAATTCACATTCAGTAAAATGGTGGCTGATGGTGATGGTTGTGTGGAATGCAGAAGATGGAATCAAGAATGATGCCCATTTCTGGTGTGTTACTCCGTGACCTAGAGAACATTGAAGAAAGTGCAGATGATGACTTCCATGTTCAATGTGGTATGTTTGGAGGGCTTGGTGAGACTTTGCAGTGGAGGGTGTGGTATGTGATTGGATTCCACATCTGGAGCTCAGGGGTGAAATCTGAGTGGGACCCAGGCTGTGATTTGATGATCTCTTCACCAGAGTCCTACACAAAGCTTCCTTCCCCTCCATCGGCTTCTTCAGTCAGCGTTGACAGTCATCGCTACTGTGTCCATAGAGGGGCAACCTAAACGGTGTATGAAGAATGTAGGAGAGGGAAAATAGTATGTTACATGTCGGCTGAAATGTTATCTACTAGTTTTAAATTTTTGAAAACCATTTCGACTGGGAAAAAAAATCACGCTGTACAAACGTTACATCCTTTTTTCCCCTTCTGGTTGACTTTTTCTGTTTTACATCACGGCGACTCCTAATTCCAAGCAAATATTCAACTAAAAGTGAATCATTGTTAGGAATAAATGGCCACACGTATTTTGGAAGTTTGTATTCTTTCTTAATTCTTGTTTTCTTTGAAAACGTACTGAAAACCAGCCCTGCCTCAAGTTCTAGCTTAGATGCTACCTTCTCTTCCCTGCCTTCCTTACCTTAGCAGTGGGAAGTCTCCTTTCCTTTCTGGGCATTTAGCTGTAACATGTGCCTGGAGCCTGTCTCATACCGCCCAGCCCTGTGGTTGTTTGTGAATCTGTGTCATTCATTCTGCCGGACCGTTAGTTCCATGAAGCTACTGTCTGCATCTTACACATTTCTGTAGCCAGTGCAGTAACTACCACCATGTCTTGTCTAGTTCAGCTCAGCTCAGCACACTTGTGAAGGTGTAAGGACCAGACACCTCTGTATACAAGGGACAAAAAAGATGCACAAGATGTAATCTTAAGAACCAGAGTATAGTTTTCAGGAAGGACAATTTACTGGGAAAATGAATATATTGAATTTGCCTATCTTATGGCCTTGTTACATATCATGGGTCTTAACTCTTTATTAAGGTTCAAAAAAGGAATTGAAAACACATAAAATATAGTCTAATTGTGGCATCTGCTGTTTACAGTCCATCGATTGTTTGCAATTATGGATGGAGTCCTGATTCCTTCAGTATAAGGCCTTCCAGGCTGACAACTGCCTTAACTTTGAAGGACTATTTTCCGCTATATAGGCACTGTCAGAGTGGACGCTATTGTATTTCCAGACTGTCTGCTGCTTCATGTATCTCTGGATATTCTTGTGCTGTTGGCTCTGCATGAAAGGCACTTCACCCATCCATGTGGTGAATTCCTACTCATCCTTTAAGATTCAGTTCACATTTCCTCTTGTAAGATTTTCCTGACAGTTTTTACTACCCTCCCTCTTTATAGAGAAATTCCTTTTTTCTCTATTCTCTTAACACCTTGTACACCTGTCATATCCACCTTTGTCAGGAGACCATATGCTATTTCAGAGAAGGTACTGTGTATTTAAAGAGCTCAAAGAACTAGATAAGAAAAATAACTAATGGTAATATATAAATAACTTATGATAGAGGAATGCACAGAGGCTTATGAAAACATGGAGAAGGGCTCCAAACTCAGAATTAGGGTCTAAAGCAAATCTTGGAGATGGTAATGTTTAATCTAAGTAGTATTGAAGCCTGAGTAGATACTGGTCCAGCAGACAATGGAAAGAAGGACGCTGCATGGAATAGAATGGAAGTATCAAAGTATGTTGTTTTCTGGGGACTGCAATTAGTTGCTACTTTTGTGGATGTGATTGCAGATGAGCCTGATGGGGTAAGCAGGGGTCAAATCAGAAATGTGGTATTGGAGTTTGAACTACTACAATGAGCTAGGTAAACATGATGATGAGTCAGTGAGTGAGTGAGTGTAAGGAGGAGAATGTCATAGTGAAATCATGGATTGGTGAGGTCCCTCTAATAGTAGATCAGGCCTGATTGAAGTCCACAGTACTAGAGGCAGAAAGGCTACTATGCCATCACTTATTTACCCAATCCTTCATCGATGGTCATTTAGATTGTTTCTAAATTTCTGTTTAAGGTTTTTCATCAGATAAATTTGGAAGAGTAAATGAACTAATGTTTTCTTTTTAAAAAAAGCAGGACAAAAGCGCCTTCCATCAAGTCTATGCACAGTCACAAAAGCGATTCCATTTTTAAAAAATCGTAACTAGATGGCTCAATTCATTATATATCAATGACTTTTTTTTAAGTTTATTCATCTCTTTTGAGAGAGCAAGAGCAAGAGAGAGAATGAGTAAGGAAGGGAGGGAGAGAGAATTCCAGGCAGGTTCTATACCAGCAGCATGGGAAGCCTGACATGGGACTCAAACCCAGGAAGCAAACCATGAAACCATGACCTGCACTCAAACCTAGAGTCAGATGCTTAACTATGTCAGTGACTCTTTTAAACATAGGAATTCTAATTGCTGAAAGAAATGATAATGGTTACATTAAAATTTTCTGGCCTTTTGCGATGATTGCTCAGTAAACCTCAAAATTACAGCATCATCTCCTCAGCTAAAATAAATATAAGTATTTTAAATGAAAACAAATACTTTAATGTGTTTCCTTATATTCAAATGAATTCTTACATTATGAAATCAATTATCTTATAGATTTCTTTTACTCCTTCCCAAAACTTTTCTGGCTCTCTTAAACCTATGTAATTGATCATTTCCTCTTCTGTATCATTTACAAATGCATCTGTTATTAAGATATCTTTGCTTAGTTCTGTCTCTCCTTACTGGACTTAGCCTCCTGGGGTTGAGGACTTGGCATCTCATTGATCTGTATTCCCTCTGTTCTTAATACAGTGTCTCAGATACTGGAGCCTTTTCCTCTTTGCCATCCTTAACTAAGCTTCATTATAGCTACGATCTTACTGAGTTCTTACTGTGAGATGGGCACTGTCCTAAGCACTTTATTTGGATTTTTCTCAGTTGACTGTCCCAGCAACTCTATGGATAAGTTCTACATGCACCATGTGGGTTTACTATTCAGTAAAAAATGGGAATTCTGGCAACTTTGTCTGGTTCAACCTATGATCTGCATTTTATGGCAAAGAGAAGCTGGGTAATCTGCATGGGTCATACATTTCCTAAGTGGTAGAACTGGGACCCCAGGGGTCTAACTCCAGCACCTGTACTTCTAAACCCTTCAAAAGAGTGCACTGGTGAGTGAACAGTGGTTCAAAGTTAAGTAATACTATTTGTCAAGGTGTGCGTATTATTCTATTGGTGTTTATAAATTTTTTCCATTTTTGTATTTGGAAATTTTCAACTCCACAGAAGAGTTTCGAAAGTATAGGAATAGTCAACACCCATATATTCTTCCCATATTATTAACATATTATACACTTTTTCGTTCTCTATTTAACTAAACCATTGGAAAGTACGTTGGAGACATAATGGCACTTCATGCCTAAATATATCAGCATACATCTCCTGAGAACAAGGACATTTACCTACAAACCACAATATCATTATCATCTTTAAGAAATTTAACATAGATACAATACTATCATGTAAACAGCAGTCTAGATTTCTCCAATTATCTCAATAATGATTTTTATGGATTGTTTTTCTTTGGCATTCAGAGCCAATCAAGGATCACATACTACATCTAGTGGCATTCCCTTTCATTATCCTTTAATTTAGAATAGTTCTGTCACTTTGTCTTTTTTTTTTTTTTTTTTTTTTTTTTTTTTTTTGCTTCTTGACAATGACATTTTTTTAAGAGTCTACATCAACTGCTTGGTAGAATTTTCCACAATTGATTCAAGCTAAACCTTTTTTGCAAGAATATTACATAGGTGATCATTTAAAACGATACTCCCATTGCCAATGATATAGTTCTATTTTTGGTGATGCTAAGTTCGATCATTTGATTAAGTTTCTCAGATTTGCCATTGAAACACACCTTCTTCATATAATTAGTAATCTGTCAGCTGATACATTGAAACTGTTTGACTATTCTGTTTCCCAACAAACTTCTAGCCCATGAAAGCTTTAATGTCTACGGATAGTTTTGCTCAAATTAGTTACTTCAGTGGTGGTTGAAAAATTTTTCAAATTCTGCCATTCCTTCTGCAGGTTAGCTGGCATTCTTCTATAAAGAACTCTTCTTCTTTTTTAGAATCACCTTGCACATATGAATTCTTTCTTTAGTTATCAGTTACTATCCTTTATTTGCTCAAATTATTCCAGATTAGCCAGTGGAAATACCCCCAAGCAATCTCTTACGTCCTTTTCACTTGTTTCCCCCATTCTTTGAATACATCCCTTTTTGTCACAGCAAAATATTCCAGCCTCCCTGACCCAGCCCTGATTCCTTTATTGTGGAATGGTATTTAGAAACAAAGATCTGGGGGCTAGGTATGCATATTGTTACTGTTAACCTACTTAAAGAAAAAAAAAAACCTACTTCCAAATAAGTAGTAACAATTTCTTATGTGTTCATAAAGTCTCATTTGGCATTAATCTAAATTAAACTCTTATAACAGTAGAAAACAGAAAAATTAGAATTCTAAGTAAACTCAAAATGATAGCAACCTTTAGAAGAAGATTTTTTAAGTGGTAAGTGATAGTGCTTAGCATTTGGTTTGAGATACAAAGGTGCAGATGCAGGCACTTACTTTCTCTGGTCTACTTCAGGAATTAAAAGTCAAATAGTGAGAGATGAAATAGGTAATGGGTAAATATGTCTGAATTGGATATTCCCAAAGGCACAAATAAAATAAGATTGTCAGACAGCTCTTGGAAGTTACATTATATAGACCAGAAACATTTGTATATTTTAACTTCATGCTCTAAGTCGTCAATTGATTGGCTGACTTAATATTTGACTACAGTTCCTGATTAAGTTCTTAGTAAAAATACTGTTAGATAAAATGCAAGAGCAAAAGAAAATCATAGATGAGATAGCTGTTATTTACTTCATTAGTGATTCAGAATCTGGGATCTGTCACAGAATAAGCAGTGGAGTGGAGATTGTGGCAAAATATTCTGGCAAAATATTCTGGTTACTTTAATTTTCTTAAATTATAGATCGTGTTCTTAACTGCAACTTTTCTTTCCTGAAAATGTAACTAAAATACCTTTACGTAAGCCTTTAATCACTTTGACACTCTTACCCCTCTCATCCTTTCCTGCGTAGTGTTTTTCCTCTCTTCTTCCAAAGCCCGTCAAAATGTTAGGTTTTCTGGCTTTTTTCTTAATGGAAAATGAACTAGTGGATTGACCATTAAACTGGGATAAGATTTTTGTTCTGAAATTGGTCAAATCACTTAACATTCTGTGCTTCCACTTCTGTGCTGGTAACACGAGGATCAAGTCTCTCTCTTTCCTGCCTTATATGGATATTGTGAGGATGAATTTAACCAGTCATATGAAATGAGCTCTGTATTCCTGAGAGCATTTAATACATAGTATTTTAGAGTGATAACAATCAGAGGCATTTTTATTTCAGTTTTTACTACAGTAGGAATTGAGATTTGGAAATAGGATAATGGACACTAGGATACAGGCTATTAGGAAGGCTGCAGAGTTGTTTTTCTCTGGAGATGTTAAAATCTGTAGGATTCTTTATTCCGGATTTGGTCTTACCTACCCTAGGGAGTAGCACAAGTTTCTTTCCAGTGGAGTCCTGTAAAATTCTGCCTCCATTCCTTCAGGTCTCATGAGTAAGTACAGCACTGAGCTGTTTCCTGCTTCTTTCAGCAATTCTCTCTCTTCCAAGGGCACTTGCTCTTTGAAAAAGATACTTCGCATCATATGTTCCTGTTCCCCTCACAGTGAGTTTTTCCATAGTTGGGTTCTCTGAAGCTTTAGGTGTAATGAGAGCTCTCTGCAATCTCCAAGTTTTGTCATTCATTCTCCTGCCTACCCTTGCATATTTCTGTGTCACTTTTGTTTCTAAATTACATACCTGGAGGATGAAGTTCTTTGTTCTGCTTTGAATAGTGCCATATCTGACCAGCAACACAATGTAAATGGCAAAAATTACAAATGACTCTTAGGATCCTAAAGGCAAACTTATTTATGTTATAAAATCCTTCTCAAGTTACCAATTACACCTGAGGTTGAGTTGGTTTTTCCCTGTCTCTCCATCCCCACCACTTGCTTGGGCATATCAACAGGTCCTTAGCTTTTCAAAGTTGATACTTGACTCCCGGTGTGATTAGTTTACATAAGAAATATCATATAGAACTGCTGTGGGAGTTTAATTGTCCCCTGACTTATTTGAAAAAACTTATTACACAGCAGTGTCAGAAAGCTGTTCAATTCTCAGAGCCCCAGCTATATCAGTCAGGATGAATTTCTAAGAGTAAAATTGTAGATTGTAGTCACACAGAAGACATGGGGGCATGTGACATGAAAGAGCTATGTCTGCTTTGCCAGTTGAGACGTGTTTCTTTTTCTAGTTAAAATAATGACAGAGAGGTTATTTTAAGGGCATTTTGGAGATTGCTGTGGGAATGTTAGTAAATTTTGAGTGTGATTTGCCCATTTGGGCTTCATTCTGCCCTCCAGTTTTGGGGGGAAAAAACCTGTCATTCATTGACTGCCTGATCCTCACCTGACTTTTATTTACTGAGCTGCTAAACTATATGTGACACCAGAGGAGAGTGGACCTCCAAATATGGCCCAGAGTTCTTATCTCTGACTCACATGAAGGCCAGAATAGCAATGCTGCTTTTTCTGATTAACCTTTAGCACCAACAGATGCAAATTCCAAATTCCAGTTTCCTCCAAATCAAGTGTATCATTGATTTTTTATGTTTTTAAAAGATCACTCTAAAATGGACCACTTACTCTTTTGATTTTGGGTTTTGTTTTTTTTTTGTTGTTTTTGTTTTGTTTTGCTTTTCACCCCTGACCTGCTATCTGCAGCTGGTTTTAAGGGTTGGTGTGTGCTGGCTCCTGAAAGCTCACATTCCAGTGGAGAGGGTTGCCAAAAGGGGGACCAGTTTAGCAGAAGTTGGAATAGTGTTTCTCTAGTCTCAAGATGAATATGTATTTTTTTAAAAAAAAATTTTAATGTTTATTTTTGAGCGAGAGAGAGTGAGCGAGTGCTAGTGGGGTAGGGGCAGAGAGAGAGGGAGACACAGAATCTGAAGCAGGCTCCAGGCTCTGAGCTGTCAGCACAGAGCCCGACGCGGAGCTCGAACCAGGAACTGTGAGATCATGACGAACTGAAGTTGGACGCTTAACCGACTGAGCTACCCAGGTGCCCCAATGACTATGTATTTTTTTAAAATGTTTATTTATTTTTGAGACAGAGAGAGACAGAGTACAAACAAGAGAGGGGCAGAGAGAGAGGGAGACACAGAATTTGAAACAAGCTCCATGCTCTGAGCTGTCAGCACAGAACCTGATGCGGGGCTCGAACCCACGAACCGCGAGATCATGACCTGAGCCTAAGTCGGATGCTTAACCGACTGAGCCACCCAGTGCCCCTGAATATGTATTTTTAATCTAATTCTTTAGATTTAGAAATAAAGTTCTTTAGCTACTTCTATGATTATTTGATATTTCAAGTATAAAATAAATTTTACAAGTTGTATTTCTTTATTAGGATTTATTCATAACATTTCTATCCTAAGTGTGTACCAAAGAAAATACTTGCTGGCTTGCTAATAAACACAAATGAAGTCAGATTCCATAACTTTGTGTTCAAGGATAGTCAGGAATTGTACTTGGCTACAAATAACAGTGACACAAAGAACAGTGCCAGTGTGGTTATTCACGGTTAATATTGTGACTTCTTGCTCTGTACTCTTCTCCCTTCTCAGGATCCCCTCATGGCCATAAAGTGGACAGTGTAGTTCAGCCATGACTAGTCAACCCCCTTTTAAAGTAGCATTCTGAAAGCCCTACCCAATAACTTCTCTTTACCTACAGTCAGCCAGAATTTAGTCACTTGGCTACTCATATCTACCAGGGAAGATAGGGAATGTAGTTTTCCAATGCTAACTCATTCCCCACTCCCCAAATGAGCAAACAGAAACGCCATTCTATTTTTTTTAATGCTTATTTATTTATTTTGAGAGAGATAGTATGAGCAGGTGAGGGGCAGAGAGAGGGAGAGAGAAAATGAGAATGAATGAATCCCAAGCAGGCTCTGCACTGTCAGCATGTAGTCCATGCAGGGCTCGAACTCATGAACCATGAGATCTTGACCTGAGCCTAAACCAAGAGTCAGTTGCTTAACTGGCTGAGCCAGCCAGGTGTCCTGCCATTCTCTTTTTAAAAAGAAGGGAAGAATAGGTACTGGTAAGCACCCAGCGAGATTTCTGCCACCAGTGCCTTTTATGATCTGCCCTAACCTTCCTTTGGATCTCCTCTGCTGTTGTAAGCACTTGACAGTGGAGCTCCGCTAGAACACTGGGCACTCACTGCGAACCCCTTCACTTCTCTTCTGCCATATTGTGCATATTCTGAAAGACTTTGTCTTCCATCCCAACTGTCTCAGCCTCTTAACCTCTAAGGATTTCTTCAGATCACAATTTCCCAGAGGGAGCCTTTCCAGGACCTGTAGTCATAGTTGTGACTATAACAGATTATGACTGTCCTGCCCCTCCCCCCTTTCTTCTTTTATCTCCTCTCTCTGAGTTCTTGGTAAGTTTTGGCCAGTATTTCTAGTTTCACAGTTAGTTTTTCATATCCTCGGTGACTCTCTCATCCGCCCTGACACTCGCCTAGTATAATACACATATATAACAAACGTTCAATGCATGTTTATCAAATTCCACTGCAGACCTAATATCAGCAAGATGATGGGAGAAAGTCCTTTTGTGCAACATTTTTCAGAGTGTTTTCTTTTTGTAAGAGAAAATGATTGGTTATATCAGCATTATGAGTATCCTATTCTATCAGTAGCAGTTGGCTAATACTTAGGTAATTAGTTACTTTAGTGAATAGTCTCGATAGAAGTGCAAACAGCAGTTTGTTTGAAAATTACTGACACCCTAAACATGTAGGAAACATTAACAGTCTCGCCCTCTTGGAATGTGTGCATTTGATGTGCCCAAGATCAGGGCACTCCACTGAGAACAAACAGTGAGAGAGGGAGGGGGACAATCAGAGCTTTTGTTCCTGCACAGCACCTGAAAGTACCATAAATGGATGGTCATCAAGCTGGTCAGGGGGTCACAAGGCAGTAAGCTTAGGCGCCTAAAGTTTGTTTGAGAATGTGTCCTCTTCCAAATAAACTTTACATGTTTTTAAGTGGTACTTCCTAAACTACTGTTTCATGTTTTTAGAGATATTTTCAAATTCCAGCTCTTTGGGGGGATTATTACTTTGACTTCTACTTATTGATTTTGAGATGTTTATTTTTTAAATTATGACACTCTGGGTGCCTCAGTGATCATTGATTCATTCAGGTTGTACTCATATATAAACACTAAGATTTATGGAAAATCTTTTAATTTGAAAAAAAATTTTAACGTGCATTTCTTGGCTATGGGGCCTGGAAATAATATGGTTTATTTCTGGGTCTTGTTTTAAAAACTGCATATAAACCATCTACTGGTGTCTAGTTGACTGAAGAATTATATCGAAGGCCCTCCTAGATGGTTCATTTCTTCTCAAAGACCTGACCAAAATTGCCTCCTTTTGAATTTCACACCATATCTAAAGTCAGGTTTTAAGAATTTGCCAAGTGCATTTCTCTACCATTTACACTTTATACTCTGCTCATCCCTTCTTTCTGCAAGCTTTTTAATACTTCCTGAGAAGCACTCAGGATTAGTAGTGATACAGGTGGGGTGACAAGCAGGAAAGGCTTAAAGTAAAACTGGCAACTCAGCCCTGTGGCGTGCCAGATGAAATCAAGGTCAGCGAGAGCTGAGTGAGGAAATGTAGGGAACACCAAAAATAACTAGCACATCGGTTTTACAGGAGTGTTTGAGTTTTGAAGGAAATGATGTTTGAGAATTGTGAGGGAGGAAACTAGGAGCACATCCCAGAATGAAAGCAGCCTTGGCTGTTATGGGAAATAACAGGTGTCAGGGACTTTAGAACTCAGGTCATTGTCGACTCCATTCCCCTTGGTCTTCAAGAGGCTCCTCACTCAGTGCTCACTGAAGCCCCTCTTTTCCTGTCACAAATCATGCCTTTCACATGTCAGACTTTCTAGTCCATCCCACATAACACCCCCCGGTTAATATCCTTAGAATTTTTATTTTCATCAGGTATTTATCCTGATGATGATGATAAACTTCCAGAAACTTCCCATTTCTTGAAGATAAAGCATATTTTCCTCAGACTGAAATTTAGGGAACGTCATCATCTGATGCCACTCACCTATGATGGTCTACATCTCATTTTTCCATTTTGACATTAAGCTTTCTCTTTAACTTCACTGCCTCAAGTGTCCCCTGAGTGAATGATAATCTATTTTGCTGTATAACTCTCCTTACCTTGGAGAGTCTTCCCCTCTGTCTACCCGTGCTTTAAGAACCCAACTCAAATCTCTTCTGAGGCTCTCTGTACAAATCTCTGTGGATATGATTATGTGATGATTTCTTCACAAATTTCATATGTGTCACCCATTTTTCTCATAAACAAATGTTGCCTTAACTGAAAACTGATTGTTTTGTCTCTTCATCTACATTGTAAGCTCTTCGAAACTAGTGACAATGCTGTACAAAGAGTTTTCTTCTATTTTAGCATCTCGCATAGCACCATGCAGCACTTTGGTGTAGGGCGATGTTTCTTCGTCTAGCACCATCACATTTTGGGTTGGATGATTTGTTTTTGTAGGGGACTATCTGGGCATTGTAGGGCGCTTAGAACATCCCTGTATTCTACCTGCTAGATGCCAGTAGCTCCCTCTCCTCAGGATGACAACCAAAAATGTCTCTATTTATACCAAATGTTACATAGAGGACAAAGATAGCCTCAGCTGACAATCACTGGTATAGAGTAAACAGAATAAATTCTAACCAGTGTCTTGGCAGAAATGGAAGACTGTGAAAAGCTTTGAGTGACATTTTACAGCATTTTGGAATCTTGAGGAAAGACAAACTCAGTTGATGGAAGATAATAATTGTAAAATAGAACTTCCTATTTGCTCTGATAGGCCATAGCAAGGGTGAAGGCAATTGCAACACACGTAGGGTTAAGGAAGATCAAGATGAAGTTGATCTTAAATTGAAGTTCCAAAAATACTGAATTTTTAGTTTTTTATTTCAAACCATTTCATATTAGAAACAGCATTTCCAATAAAATAAATATTATTTAATGAGAAATTTATCTGGAGTTCATACATACCCCATATCTTTGGACTAAAAACTACTTTTGAAGCAAAATTTTTGGGGGAATGTGTTTGAAATTACAGGTACAGGTTATTATAATGCCGTAACTATTGACAAACATCAGTTGTGTTTATTCATAGTTTTACCTGTTTTTTTTTTTTACTACTTTAACATTGTACTTAAGTTTAACCAATTTTCCAGACCCAAGTGATACACACACACACACACACACACACACACACACGTGAAAGTATTTAGTCTAACAATGCTTACCACACCCAGACATAGTGAATTTATTTATTTCTGCTATTCTGTTGTAAGTTCTTAGTCTTCTCTTTTATTATCAAACTACTAGATGACATAGATGCTATGTGGTTGATGTTCAGCTGACCTAGATGTAATGCCTGAAATCCTCTCTTCACAGCTGTATGCCAACCACAGTGCAAACATGGTGAATGTATTGGACCCAACAAGTGCAAGTGCCATCCTGGATATGCTGGAAAAACCTGCAATCAAGGTAGGAAAACAGTCTGACACAAATTACAGTCACAAGCCCCCTCTATTTCTGCCCAATATAAAACTACAAGTTCTCATGCCAAACTACTTTTCTGTGACTGTTGTTTTTAAATGTGTGAGCTGCCATGTTCTAAAAGGTAAAAAAATGTAATGTGAAATCTTAAAATGGATTTCATCAGAGGGCAATTAAAAGAACTTTGTCCTCTTACTGATAGTAATTAAAATATATATTTAAAGAAGAGAAGCACACCATCAGTAATGTAGAAGTCTTCTATTTTGCTCATCCTTGTTCTTCTACTAACTGGTTGGGAAGCTCTGGCAAATTGTTAGCCTCCTTAGACCCCAGTGAGTTGAAACCCCTTTGGCACTCAAAGTTAGGTAGGAAGTCTGACCTGAAATTTTGAGGTCCCTTCAAACTCTGAGCCCTTTGGTTTTTGAGATTAAATTCCCCTCAACTGTTACCAGGTTGCAAAAGTTCCTTTGAGAAATAAAGATTTTGACCTATTTATTTTGTTTTAAGTTGTCTGTAAAAGCAAAAGTTTACTTAGCACAGTGCCCCAGGTGTTTTACATGTATTATCTATTTTCATTATTACAATGTCAGGAGGTAGAGTGTTATTTATGATAATTAAATGATAAATAATAGCTTATTGATATTTTTCACTTAAAGAGATATCAGAGATATTAAGTGTCTTGTCTAAGTTCACAGAATTAGTTGCTGAAAGACCCCGTATGTCTGTTTAGGACTATTGGCCATAATTCATGTTTTCTCTGTTAATTTAGTTTTAGATGATGAAAATATTATTGCAAATGTAATCTTCTGACTCATGCTAACAAATCTGACAAGGCTTGTCACTTTAATTAATTTCAAACCCGAACTTTCTATTATTAGGAGTAAAAAAAAAAAATACCAGAAGTAAAGAAAAGGTGGGGTTAGATTTCACCAGAGAGATACGAGGAGAAAAAAGTTAATTTTTTACTTATTTCTTATATTTACGTAACACATTCTATCCTTTTTAGTGTTAAATGAAACAAGTACATGGGGCCTGTCTCATAGATAACTTACTTACCTCATCAGATACGGAAATGATATTGTGGAAAGACTCCTGTTCATCAGTATCTGATACTCCTTGATATGTCTCATGTAAACTCGTGACTTATGGGCACAACAGTCCACAACAGTCCACAACATTGATGTTTGAAAGTATATATAACTGTCCCTGAACTATCAGAGGAAATCCCTGCTAATGAAATGTGATATATCCAATGGTAGGAGAGACTGTTACTCTAAATTATGTTCCATATTATCTGTTATCTGATTAACTGTTTTTTCCCAATGCTTCTTTTATGTCTTATAATATTTTTAAACTTGGAATTTACCAAACACACCTGGATAGTCTTTTTGAAGTAAGTGGAGTTTTTATGATCTCCATTTACTCTTTCAAAAACCCATTTGATTTTCCTTCCCAGTCTAAGTTTGCAAGTAGTGACATGTTCAGTTCTGATTATTGAGTTATCAATGTATTCATCTTAGAGTTCCCACATGCTTCCTTTTTTAAAGTGGTAAACATTATCAGAGGTTTCATCAATATGTCAGTACCATAAAACTTTGTTGTCCTGATGCCAGGAATTTATACAAAGAAGGTTATTATAAGAAGCCACTGTTGAGATTGCAGAGAAATTTATTTAAATTTGCAGGAACTACATCAACTTTAATATGCTTCAAAGACACTGAAACTATTATTGTAACAAGGATTTATCTCTGGGTATCTCCTATTTTCAGAAAAACAGTTTATCATGTGCTTTTTAACTGTAATACATACCTGTTTGTTTCTCTAAAGAAAAACTGAAATTTATTGAGTTGAAATCTTGCCTCCTAAAACCATATTCCTTAGGGGGGAAGAGCATTTCATTAATAGCAAAATGGGATTTTACACCCTCAAAAAATAGTGCAGACACTTAAAATGTAATTTCAAGTCCAATCTTGAATATAAAACCACAGCTTACAGTAAACAGACATGTTTTTGATTATCTCTTTCTTTGCTTCCCTTACCAAAAAAGCAATTGTGACAAGTTCCCAATGGCATGGTTTATGGTCTTTGAGAGCAGGAATCCTTTTTGGTCTCTGATTTCTGGGTTCCTGAGAACTATTATTCAAATGACTTGCACACGCTAAGTGCACATTAAATATTTGCTAAGTGAATGATTGTTTCATATAATGGTTCTTGGTCCTGAACACCATACTAATAAGGGTTCCATGCAGTTGCCTGGTCCAGCACCGTAGGCAGTGCCTGAGTCTGTGGGCTGACAGCCCTCTTCAGGGTCATTAGCGGCTGTAGAGAAGCTGGATACATGGGAGAGCTGTCCAGAGACACCAGGAAATGATAGTAGAGCAAATTGTCTGTATCTGTTACATAGCAAATTAATGTAGACTGTTTTTTATTTGGACCATACACTCTAATAAAACTGGCAAATATGCCTCAGAGATATGGGAACTCCAGCAGGTTTCTTTTTTCTTGAGGAGAGAAATGTCAAGAAGAGGTATATTTGAAATGATTTCATAGAACTAGAAATTAGTTCTTCTTTAAAAGTAAGTTTCTGTGTAAGGCAAGTTCTCACTAAAAAAAAATTGTTGCAAGTTGTGTGATGTAAGAAATAAACTCCTGGAAACTTGATTTGTGGAGTGAACAGCTTATGTGAATGGCAAGCATTTAAGGAGTGCTTTCGGAGCTGCCTGGGGGGCAGTCAGAAGAGCCAAGCAAGCCCACTTTGCACCTGGCTTCATTTAACAGCCTCGTCACAAGATTGCTGCGAATCTGCTGGTGGTGGCTTGTTCTTCCCTCTGAGTCACTTCTGGATTTGTGATAGCTGGATCACCTATAAAATCATAGGCTTGGCCTGATCATAGGCATATTCTATAAGGCACATGGTGCCTTTCACAGTAATGAAATGCTAACCCGAACTCTGACAAGGTTTACTTTTTCTCCACTTTACTTCTCTGGTAATTTTTATTCCTGCATACTCTCCTCCTCTTTGCGTCTCTGTACCCATACCAGTTCTCTATCCCCTCAGCCAAAACATGATACTGTGATAGATAATAATCTTTTTATAACTTTCCCATTAGGAAATGATTTTTATCATGTAATATGTCCTATCATTGCATATTTTCAGAAATTAAAGATGTATGTTTTTGAATGCAAGAGGTGGGTGCGCTTACAACTGGAGCCATCGCTAGGGTTAGGGTTGGCAACCAGGAAGAGCCATGGGCAGAACCACCCAGAATGCAGTGATCTTCCTGGAGGGCTGAGTTGAGGGCATATGGTCGGGTGTGGGTCAGGCTTAGGGTCTGGAGTCAGGAGCCAGAAGATTGAATGGACCAAGGTTAGGTAAGTTCTTCTGATCATCCCCTGCAGCCCCCTCCCAGCCCTGGAAATGGCACCATGAAATTCTGGCTTATACTAAGGGCTTATAATAATTTCAGAAGAAACAGTTTATAAATATCAATTCCTGATGTTTTGACAAAGCTTATGTTTCATATGTTGAATTCCTCACCCCAAGAACCAGTATCTTGTAGCAAGAACCAGACAATAAACTTTGGTGGCTTAGGTAAATCTGAAAGTTGATTGCCTTCCTTAAGACAGCAGTCTAAATGCTATACCCCTGAGTAGTAAGGTAATTCCTGATAGCCTTACTTTTTAAAAGATGTGTGGTGGTTTCAACCCAGAAACCAATGTTCATTTAATTTGGAAGTTTAACTGGCTGTTAATAGTATGAAAGTCTTGAAACAAGATGCAGTTGGCTTTTTGACTCTACTTTTGAGTCTTACCGATCTTATTTTGGTAAGTTAATAATGGCAAGAGTTAACCTCTTTTGTGAAAAGCTTATTGTATATTCCTACTAAGTGTGACCTAAATGTAACATAAGTTCTTACATGTGAATGAAAATATTGATAACTGTCATGCTGTTTATTTAAATAAGTTCTATGCAAATCATAAATTTGTAAAGTATTTTAAACTATTGGACAACATAATAAGGAAAAAGTCTTGAGTTGGACGTTTAAGACTTTGGTGTCACTAAACAGAGCAGGTAGATTGTAATCAGTATTTGTATAATCTGTTTTCTGAGCTTTCTGTCTTCGTTGGTGACTAAAATCATGCTTTAAAATATGACTATCTCTTTAGTGGTTTCTCTAAAGATTGGTATAGGAATGATGTATGCGTGTATGCACGAGTATAAAATGTACTTGTATTCTTGGGAAGCAAGATGGCAGAGATAAATTTTAAGTAAAATAGAAATTAAAACTTAAAAAAGAGAAACCAGAAGAACAGAAACTAATTTTTTAAAAGCATGTACAGTATCCTTTTTGAAATCCACCAACTTTATGTAATTGTTTAATATATACTTGTAAAGATTTTTAGGGCTAAAAATGACATCCGTTCAAAGTTGACTCTTATTACCTTCTTCCTGGTGTGAAGACGAACACTTCTACCCAACTCCTCTTGACCAAGGCAGTGAACAGCCTCTTTTCCAACCCCTGGATCATCAAGCCACAAGTTTACCTTCAAGGGGTGAGCGTGCATTATCTCAGGTGGTCTGCCCTCCCACCTGCACAGCTTCCTGCAGTTTTGTCACTTTTTGCAAATGTCCTGAAGACTAGCCCCGGGGGTACCCAGCCTTCAGCATCCTGAGCATGTGAAGCAAGCAGCAGGAATTGTCACCTGGTGCCGATTCTCTGTGCTCTAAAAAGCCTAGAGCCTCCACTGTCCTTTCACTGCATTAAAAATATCATTGCTTCTCTTCTTCTTTTCTGGGCTTCAGAATGTTTTCTAAAAATCAATTGGCAAAATAACCTTTATTTTCAAAGGTGAAGTCAGGAATTCCAAAACGACTGATATTGGGGTTTTGATGACTTTTGCTAAGTATATTTCAGAAATTATTAAGTCCTCTTCCCTGCCATCATATTTGGAGAATAGAGTTTTAGGTTACCTGGAAATCAAACCATACATCATTCATTTCATTCTTTTGGTGTACATTTTATAATATTAGAAAGCCTAGGTTCTAGTTAAGTATAGCCTTTAAGTGGCTCTGTGATTATGGGCAAGTCGTTTAATGTGTCTGAGTTTTAGCAAACCAGTAACAGGAGGAGAGTGATTCCTGCCCTGTTCACCTGCAGGGCTGGTGTGGGAACAGGCACACCAAAAATATTAATGTTTTCATTATGATGGAAAGTTTTGTACAAAAATTAGGTGGCAGCATGATTTTATAGTTTTTCTTCTAAAAGACTGTATCCTTTACCCAACTCCTAAATGTAGAAACTTAGAATGACTGAATTAAAATAGTTTAAATTATTAGTGTCTCTCTGCTGATAGGAATTTAATCCACTTGTGTATCTTCTGCGTCAAGGATTAGGGCAATAGAATTCGTTTCAATTGAGTTTTAAAGAATGAAAGTTATGGCAGTTGAATTACTGACATCTATTTGCCTATGACCTCCACTTTAGCCAGATAAAATGTAAAATAAAAGGTTAAATTTCTGATACACTGTCAAGTTTAAGGGTCAAAGAAGAAAAAAAAAGTCCAACCGTATTAACTGAATGAAAGATTATTTTCCTTAAAAATCCATTGGGTTGTCTTATTCAGTGACTCTATTCTAGATTTTTCAGGCTACTTTTCAGTGTCTGCATGCTAACAAAATTTCTGATTCTTTTTTTCCTACGGTGTAATTATGCTGTGCAGCTTGCATTTTTGTTCTGGACTAGCTCTCTTCCTACTCCCCCTTCCACGCCCCATCCCACCTCCCCAAGCTCCTGAAACCATCAACCTGCTTAAATATACTCCTCACTGTAATAGATGTGCTTTAAGAATGTATACATGACAATTAAAGTATTTGAAATATAAGCGGTTTAATTGTAAAGTGATGTCTTTTGATGTGATAAAATAGGTACATGACAGAATTCATTAATTTTTTATTGTAGAGTTTCCTTATAATTTATATTACAAACATCTAGAGAAAGCCAAAGATTAAAGTGAATTTAAATAAATACACTAAAGTTTTCTTTCCTAGGTTCTTTTATCACCTTTAAGACTGATTTGAGAAAGTGTGATCATGTTCTTTATATTGTTCTACTTATTATAGGAGAATTTGCTATAAATTCGAAGTGTTGTTTTTGAATTTCTGACTTGATAGTAACACACGTGTTACTAGGTAGTCAGTAGTCTAAGATTTTGGAAGCAGCACATATTAACTCAATTTTATAAGGCATTAGGTCAATAAGAAAATAAAGCTATAATAATCATAAACTAGAAAGCTTGAAGAAAATTGAGAAAAAAGAAGTTCATCACCCGGACACCAGATGCTTTTAATCTTTTGAAGCTCCCTGCTTTAGCAGAAGTCTGATATTTGGTAAATATTGATAACACGGATTATTGTGGAATTCTATTTCATAATTTCTGCAGTGGTTTTTGTAAGGGTCATTGTGAAGTTTTTAGGACATACATGCCTGTAGCAGATTGAGCAATGGTGGCAGTCACTGGAGACATCAACACCAGCCAACTGTCAGGGGGTATCAGCCACTCCATCACCAGCTGTTAGAGTACAGCTTTCTCAAATTGCTTTTAACGTATTTAGATATTAATGTGTCAATTTAATAATAGTAAAATAGCCAACAAATGTCTCTGCATTTACCCATCAAATGCCACATGTTTATTTTCTCTTCCATATTATTTCATAGAGTGATTCCCAGGTGGGGGATTTGTTTTTGTTTTTGAATTATGACCTCTTGTTTTTCACTTCCTTTCAGTTTCATGATTCTTAACCCAAGAGTACTTTTTTCTCATGGGAAGGGAAGGATAAATTTGGACTGAAGACCACCAGCAGCCCTAGTCTGGATCACGAAAACTCTCATAGCAATCTTGAGGGGCCCTTTTATTGGTCAAGACTGGAGCTGCCATAACTTGGCTTCAGCTTTAGTTCATGGACAGAGTGTCTAAAGAAATTTCTATCAGCATAAATATCCTTTGTATGGGCTGCTTAGAGCTACAAACATCTGGCCAGTTTCCATCAGTAACCCACAGAAGTTTCTGTGGCTCTTTAAAAATAAACCTAAGTGTTCTTAATTGACACATTTTATATCCATCAATATCTTTCCCTTGAAATATAGAAATCAGTCTTACTCTATGGCTTTATTGTACTGTTCAGTTTTTTCAATGTTTATTTTTGAGAGACAGACAGATGGAGTGTGAGGAGGGGAGGGGCAGAGAGAGAGAGAGAGACAGACAGACAGACAGAATCTGAAGCAGGTTCCAGGCTCTGAGCTGTCAGCACAGAGCCTGAAGTGAGGCTTGAACTCATGAACTGTGAGAGCATGACCTGAGCCGAAGCGAGATGCTTAACCAGCTGAGTCACCCAGGCACCCCTCTACTGTTCTGTTTTATATTTGCTTAGTGCAGAAAATATTTAGTACACAAAGCCTTTCTCTAACAATGTGCTCAGAATTAAATACTATTTAAATTTTTTTTATTTTAAATGTTTTTATTTATTGGGGGGTGGGCAGAGAAAGAGGGAGAGAGAGAATCCCAGGCAGGCTCCATGCTGTCAACACAGAGCCCGATGCAGGGCTGGATCTCATAAACTGTAAGATCGTGACCTGAGCCGAAACCAAGAGTCACATGCTTAACCCACTGAGACACCTGGTACCCCTAAATATTATTTAATATCAATCAGCAGCTTATCAAATCCAGGTGTGAAACTGCGGGGATGTATGGATATATATTAGGAATGATAATTAACTTCTCTTAGGACATGAGAAAAGATTCCCTGACTCTAATTTTTACTAAATACTGAAATACAAGTTAGAAGAATTTGAGAGTGAACTAAATTTCTTTTTCTTTCCTCCTTGATTTAAAATTGTTACTTCATGTAATGGAGAAGTGAAAATTTTGGTTGATAGTATGCTCTGCAAAGCACCTTCTTTGAGGAAATTTTTTAAAAATGTATTTTAAAATATGATTCTGTTTTGAATGCCATTGACTGGCCATGAGACAATAAAGTAGAAAGTTGAGAAAGCATGGGAGCTGATGAAAGTGTCTGGTTTACTTATTTAACCTTCCTAGGCTTTGCCCAACTGGGGACCTGCTCACTGTTGTGTTAAGGTTAGAAAAAAGACCATGTTGGAAAGTTAGTAAAATATAAAAACATTTGTAGATGTAATAACTATGAGGTGGTTTTAAAAGAAATGTAATTTGGTGGTTTAATTAAATGAAATCTATAAATTTCCATTAAATGAGCAGCAGATTTAAATTTGATTAAACACCTTGCCACTAGATATACCTATATTTCTGATTTGATGACATGGATTAACAGATAATTTACCTAATTCAGGTGCTTATGCTGACAGTTCCAGACAAAATAAACATGTCATATTTATTTTTAATAAAGTCTATATTTTGGGAATTAGTATTTCAGTGTTTGTCGTTAATGAGTTTTACGTTCACTTGAAGGAGTATTCCATTTTGGTTAGAAAATTCTTACAATGTGAAATTTATTTTATGTTGATATTTAAATGAACAAACCTAAAATACATAATAGTCCACTATGTATCTCTCAGGAGTATTTCCATATACCTTTCTTAACTGCCAGATGAAAATATTTTGGAGGGTAGGTTTTTTTTATTTTGTGACTTGAATACATCAGTAAAGCAGGAAACTGAGATTTCTTCTTTAATTTGAGATCAGTGTAGAGAATCTGTCAAATTGAATAAGAGAAACCACAATAGTGATCACTGTAATTCATGTAGCTCTTATCCTCTGAAAATAGAGCTTTCCTTGAAAGGTCAAAGCAATCTCCTGTTTTTAAAAATTTGTATACTTCCTATAAACTAAGACTCACAGAGTATCTTTTAAAACAGAAAGAAGTTGAAAGAGGAAGATCACAAAGTCAGAAGTGAACTAGTAGTAAACCTAGATATTTGGAGGCTATTGGAGTCAGGTAGATTACCCATGAAGCTAGTCTGCTCTTTCTAGGGATGATAAGGTAGATACGTGTCTGCGTGGAGAATTTTTCCAACTGTCTTTGTGCACAGAGACCACAAGTACTATGTAATCTAAGCTCCAGAAATTCACACAGCCCTCTCATTGTGATAAGGCCATTTCTGATGGAAAGCTCTTGGTCACCGCTAGTGTAACCAGCATTAAAATTAAAATGGTATAAACAGGCTCTGTCTCTTATGTAAATGACTGGTTACAGTAGCTTGACCTCCTTTTCTCATTTATTCTTTAATATAGAGAGGTATTTTAAATGGTTTACATTAGTACTGAGGTTTTCTCATTTTGCTGCATCACCCCCCCATTCATTCCAGATCTAAATGAGTGTGGCCTGAAGCCGCGACCCTGCAAGCACAGGTGCATGAACACTTACGGCAGCTACAAGTGCTACTGTCTCAACGGATATATGCTCATGCCAGATGGGTCCTGCTCAAGTATGTCAAGAATCTTAACTGTTTTATAAGTGCTCTGGCTCAATTTCACATTGTGCTCTGATAGGGTGTGTGAAAATAGTCTCCCAGGCTGTCCTAACCAGGATGTGAGCATGTATTTATATGCGTGCCTAAGGAATGGAAAATCAGAATAAAAATTGCCCATTTTACTTGTCTAGCATTATTTTTCCATGGGTGCCCATGTGAAACTGATTTGGAAGTGGGGTATTTAGAACAGGTATCATAAACCTAAATATGTTTTCTAATGTTTTTTTCTCCCAACACATTTTTGCCTATCTTCTGTCTGGGCAAAGAACTGCTCTAGCTGGAAAAGGAGCAACAGTGCCTATGTGAGGACTGTGCTGCTGTTCACAAGGATGGACACTAAACTGTTAGCTGGTAGAGGATCCATCACAGGACCCAATACTTATTGATTGAGTATAAACCATTCATAAATACCTTCTCACTTCACACATTTCTTTATAGTAAAGACCAAGATATCACTTTTCTGGAAAACAAAATCTACTTCAACTGAAAAAACTAAATGGTTACAGTAACATAAAAGTAGATTTCATGTGTCTTTGT
Organism: Cryptoprocta ferox; assembly: GCA_028646485.1. NCBI lineage: Eukaryota > Metazoa > Chordata > Mammalia > Carnivora > Eupleridae > Cryptoprocta > Cryptoprocta ferox. Next base: position 108,513,304 of record CM053567.1, on the reverse strand, counting down.
GAGAAATAAATGTATCATGTTTTCCTACTGTCATTTGGATGTGGTTATAAGGTGGACAATGCCCTGAAGTTCCATAGGCTGAAGATTGAACTGAGATGGTGTTTATATGATATCTGACCATTGATGACTTGATTTTCGTTTTTACTGAGTTATCTGTTAAGTTAGTTAATTTTAAATTAACTATCTGTTGTCTCTAACTGGGTTGCATTTTATTAAAAAATGGTTGAGCTAATTTTATTTAGCATTGCATATTTAGCATGGAACCTTTAGAAGTAGGTGAATTCGTGTTTAATACTATGTGGTAGTGATGCTAGAGTCCTCTAACATTGTACAACTCAGTGGGATGTCTCCTGTTCCTAGAAAAATTTAGTGGGAGATTGAGAAAGTTAATTGGATGTTTTAGTTAAGACTGGCATTTAGCATGAGTAATCTGGAAAATCACCTCAGTCCTCACTTTTCTTGGCCACTGGAAAAATTTCCAGATAATCTATGTGAGATAAAGTTTTATATTTGTCTTGTAATTTTTTTTAATGCATTAAAGGTCTTCCCCAGATGATAACAGAGCTAGTTCACTTCTTAATCTCCTGGAAGCCTGGGGGAGTAAGGTCTTTCTGTCCCTCTGTTTTCGACGGTCTTTAGACTGTTGGATAATTGAGGCCTTTTTGTCTTCATTATTGATTCAGTGTCAAGTTAAAAACAACAGCTATTTCAGTTATAGAAGTTGTCCTCTGCCTCTCAGAGTCAGCCAGTCACACTTTTTCCAGGTGCCCTGACATGCTCCATGGCAAACTGTCAGTATGGCTGTGATGTTGTCAAAGGACAGATACGGTGCCAGTGCCCTGCTCCTGGCCTACAGCTGGCTCCTGATGGGAGGACCTGTATGGGTGAGTTGTAAAATCTAGTGTCTCTGTCAGCAGCTTCTCTAAGTTAAAAGGACAAAGGGAAAGGTGATGGAGTAAGGAAATGAGGCAGTTACCTACATCAGGCAATTAGCTATCCTTCAGAAGATAACATGTCTCAGGAGAGGACCTCTCTCTGGGAATGGATGACGGACACCTTGTTTCCCTAAAAATGAGGGATGGGAGGAAGCTTCGGGCAGAAGAAACCACATGTGCAAAGGCTTTGAAGTTTAAAAGAACACAATATTCAGGAAAGGCAGAAGAGCTCAGTATTTGTAGAATGTTAAGAAGGAATGAGTGATAAAGCTGAATAGGTAGGCAGGGCTAGATTATATGTGCTGCACTAAAGAGTTAGATTTTTTTCCAGTAAATTAGGAAGATAGTACAGGATTGTGGTTAACAGTCTCGGCTTTGATTTCAACCCTAGCTCGGCCATGTGCTTGATATGTAACCTTAGGCAAGAGACTTCCTTTCTTTGAGCTTGAGTCTCCTCTTTAAAATGGGAGTAATGCCATATAGAACCATTATATGAATTGAATGGAATTATATATGCAAAGAGCTGAGCAGAGTACCCAGCATGTAGTACTCACTCAGTGAACAGAGGTATTCAGTGATTCCAGAGAGATTTATTTAGTACTGTCTATATTTCAGGTGCTGTGTCAAGTGCTAGGATATATAGTGGGGGACAGAGCAGACAAGATTTTGGTCCTTGCAAAGCTGATACTCGAATGGGAAGACAGAAAAGAAACAAATATCCAACAAAATGACAAACAGTACTAAATGTTAATATGAGGTACTAACAGAACAACGTAAAAGGCCTATTTTAGAAAGTAATGGGTAGAAATGGTGCAGGGCAACTGCACTGAATGAAGAGAGGATGGCTTGTGTGAGGTTTAGAAAGAAAGGCAGCCAGTGTGGCTTCCGTACAGAGTGAGTGTGAGGGGCAGTGGCTTGAGTTATAACTGGTGAGGTAGGTAAGGACTATGTAGTTATTGCAGGGTGTTCATGGACATTGTGAGGAATGAGGATTTAACTCAAAAAGCAAGTAGAAACAGTTGAGGAGTCTTAAGCATGGTAATATTCCAATCTTATGTTTTAATAAAAGATTTTGACAGTTGAGTGGGAATGCTTTGGAGCGGGTGAGACTGGCAGGGAAAAGACTGGTTGGTTCCGAGCTCTTGCAATAGTCCAACCAAGAAGGTGGCAGCTTGGACTAGGGTAGGTAGTGGGCGAAGACTAGATGAGTTCCAATCACCTTTCAGAGGTAGAATTAACTGAGCCTGATGATTTGAGGTTATGGGAAATAGGGTTGTCAAGGATGCCTCCTGTTTCCAGTTGGAGCAACTAGTGGATACAGGTGCGGTCTCTGCTGAGATGGGGTGCGAGAGCAGGACAGCTCTGGTTTGGAGGATGCATTGAAGTTTGGAGGTGTGGCATTTACGTTGCCTGTCGGAGTAACCAGCTGGATAACATTTATGATGAGCCACTTTGTGCCAGGGAACTGTGTGTGGATGTTTATTTTAAAATCCATCCCATCTGAATGTGCTGTGCTAGTCCTCTAAGATGCAGTTGATTTATGTTTCTAGATGTTGATGAATGTGCCACTGGAAGAGCGTCCTGCCCTAGATTTAGGCAGTGCGTCAACACTTTCGGGAGTTACATCTGCAAGTGTCATAAAGGCTTCGACCTCATGTACATTGCGGGCAAATACCAATGTCACGGTAATGAACCCCGACCATCGTTTTGTTTTGTTTCTTCCTGTGGTGCGGAAAGCTCTCTTAACTGGGGTGGTGACTGGGATGTCAGAGGCAGGGGAGGGGACCGGCATTACATTAAGCAGAAGTCCAGTTCAACCACTGGTAGTCCCGGATCTACATGTGCTTTATTTCTCCCGTTTATCTGCTGATTTTACATGGACCTTTCAAAAAAATTTTTTGGGAGATTCTGTAGAGGTTTTTTTTTTAATATTTATTTATTTATTTACTTACTTTTGAGAGAGAGAGAAAGAAAGAGAGAGACCAACAGGGTGTTAGCAGGGGAAGGGCAGAGAGAGGGAGGCATAGAATCCCAAACAGGCTCCAGGCTCTGAGCTGTAAGCACAGAGCACAATGTGGGGCTTAAACCCATGAACCATGAGATCATGACCTGAGCCAAAGTCAGACGCTTAACTGACTGAGCCACCCAGGTGCCCATGGAGACTCTATAGAGTTTTGATGTCATCATACTCATCTCCCAAATGAACTCCTTCTTTTCCCACTTCCTGATGCAGATATAGATGAATGCTCCCTTGGTCAGTATCAGTGCAGCCGCTTCGCTCGATGTTACAACGTGCACGGATCCTACAAGTGTAAATGTAAAGATGGATACCAGGGTGATGGACTGAGTTGTGTGTGTAAGTAGTGTTTATCTCCCACCTTTAAATTCTAGCAGAAAATACGGGATTACACAAAGGCTGTTACTGGGGAAGATGAGGAGCAAGATTAATTATCAAGAAAGTGTAATTTTTATAGCTAATAATATTAGTCTGTTTTCTGCAATCAAATCACTTTGCTCAGGCATTTAAAAAAAAATTAAAGACTCAGTAATACATTCTCTCTCTCTTTTTTTTTTTTAACATTTATTTATTTTGAGAGAGAGAGCATGAGCAAAGGAGGGGCAGAGAGAAAGAGAGAGAGAATCCCAAGCAGGCTCTGAGCTGTCAGTACAGAGCCCACAATGGAGTTTGATCCCATGAACCATGAGATTATGACCTGAGCTGAAATCAAGAGTCAGACGCTTAACTGACTGAGTCACGTAGGTGCCCCGACTCAGTAATACATTCTAATCTTAAAAACATCAATTCCTATGCTAAAACCTCTCAGCCTCTGTTTGGTTCAGAAGAAATTATGGAGCTCTCTCTTATAATCAGATTTTGTTATAATCAGAAATAAAAGTTTGTCATTAGCATTAGATTATGACAGGGAGAAAATCTGAATATATTCTACATCTTTTGTTCCTGTTTTATGTCTCTAAATTCTATCAAAAAATCCTTCTGATACTTATTTTCTCTAAATTTAGAACTGTTTTGCTTTTTAAATTTTTACAAGCTCTGCTTGGAGTATGGCTATATTAGTAGATAAACATGAAAAAAATAACCTCCAGGATGAAAGTTTTACAAATTAAAGACCATAATATTGCATACACTTCATGTGACAATAGATATATTTTAAATTTTTGGAGTAAAATATTTACTGAAAATCATGAGCCATAAAATCATGGGGATTAAGGGATTTTTGAAGGGTCATGTAGTCATACTCCCAGCCTGGAGTGTATCGTTCCAGGAAGATTAAATATTAATTCCTTTTGGGGAAGATAATCACAAAAAAAGATTCCACAGATAATCACAGTGACCTCTGAATTTTTTTTAAGTGATTGTATAAATTAGTAAGGGGGAAAGCAAACCAACTTTAAAAATATGCAGAACAATTAATGAAAATATTTTGCATGAAAACAGATGAACATATGGGATGGGGGTAGGAAGAGGAGAGAGGGAAACTAACCACAGAGACTCTTAGTGATAGAGAACAAACTGAGGATTGAGGGAGGGGGGTGGGTGGGGGATGGGCTAGGTGGGTGATGGGTACTAAGGAGGGCATTTCTGATGACCGCTGGGTATTGTATTTAAGTGTTGAATTGCTGAAATCTACCTCCTGAAACCCATATTGCCCTGTATGTTAACTAAAATTTAAATAAAAATTAATAAGAAAGAAAAAAATATATTGCATGAGTGAATTTGTATAGAGTATGGAAAAGTATTAGTCTTTAGACAATCTGAAACATGGTTCTTTAATATAGGTGTACTATAGGGACACTTAACATAGATTCTCAACACACATTTCTCATATTTAAAATTTTTTTTATGTCTTTATTTTATTTTGAGAGATAGAGATAGAGAGTAAGTGGGGGAGAGGCAGAGAGAGTGGGAGACACAGAATCTGAAGCAGGCTCCAGGCTTTGAGCTGTCAGCACAGAGCTCGACGCGGGGCTCGAACCCACGGAGCTGAGCCGAAGTTGGACGCTTAACCGACTGAGCCACTCAGGCGCCCCACACATTTCTCATATTTTAAAAAACTTAGAATGTTTCTGCTTTTAAAAAATCTCAGTGATTGTTGTCTATTTCCATTTTACAGATAGTTGAAATTCTTTGTGTTTTAAATACATATCCATTACAGAAATACCAATATAACTTTTGCATATATCTACAGGATGGATATGTGTGTGTATGAATACATATGTATATATCAGATACATATACACACATAGTTGTTACTTGGAAAAGAGCTTGACTTACAGTAGGGAAATATTCTAAATGTGAAAAGTAAGCCTAGTTGGCATTAGATATTCTAATGTGTTTTTCACAATTTGATTCCACAACTGAACTTTTAATGTTTCTTTGTTTATTTTGAGAGAGAGAGAGAGCACACATGCAACAGAAGAGGGAAAGGGGCAGAGAGAGAGGGAGAGAGAGAATCCCACGCAGCCTCTGCTGTGTGCAGCACTTGACGTTGGGTTCGAACTCACAGACTGTGAGATCATGACCTGAGCTGACATCAAGAGTCAGATGTTTAACCACCTGAGCCACCCAGGCACCCCTCCACAGCTAAACTTTTAGAGAGAGATAGTTACACACTAATTTAAATTCTTTGACTCTTTCAGATATTCCGAAAGTCATGATTGAACCGTCAGGTCCAATTCATGTACCAAAGGGAAATGGTACCATTTCAAAGGGTGATGGAGGACACAGTAATTGGATTCCTGACGTTGGAAGTACTAGCTGGCCTCTGAAGACACCTTATATTCCTCCTGTTACCAACAGGCCCACTTCTAAGCCAACAACAAGACCTACACCAAAGCCAACACCACAGCCTACCCCACCCCCACCCCCAGAACTCGGAACATCTCCACCAATAACAACCCCGGAAAGACCAAGCACCAGACTAACAACTGTACCGCCAGTTGCCACTACATCTCCACGATGGGTTACAGTTGACAACAGGATACAGACAGATCCTCAGAAGCCCAGAGGAGATGTGTTTAGTAAGTCATATAAATGTTAGAACATTTTGGAGTTTTTTTTTCCAGTTTTATTGAGCTATAATTGACATACAGCTCTATATAAGTTTAAGGAATACAGAGTAATGGCTTGACTTACATAGATCATGAAATGATTACCACTTAACATCCATCATCTCATATAGGTACAAAAGAAAATTTTTTTTCTGTGATGACAACTCTTAGGATTTACTTTCATAACAACTTTCATATAAATCCTACAGCAGTATTAACTATAGTCATAACATTGTACTTTATATCCCTAGTACTTATTGATCCTATAACTGGAGGTTTGTACCTTTTGACTACTTTCCTCCAGTGCTCCTTCCCCTGCCCACCACCCCAGGAATCACAAATCTGATCACTTTCTGTAAGTTTTTTTTTTTTTTAAGATTCTCCATATGGTATGTGAGGTCATATAGTATCTGTCTTTCTCTGACTTACTTGATTTAGCATAATGCCTCAAGGTGCATCCATATTGTCTCAGATGGCAAGATTTTCTCATTTTTTAAAGGCTGAATTGTATATATATTCCATTGTGTATTTATACCACACCTTCTTTATCCATCCATCCATCGATAGACGCTTAGGTTGTTTCCATGTGTGGCTATTGTAAATAATGCTGCTATGAACATGGGAGTGGAGATAATCTCTTTGACATAGTGTTTTCATTTTCTTTGGATAAATACGCAGAAGTGGAGTTGCTGAATTATATGGTAATTCTAGTTTTAATTTTTTGAGGACCCTCTTTACTATTTTCCATGGTGGCTGCACCAATTTACATTCCCACTAACAGTGCCCAAGGGCTCTCTTTTCTCCACCTCTTTGCCAGCATTTGTTATCTCTTGTCTTTTTGATGGTGGCCATTCTAACAGGCACGAGGTGGTATCTCGTGGGAGTTTTAAGTTGCATTTCCCTAATAATTAGTGATGTTGAGCCTCTTTTCATTTGGCAGTTGCCCATGTGTGTGTCCTTTTTGGAAAAATGTCTATTCACGACCTGTGTCTATTTTTATTTGGATCATTTGGATGTTTTTCCTGTTGAGTTGTATGAGTTCCCTGTATATTTTAGACATTAACCCCTTCACAGATACATTGTCTACAAATATTTTTCTCCAGTTTGTCTTCACTTTGTTGGTCTCTTTTGCTGTGCAGAAGCTTTTCAGTGCGATGTAGTCCTAGTTGTTTTTTATTTTATTTATTTTATTGTTATTTTATTTTATTTTATTGCTTGCTTTAGGTGTCATATCCAGTATGATCATTGCCAAGACCCATGTCAAGGAATTTTTTCCTGTATTTTCTTCTAAGAGTTTCATAGTTTCAGGTCTTATGTTCAAGTATTTAATCAATTTTGAGTTAATTTTTGTGTATTGTTTAAGGGTCCAGTTTCATTCTTCTGCATGTGAATATCCAATTTTCCCAGCACCATTTATCGAAGAGACTGTCTATTCTCCATTGAGTATTCTTGGTTTGCTTGTCAAATGTTAGTTGACCATATATGCTTCAGTTTATTTCTACACTGTTGATTTTGTTCTATTGGTCTGCACATCTGTTTTTATGCCAACACCACACTGTTTTGATGACTACAGCTGTATAGTATAGCTTGAAATCAGGCAGAGTGATGCCTCCTGCTTTGTTCTTCATTCTCAGGATTGCTTTGGCTACTCAGGGACTTTTGTGTTAGCACATTTTTAGTAAGCTCTTTACAATGACATTTCAGTCATAGGCCATACCTTGAATAAGAATGAAACTTATAAAAAGAATTATCTGTACAAAACATAAGTCATATGTCTTTATTAAATATTATAAAGAACTGTATAAATAAAGGCAATCAGCGGGGTAAATAACAATGTGTGTAGCAGTGGCGGAAATATCATGAAGTCATATAGTAGATCACAGCTCCTATCCAGTGTGAGAATTCTCCTAACATGTTCAGATGTACTAAAAAAATTCTGAGATGGGAAACTTACTATATCAGTGTCCTTTAACTTAATCTAATTGTTAATTTAATCAGTAAACATTTTTTAGTATCTTATAGAATACCAGGCCCTGTATTAGGCATTGGATTTACAAAGATAAGACAGAAAATGTATAATCTATTGGGTAAGATAGTCGCCCTGAGGATAACTGGGGTAGTGTGTTGGTGAGAGAGATTTGTGAAATAGAAGGGGCATCTAATCAGTCTTGAGGCAGGGCGCTTTTGGCGTGGGAGCGCTTCCTGAGTGAAAAGGAGTAGGAAGCAGCCTAGCCTAGGCAATAAAGTGCTGGTAAACTAGAGGGTTGAGGAGAAAACCAGACAACTACCCTTTCTGTTTCCTGTGACCTGGTGGTTGGATCTGGAGTCTTTCTCCTAGATGATCAGGGGTGAGTGGGTAAAGGATGGTGTCACCCATAGAGATGGAGGCTAGAGGTGAAGTAGCAAGTTCTGAAGAAGGAAGAGGTTCCCTTATTACCAGATCAAAATGTGCAATTTTACAACTTGCAAACACACCCCGTATTTATCCATTTGTCACGTCTCACTGTACTTATTCTTAGCCCCTTTCGTGTTCACCCCTCCTGTCTCCTCTTCTCTCCCAGTACTAGTTTCTTCCTTTCCTTTTCCCATTCCTCCATGACAGAACAGACTTTGCTCCTTTATAGTGAATACTTTTGCAATTTTTTACCAGGTGAAAAGAATACTGACATATATGATCTTTTTAAAAGAGAAGTTTCTCTTTGCTCGTATGTGACTCTCAAATTTTCCTTCTAGGTCATTGTCCATTTAAAGAGAGATTGAGATTCTCTAATTCTGATGTAGTTGTAATTGTGTGTGTTTTAGGCAAAAAATATAATTTTTAGAGGAATCAAATTGTATAATATGTTTTGCACGCACATATCTTTTATTTGAAAATAATGTATTTGTAATCTTTCTCCTCTTTCCCTTTCTCTCGCTCTCCTTTCCCTGTCTCTCTGCAGTGTCTTTCTTTTATTCCTCTACATTGTTTTGGTTCCATCTCTTTGTGATCATACAGTTTTTATTCTGGGTGCTTAAGTACATATAGTACTTCTATTATTCTGTTGGGTTAAGGTAGGGTCATAAAAACTTGGCTACTTAATATAAAAAGACACTGTAACATAGATATCAACATCTTTCTGAGCCTTTAATGTTTTCTCTTTTTAAAAGTATGTCTTTCTTTCCATTATTTCTCTCTATATCAGCACACATGTGAATTAAAAATAAGCAATCTGGGGTGCCTGGGTGGCTTAGTCGGTTAAGTGTCTGACTTCGGCTCAGGTCATGATCTCATGGTTTCTGAGTTTGAGCCCCAGATCGGGCTCTGTGCTGACAGCTCAGAGCCTGGAGCCTGCTTTGGATTCTGTGTCTCCCTCTCTGTCTGCCTCTCCCCCACTTGTGCTCTCTGTCTCTCAAAAATAAATATAAAAAAAATAAGCAATCCAATCAAGATCACTGATCGAATTTAGCAGGATAACATTGGGGAGACATGGAGTTCCGATGATGTTTGAGAGCACTCGTTCTAAGAGAGTGTAATCTTAAAGACATGCCCTGGAAAAGAATTACCTTGATCAGATGCCAAGGCAGTTGCATGCCACAGATAGCATTGCTGGCTCTAGACACTGCGGCCCCAAATCAGATTCCACCTCATTTCATCGTCAGCTTTAGCTGCTGGTTAACGTTAGCATGTAGGAGGGCATTTTAGACACTTATTAATTTTCTTTTTTGTGATTATAGCATATATTCTGAAAAAGGGGAGGGTTCTAAGTTTTTAACTCAGGACAAACAACCAGTGTTTATTCACTGTGAAAATAGAAGAACCTTAGCACTATTTTAGTTCAACACCATCTCTTCATTGAAGATTTTCTTCACTTTTGGCAAAATCATTTCTTAAGCCATCCTTACTCTCCATGGATCTGAGAATAGAATTTGTCTTTCCTCATTTCATAAATTTTCAGGTGGTATTATTTTCAGCCACTGTTAGGCAGTCTCAGAACAGCCCTATCTTTCAGTTGTATTTTTCTTTACATTGAAAGATATATATTTGTTTAATGGAAAAGGTTGTTTAACAGAGCTTTTCTTTATAATGTGTGTGTGTGTGTGTGTGTGTGTGTATTCTCCCCCTGAGAAAAGACTAAAGATATTTTAAAAGGAAATCAAGGAAAAAAATTATAACACAAATACATCTGTACCCCCAGACTTCTCCCCCAACTCTAGACTTGTATATCCACCTGCCTGTTTAACCTCTCCAGTTGGATAGAAATACACACATCAAATTCTTCACATCTACTTGTTTCTGATCGTCAGCCCAAGCACATTCTACCCAGGGTCTTTCTCACTCAGGAGATGTCCCCTCCATCCTACCAGTTGCTAAGACAAAGAACTTAGAATCATCGTAAATTACTCTTTTTACACCCACATTCAATCTGTATGTTAATGCTGTTAACCTTACCTTCAAATACGGTCTAAAGTGGGACCACCTCTCACCCTCTCCAGCACGGCCACCCTGACCCAAGCCGTTCTTCCCCTGGAGTACAGGTCCGAATTCCTTCTTCTAGATGATTTGTGAAATACAGAATTTTTTAGATTTTAGAAAAGTAATAAGGTATATGTGTATTACTGAGGTAGGTTAATGTTTCTACAGTGAAACATAGGAATATTTACACTAATTTGGCTACCAAAGGCAGTTTGGTTAAGTGTAGGTTACTGTTGCCACCTGATGAGTTACAGAAACAGCTGGTGGATTTCAGCATATGGGTGAGAAACCACGGAGCCTTCTACCAGGTCTCCTTGCTTCTACCCTGGTCCCTCCATGGTCTCTCAATCCAGCAGCTAGAGGGATCTTTCATCTTTATTTTTTTAAATGTTTGTTTATTTTTGAGAGAGAGACAAAGAGAGAGAATGAGAATGAGAATGAATATGAACCGGGGAGGGGTAGAAAGAGTCGGGGACAGAGGATCCAAAGCAGGCTCTGTGCTGACAGCAGAGATCCCTATGCAGGGTTCAGACCCACAAACCACGAGATCATGACCTGAATGAGCCACCCAGGTGCCCTGCTAGGGGAATCTTTTAAAATATAAATGATGGGGCGCCTGGATGGCTCAGTCGGTTAAGTGGTTAAGCATCTGACTTCGGCTTAGGTCATGATCTCACACTATGTGAGTTTGAGCCCCGCATTGGGCTCTGTGCTGACAGCTCAGAGCCTGGAGCCTGCCTCGAATTCTGTGTCTGTCTCTGTGCCCTTCCCCCACTCATGTTCTGTCTGTCTCTCTGTCTCTCTCAAAAATAAATAAACATTAAAAATGTTAAAATATAAATGAGATGTCATTCAAAGCTCTGCATCAGCAAGCAATTGGTTCCATAAGAACATAAGCCCTCCCAGTGTCTCACAGAGTCATAGAGGATCTCATCTCCTCCCTCTGCCCTCACTGACTCCATTCCAGCCTCCTCACTGATCCTCATACGGCTCCTATTTTAGGACTTTTGCTCCAACTGGTCCCTATTCCTGGAACACTATTCCCCTAGTTCTCAGCTTAGCTTACTTTCTCACCTCTTGACTCAGATGTCAGCTTACCTACCAGTGAGGCCACCCTGACCCCTGTATTCAACTGTGACCTGTACCAACCACCACCAGCACACGTTTCTCCTGTTTTCTCTTTTTAGTCGCATTTCTAACCTTCTAATATACTGTATTATTTACTTATTTATTGTTTCTATTGTTGTATCTCCCTACTAGAATACAAACTTTTTGAGGACAGGGATCTTTTTCTATTTTGTTCATTGGTGTATCTAAAGGACCTAGAATGATGCCTGGCACTTAGTTGGCACTTGAACACCATTTGTGCAACAAAGGAATGAATTTGTCACTCACAGCATTTTAACATAAAGTAAATTATCATTGTGTGTCATCCATACAAAAGCTAGTTTAGTATAACAACACATTTAATCTATATTTATGAATTAAAACATATTCTTAGTGTTCCTTTTTGTTTTCTGTGGTGCTTCCACCATTTTTCCCTCTCTATTTCTTTTTAGAGATTGGTATTCTATTCAGTGGAATAGTAAATCTGAAAATTCGATGTTAATGAGATGACAGATGATGTCGGTTTAGAGATAATGACTCAAAGCATATAGTTCCTAGCTTCTGAGACGTGCTCAAATAATCTTTGCTTTGTACTTTTATTATTTGAGAGTTGGCCTGTGAGAAGGCACACAAATTTTTTAAAAACATTTCTTGTAGATATAAACAAAATATCATTGAAACTGAAATTTTTATCCTGTTACTACTCCTAGAAAGAGGTTCAAAACAGAAAAAGAAAAGCTTAAACTTCAAATAAGCAATCGAGATGCAAGGATTATAATATAGCCTTTTCACATTTTAATTTGGGGCCTAAAATCTTTCATCTAAATGAACATCAATTAATTACCCAAGAGTGATATCCTTAGGAGGCCTAAAAAAAATTCATCCCAATTACATTCAGAATCTCTAATGGTAACTATTAAGTCTCTCACAATAACCCATCTTACTGTTGGGATATTCTTTCTCATATTTAATCTAAATTCTCTAAATTATAGTTTACACCACTTCAGTATTGTCAGGTAATTATGGCTGATAGAACCAGCTGGTCAGTGTCTCCGGACCCCATATTCCATATATTAAAAGAACACACTCACGAAATTACTCAGCTGTTTCTTTTTTGGGCTTAGTAATTTCTATTTCATAAACCTTTTCTTAGAAAGACTGTTTTTCAACCCACTTAGCAGTCTTTTTGGGTTGCCCTTTGAACATTCTTCATTTTTCAAATCTGTCTCAAACTATGGGGTCCAAAGATAGTAAGTCAGGTCTGACCCAATATTGATTGCAAGGAGAGTTTCTTTAAACATGTTTTTCTAATCTAAATCCTTTCCCTCTGTTGCCAAGTATGTTATTGTGCAGATTTATGGGCAGCTGTTTCATCCCCAGATGTTTTTCCCTCAGATGGTCACACAATGCCTGGTAGATAGTAGGCACTCAAAAATATTTATTGAATGGAATGAGATAAAATTTTATGTTGGAATCAACTTTTTTTTTCAATCTGTGTTATTCTTCAAATGCTTGACCTAGCTAAATTTAACTTGTTGGTTCTGATAGTTTGTCCCTAAATGATCAAAGTTGATTTCAGATTATGGCCTTTCTCTTACCCTGATACAGCTTACTATAGTCATTGAAAACAAACATTCCCTAGAAAACTCTAATATACTTCTAAGTTTTGAGGATAATGTAGAGAAATAGTGAAAAAGCATTGAAAGGAAATATGAAAGCAAGGTTGAGACATGTGAAATTGAGTTTTTAACTACTGCTAAGGAGACGATACATTGAATCAGAAGATCTAATTTTGATTCTTACCTCTATTATTTGAGTTAGATGCCTTTGGACAAATTACTGTGCGTTCTCTCTCATCTGCACAGTTTCTGAGACCAGTGGGTTGATCTTGGACTCTAGAAGAGCCTCTTGGAAGTCGAGGGGAAGGTTGGGGAGACAGAAAGATGCTGGGCACTCTTAGAGCAAGAAAAGCAGATTTAATTGGTGGGATACCTGTTTAGACACCAGAGATATGCTGTAGGGAATTGCTAAAAAGTGAGACCTAGCACCAAAGACAAAAATCTGGTATCAGAGCAGGTAGGAGCTATCTCAAAGCAAAACAAAACAAACCAACAAACAAAAAAAAAAAAAAAAAGAAAAACTTTATGTAGAACCTGAAGTAAAGGAACTTAGGGGGAAATGCATTCTAGCCTAGTAATATAATGACATATTATGCAACTGTTTTTTGAAAAATATTTAATGCCTTCGGAAAATGCTAACGTTATAAAAAGCATAAGTGAAAAGAATGTACAGAAGTGTACGTATCATTTGACCCCAATTAGGTATAAAATACATGTCTGCCTATGTCTGGATGAATATAAAATTTGAAAGAAAAAACAAATTAGTAATTGTGAATCCATCCAGTTTATGATTTTGGGGGTAATTTTCCTTGTCTTTTAAAAAATATTTTAAAAATTATACACACACACACCCATACACACACACACACACACACACACGAATATATGAGTGAGTGTGTGCACACGCCTGCCTGGGAGGATGAGAGGAAGAGGGAGAGAGAAAGAGAGAGAATTTTAAGCAGGCTCCAAGCCCAGCAGGAGCCTGGGGTGGGGGTTGGAGGTCATAACCTGAGCCAAAATCAAGAGGCGGACATTTAACCAGCTGAGCCACCCAGGCGCCACTCTCCATTTCTCTTTGTTGTCCTCTCTTAGTGATGTTTAATCCTCCCATCCCCACTGCTGCACTGTGATTTATTCTCAGAGGGGTTCCTTAGGACAGGTGTCAGTGGTCACGGAATCCACTCACCACAGGAAGAGAGTGAGTTGTGTATTTTGGAAAAATACCCCATGGGATTCTCATTTTCAATCATATAATTTTATTTAGAACATCCTGGTTTTTAAAAATGCATTAAACGTTTTATTAACTTCTATTTTTAACCTTTCAAAATTGTCTTTATAATGGAGTGTGTCAGATACATCCAGTTTTAGCTAGAAAGCTCAGATTACTGCAAGGAATATAAAAGCAGTTGGACCAGGAAGCAATTTTTTTTTCAAAGTGTTGTCAGAAGCTCGTTGGAACCAGAATAACCTAGGGTGCTTATTTAAGATGTAGATTCCTAATCCCTATTGCACATTTACGAAATCAAACTTTCTAAGGAAGTACTTCTCTGTCCTCAGTGTATATATAAGTCACATCAAACGTGGTTAAAGTGAAAACTTCGACTCAGTGGGTCTTGGAGAGGACCCGAGATTCTGCATTTTTAACAAGTTTGCAGGTAATGCTATTGATCTGCTGACCACACTGAACAGCAGGTCTCTCTAAGCCTTAATGGTAGCTCCAGCCAGTAGAACAGAGACAGAATTAGCCAGATGTGGAATGTTTCAAATATAGCAATTGTGCCTAAAATGTAAATGTATTTCCTTCTTTCCACATAAAGAAGGAAAATGTTGCAGAATAAAGATTATAGAATATAATGTAATGTATATCAGTTGCTCAGAGGCCCTATCAGAGAGCCAGACTCCTTGTTGCTGTGTGATTCTAGACCATGAGAATGTGTTGAAATTCCAAGTACCATGCAGTAAGAAGAAAATTGTTTCCATTTTCATGATTGCTGCTTTGCTACATGCTGTGTATGGTTTCCTTCTCTCATCTTCCTTCCATGGATTTTTACAGAGTCTGTGGCTGGTGCCATCACATTGTTCTTAGTCATGAAAATAGGATCTCTTTTCTGATTCTACGTGGTAATGAGTAAAAAGATTGTTTCGGCTGAGGGGTGAAAAGGTCTTCAAACTAGTTTGCTGTCTGGTAAACAGCAAGGCCCACAGAGACCCTGAGAAGATGCCTGACATCTCCCTGAGGATTACATTTCTGCTAGTGTTTTTGAAGGAGTGAGTTGTTACTGCTTACAGGTCAGGATCTGGTGCTGTGAATTCTGAAAGTTTTCAAGATTTTTGATTTATATTTTAATTTGATTTTATGGTGGCTGGTAAAGAAGAAATAGTTCTCTCTGGAAGGGACAAATTGAATTTTTGGTGGACGTGACCAAAGTCAGAAATCAAAAAATGTTAAGTTGTATGCACGATTGTCTGTAATATTGTAATGAAAAGTATTGTGCTCAGCCACTCTGTGATTGAGGGCATATTACTAAATCTTCCCATGCCTTTGTTTCCTGACCTGTAAATGGGGATAATATTAGTATCTACCTCATTGAGCTGTCCTGAAGATTAGATGACAGAGTGCATGTAAAACTCTTACCATAGTGCTTGGCATATAAGAACAAAATACATAATAGTTCTTACTCCTTCTGTTGATGTTGTTGAATTCAATTATACGGTAATAATACCATACACTGAACTCTTAAAAACACAGCCCTATTTTGTGTTCCAGTTCTGAGTCTATATTTTTCTGAGGCTTTTTATTACAGTTCATTATAATTTTAATAGTATTTTTGGCTAACTGGATCATTTTGAACCAAATTGGTTTGCAAGTGAGAGCTATTAGGTGAGCAGAGAAAATACAAATGGAAAACTGCTACTTCACATATCCTTTACTTTTTACCAAGTAATTGGAATACACTGTTTCATTTAGGTGTTGATAGTGACCAGGTGAACAGTTGTGATGGCAAGAGAGAGACAGGATATCCCTTTGACTTCATAGCTGTGCAAATAGTGACAACAGCTTTTTCAGAGATGAGTCTGTCTGGGTGGGAAACATGTTACCTGTGGTATCTGATAAATAACAAAAATAAAAGCTTTTTTTCCTTTAAAGCGATTTCTTTGGCCTGAGGGCATTGACATGTTCCCCAAAGCAGGTGGCTTCTGCACCTCCCCAGGTGTTCGTGCTGTGCTCAGTGCCAGCAGCCCCACCGGGTAGTCCGCTAACCCACAGGTAATCCGCTCATTGCCGGCTCTGGAGTGCTCCTGACTGGGCTACCCTTCATGGTTTCCTTGGCTCAGGAGAGGGAAAGAGAAAAGAACCTGTCACACTTTCTCTTGCTCTGGAAAAGTTGTTACCATCTTTTAGATATTCTGTTCTCCCCGGATTGCACCAGACAGAGTGCTTTGAGTTGTTCTGAAACTGTTAAAGGAGGAATAGGTGAGCCATGTAAATTGGGCTCCTTACTGAATGCTGTCGCTGTGTCCATGTCCCACCTTTCATGAGAGTTTTAATTTTTTCCCATTCTGCTCTTTACTCTCAGCCCGAAGGGCTGTCTTTTGAACATGTTAGATTCTTCCTATGGGATGAAAGCTTTGGCAGACAAGTGCTTATTTCTGTGGAGCCCAGAAACTCTTTTCTTTTTGCTAGTAATCAGTTATATAGCTAAGAATTTTCTCTAATGTGGTTAAGGAAATTTCAGAAACTCCTTTCCAATCCTTTTATTTGCTTCTCTGTGGTCATTTAAAGCTATAATGCATATGTTCTTCATCTGGAGAGGGAAAGAAAGGGGTAGGCAGGGGGGGAGAGAGGCAGGAGACTGCCTCATAAAACCCCTGTCACTCATCTCCACTCTGTAGTCTCTAAAAATCCCCTAGGTTTTGCCTTCAGAAAGAGACTTCAGAGTAGTAGGGAAGTGGGGCACCTAACTGCGCAGTGGGTTAGGCATCCAAATTCGGCTCAGGTCATGATCTCACGGTTCCTGAGTTCGAGCTCCGTGTCAAGCTCTCTACTGACAGCTCAGAATGCTTCGGATTCTGTGTCTCCTTTCTCTCTGCCCCTCCCCACTCACACTGTTTCTCGCTATCTCAAAAATAAATAAACATTAAAAAAAATATATTAGGAAAGTTACAGATGTACCATTCTCTTCCAATGAACCAAACCCCTCACCATAGAAAGAATTTAAGACCGTGTTATCTTTAATCATTTTGTCCCTCAACAAATGCCAGAACTGATCTGGGTAATGTCATGGTAGCCATCATTGAAAAGAAATGGAATTTGCAAACCTACCTTTAATAAATAGTGCTTACATTTTGCTATAGTTCACTCTTTGGAAGAAGTCTGGCAGTGGGAGGCGTGCATGATAATGTTTACATTTACTTCACTGTGTTTACTTTTCATGTTTTTTTGGGTAACAGTATGCTTGACTATTTGGGAAACCTCATTTATGAATGCAAGTTATGTACTAATGTCTTATTCCTGGGAAAAATATATTTAATAGAAAGTGCTGGGTGAAAGTGTCTTGTAAGAGATTTCCTACTTTTTTGTGTGGCCTATTCTTCTCCCGGGCTCTGGGGCTCTCTGGGCATTGTGAAAGAGTACCAGGTCTCTGGGGCACAATCCAGCCACGTGTTTGTCCGGCTGTTTGCGTGCTGCAGTACCTGCACACCCCCTTTGTTTCCATTCATGCCAAAGATTGTAAGAAGCACCGGGCAAGTGGTATTTTTTGGTGGGTAAAACATTGGCCAGTGGAAGGAAAAAATTTAGGAAATGAGTCGTTTAAAGAATATATGACCATTCTTGGGGCGCCTGGGTGGCTCAGTTGGTTAAGCATCTGACTTTGGCCCAGTTCATGATCTCACAGTTTGTGGGTTCAAGCCCTGCATCGGGCTCTGTGCTGACAGCTCAGAGCCTGAAGCCTGCTTTGGATTCTGTGTCTCCCTCTCTCTCTGCCCCTACCCCACTCACACTTTGTCCTTCCCTCTCTCAAATATAAATAAAAACATAAATAAAAAAAAAAAGAAAGGATTTGTGGAAGAAAAAAAGTACTGAAAACATTGAAAGAAAGAGAGTTCTGTGAGAGCACTCTACCCCATAGCAACTACATGTCTGTTACTTGTATTTTGATTGCTCAAAGAGGGCTTTCAATAGTCTTGGTACCTATTATTAAATGTGAGGCTATGAAATTGAAATATATCTGTGAATTTGAACATGTTCTTTGATTCAGGAGAATTATTTTAATCAAGGTAGAAAATGTTAATTAAATGATTAATCTTGCTTAATAAATAGAAGTATAACCAGGATAGACACTTATATATGATTTTTCTAATTATTTTTCCCTGCTTTGTATTTTAGCTAATAGTCAATCTAACTATGTAATATATTTTATAAAAACAAAAACATATCTGATACTATGTAGTTGGACCATTAATTTTTAGAATTAAAATGGTATAATTTTAGAGATTAAAAAAAGGATAGGAGAAATGCTAACAAATACAGTTCTGCTACCCTCTGTCCACCCATCCTCCGTCTGTTCTATGCACTTTTTAACACAGTCAAGAAACAGAACCCGCTGAGTACAAGGCACTCAGCTAAGAACTTGTTGTAAAGCAGTGAGTATACTTTTACCCTCATGAGATCTACATCCTGGAGATGAAGACAGACATCTAACAATTTCCCTGGCTCCTGAATGCTTTAAAGGAGAATAGAGGAGGCTGTGGGAGGGGGTGGGGCATGGGGCTGGCTAAGCTCCCTTGAGGAGGACAGATGCGGGGAAAATCTCCTGAGAGGTGATGCTCGCACTGTAACACACAGGATGCATTACTGTGAGCCAGTGCCCCAGGGAGTGAAAGGGTGTGGAACTAAAAACCTCCTTCTAGCTCTAGAGCTCACAGGTGAGGGGGGAGGGTGTGGTAAGAAGGGCACCATATGCAGCTAAAGATGCAGGCCGACTGTGCAGGGCCTTTTAAAGCCCTGTAAAAATTTTGGACTTGATTCTGGTGGAAGCTGGAAGACTTTGGAAGATTTCAGATCAGGTACACCATTCTGGCTGTAGCATGGGAAATGAGTGGGAGGGCGGTGAAAGTGGATGTCAAAGAGCAAATATGACCAAAATTAACCTAAGTAAAGAATGTTCATCTAATTCTTTTTTTTTTATTTTTTAATGTTTATTTTTGAGAGAAAGGGAGAGACAGAATGTGAGTGGGAGAGAGACAGAGAGAGAGAGAGGGAGACACAGAATCGAAGCAGGCTCTGCACCGTCACCACAGAGTCCGACATGGGGCTCGAACCCATGAACCCTGAAATCATGACCCGAGCTGAAGTTGGACGCTTAACCAGCTGAGCCACCCAGGCACCCCCAGAAATCCTTTCTTTTTATAAACAATTCTTATATACAATTACAAAAGACAAAACAAACCAAATGGGAAAATATCATTTTCATTTCCAATACTCATATTACATTATCAGCGTATTGGTGTATCTCTTTTTCTTAACTGAGGTATAATTGACCTCCTACCTTATATTAGTTTCAGGTGTACGACACAATGATTAAATATTTGTGTGCATGTTGAAATGATAACCACTATAAATCTAGTTAGCACCCGTCATAATACTTTATTTACAAAATCTTTTCTTGTAGTGAGAACTTTTAAGATTTACTCTGTTAGCAACTTTCAGATATGCAGTGCAGTATTATTAATTGTAGTCACCATACTTTACATTACATCCCCAGGATTTACTTGTTTTATAACTGGACATTTGTAACTTTGGAGCCCTTTCTCCCATTTAGCCCACCCCTCATCACCTGTTTCTGGCAACCACCAATCTGTTCTTTGTAACTATGAGCTTGTTTTTGTTTTTAAGATTCCACATTTGAGGGAGATCATGTGGTATTTGTTTTACTCTGACTCATTTCACTTACTGTAATGCCTTCAGGGTCTTTCCATGTTGTCACAAGTGGCAAGATTTCATTCCTTTTTTATAGCTATTACTCTGTGCATATATATGCCACATCTTCTTTATCCATTCAGTAGTCCGTGGACACGGAGGTTGTTTTCATATCATCTTGGCTGCAGTGAGCATGAGAGTGCTTATGTCTTTTTGAATTACTATTTTTATTTTCTTCAGATAAATACTCAGAAGTGGAATTGCTGGATCATATGGTGTTTCCAGTTTTAATTTTTTGAGGAACCTCCATCCTGTTTCCCATAGTAGCTGCACCAATTTGCATTCTCATTAACATTGCACAAGTGTTCACTTTTCTCCACATCTTTGCCAACACTTGTGATTTCTTGTCTCTTTCATTTACAGCCATTCTAACAGGTGTGAGGTGACCCCTCATCAGGGTTTTGATTTGCATTTCCATGAAGATCCGGTGATACGGAGCACCTTTAATGTACCTGCTGGCCTCTGTATGTCTTCGGGAAAATGTTGATTCAGATCTTCTGCTCATTTTGTAATTGCATTATATTTTTTGCTGTTGAATTGTCCGAGTTCTTTATGTATTTTGTATATTAACTTCTTATTAGATATGATTTGCAAATATTTTCTCCTATTTAGTAGCTGACCTTTTCATTTTGGTGGTGATTTTCTCTGCTGTGCAGAAGGTTTTTAGTTTGATATCATCCTGCTTATTTTTGCTTTTGTTGCCTTTGCTTTTGGAGTCAGTTCCAAAAGAAATCACTGCCAAGACTGGTGCCAAGGAGCTTACTGTCTGTATTTTATTCTAGGAGTTTTATGGTTGCAGAGCTTACATTCAAGTCTTTTATCCATGTTGAGTTCATTTTTGTGTATAATGTAAAATAGGGGTCCAGTTTCATTCTTTTACTTGTGGCCATCCAGTTTTCCCAACACCATGTTTTTGAAAAGACTGCCATTTCTCCACTGTATATTCTTGGCTTCTTTGTTGTAAGTTAATTGACCATAGGTGTTGTTTTGTCACTCTTTTTTTTCTAGCCTGTTTTTTTGTTTGCTTGTTTTCCTTTTACATAGTTGAGATCATACTGCTTGAATGATTTTGTCCCATAACCAATTTCACCTAGTATTTTCACATAAACTGTAAAATATGCCAGGAGGCAGGGTAGTGAACCTTCGCTTGACACTTGACTCTTAGCAATCCGTGTGTGTGTGTGTGTGTGTGTGTGAGAGAGAGAGAGAGAGAGAGAGAGAGAGAAAGGAGAAATAGTTTAACCATTTGGCAGATTTACAGAGTAGAGCCCACAAAATTGTAAGAACTAATAGCTGCTGAGGGTTTTAGATCTCTGAATTCCTTGGAAGTGTTTCCCCATGACCTGCACTGAAGGTGTGTGCTTGATCAACTGCTGAAGTTAGTGTTTTAGGCACTTGGTTTCCAAGAACTCTTAATGAAATATCTGGCATTTAGCAAGTCGTTAGATAAGTAATTCTTTGAGTTGCTGTTTTCCAAACGTGTGATCTCCTCCCTTCCTTTCTCTTCAACCTCATCCCAAGTCACTTTCCTCCATTTCTTAGCATCCTCCAGGCACCAGGAACTTCTTTCTGTAAATATTCTGAGCACCTTCTTTGTAACTGCTCTCTGAAACACTCCCTCTTCCCCCACACCACCACTTTGCTTTTTGCTTGGAAGTTTCCACATTCTTTCCCTCTTGGTGTAAATGGTGCTTCCTTAGAGAGGATCCCCTTCATCTCCCTTTATGACCAGTTTATTATTGAGAGTGGAAGTAACCCTCATTATTTAATGCATGCAGTAAATTGTTTAAGAGCACTTCTAATAAGATATTTTTAAGAAAGACATTTGCAAGCTGTGACATTTGCAACACAATTTTGTATCAATGATGGAAGTGATATCCACTAAATAAGCATGAAGTGTTTAAGTACATTTATAATACAGAGGTTTTTTTTTAAAGGCTTATTTTTGATAAAGACAGAGCAAGTAGGGGAGGAGCAGAGAGAGAGAGAGGGAGAGAGTGTTAGAGAATCCATCCCAAGCAGGCTCCATGCTGTCAGCACAGGACCCGATACAGGGCTAGATCCCATGAACTGTGAGATCATGACCTGAGTTGAAATCAAGAGTCAAGTCAGATGCTTAACCAGGCGCCCTATCAATACAGAGAACACACCTCGAAGTGCCATAGAGAACAGTTTTATATAGGGTAAAGATGCACTGAATGCAGTGACACCCATCCTATAAAGAATGAAATGAGTTCACTTAGAAACATCTATATTATAAGAAAGCTATTTGTAAGCTTCCTATGACAGGTGTTATATCAGTGACTGGAAGTTGTCCCTGTGTTGTAATATACTTAATACAGTGTTAGGATCACATATAATAAAGAAGCTTCTAAGAACAACAACAAAAAAAATGGGCCCCTTGTGCGAGGAAACCTTTGTGCCAGCCACCCCGTCTATACCAAGACTCTGTTTGCCATTTGAGTGTCCTTCATCTAGAAAAAAGGGGGCTGACAAATGGCCACAATGCAGCCCCATAATACAGTACTGTAAGAGTTGAGCTATTTCAGTCCAGAGATAATTTGTGTAAGTTACAACAAGAGAACAAAAAAATGATTGTTCTATAGAGGTTTTTTTTTTTTTTACACTTTCTCTATATGATGAGAAATGAAGCATGCTTGCTTACAACTTTATAATATTTCTCGTAAATAAGAGGCAGTCTCCCTCTTAGAGTCCCAAAGGAAGAAAGGAAAGCTATAAATGGACGTCATTGCTGTTAGTCATTTGGGTATAAAAGAGGGCAGCCACTTACCTCACCCCCAGGGCACCTGCGATCAAGTTATATCCCTAGAGCTGGTCTATGGTCTAGCTTCTCTCCCATCCCTTTCAGTCCAGGCATATGTGAGTATGTGTGTGGAGAAGAGATGGGTCTTCACTGTTTGGACTTCTGAAACAAAGAGGGACAAACTTTAAAAGCAGTAAGTGAAAAAAAAATCAGTGTGAATATTATGGGATTGTTAATTAAAAAAATAATCGCTAAATTGCTAAAATATAATTGCTAAAATAAATTGCTAAAAATAATAGGAACATTGTTGAAAAAGAACCCTTCTGACTGATGTCTGTTCCTTGGTGTTCTACATCTTATACTCCCTGCCTTATACAAATATAGTTAATGAATTTAAGCTCTGGCATAGAAAAGGGAGTATGCCCTGGTCATTGGCCAGGAATTCCCGTTCACCAACACTTGCAGGCATTTTCCATTAAAAAAAAAAACAGCCTTAATTTAGAGTTCATAATGTATCTTTCATAGAAAAAAATTCTAGAATTTGCAGAGGTGAATATTTTGCTAGAAATTGGTAGCTCTTTTTAAAAGGTATTTTTCAGGCAAAGACCTTTTAACGTATTTTTATGTTGATTTTTAGAAACACTTGAAAAACATTTTCAAAAATTGTACTCAGATAAATGTTATAGTAGAAGTGCCTGGAGAACAAACTTCATGAATCTTAATGTGACATGTAATATTTTTAATTAAATATTTTGGATTCTTCCAGATGAGTGGAATGCCTAGGTCTTTTCCCCCTACGCCACGGTTAAAGGCATGCCCCTTTATCAATACCTCCTCAAAACCAAACCAAACATCTCTCTCTTACAGTTCCACGGCAGCCTTCGAATGACTTGTTTGAAATATTTGAAATTGAAAGAGGAGTCAGTGCAGACGATGAAGCAAAGGATGATCCAGGTAGATAATTGTATTTTAGTAGTGTTACACTGACATTTTATTGTTACCTTCCATTTCATGAAAATGGGTTTTAAATTGTAGATGATTTAGTTATGTCTGGGAAAAATATACTTTATTTTTTTACAACTTGGTTTCCTTTGCAGTTCCACAATTGTTGAGTGAAAATGATATATCATCATTATCTTCTTTTAAAAAAATATTAAAGCACTTAAACTGCAGGAAATAATATTTTGTAAGTCACAATGTAACAAGGTCATAATTTGGCAACATTTGTGTGTTCTATTTTTACAGCTGAACACACGGGCACAATTGTTCTAAGACAGGATTCATGTGATCTTCCTTTGATCTGTGGTGGGGTAGTTCTGATGGGGTAGTTTTGTGTGGCTAGGAGAGAACACATGTACAGATAAAGAACGAATTTGTTTTTATTGTTAGTCATTGGGTTTGTGGTCTACTCATCTTTCTGGTCATTTTCTCATAGGTGTTCTGATACACAGTTGTAATTTCGACCATGGGCTTTGTGGATGGATCAGAGAAAAAGACAGTGACTTGCACTGGGAACCAGTAAGAGATCCAGCAGGTAAAACTAGTTAATATAGATCAGTTTGATCCTCTCTGAGGACCCTAGTTCTGACAATCAAGAAAACTATAACATGTCTCTGTGTTTACCCTCTTATTCAGTAAAGAAAGATCTCGTTCTGCATTTCATATTCCATTTTTTTTAAGTGAACAAAACCTGTCAGCAATAAACTAGTAATAATATTATGGGAAGACAAGTAGTTCACTAAAAGGCCAGCTAATTTACCTCACAGAGGTTGGTATATTCAAACATGTAATTTTCAAGTTATTTATAGTACCCCATTCCTGAGCATGAAAGAAGTAATATCGTGGTACATCAGCCATGGTGGTAGTCCCTAGTTATTTTCTCAATTAGGTCTTTTTAAAGATTTGACACATAGCAGAAATTTTGGAAATTTCTGTGAGGTTGTGAATATTTCTCTGGGAAAAATTTCAATCTACTTTATTCCACAAGAGATTGTTATTAGAAAGGTAGATTTAGACATAATTGCTTAGAAAATTAGGACTTTTAAATTGCATGCTTCCTGGGGTGCCTGAGTAGCTCTATGGAAGAAATATAACAGATTTTTAAAAATGAAAATTTTTTTTAAATTTTTTATAGTTTATTTTTGAGACAGAGACAGAGCATGAGTGGGGGAGGGGCAGAGAGAGAGGGAGACACAGAATCTGAAACAGGCTCCAGGCTCTGAGCTGTCAGCACAGAACCTGATGTGGGGCTCAAACCCACGAACTGTGAGATCATGACCTGAGCCGAAGTCGGCCGCTTAACTGACTGAGCCACCCAGGTGCCCCTAAAAATGAAAATTTGAAGTAAGCTTTTAAAATAAGCTCAAACAGGTTTTTAGATTTCTCTTAGCTATAAAATAAATTTTAGTGACCCCACCTGCCCCATCGCCTACACATACTCTTCTCATTTAAGGTTGACTCTGAGCAAGACACTATTTCTTTTTAATGTTTATTTATTTGTTTTTGAGTGAATGAGAGTACAGAGCAGGGGAAGAGCAGAGAGAGAATCCCAAGCAGGCTCATTGCTGTTAGTGCAGAGCCCTATACGAGCCCGATCCTATGAACCGTGAGATCAGGACCTGAGCCAAAACCAAGAGTCAGATGCTCAACCAACTGAGCCACCCAGACACCCCAGAGCATGACATTATTATTAATGTCACAAATGTCTGTGAATGAGAAACCATTTATTTAATATCTACTGTAGTCCTGACTCATTCATCATCTCTTTGGTTCTATTTAATCTAGTCTTATTTACCCTGTGAAGCAGGAAGTATTGTCCATATTTCACAAAGGAGATACTAAGGCCCAGAGGTGCTATACATTTCCTAAGGCCACAAAGCTAATGAATGGACTTCACCTCCAGACCTCCCTGTACTTCCTGTGGCATCCACCTCCTCTGGTAGCTCACTGTCTATGATCAGCAGATGTCAGGACTGTAGCTTTGACTGACCACTGACCCGCAGTAGTTTGCTACAGGATGAAGAAGCTTTAGCAGTCATGGGTGACAGGATGGTGAACCCTGTTCATGACCATAACAAGCAACTCTGTCAAGTAAGATACATGGGTGAGAGTAATTCATGCTAAACTCAGACGAATTCATTCTACTTCCATATAGACATCCTATGTAGAAAGTCTATGTAAAATACTCAATTTTTAGAATTTAAATACTATTAGAACCAATTTAGTATTTTAACACTTTTTATTATTCGTTGCATATATCGATGTTTAAATTTGTTGTGACCCAAATTTCACTTTCCCTCTGATAGAGAGGATTGGAAATGAGAATGGTAGACAAAAAAGTTTGGAGTGGCCATTTGGCTATGATAGAACAAACTGAAAGGAAGTGATGGCTGTTTGGGTGACTGGGTAGCTCTTGATGGTTGGTTCCGGCCCCTGGAGGATGAGCTTTTGGGGTTGCTCCAGGTTTTACCAATTTGGATGAATTGGATCTTGAACTTGCATATTGCAGGCATACTAGTCAAACGGAATGACTCAAAGCCCAAGGAGAAAGTGGTAGTGTGTGCTGACAGAACCAGCTCTAAAACATTACATCAAAAGGTCATATTTAAGAGGGTGAAATGTATGGAGGGTGAGTACAAGGTGTGGCTCACGGTCTAGACACCAACTACACACGTGTGGGAAGGGGAGGAAGTGCCTTAGTGTAAACAGATTCGAGGGGTCAGACTGAAAATTCCAGGAAATGTTGAAAGTAAGGAACTTTTATTGTTCCAAGGAAGGAGACAGGGAGCTAGCTCTTAATGCACTGTCTCCCCATGGGGTTAGTACAGGAAGCTTTTATTCAGTGTATTAGGGGGAAGGGGCAGGTGGCTTGCATAGCGATTTTTGGTTCAACTATACATGCCTAGCATGTAGGCATGCTGGTGCACACATCGTATATTCAAAAACTGGAAGAAAACTCTGCCCCTAGGAAGAAATCTTAGTATTATAACAAGCTACAGGTAACTTCAGGACAATTGTGGGGGGGGATTAGGGGGGGCTTCTCAGGTCCTCAGCTCCAGTCCAGCTCAAACTGGCTCACATAAGGGACTAGCAGGTAAAACACATTCCTTCTCTGCTTTTGTCCCTTCCCTCTTCCCTTCTGTTGATAGCTAGGATGCACGGGGAAGTTACTCAAATAAGAGAGGTCAAAACCTTTTTGAATGGAATCTGTGTCCTCACTTTCATTTCCATAGAAATAGGATATATTTTCCAGAATGGAAAATCGGTGGGTTCTTTCTCATCTGAAAAGAATAGAGATAATGGTAGGTCACTCATAAGAAAATGACCTAGATGGAAAGGTATCTTGAAACCTATGGGAAACAAGTGAAGAAACCAAAATGTTTAGCTTGGGGAAGAAATAATGGAGCAAGACTGCTTTTCAAATACTTGACCAACAATACCCATCACAGTTCTGTAACCACAAGGGGATGAGAAGTCCAATCAGTAAGTAAAAGCTACAGGGAGACCAGTTTTGGTTCACTCTCAGAACTCTGCAATCATCAGAGCGGTCTAAAAAGAACAGGATGATGTGGAAATAGGGAGCTCTCCCCTGGTGGGGGTGTTTGGGTGAATATAACAAGAGGTGGTTTTGAGCGTTGGATAAGGGTTGGATTAGAAAACCTCCTACACGGCCTCCCAGAGCCTCTGACTCAGATTGAAAAGCCCCCAGGTCATTCCAAAGAGATTACTAAACGGCAGGGCTCTGGCTGGGAATTAAAGCACTTAAACTGGGATGGGAAGACCAAAGGGTGGCAGCGTGGAAGACTGGACAGCAGTGCATGGCATATGTCCCGGTGCAGTTGCAGATAAGCTTTTTAGAATACGTTGGGGAATTCTCACAAAAAACTGATGGAAATACTAACAATGCTTAGTATGAAAAATGCCTATTCTTCTAGAAGTTCAGGGGTGTGAGTATGTATGTATCACATGCTAAGACCAGAGAAGACTATAACCAATTTAATAAATGATTCCTGTGTATTTTCTAATTACCAAGCTAATTGTTTACTTGCTTCTATCTAGATTACGCCATTTGTAAAGGAATATATATTTGGGTTTCCACAGTTATGACTGATTTTAATGTGCATTTCTTATGCAAGATCCAGATTTGCAGATACTCTCCTATGCTAATATCTCTAAGAAAACCCTCAAACACACTAACAACTTTGAGAAACAGCTGCAAAGTAAATTCATTTACTAGCTGTTCTTCCTGGTGCTCATTAGGTTTTGTTTATCCCATTCAGTCTTAATTGTGAGATAGTGAAATTAACACATGCCTCTAAGGGACAGAAGATTGTGTTGCTGACAGATGTGATGTGCTGCTGGCATGTGGCCGTGGCCTTGAAGACACACCATTCTGTAAATGTCAAGGCTGGACCCCTGGGTGGGGATGGGGGCTTTTCCTGAAACCCTGATCTCTGGCGACCAGGGTTAAAGGAAGCTGACTCAATGCTCTGTCTGCTACTGATACCTACAAGGTATTCACTTAAGTATATAGCAAGCAAGCCAGCATGTACCTGCAAGTATGTCTATTTGCAGCATTAAACATTATTTTGCAATACACATAAATGGAAAAATAAATCAACAGTGAAAATAAAAGCCCTTCCCTCAGCCCTGGCTCCCAGTTACCTTCCGCAGATGCAACTAGTTTCTTGGTTATCTTTCCAGAGAGATATTTTTCTACACAACAGTATCTTGTTCTGTATCTTGCTTTTGTCATTTGAAGATAGTGTCCTTTTGTTTTTTTAATGTCTTATTTTTGAGAGAGCAAGCAAGCTTGCACAAGCAGGGAAAGGGCAAAGAGAGAGAGAGACAGAGACAGAGGATCCAAAGGAGGGCTCTGCACTGATAGCAGAGAGTCCAATGTGAGACTTGAACTCACAGACTGTGAGTGTATGACCTGAGCCAAAGTCCAATGCTTAACCAACTGAGCCACCCAGACTCCCGAGAAGATATGTCTTTGAAGAGTTAACAGGCACATGGACTTTGAAGCCCAGTGCCACTACATACTAGCTTGGACTTGGAGCAAGTTATTTAAATGGAGATAATTATATCTATTAAACATATGTAAAATACTTAAAGCAGTGCCTGGCCCACAGTTACCAATAAAATAGTATTAGCTATCATTGTTGAAGATTGTCCTGTAAACAGAACACCCTTATTCTTATTTATGGCTGTCACACCATTCCTTCTTAGATGTACCATACTGTATTTAACCAGCCATCTACTGAGGCACATTTCAGCAGAACAGTGCCCCAGTGAATAGCCTTGTACTAGACTGTACATGTATCATTTCATATATGCTTGAATATATCTGTAGGATAAATTCCTAGCTTGGAATGGCTAGGTCACAGGGAATTCGCATTTTGAATTTTGATAAGTTTTTGAAATTGCCCTTCATAAGAGTTGTAGCAATTTATGCTCCCACCAATAATATTTAAGAACCATTCCAATAGATCTTTTCCAACTATTTTTTTTAGTTTATTTGAGAGAGACCACGTGCATGCAGGGGAGGGGCAGAGAGGTTGGGGGGTGGGGGAAGAGAATTCTAAGCAGGCTCCCACTTGGTCACTGTGAAGCCCGAAGGGGCGCTCAATCCCACAAACTGTGGGATCACGACCTGAGCCAAAAATCAAGAGTGGGACGCTTAACTGACTGAGCCACCTGGGCGCCCCTATTTTTTTTTTTTTATCCTTGTCAAACTTAATGTGAAAAGGCCTCTCCTTTTAATTTTAATTTGACTTTCCCTTATATGAAAAGATGGTCAACTTTTCACAATATTTAAGTCATTTCTTCTATGATGCCCTTTATTTTGTGTGTTATTTTTTGATTTGTAAAGCTCTTTATATAAAAAGGGAACTTAGTTCTTTTTATGTTTTTCAGTTTTTTTTTTTTTGCTCATCTTACTGTTTTCTGCTACAATGAGCGTGGATGTAAGTGATGAATCACTAAACTCTGCTACTGAAACTAATACTGTATGTTAACTAACTAGAATTTAAGTATAAACTTGAAATTATAAAAAATTTTTTAAATAAAATTTAAATGCTCTTTGCTAAGAAATTGGCTAATTAACGGCATGCTTGGAGCTATGAAAGATGTCTATTGTTGACATAGAAAAATGGCTAATATATTTCATGAATAAAAGCAAGTATTACACTGGAAAAAATGTTAATACTCATGTGCATTAGTGTTCATGTATTTCCATAGGAGAATGTTCAGAAGTTAAAATGTTAGTAATTATCTCTGGCTTTTGGGATCATGACTTTTCTTTATGCTTTTGTACTTCTATTTTTCCTACAGTGGGCATTACTGTATTCTATTTAAAAGACAAAAAATTAAGCTCTTTGTATTTGAGAGATAAATCCCAACAAACTGCAATGATCTGAGTTTTCTAGCTGGGCTGGTTTCTCAGTGAGGCCATGACTTATAAGTTGAACCACCCCTCATTTTTTTTTTTGGCCATACAAGTAATAAGTAAGGTAATGGACATTATGTTGCTGTCTTTGTAAATGGAAGTTGTAAAGGCACAAACCAGTATAGAGTTACAAATAAGTACATTCAAATTTTATCATTTAACTTTCTGGCAAGTTTTCCAGTGTTTATTATTTCTCAAAAAAGAAAAAACTTTAGATACTGTGATGCTTTAAACTGAAACCATGAAAATGTGTAATATAGTTTTATATTTAAACCAGTATTTTGGAATCAGAAGTAAAATTTTTATCTAATAGGTAACTTGTTTGGAGTGCTAGATCCATTTTTCCCTTAGCTACCACCACACCCTTGTAACATTTCCTTTTAGTAAAAAGGGAAAGAATCCTTTAATGTAAAACAAAAACCTCGTTCCCGCAGAGCAGCTCTATAGAGGAAGAGCAACAGTGGCCTTGCTCACCATGATTTACACTGTAGTTTTAGGTACCTGTACAAAAGGACTACTTGACTCTCATCAGGATGCCTTGGTTTGTGAGGTTGTTTGCCTGCAGTGTCTGGCATAGTGATATTAGCAAACATTCCACAGGGTCTTAAGGTAATCCTTGTTTTCTTAAAACTTTCAGGTTAACTGTAATAACCTTATATCTTAGTCTTAACCCAAATACCTGTGATGATTCAAAGCTGACTAACGGGGAGACATTTAAGCCCCATCTAAACATTTTGGCCCCAAATTTTGTTTGGATTAATTTGGCGGGGCACAGGGATGGGCAGAGAAGAAATATGTATGTTTGGTGAGTCAAGTACATGCCTCAAGGACCTATTTCCCCGTAGGTCTTTGCTGTATTCTTGGAACATCATTTATTCAACAAATGACATCAAAGCCCTACCACGTGGCAGGAATGTAAAATGGGGTGGTTTGGGGGAAAGGTTGGTTCTGACATCAATGAGTTCACGGCATCCTGGGGGACAAAACCCCATAAACCAGTGATTTTAGTCTGAAAGCAGCAAGGGCTGCATAGGGGGTCAGGCAGTTCTGAGCTCAAACCGTTTCCTTGCCCCTCGCTGTCTGGATGACACCTTGGGTGCCTTCACCTCTCCAAGCTTTGGTTTCTGCCACTGTATGACAAGCCAAACTCATGTTCCCTTCAGAAACCAGTTAGCAGGGCTGAAGATGTTCCCGTTAAAGAGCCTGGCACAGGCAAAGTATACCACAATTGCCTATTTGGTCCTTTGAATTCTCAGAGGGAACTTAGTAGAGATGTCACTTGAAGGATAGGACGTCCCCCAAATAATCATATCTTACACAGATTAAGCATAAGAAAGGGTGGTTTTTCTTTTAACTGAGAAATAAGTAGCATCTCTACCAAAACAGGTACATTTGGTCAACAGTCCAACCACATATTTCTTACGGATAAATCAGTGCTGAAACGCAGGGTGGCTCTTCAGTTGGCTGTAAGAAAACAGCTGGGGGGGTGGGGTGGGGCGTGTCATTTGTACATGGACTGAGTTTCCAAGTACTGCTTGCAACTTTCTCTCTCTTGGGAAGCAATATCCCCCACTTCACTTCTCCTTAAATTCCCCCCCCTCCATTACAGTTACTCTAACAATAGGGGGAAGCAAACTCTATAGCCCTAGGGATCTAAGGACATCATTAGAGTGACTTGTCCAAAGTTAAACTTTTTATTAATATTGTGTGTACATGTATATGTAATAAATATTCTATATATAAATTATATATAATGTTACAGATTTGCTTTGACATAAACATGTCTTAAACTACTTACCTACAAATAAAATTGATGCTCCAGGAAGATATAGAGGTTTCGAGAATACCTCTGCATCTTCCTGGGGTTAGGTGTAAGAAAAATAAATAGTAAAACTGACCTTTGCAAAGGACCCTTCTTGCTGTAGGGATTTAAAAAAATGGAGAGAAGAGAGAATAAACAGATCTAGTGTCTCTTTAGATCATCGTCTGCACTACTGCCTGGAGGTTAATTATCCACATAGAAAATTCTCCTTAGGCATTTAGAGTCAACCAGCCAGCCAGCTTGACAATGTAATCAGACATTGGTGAGGATCAAGAGATGGTGAGCTTGTGTCCACCCGTGTATGTCTGCTTATACTCAACAGGAAACATTCATAGTATTAGGATTACTAATTATTGTGTCCTTGCCATAATTTGTACTTTCCATGAGCCAAGTAATTTCTGTAAACACAAACCATAGAATTTAAAGTAGGCAGAGAAATAAGTCCTATTCCCCCCACCCCCTCCAAAATGTGGAATTCTGTACAAGTGACTATGCCAGTTTGCAGTTTCTGGAGAGTAAAGCTTATGGGAGTTTCGCCATCCATGCTGTCTGTGCTAGAAAGGAATGTCGGCACGTACACACACAGCCCTGCTTTTCCCATTCCAGGTGGACAATATCTGACAGTCTCGGGAGCCAAAGGCCCAGGGGGAAAAGCCGCTCGCTTGGTGCTACCTCTCGGCCACCTCCTGCATTCAGGGAACCTATGCCTGTCGTTCAGGCACAAGGTGACTGGGCTGCACTCTGGCGCGCTCCAGGTGTTTGTGAGAAAACACGGTGCCCACGGAGCAGCCCTATGGGGAAGAAATGGTGGCCATGGCTGGAGGCACACACAGATCACCTTGCGAGGGGCTGACGTCAAGAGCGTAAGTAGAACCACCAAGGAGGCAGAGCCTGGGAAGTTTTCCTTTCATAGGAGAACTGTAGGATCTGAATCTGAAGAAGCCTTGTTTCCTTCATTAATTCAGGCACAAAGGTTTGTGTTTTTCTGGGTATGAGAGCTCCGTTCGTTCACTGCCTCTTCCTATAATACCTTTTTGCTGCTTCGTACATTCTTCATTGCAACCTCTGACCACTGCCACTCTCCCCCCAACCTTGGTGAAAATCCCCTGTTTTTAATGAAGAAAATTCAGGAATTGAAAAGGAGAAAAAAAAGGTAACAGCAACTTGAAAGGGCAGAGGTGGTGAGCTTAACTGTTCCTGCTTTTCCTTTTTCTTCAACTCCTTTACTTTCCAAAGTTACCCTAAAGGGTTTCTTTTTTCCTTTTTGAAGTATTTCTTTAAAGTCTAATTTTTTTTCCTTTGCCTCAGAGATCATAGTTAAACAGCCTTGGGTGGGAACCCAGAACAATATGCTTGGAAAGTCCTATTCAGGACAGGATGTGGGAAAAGCTTTGATTGAATATGTAAATTTTATCTTAAGTAGTCAATTCATAGGTAGCAATAAGACGATCTATAGCATTCTATAGCATTCCACCGAAATAATGTATTTGGAAGAGAATCTTTATGCTCCTATTCATAAAACTTGCTATTAGGAGATTATGCATCGATGACCATAGACATAGTTTCTAGAAACTATGTTAAAAGGGATAGACTCCATTTATACAGCTTTTATCAGTCTTAGATTTCTTTTATTCTTTGGAAAAAAAAGTGTAACATTTTTTGGAAAAACAAAGTTATTTCAAATCATAGCATAGGAAGGTTTCTGTTTTTAAAAAAGCAAGGATGATCTACAGAAGATAAAATACAAGAAAGTTTTTGTTCTTTATGTAAGTAAAGCAACACTGTGATTGGAGTGTGGTGTTCAGTCCGAAATCGTTTTAGGCAACAAAGCCGGCCTAACCCAAGGAGGAAATAGCAAATGTCTAGGATAGGCGGCATGATTAGGATCGTGTAGAGTTTTGGCTCTTATTTCTACATCTTTATATCTGTCTCATTTGTTACTTCTGACCTTGGTAATCTTTCACAAAGTGTCCATTTCATAAACATTCCTAAAGAGAAGCAGTCTGTAGTTCAGAATGGCTTTTTAAAGAGTAACACGTGGTCTGATGAACAGTTTACTGAGGATTTCACTTTCTACCAAAAGGCAAACCTCAAGTGACCCTGGCTATGTTCTAGTCTTTCCTTCTCTCGAGTAAGTTTGCTGTTTGGTTTTGGGGAACGTTTGCCTTTAATTTTGTGAAGCAAGCGGGCATTGGGAAGGGGCAGAGGAGGCTTGACTGGTGTGCATTCTCTCCCTAGGTCATCTTCAGAGGTGAAAAAAGGCGTGGCCACACTGGGGAGATTGGATTGGATGATGTGAGCCTGAGAAAAGGCCACTGCTCTGAAGAACGCGAGCAACTCCGGAACTAGCAATGAACTCCCCTGTTGCTCTTTTCTTTTTCCAATCTTCACCTCCTGTCCTCTCCTCCCTCTTATCAGGCCTAGGAGAAGAAGGGGTCAGTGGGTCAAGAGAAAGTCTGATGGGTGACCCAAACCTTGCTGGCCTGCTTCTGTGCAATTCCAATGAACAGTGACACCCTCCTTGAAATATAGGGGGGCATCTGTAGACACATCCACGCCGGCTTTCCGTGTTACCTTCCATCCTGTGTGTGTTTCAGGAAGGCCCCCAGCATGTGACCTCTGCTGTCCTTCCTCCTGGTTACAAGGCGTTCCTAGTAGCAAACCATGGGAGAAGTTTTCAAAAGAAATCTGTGCAAATGGCCATTCTGTTATCTGTTCAGTGTTGTATCACGAGTAGTATTGACTTCCCCTAAGATACGTTGTACAATGTGCTTGTGAAATTGGTTTCTCCCCTTCGCTTGTTAGCTCTGGCCTGACTTGAACTCTGGCTTTTACTGCCATTCACTTTATAAAAGAAGGGTGTGTAACATATCAAGATGCATTTATTCTCGTTATCTGTATTTTTCTTTTAAAGACATTACATAGTGGGCACGTAATCCCTTGTTAGTAGTATTGTGTTTTGTGTAAATGTGCTATTGATATTAAATAGTTACGTGTTCCTAATATATACAGATTCTAGTTGCAAGGGAAAAGGCAGCTTGTGAGCTCTTGAATTAGAAAATACCCAGTGAAATGTCATCCAGTTCCTTGACCTTATTTTGGCAGCAAGAGAAAATGGGAGGAGATGTCAGGTGTGGTAGTGGAGGGATGAGTTTTTTTCATGGCGGTGAGTTTGATCACTATACAGGATAGAGAACCATTCACGTGGACAAGAAGCTGAAGTTTGCGTAGAAAACTCTCACTGTTCCAGGGTATACTTTAAAACCAGCAGTTTTTACCATAATAACATGGCTCTCTTTGGTAATCTGTAAAACATGTTGTAAAAGTTCTGGTTGTTTCAGAGAAAAGATCCTGTTTATGGAAGGGCGAGAAGTGTGGAGGGGGGAGCTCTGTTGGGACAGGTTTTCATACTGATTTTTAAATCCATATGCACACAGGCAGGTCTAGCTCCTAACGTATGTGCCGTCTTGTCAGAATGGGACAGGGAGCAGGTCCTGTGCCTGGATGCACTGTTGGGTTGGAATGGGGCTCATGCACACATTAGAGCAGTAAGACCTGGGAACTCCCCAACCATGTTTCCTCCCTGCCGATGTTACCTTTATGTGAAAAAAAATACCTAACTTTTAAAAGGCAACTTACTTCTGAGGCTTTTCCTTCATACCTGATTAATCAAAATATTCTCTGCTGTTTTTGCCAGGAATCACAAAGATGATTAAAGGGTTGGAAAAAAAGATCTATGATGAAAAATTAAAGGAACTGGGATTATCCAGCGTGGAGAAGAGAAGACTGAGGGGCAAACCACTGCTGGTTTTCAAGTGTATGGATGGTTGGGACAGAGAGGATGGTGACCAGCTGTCCTCCACGTGTGCTAAGAATAGAACAAGAGGAAACAGGCCTAGACTGGAGTGTGAGGGGACATTTCCTGGCAGGGACAACTGTTAAATTAGAATCCTTTGTTTAAAAAAAAAAAAAAAAAGTGAATCTCTCTCCTGCTCTTTTCTCTTTTTCTCTCTGCTTCTCTCTCTCCCTTTCTTCTCTTACTCTCTCCCTCTCTTCTCTGTCTCCTTTCTCTCTCCCTTTCTCTCTCCCTTCTCTTCTTTCTCTCCCTTTTTTTCTCTCCCTTTTTTTCTCTCTCTCCCTCTCTCTCTCCCTCATTCTCTTTGAAGGTTTTAAAAAAATAGATAAAAAATTTATTTATTTAAGATGGTTAAAGATGTTCTTACATCAAGATAGAGTGACAGATTACAAAATCTT
The DNA here is from genome assembly GCA_028646485.1 of Cryptoprocta ferox. NCBI lineage: Eukaryota > Metazoa > Chordata > Mammalia > Carnivora > Eupleridae > Cryptoprocta > Cryptoprocta ferox. The sequence continues at coordinate 108,476,848 of CM053567.1, read as the reverse complement.
CCAAAAGATGTTTTGATCCTATTCCTAGGTAATGAAAATCTTCAGAACTGAGTCATTTGGATGAGGCCAGGGCCTAATTTAGGTATTTACCTCTTAGCCTCCTAATGGAGGAGAATCAAAAGGGGGAAAAGCCCACCAAATATGGAGCTCACTGAAAGATCTCTCCCTTTATGGCAAACCTAATGGGATTATAACAGAAGAAAAAAAAAAAGAAAACATTCTTAAAAGAGGGTATGATGAACAGATATTTTACCATCTCTATCATGTCCTAATGTGGTAGGGTTCATTTCTTGTTTTGGTAAAAGTATAACTCTTTTACTTGCTCAGTGGATGATATTTCAGGTTTTTAAAGAGACCATAGCAAGGAACAGAGGTTAGAGAGTTTTTTTATCTGGTGCATTCTCTCTGCAATGTGTGTGACAAGTTGGCACTGATAAAGAGTGCTATGCTCAACACCTGTCAGGATCCTTACTTCACCTAGCCACTATAATTTCATTTGTCAATGGGAATCTCCCAAGTTCAACAAAATGTACCTATTTTTCAAAAAAAAAAAATTACCAACAGAGTATCTCTAGTCATTTCACTTGCTGGAGGCAGGATGGGAGCGGGGATGTAAATCAGTGAGCCTCTGACTAGGGGCCAGATGGTGTGGCTTGAGATCCATTTTTAATGATTCATTTCCTTTGTGGTCATGTAACTGCACAACTGAAGAGGAAAGGGGGAAATAATTGAAAATGTCACTTTTAGGTGCCAATAATACATTGCACTAAACTGACAGAAGTTATCCAAAGTACTGTATAACACCTTATTATTTAATGTTTTCTAAAGTGAAAATGTTAGTGGTTTTCCAAACAGCCAAATAAAAATAATTCTTTGTAAATAAAAGCACTCTTAATGATACCGATCGTCTGTTATTGTTTTGTTTTGAGTTGGGAGAATATTGTAGTCGACAGAGGTTTCACAAGGGCCCTCTGTCGTAGATCCCCAAGCAGTAAAGCTTGGAAGAGTGGGAACAAAGATGTTGCCCGTATCGGGATGCTTTCTAGGGTATGAAATGGGAGACCCTCTTCATCAGCATGCACAGGGCATGTCATACCTTAGCAAATTGCTTTCGTTACATTTTCTTGTATTTCACTTCATCATGAACATTAGCCTCAAGTCCTTTTATAGGAAGGCAGGATAAACTATATATAAATATATAGGAATTATAAGTGAAAAGCCTTTTTTTTTCCTACTAGTGTTGGTTTTGTTAATTTGTGGTAGTTTACTCATATTCCAACAACCTTTCCTCATGGAGAAAACAACTCTAAGGAAACAAAACTAATGAAATCATCAGGATTAAAAGTCTTCCTGACATGTAATGAAAGGAACTCCCATCCTGGCCCTGTAGAGTGCAGTGAGGAGGGATAGTCCTGGGGGACCCTGAACAAATCCCCTGTTGTAGGGCATGGAGGAAAAGCTGGGGTTTAAAAGAGCCACTAGCAGGGGCGCCTGGGTGGCTCAGTCAGGTAAAGCGTCTGGCTCTTGATTTCAGGTCAGGTCATGATCTCATAGTTTGTGAGATCGAGCCCCACATCAGGCTCTGCACTGACAACACAGAGCCTGCCTGGGATTCTCAGTCTCCCTCTCTCTGCCCCTCCCCTGTTCATGTTTCTCTTTCTTTCTCTCTCTCTCTCTCTCTCTCTCTCTCTCTCTCTCTCTCTCTCTCAATAAATAAAAACACAAAACAAAAAAAGAGCAACTAGTATACATAAGATCCAGCCCTAGACGAGGATGTGGAGAAAGGGGAACCCTCTTAAACTGTTGGTGGGAATGCAAACTGGTGCAGCCACTCTGGAAAACAGTATGGACATTCCTCAAAAAGTTAAAAATAGAACTACCCAATGACCCAGCAATTGCACTACTAGGTAATTACCCAAAGGATACAAAAATACTGATTTGGAGGGATACATGCACCCCCCAATGTTTATAACAGCATTATCAACAATAGTCAAATTATGGAAAGAGCCCAAATGTTTACAGACTAATGTGTGGATGAAGATAGGGTACGGATATACAATGGAATATTATTCAGCCATGAAAAAGAAATGAACTCTTGCCAATTACAATGACATGGGTGGAGCTAGAACATATTATGCTAAGTGAAATAAATCAGAGAAAGACAAATACCATATGATTTTACTCATAGGTGGAATTTAAAAACAAAGCAAATGATCATGGGGAAAAAAAAGAGGCAAACCAAGAAACAGACTCTTAACTATAGAGAACAAACTGTTATCAGAGTGGAGGTGGTGGGATGATGGATAAAATAGGTGATGGGAATCAAGGGGGGGCACTTGTGATGAGCACTGGGTGATGTATGGAAGCGTTGAATCACTAAACTGTACACCCAAAACGAATATGTTAACTAGAATTTAAATAAAAGCAAAAGAAAAATAACAAAAGATCCAGCCTTAGCTGCCAAACGGTGGGAGAACTACTGAAAGTCTCCCCAGGTCAGAAGGGCAGGTGAGTGTGTGGCTGACATTCCCCATTCACACTGATAGCATGGATGAAAGCAGTTCAGGTGTCCAAGCCAGCTTACCACCTCAGGGGCCCTGGGCCCCTAGCCCACACCACTGCCAGCAGTCCCACCAAGGCAGCCCTAGCACAGCAGACACTGGGACACCCCTGGTCAGCATTCACTACAGCCCCAGCTGTTTCACCCAAGTAACAGGCAAAACGCACCCCAGAATACCCCGCCCATACCGTGTTGGCTGCAAACAACTTGCTAGGATGCCCCATGCATGGAGCAACCCAGGACCCCATAGCCCACACCTCCCTGCCCAGCCAGGGAGCTCTCTCTGCAGAAAGCCTCAGGACACACTGGCTTGCACCCACTTCAGCTTCAGCTGTCCTGCCAGGGTGCCCTCTGTGTGGAGAGCCCTGGGACCTCCCCCATCCCATGCCCACTTCAACTCTAGCCATCCCACCAGGGCAGCTCCAGCACAAAGTGCGCTGGGACCCCCAGCCCATGCCAGCCATGGTTCCAGCCAGCCAAACTTGCCAAGCATGCACCATCTACACAGGGGATGACCATAGATACACAAACCATTCCTTCAAGTTTAGAAATAGCTGTTGTGCCTAACTTCTGGAAACAAATAGAAAGTCAAGCAAAATGTAGAGCTAGAGAAATATGTTCCAAAGGAAAAAACAAGACACCCCCCCCCCACACACACACCATTCATGCTCTGTCTCTCTCTCTCAAAAATAAACAAACATTTAAAAAATTTGAAAATGCAGACCCTATTTGGTATTCTCCTTCTCTCTCTCCCGCTCGCACTCTCTCTCTCTCTCTCTCTCTCTCTCTCTCAAAATAAATAAACTTAAAAAAAAGAAGGCAGAGACAATTACCATGATTTCACTTATATGTGTACTCTAGAAAACAAGTGACTAAACAAACAAAAAGCATAATCAGACTCATAAACACGGAGAAGTGATGGTTGTCAGAGGAAAGGTGGGGATGGGCAAAGTGGGTGAAGGGGAATGGGAGTACAGACTCCCAGTCATGGAATGAATAAGTCACGGGATAAAAGTTACAGAATATGGAACATATTGGTTCCAGGTCACTGGTATCCTAATAGTGTTGTATGGTGACGGATGGTAGGTATACTTGTAATGAGCATAGCATAGGTTACGGAATTGTCAAATCACAGTTGTACACCTGAAACTAATGTAACATTGTGTTTCAACTATACTTCTATTTTAAAAATCAGCAAAAAAATTCATTTTGCAGAATTATAAAAAAATATGCTCAATGGCTTCTTTCTTTCTAATACTCAGAGAACCCTTATCAGCTGAGAAATTCAAATTTTGGATAAGTACGTACTTTAAGCAAAAGGTAAAGAAAAACTACAGTTTCCATATCTCAGAGATATTTCCTTATTTCAGAGATCCTTCCTAATCATCCCTAGGAGATCAAAAAAAACTCAGGTTTTCTGAGTAGGTTAACTAAGAAGATAAACCTCTTCTGAAACCTATTTGAGGTGAGGAGTTGGAGGAAACAGATAAGTATCAGATTCCAGGGTCCACTTCACTGATTTACTGGACATATTTTATAGCACTTAACTCTGTGTGTGACTCTGGTGTACAACAGTAAGCAGACTTCCCCTTATGGGTTTGTAATCTAGAGAGGAAGATGGACATTTATCAAGTCATATAAAATAAATGCAAAACTACTATTCTGAAAAGTACTATATAATACCTTGAAGGCCCTGAAAGCATGGTGGGTTCCAGAACTTTTGGCCACCACGTTTTAAACTCTGATGTCCATGGGAATCACCTAAAGGTGTTGTTGAAATCCAGCTTCTGATTCAGTGTATCTGGAGTGGGGCTTGACATTCTGTACTTCTAACCAGCTCAAAAGGTGATGGCCACTAAGTTCCGGGGTCCAATTTGAGTAACAAGGGCTTAATGATAATACACTGAGGAACCTGGGGCCTCGATCTCTGTTAACATTAACTGTTAGAAGGACTAAAGTTCCATGGTTGCAAGATCTACATCTGCAAAAATTTATTAAATTCCAGTGCCTTTTTTTTTTTTCCAAGAAACTTTTGGGTCTCAACAAATAGAGAATATCAGTAAAAAGACAATATTTTAAAAGAAGATAAATTCTGTCTATAATAACTACTATTACTAAAGGGAAGAATTCACTAAGATATTCAATAGCCGATCTGAGCTAGCAAGAGAAAGAATCAGTCAACTTGAAAAGAGATCAGTTGAGATTATCCAGTCTGTGGAACAGAAGGATAAAGTCTCAATAAGGAGGAAACAACTGGACTTAAGATCAACAAGGAAATAGAAGACAAAAAATTCTATCAACCAACCAGACTTAACATGCATCTATAGAACACTCTGCCCAACAATACAAGAATATACATTTTTCTCAGGTGCATAGAGGTGTTGACAGATTATAAGTTAGGCCATAAAATAGTACCAACAAATACTGAAATTACACAAAATATGTCATTCAACCACAATGGAATGAAATTAGAAATTAGTAACAGAGAGAAATTTGGAAAATTCACAAATATATGGAAATTAAATAACATGCTCATAGTCAATGGCTGAAAGAAGAAATCATGGAAAAAGTGATATTTTCAGACTAATAAAAATGAAAATACAAAATGCCTAAACTTACGGAATACAGCTAAAGCACTGCTTGTATAATATAGGCATTATATAAATGCCTATATTAAAAAAGAAGAAAGTCAAATCAATAATGTAAACTTAAACCTTATAAAACTAGAAAAAAGAAGAGCAAATTAAATCACAATAAATAGAAGAAAGGAAATAAAGATTCGGGCATTTGAAAAAAGGAACAGAAAAATAATATAGAAAATGAATGAAACTAAAAGTGGGTTCTTTGACAAGATGAAAAAATTTATAAATATTTAGCTAGACTGGACAAGAAAAAAAGAATTAAATTAATAAAATCAAAATAAGAGGGGACATTATCACTGGCCTTACAGAAATAGAAAGGATTATAATACTCTAAACAATTTTATACCAACAAATAAGATAACCTAGTTCACATGGACAGAGTCTTGGACACAACCTACTGAAACCGAATCAAGAAGAAATAGAAGACCTGAACATACCAATTGCAAGTAGATAGATTGAACTAATAATTACAAATTTTCCACAACAGAAAGCCAATGCCCAGATAGCTTCAATAGTGAAGGCTACCAAATGTTTGAGAAGAATTAATACCAACTCTTAATAAACTCTTAAATAATTGGAAAAAGAAACACTCCTCAACTTATTCTATAAGACTAGTAAAAAAAATAGTTTGGAGATTATTACCATCCTAACAATATTAAGTCTTCCCTTTTATGAACATGGGATACAACAAAAGCAGTAGTCAGTGGGACTTATGGCAGTAAATATTTTAAAAGATCTCACCAGTAAATGTTATATATTAAAATACACCAGTAAATATTTAAAAAGCTCTCAAGTCAATTTATATAAAGAAACTAAAGGGGCACCTGGGTGGTTCAGTCAGTTGAGCATCCTGCTCTTGGTTTCAGCTCAGGTCACGGTCACAGTTTGTGAGCTCAAGCCCCACATCAGGCTCTGTGCTGGCAGTGCAGAGCCTGCTTGGGATTTTTCTTCTCTCTCTCCCTCTCTCCCTCTTCCTCACTCATGCTCTCTCTGTCTCAAAATAAATAAACATTAAAAAAAGAAACTAAATTTGCATGAAGAAACTAGAAAAGCAAGTTCAAATTAAACTCAAAACTAGCAGAAGGAAAAGAAAGATTAAAGCAAAGCTATATAAAATACAAGAGAAAAACACACAGAATCAACAAAATAAAAAACTAAAAAAACCCCACAAAATTTAAGAACAGTTAGCTAGACTAACAAAGAAAAAAAGAGAGAAGACACAAACAACTAAAATCAGAAATAAAAGTGGGATATCATACCAAATTTACAGAAATAAGGAGGATAAGAATACTATAAAAATAGTTGTATGCCAACAAATTAGATAACCTAGATGAAACGGGCAAATTTCTACAAACAAACAAATTACCAAAAAGAACTCAAGAAAATAAAGAAAACTCAACAGACATATGACAAGTAAAGAGACTAAAGTAATAATCAAAATCTCCCATCAAAGAAAAGCCCAGGGCCAAATGTCTTCACTGGTGAATTCTACCCAAATTTAAAGAACTGACATAAAATCTTCTCAAAGTCCCCAAGAAATAAAGATGAGGGAACACTTCCTAACTCATTCTACAAGGCCAGTATTATTCTGATACCAAAACTAGATAAAGACATCACGAAAAAATATAGACCAGTATCTCTTAAAAATACAGGTGCAAATATCCTTCACAAAATACTAGTAAGTCAAATCCAACAGCACATTAAAAAGATTATACAGTTATACATTATGACAGGAATTTATCTCAGGAATGCAAAGGTGGTTTAAAATTTAAGAAAATCAGTCATTCAACAATTTACTGGATATTCTAGCTAAAGCAATTAGACAATAAATAGAAAGTATTGAGGGGCACCCAGGTGGCTCAGTCAGTTAAGCATCCGACTTTAGCTCAGGTCATGATCTCACAGTTGGTGAGTTTGAGCTCCACATCAGGCTCTGTGCTGACAGCTAGAGCTTGGAGCCTACTTCGGATTCTGTGTCTCCCTCTCTCTGCCCCTCCTCCACTTGTGTTGGTTCTCTCTTTCTCTCAAAAAAAAAAAAAAAACAGTATTGAAAAGGAAGTAGTAAAACTTACTATATTTGCAGATGACATGATCCTCGATATAGAAAACCCTATGAATCTACAGAAAAGCTACTAAAGCTAGCAAATGAATTGAGTAAAGCTGCAGGCCACAAGATTGACACTGAAAAATGAGTAGATTTTTTAGGCATCAGCAATGAACAATATGAAAAGAAAATTAAAACAATTTCATTTAAAATAGCATCCAAAAGAAGAAAATAAAAATAAATTTAACCAAGGAGATAAAAGACTTGTATACTGAAAAGTACAAAATATTGCTGAAAGAATATAAGACCTAAATAGATAGAAAGGTGTCCTTGGTTTATGGATTAAAAGGTATAATATTGTTAAGATGGCAATGCTACCCAAAGTGATCTATATATTCAGTGCAATCCCTATCACAATTCCAATGACTTTTTTTTAATTGGAACACCGATGCTCAATTGATATAAAATTTAAAGGAACCCAGAATAGACAAAGTGATCCTAAATATAAAGTTGGAAGATTCGTATTTCCCATTTTTTTAATGTTTATTTATTTTTGAGAGAGAGAGAGAGAGAGAGAGAGAGAGAGAGAGAGAGAGAGCGTGAACAGGAGAGGAGCAGAGAGAGGAGACACACAGAGCCTGACGCAGGGCTCGAACCCACAAACCGAGAGACCATGACACAAGCCGAAGTCGGACGCCCAACCCACTGAGCCATCCAGGCGCCCCCCCCCTGCCATTTTCAAAACTTAATACAAAGTGACAGTAATCAAATCAGTGTGGTACTGACATAAGGACAGACATATGGACTAATGGAATAAAATTGAGAGTCCAGACATAAACCCATAGCAATATTAACCACTTTTTGACCATGGTTCCAAGACCGTTCAGCGGGGGAACAAATAGCCTCTTCGAACAAATGGTGCTGGGACAACTGGATATCCACACCAAAAGAATGAAATTGGGTTCTTACCTCACACCATTAAAAAAATTAACTGAAAATTGATTGAACGCTAAATGTGAGTGCTAAAACCATAAAACTCAGAAGAAAATACACAGGTAAATTTTCATGACCTTCAGATGTGGCAATAGATTCTTAGCTATGACAATAAAAGTATGAGTAATGAAATAAAAAATAGATTAAATGGACTTCATGAATATTAAAACATTTTATACATTAAAAGACATAATCAAGAGTGAAAAGACAACCCATAGAATGAAGAAAATATTTGCTAATTGTTTATCATATAAGGATTTAGTATCCAGAATATGTAAAGAACTTTTATAACTCAAGACAAACAACCCAATTAGAAAATGGGTAATGAATTTGAAGAGACATTTCTAAAAAAAAAAAAAAATCCATTTGAATATCAATAAGCACATGAAAAAAATGCTCAGCATAATCTTTTGATATTTTGAGACACCAGCAGGGTGTTCAAGAATTGATCTTAATTCTGACGCTACCTACCCAGAGGAAACATCAGAGTCCACAGGTTAAGTGTTCAGTCTTACGAGACTGCCCTCCCAGCCTCACATCTGACACAAGTTGCAAGCAAGTCCAGGCTGTTTACCTGTGTTTCTGACCAACTGGCTATAAATCAGAGGTTCTCACAACCTCCTCTTGAGGTTTAATTTGCTAGAGTAGATCACAGAACTCAGAGAAACATTTTACTTACTAGTTCACCAGTTCATTATAACAGCATAGAATTCAAAAACAACAGATGGAAGAAATGCATAGGGAAGGTGTGGGCAAAGGGTTTGGAGTTTCTTTGCTCTCCCTCTCCTGGCTTTCCACCCCTTAACCCCTACAGCACCTCCACATGGTCACCAACCAGGAAGCTCTCCAAATCCAGTCCTTTTGAATTTGTATGAAGCCTTCATTACACAGGCACGGCTGATTAGATTAAATCATTGGCCATTGGTGACTGTTTCAACTTCCAGCCCCTCTCCCCTCCCTTGGAGATCAGGGGGAGGAGACGGAACAATATTCCAACCCTCTAATTACACTGATGGTTTCCAGGCAACCAGCCCCTATCCTTAGACGTGGTCCCAAAGTCATCTCATTAACATAAAAAAAGACATTTATCACTCTCATTACTTAGGAAATTTCCAAGTGTTTTAGGAGCCCTGTGCCAGAAACAGAAGACCGAATATATATTTCTTATTATAAATCACACTATCACAATTAGTCACTAGGGACATGCACACATTAAAACACAATGTGATACCACTCACACCCACTACATAGGCGATAATAAAGAAAATGGAAAGTTGCAAGTGTTGGTGAGGATATAGGGAAGTTGGATATTGCTGGTGAGAATGTAAAATGGTACAACCACTGTGGAAAATAGTTTGGCAATTTCTCAAACAGTTAAACACATTGAATGACTCTGTGACCCAGAAATTCCACTCCTAGTATATAACCAAAGTATTGAAAACCGGTATTTAAACAAATACTTGTACACAAATTTTCATAGTAGCTCTATTCACTAATAGCAGAAGGCGGAAATAGCCACAATGTTCATTAACAAATAGATAAGCAAATTAGGGTGCATCCATACACAGAATATTATTCAGCCATTAAATGGAATGAAGCACTGTTACATGCCACCATGTTGATGAACCTCAAAAACAGGATGTTAAGTGAGAGGAGTCACACACAAAAGGTCACAGATTCTATTATTCCACTTATATGAAATATCCAGAATAGGTAAGTCAATGGAAACAGAAAGTAAATCGGTGGTTGACAGAAGAGACACAGAGAATAACTGCTTAATGGGCAAAGGGTTTCTTTTGGGTGATTAAAAGGTTTTGGAATTAAATAGAGGTGGTGGCTGCATGACTCTTTGAGTGCAGCAAATGCAACTGAATTGCTCACTTGCAAATGGGTACTTTTATGTCAGTGATGTTTCATCTTTTTTCGTAACTTTTTTTTTTAATGTTTACTTACTTTTGAGAAAGAGAGAGGCAGAGCAAGAGCAGGGGAGGGGCAGAGAGAGAGAGGTAGATATAAAATCCAAAGCAGACTCCAGGCTCCAAGCTGTCAGCACAAAGCCCAACATCGGGCTTCAACCCATGAATGTGAGATCATGACCTGAGCTGAACTTGACGCTCAATGACTGAGACACACAGGCATCCCTCATCTTTTTGTGTGTGTGTGTGTGTATTTTTATTTTTGAGAAAGAGAGAGAGAGAGAACATACATAGGAGGGTCAGAGAGAGGGAGACAGAGGATCTGAAGGAGGCTCCACGCTGCCAGCGCAGAGCCCGATGAGGGGCTTGAACTCACACACTAGAAGATCATGACCTGAGCCAAAGCCAAACACTTAACTGACTGAGTCCCCCAGGTGCCAAGTTATGTTTCATCTTAATATTTTCAAATAATTTTCAAATAATGTATCCGGGGAGGAAAAAGGAGGAAAACAATAAACAGATGAGACAAATAGAGAATAAAGAGCAAGAAGATAAATTTACACCAAACTGAACAATCTTGTTATCTATAAATAGTGTAAATACCCTAATTAAAAGGAAGAGATTGTCAAATTAGATAAAAAGGCAAGAGTGAATTATATGCTGTCTGTAAGACACACCTAAGAAACAAAACAAAACAAAATTTCTGGGTGTGGAATATTTAAATCCTCTAACAGGGTACAGAGCATTGCTTTGTCTAGCAAATGGCAGGGCCTTCAGAATAAGAAAGTCTTAACTGAGGGCAGTTAAATAAAGCTGAGGCAGTGATCCAGGAAGTCTGTATTTCAGAAGACAGAGGCACATTAATGAATTGGGGATAATTTACTAGATATGATTTTCAGGGCTCCAGGATGCAGAAACCTGAAAAAACTTGGAATTACAGTGCAGGTTGGTTCCAAGTTGATTTTCTGGGGTTCATTCACTAAAAGCTAATAATTGAGCCCTCATTTATAATCTGGAATTTAATTTCAAAAAGCATAGATTACTAGCCTGGAGGCTCTATTCCACTGTCTCATGCACACCTTTATTTACCAGACCAAACCCCTTCCAATATTCCAGATTTACCTGCAGACAGTGTTGTTCAAGGTGTTAAATTATCTAAAGCAGTGGTTCCCAACTGGGTGTAATTCTTACCCTTGGGGGACATTCTGGTAATGCCTAGAAACATTTTTGGTTGTTACAAGTTGGGGGTGCTACTTGCATCTAGTGGGTAGAGGCTGGATATGTTGTTAAACATCCTGTAGAGCATAGGACAGCTCGATACAACAAAGAATCATCTGGCCTAAAATGTCCACAATGCAAGGTTGCAAAAGCCTGATCCAAATCAACAATTCTAAATTGAGGACTTCCAAACAGCAGTCCCCACAGACTCAGCAGCATCAGTTCTGGGAACACATTAAAATCACAGATTCTCGGGCTCCGTGTCTGAACTACAGAATCAGAAACTCTGGAGGTGGAGCCCAGCAATCTGTGTTACAACCAGCTCTCCAGGTGATTCTGGTCAGTGTTGGCTTGAGATTAAACTTCCTTACTCTTTCCATTTTCACTCTCTAGAAAGAGTGATTTACCTGAGACCAATCCTCCAGTGCCTCACTACCACTACTGGCTCATTCCTTAACTCTGGGCTTTAACATCACTGGTCTACAAAAATTGCTTTTTCAAAGGCTGCTCATCATTTTGTATATGATTCCATCATTCAACCCACACATGTCATTACCCCAGGCGCTTGGTAATGGTGACCGCCGCACCCGCTTCCTTGAAATCTCCCTTGGCTTCCACAAGCCACACACTCCCATATTTGCAATCTGTTACTGGAAAAATCCCAGGAGTCCCACATTTACCAAGTCTAACTGTATTAATTAATTACAGTTCATTATTAATCCTCCCCAAACCTTCTCTCTTCTACCAGAGCCTGCTCCCCATTGCCAATTACTCCTTCTCTGAATGAAAGCAATATCTTATCAAGGTCGTTATTCCTTAAAATAGGCCACATTAAAAAAATACTTATTTCTATGTATTTGAATCCCTGACAAATTTTAATAATTCTGCCTCTGAAATAGATCTTCTGCCTCCATCCCACACCAATCAAAAATGCACAATTTGGGGGCACCTGGGTGGCTCAATGGTTAAGCATCTGACTTCGGCTCAGGTCATGATCTCATGGTTTGTGAGCTTGAGTCCCACTTTGGGTAAAACACAAGCCCTGCTTCAGGTGAGCCCCGCTTCTCTCTCTCTCTCTCTTCTCTCTCTCTCTCTCTGCCCCTCACTCACTTGTGCGCGCACTCTCTCTCTCTCTCAAAACAAAACAAAACAAAACAAAACAAAACAAAAAGGAAGAGCATAGGACTCTTGATCTCAAGGGTCATGAGTTTGAGCCCCAAGCTGGGTGTAGAGATTACTTCAAAAAATAAATAAACTTTAAAGTCTGACTCCGGCTCTGACTTTGGCTCAGATTGTGATCTTGAAATTTGTGATTTCCAGCTTGCATCGGGCTCACTGCTATCAGCGCAGAGCCTGCTTTGTTTGACCCCCTCTCTCTCTAACCCTACCTACCTCACGAGTTCTCTCTCAAAAAAAAGAGAAAAAAGAAAAATTTGAGGGATGGCTTTTTTTTATATTTGAAGAGAGAATGATGATTTAATTTACAGGGCATTTTAAATGATGGGTCAGTAGTTCTCCAGGGATACCTGGGTGACTCAGGCGGTTAAGCATCCGACTCTTGGCTCAGGTCATGATCTCTGGGTTCCTGAGTTTGAGCCCCACATAGGGCTCTCCAGTGACAACACAGAGCCTGCATGGGATTCTGTCTCCCTCTCTTTCTGTGCCTCCCCTGCTCATGTTCACTCTCTACAGATAAATAAATAAAACAAACATTAAAAAAAATAGTACCCCCCCCCTTTTTGTCCCTTTTGTAGACAAGAGCCACAAATTCAGAGCAGAAGTTTTTCATCTTTTTGTATTGTATGTACTTTCGTAAGCTCATTTAACTCTATTATCAAGTAACAGAATTAAAACAATACAACAAAACATACCTTGGTTGTTTTTGGTCCTGAACTCACTATCCAAGTACTCTGAAGAGGGGCCACTGGCTGAGAGCAGGAAGTTTGGGATATTTAGGAATAAATAGGGAACAGCCTTTCTTACTCTTTTTTAATAGAAATCAAATGCATAGCCATGGGCTGTGCTTTTTAGCCTTGTTTCTCAAAGTATGGTCAGCAGACTGGCTGCAAAATCTTCACCTGCGCTTTTTTAGAAGCAGAATCATGAGCCCGCCCATAAACCTAATGAAGCAAAATCCACGTATAACAGGATTTGTACATGCATTACGTTATCTGAAGCACCACTTAAGAGAATAAAGCTTTTCTATAGAGTTTAGCTTTCACCCCCCACAAACCCCTGGAAACATATCTGCCCAGCTTTCTATGCTTGAGTAGTGGTTCTCAAAGCGCGGTCCTGGAGCCAGCAGCCTCAGCGTAACCAGGGAACTCGTTAGAAATGCAGATTCTCAGGTCTACCCCAGATTTAGTGAATCAAATGCTAGAGGTGGGTTTCAACAGCCCTGAAGTGATTCTCACTCTGACTCATGTTTGCGAACCACCGCTTTATAGATGGCAGTTCTGGCTCACAGAACTTCACCAAGGCTCCCTGCCTTCCTAATGGTTCACCGAGTACCCACAGACACCAGCACTGTTGCAGGCACCATCAAATACCTAAAAAGGTTCAACACAGTTTTAGGGCTAATTCGTAATTAGGAGAACCTGAGTTGATGTTATTCTATTGGTACCGTGAATCATAATATTTGGGACATACATAGAAAATTTACAGCTTATAAAGTGTTTTCCATGGTATTTAACTTAATCCTTAGTGCAACACAAGGATATAGGTATAATTGCCTCCTGCAACAGATGATGAAACTGAGTTTGAGAAAGATTGAGCAACTTTTTTAGGGTATATGAAGAGGCTGGGTTAGTCTTTGAACCTAAAAGCACCATTATAAAGAGATCTTCCACCAGCTGGTTGAAAAGTTAAATGAAGAAGTGTCAAATGCTGCTAAAAACTCCAAAGTGTTTTTTACTTTTGGGGGAACAAATCTTAGGTTAATGAAGGACTCAAAAAAATAAAATTCACGACTTCCTCTAACGGTGCAAAAATAGCAAATATATGAATAGACAGAGAAAGTAAATGAAGTCAAATGTTAACATCTGGTGAATCTAGGTGAAGGATTTATCAGTTTTTATTGTACAATTTCTGCAACTCTTCTCTAAAATAACTTTTCTTGGGGTGCCTGGGTGGCTCAGTAGGTTTAGCATCCGACTTTGGCTCAGGTCATGATCTCCTGGTTTGTGGGTTTGAGCCCCACATCTGGCTCTGTGCTGACAGCTCAGAGCCTGGAGCCTGCTTCAGATTCTGTGTCTCCCTCTCTCTCTGACCCTCCCATGCTCATGCTCTCTGTCAATAATAAATAAATGTTAAAATAATTAAAATAACTAACTTTATTTTTTAAATTTTTTAATGTTTTTATTTTTGAGAGAGAGAGAGAGAGAGGGAGCACGTGAGCAGGGGACGGTCAGAGAGAGAGGGAGACACAGAATCTGAAGACAGGCTCCAGGCTCTGAGCTAGCCGTGAGCACAGAGCCTGACGCGGGGCTGGAACCCATGAACCGAGAGATCATGACCTGAGCCGAAGCCGGACACTCAACCAACTGAGCCACCCAGGCGCCCCCTAACTTTTCTTTAAAAATGAAATCCCCAGAGCTGCCAACATTTGTCCATGTGGTCAAGTAGACGGACACTGTATTTCTTACCTCTCTTTGCATACGTTTTCAGGACTTCATCAATAACTTTAAGTATAAAACAACTTACCTCCACATTGTGAGAAAGCGGGGAATGGACAGAGGAGGAACAGCAAGATGCATTTACATTCTTTTCCCTTTTGCAGTGAAGCTTAGTCATTTATGCTAATATTCTTTATTGGGGTCAGTCATTCACTGTCAAAGGGTAATTCTGGGTTGCGATTTTTTATTAATATGGTTGTGTTCTGTCTAACACAGGCAGAAGACCAGTTTTACACAGGGATGTCCTGGGGATTTTCAGAGAATCTGGCTTTCAACGTGCTGCTTTGCCCTGGTGCTAGAATTCTCTAACACTGTCACCAGCGACTACGTTTGGCTACATGTCAGATATTTCATACACTGTCCTTCTATATGCACACCACTGTGCTCATGTTTCACAGCTAGTGTTTCTGAAAGCCTTTTTGATTAAATACTGGATTGGGGGAAATAACTCGAAAGACATTATTGAGACAACTAGGAGAACTGATTTAGATCATAGCATTTCTGTCAACAATGAATGATTACACTTCCACATGCCCTGAACCCACTCATAAGGAGCAACAACCAGCCACACGGCTTGGGTCCTCTTGACTTCTATTCCTGTGTGGACAGCAAGGAAATTATGCTAAGAGCTAACAACTGCGTATTGTTTACACTTGCCAAAAACTTTGGCATTTGCTCTCCCACTTGGCCTCATGATGTATGATTCCCTCGGTTGACTGTAGTGCTTCGAGTATAGGTAGTATTACTTTATAAACAAGAAATCTGAGGGTCATTGAGTAACCAAATTTCCGAAAGTCACTTGGATAGGAGCTACCAGTGCTGTGACTCAACTCCAGGGCTGATCTTTAAAATTCTCTTATCTACTGCAGAGCCAGAGTGGCAGGTCACAGGGACCCTGCAGGGCCATGGTACTGGCCCCTGGGCAGGAGGCTTCAAGGTTTGAACATCCACTTAGTTGTGGTCAGAGAACTCATTGAACATTTTTGAAGATGCCCGAAATAATAAATGCTGAATGTGGAATATTGAAAAAAATCCAAAAGAGGGGGGAAAGGGAGGAAGGAGGAAGGGATGGACAGAAGAAAGGAAGTCTCATATCTCAACCTGGAAGTAGACATCACTGCTACGTTGGTATACATCCTCGCAGACTCTGTGTTTTATTTGTACCTTTGCTATCCAAACCTACAGGCAAAGGCTTATAATTAACATCACTTAATGAATAGCTTTCCCTGAAGTTGAACATACTCTTACTACCTTCTGCATAGTATTCTATTGAATGGATAAACCATAAATACTGAGTTGTTTCTCTCGGACTTTGGACTGCCTCTGGAGACCCGCCCTCTAGGGACTCCAGAAGCCTAATTATGCTGCAGGAAATGATTCACAATCCATTTGTAATTGCTGGCCTCTTGCCTTTCTTTCACCTGCTCCATTGAACCATGGAAACATTCCCTGGAGGCCTGGGATATAATGCAGGAGGTTAGGTTCCCAGAAAAGCCAGACTTGAGTAGTTGGTAGTCCTTTAGAAATCCATATAGGAAAGAAATCGTATACATTTCCAACACAAACATATAGGAATCTTTCTTTATCCAAAACCGTGGCTCAGTCAGTTAAGCATCCGACTTCAGTCATGATCTCAGGTCATGATCTTACAGTTTGTGGGTTCCCTGTGCTGACAGCTCAGAGCCTGGAGCCTGCTTCAGATTCTGTCTCCCTCTCTCTCTGCCCCTCCCCCACTTCCTCTCTCTTTATCTTTCTCTCTCTCTCTCTCAAAAATAAATAAACCTTGAAAAAAACAACAACAACATAAGAAAAAGGGCAACAAAGTTTGCTGCTCCCTCCCAGTTGCTCTGGGGGCACCAGAAGCGGCATTAGCAGTGGGTGTTAACAGAAGTCCTAGAATTGGGGGGACTGCAGTTTATCTCAGTGGGTTGTTTTTCTCAGTTTTTGGTAATTAAAACATTATCACAGTGGGGCTAAAGTCAAAGGTTAGATGCCATCGTGGATAATTCAGCTTTGTTCTGGAAGCTTACCACCAAAGACAAAATGCTTATGAGCCATATAGGAGATGGACCATCAGGTAACTTGTGGCCAGACCAATGTCAATGTTGGAAAAATAACTTGCAATTGTATCCCTAAATGACTATGCAGTCCTTCTGATACACAAAATACGGTGTATTATTTTCTACTTTGGGTTTGCTTTAAAATGGCACTTTATTCCAACTGCTACTTAAAAAAAATGTTAGTGAAAATTGTGTTGCTTAGAATTAAAGGCTGAGAGAATGCTTCATAAAATATCACAAATGTCGAGGGACTTCTGGGTAAACACAAAAACACCTTGCCTTATTGTGCTTGGAAAGGTGTCCATGTTTAGCCTGGACAGTGTTCATCGAATAAAAGAGGGCTTTTCAACAGAGGTTAAGATCATTTGGGAGGCAGTTTGGTACCTTCTCGAAGGGCTACTTTAGTGAGCAGTCCTGTGTGGAGTGGATATGCAGGTTAGCTCTGCACCCCTGGCTCCCAGCACCCTTGGCTTTATGAGCACAGGGTCCGCCCCCGCCCCCGTCCATCACTCTTGTGTCCTGGTGGATTCTCCCTTAGCCGATTCAACTCCAGGCTCCTTCCCTACTGCACACTCAGGCCATCCTTCCTAGTAGGTTTGAGCTAGCATGAAACACAGAGACCTATTAGCCATCCTAGAGCTAGAGATTTTACCTGGGTTTCCCAGCAATGCTCAAAACAGTGCTCGTCCCAACCTTTAGCCCTGCTTGTGATTCACTGTGATCCTACTCAGTTTCTGCGACTCTGCCTCACATTACATACAGTTTGATCTTCTCCAAGCAGAGTAGCTGCCTCTTTACAAACCAAAGGTCCTGGTTCTCCTTTGGAAATTGAATGCAATCAAGCTTTGTAACACATCTTCCCTCAGGTCAGGAGAGAAGTCTGGCTCTCTGTTGTCTTCCAAGGAAAGTGAGATTAGGGGATCTCTGGGCCTCTGCCCTCGCTCTCCTGGTCACGGGCGGCGCTTCAGAACTGTTTCAGCCATACTGGATTGCTGCAAAGGACCCCTTGCTCTGACAGCGCCGTTAACCTGGAGAAGTCACGCTCCAGAAGCAGAAAACAAAATAGAGTGAAGGAAAGTTGCTTTAAGTAATTTTCTCTTTTCTATTTAGTTTCATTTCCTCACATCATATAGTGCTGCTAACAAAGAAGAAAAGTAATGACATTTGAACCTCTGTTTTTCCGAACTCTGTTCTTTGTTTCAGGAATGAGAAAGATGTACCAACTGTTTCTACATTTGCATTATGGTTATTTTTTAAAGGTGTCTATTTGGTCTAATAAGAACTATGTGGAAAATGGACCTTTTCTAATGACATTTCCAGGCTTGCTGAGAACATATAGTAGAGTCTATTGTGTGGTCTTTCAGGGTGTATAGTGCTCTGTATCTCCAAGGTGGGCATTGTTACAAGGGTCTGAAGACCTTCCAATGTCTAGCCTTCTCACAGTCTATGAAATGAATAGGTCAGTCTTTTTTTTTAATGTTTATTTATTTATTTTGAGAGAGAGAGACAAAAAAGGTGCATGCACGTGCATGTGTGCGAATAGCAGAGGGTCAGAGAGAGTGGGAGAGAGAGAATCTCAAGCAAGCTCTGTGCTGTCAGCTCAATCCCATGAACCTTGAGATCATTATCTGAGTCTATTATCAAGAGTTGGATGCTTAACCGACAGAGCTACCCAGGTGCTCCAGGTCCCAGTTTGAGTTAGACTCTCGGACATCATTGTAACTGTAACTGCTCATTTGACTTTTTCATGGACTTCCTCAAAGATATTCTCTGACACCAATGACTGACAGTTATTCCACTGTAAGAAATAGATTATATCCTTTTTTTTGTTGCCATCTAACTACATTTCCACAGACTTGACATCTTAAGGTAACTCACATTTATGATCTCACAGTTTCTGTGTTAAGAGTGTAGGTGTGGTATAACTGAGTTCTCTGCTACAGGGTCTTCCAAGGTGGCAATCAAAGGGTCAGCCAGGGTTGTGTTCTCACCCAAGACTGAACGGTGGAAGGATCTACTCCCAGCCTCATGTAATTGTTGGCAGAATTCAATGCCTTGAATCTGCCTCATTTTCTTGCTGGCTGAATGTTGCCCTCAACTCTTTGAGGCATCCCACGGTTTCTTGGGGCAGGGGGCTCCTCCAGACGACTGCTTGCTTCCTCAAAGCTAGCAAAGGACCCCAGCAATATAGGCACTAAAATCTAATGCAATGTAAAAGAAATAAATAAAATAAAAATAAATGAAATTGTATGCAATGTAATCATGTATGTGTAATCATCCAGTGGTTCACTTGGACCCATCTACTTAATAATGCACAAAGAATACCCTAAGCCCTGCCCTTTTAACATGCTTAAATGTACTTTTTGTCTGTAGTACTCAAATGGGAATCAAAAACCTTCAATTCTTCCTCTGTTTCCTCTATGATTATAAGAAAGTCCCTCTGCATACAACACATTTTCAAAGTGCTGTGCTAATTCTGGGAGGAAAACTTTGCGAAGTGTTTCCACTTTGATGTGCTAGCTTTTACTTTATATTCAAAAGCAAATGTCTCTCTCTTCATATTTTTATGAGATCACTGCGGAACTGAGCTGCCATAAATTTCTCCTTTAATGGCTCACACTTGTATGCAAAGAATACCAAGTTATTTTTATAAAAAATGTTAAGTCTCTAGGTATTTTAAAAAAACAGTATTAATGGGCAATTCTGTCAAGTGTGCACGGCTATTCTTGCCAGGTCTGTATCTTTTCAAGTTGGTTCCAACTTGATTAATCCAAGAAGATTAGCCAGCTGTCCTAACCAAGTTCTTTTTAGCTCCAGAATTTGTGTGGCCTTATTAGAACAGCTCTGGGGAGGCCTGTGAGCACACACTGTTAACTGGCTCAATTCCCACACTCCGGTTCTCCTACTATAGAAAATTTGTGATTTCCTTGGGCATGAAGGAAATCCTCTCATTGGTGGGAGTGGTTGGCAGCTCCTGGTATGAGATCACTGGCTATTTTGTCCAAGGTGTACAATTTCCCTTTGACCTGACAATGCCATTTCGAACTCCCAGCGTTTTCAAAGGAAGTGAAAAGTGCCATATGGAAAAAAATGGTTAATCTGGTTATTTTAGCAATTTTAAAATCCCAAACTAATTGAGTAATGAAAATACGATCTTAGTTTATATTGTAAGAAGCTCTTAACTGCTTTAATAAAAAGCATCATTCATTAAAAAAATATTCCAGTCTCAGCAAAATCCATGAAAGGTATAGTTTTGAGTACACAGTTTGTTTCTTGAGAATGTCAACCATTCTTCCCTTTCCTCCTTGCTGTGACCTTAGTGCGTTTAGGTCATGGTATACAGTGTTCGGTAATTTAAAAACTGTCTACAAGGTAGAAGATATTTGGATCTTTCACTTATTTTCCAGAATGTTTCATATTTCTAATATTTTCTTCTATAGCGTCCTCTATTCTTTTTTTTTTTTGTCCTTGTCCTTGTCATTTGCCTCCAGAACGTTCCTTTTCACTGCCTGTCCATATAACTCTTGGGCATGTGTAGGGGTGTAGGGATATAGGGGGTGGTGGTGATTGCTGTTTCCCCTTCCCTGGGTTCCCACCAGCCCACCAGTTTAGAAACTTCTGTGCTCTCTGAAGTAGAAAGGAAGTCACTACATTTTTTCTTCATTCTTTTCCCTTCCCTCTGCCCCCAAGAGCAGTGACTGGTGTCAGGCCAGACTCCCAGTTCATGATTACCTGTTGGAGGATGTTAATAGGGTTCCTCTTTAGCCTCCCTCATTTCTCCATCTTGTAAGCTCCTCGGAGGAGACCTTGCCCCTGGGAAGGGGAGAGTGATGCAGTCTTATCATGTCCAGTTGCTCTGGCTAAGAACATCTCTTGGCTAAATGAGGAAGAAGTCATTTGGATTGTAGGTCTAAGCTGTCTTCTCAATTCTTGCTTTAGCAGTGAAACAACTGGTATTTTGGTCTCTATCTAATGACCGGAACTTTTTAGTTTATTCCTCATGTAGAGGAGAGAGGGATACTATGAATTAATGTCCTCAACTACCAGTAAAGTGCTATCAACCTGGCTCTGCCCTCTCCTTTTGCTCATAGGGAGAGAGCCTGGAGGGAAGGGAATGGGAGTTTTTTGGGCAACAGAGCTTGTGAGCAACTTCACAGGGCATGGGCAGGAAGGCAGACAAAAAGCCGGATGTCCTGTGAAATGAGGGCACTTGGGATCTGGGCCACCAAGCCAAGTTTAGTTCTTCCTGATTCCAGCCAAATCACAGGAGGTAAGACAAAGTTTCAGTGGAGACTCTGGGCAGGAAACCAGGCTTGACAAACCTGCTAAAAACATGCCTGGCCTGTGCCCAAGGCACAGTTCAAGAGACCCAAAAGGTGGACACCCTCAGTGAGTCATACTGACAGAAAAGGATGGCCAGCCATGGCCTCTGAGAGGAGTAGTGCTGACTCAGTGTCTGTACGGTCATTTCTAGCCTGTTCGGGGCAGGAGGAGAAATATGGCCCCAAATTGCTGTCCTCAAATGAAGAATCATGATTTTGACCAACTCAGACTTCATAAGGTGACTGTATTTCTATATTGGACATCACAGATTCCATTAGAAAGAAGGCGGATCCTATACACCAGAAAAGTGGTGCGGCCAATAGCATGATTTAGAGAACTGACTGTCCACATAGAATCTGAAATGTCCTGCTGCACCCCATGTGTGCATCAAAAAGAACTCTCCTCCAACCTTCTGTTACTGGCTGTGTTTTTGGCTTCACAAAGCCAAGTTTCTTGGGCAGGTAGAGGAAGAAAAGGTACATTTATTGTTCCCTCTTTGGTGATAGAGCAAATTTATTGAATGAGATACCTCAGGGTGAAGGGAATGGAATTTCTACCCCTGAATGCTTCAGGGAGATCTCTATAAGCTCTGGAGCAATGGCAGAATCACTGGGTCCTGTAACCATGATGATGCCACCATGGGCAGTAGCTGCACATACACAAAACCCATATTTTCTACTCTCTATCTGAAGTCTGGTCCTTTCTCCTGTAGGTCTGCACTTGCCTCAGGGAGCATAGTGTGGACAGATTCAGGGAGAAGTGGCTGGGGGGGGGGCGGTCCCGTTGACACTAACCACACTCATTCATCTCTATTTGCTGGTGCCTCATCCTCATCCTGCCACCCAGGTCCTCCTTGCTCATGGGCCCAGGTGGCTTCTCATAATCATCATTGTCACAGCCTTTTTTTCACAACCCACTAATGCCCATGTCTGCCTGTTACCATCTATGTGACCTTGGGCCAATTAGCCTCTCTGTCATTGGTTTCTTTATCTTAAAATAAGTATCTTCCTTCAGGATTTATGCACAGATTAATTTGAATAGTATAATATTTGCATAGCACTGAACACAGCATCTGGCCATAAGAGTCCTTCAATAAATAGTAGCCATTATTACTATTATTATTGGTATTATTATTGTTATCAGTGTTATCGTTGTTATATTATTATTGTTATTATTACTGGTGGCTTACGCCAGTTTCTGATTCTAAACACATAGAGCTTTGAATGTGTGGCACTAACTTTATGAGGCATAGCACATGTATTTTAAATGTAAAATATGTCTTTTATTTTAAGGGCAACAGGATCAACATGCGATGAAACTTTAGTCAAACAACTAATTTTGGAATAAAAGAACAGTATTTGGGTTTCAATTCCTCATTTTCTTCATACAATTGGCTTGCGGATAAATATGGAAATATGGACCCACTTCCTGGTTTATGAATGGTCACCTTCTCACTGTATCATCTCATGGCACTGCTCTCTGGTGTCTCTTTTTATAAAGGCACAAATCCCATCAAGAGGGCCCTACCCTCACGATCTCCTCTAAACCCAATTACCTCCAAATACCATCACCCTGGAGGGTTAGGGCTTCTTAGCCACACGTCTTTGGGGGGGACACAATTCAGGCCCGGGTAGACATGTTCAGCTGTCTCTACCTTAGATATAGATCTGGCCAGCAAAGGATTTGGGGGTCCTTCAAGACAGACGAAGCAATGTAAGTGGAAACAGCACTGCCTGACACATTCTCTTCATGAGACAGAGCTAGGGCAAAGAAACTCACTTACTGGTGGTTATGAGACTGTGACTATTTACCTTGGAATACTCAGTCATCTTAACATACCCATGAGTCAAAAGGCATGGGGAATTCAAACCGCATACTGGATGACAGCCTCAGATTCCTAAAGAGTATAAACCTTTGGCATCCAAACTAACTAAAATCATTAATTAACCAATAGGACAAGAACCATGTTAGAAATGAGTTACACATTTTTCATGTTGTATGAATCTAGAAAATGTGATATAGGGACCAAGTGAATGCAGCCAACACTGGCAAAGACCCAGAGAAAAGTTAGGAAGTCACAAGAACGCAAAAAAGGATAATAACTGATTATGGAGTGCTCACTGTGGCCCAAGCTGCTGAGATATATTGTTTTATTTAAACATCACAACAGTATTTAAAGAAATATTATTATCCCGATTCTATCTGTAGATGAAATGATTGAGCCCCAGAGACTTTAAACAACTTGCCCAGAGTCACACTAATTAGTAAGTGGCACTGGGGCTCTGAAGTTCACATTCTTTTGAATAAACCACATTAATGCCATGGCAGTTCTAGTCAGCTGTATAGACAATGCCACTTTAAAGCTCAGCAATCAAAGCAGTGTTGAATGGGAGGGGTAGGGGAGGCCCGTGGACAAGGCATTCAAACGACCCCTTGGGATTCTCCCCTCTCCATCCTGTGTCGGATCCCTTGAACCATGTTTTCATTAGCATGTATGTCTTGTTGACCACCAACCCATCAGCCATGTTTCAAAATAATACCTGGGCTTTCTGATAAATTGACACCTATAAGGCAATAGTAACACTAAATATTTCTCAGTTTAAAGAAATTTCTTATTTAAAAGACAATATAGGGGCACCTGGGGTGGTTCAGTTGGTTAAGTGTCTGACTTCCGCTCAGGTCATGATCTCACGGTTTGTGAGTTTGAGCTTCTCATTGGGCTCTGTGCTGACAGCTGAGAGCCTGGACATGCTTCAAATTCTGTGTCTCCTTCTCTCTCTGCCCCTCCCCCACTCACACTCTGTCTCTATGTCTCTCAAAAATAAATAAAATGTTAAAAAATTTTTTTAAATAAAATAAGATAGTATAATTTTCAGAGCCCAAATTCAAAAGACAGTAATGGTTCTGTGTGAAACATCCCCATTTAATGCCTCACCACTCAGAGCTTGCGCAAATAAAGCCTCGTTCCCTGATGCTGTGTGCCAGGAAGGGAAAAAAGTACTTTCCATTGAGCTGATCCCCACAAACATCCTGCCAGGGATTGCTGCTCACACCCTCTTCTGTGGATGAGGAAACAAACTGATGCTCAGAGAGCTTCAGTAACTTGTCCAAAGCCGGAGGGAGGAACCTGAAATCACACCCAAATTGTGGGTTCTACCGCACTGGCCACATGCCACGCTTCGTGCCAAAGGGATAGGTGTGCTCCTAGGTGGGGCAAGAACCTCCTGTAGGAGAAATACACCAGAGCCTGGGAGGATTTTTCCTGGTAATTGTTTGAAAATTTTCCTGAGAAAAGTTTCACTCCACACAGGAGCTGATGCATCTGACTTTCAAACAGAGCAGAAACAGTGGCCAGTAATGAAGCAGGAAATCTTCACATAATATCAAGGAGATCCCCTTGGTTTCCCTGCCAGCCCTGGATCCTGTCAGGTCAGCACACAGCCTTATGCCACAGCCTGTCCTGTCCTCCTAGGATGAGGGAGCAGCCTGGTCACCCTGGCCGAGGAATTAGAGGCTTGGATTTGGCTCCACATCTTCCCCACTGTGTAAGCTTTATTTAGTTAAGTACACTCACTTCCCAATGGTTCTCCATTCCACAGATATAATGCCACCTCTTTGATATCCACCAGGCAATGAATAACAGCCATTTCAAACATTCGTTCATTTACATGGGAGCAAACTGAGACATAGCGAGGTTCTACACCAACAATAAGGATTAGTATTTTTTTTTTTATAGAGGAGGAAATTTAGGATCAGAGAGGTTAAGTAATTTGCCCAAGGTCAAACAGTTAGGAACTGTGAAGTCACAGACTCCAGAGCCCACATGCTGATATTGCCTCAAGTGAATTAGTAGCGTAAGCCAGACTAGAAGCCAAGATTTTCAGCTTCCATTTCAAAGCTCTTCCCAGGTTTTATACTGCTTTTCTCCCTGAGATGAACTGAACATGATGTCACCTTTTCCTAACACACCTCGGTGCCAACATTATGAATTTGCTATTAATGTGTACTGAAGAATAGCTGTCAAGGCAGTTGCCGTGAGACATAGAACAACTGGGCTCTGGCTTTGGTAATGCCTGACAATCTGATTGTCCTCAGCTCTGACTAGCTTGCTCTTTAGTTCCTAGCCTCAACCACTTCAGTGAGAGTTGACCACCTCTTTTGTGGCACAGCTGCTTTCCCACAAAATTACTCCTCCGACTAACGCTGAGGCCGCCCTGTTACGAGGGAATACCTTCACCACAGCCTATGTGGCACTGTGGCTGCGTGCACAAGACACAAGGTCAGTGACATCATCGTCTATGGGGCCACAGATCACTCCTAGTCAGGGACACCTTCATGTTGATCTCACCTTGAGCTTCCGCTGGGACATTTGTTGTGTCAAAGTTGGGGGTGGCATTTGTTCCTTGCTTCCTTCCTTACTGATTCTCCTCTTCCAGACAACAAAAACCTGTTGCCAACTAGGTGGAACCGCTCCTTCAGCTTTCTTACCTCAGGCTCTGGTAAGAAAGGGCTCTGATCTTTCTTGCTCCTGGGCAGATGCTGCTCATTTATGCTGATCAATTAGCAAGTAGTTAGTGGTTCAGACCCCGTGTTACCACAGCCCCAGGCCAAACACAGTACTCCCCTTACTCCAGCGAATGCTCCAAATGTGGGCCCTCCACCCAAACTAGTCAAACCATGTCAACCCCCAGGTTATTGCCAAGAGAGTTAACACCAAGACTTTCCCTTCCCTGGATGGTACAGTGTGACAGTGACGGTCTTGCAGCCGTGGCCACCAATTGCCATCATCAGAGGGACCTCTGAAGCTTTCACAGGCACTTTGGATCCCATGGATAAACTTGACCCTGTGGAAAACAGAGAGAAAGATAAAGAGAATGTAGATCCTTAGAGACATGGTTGAGCCACTAGATCAAGCCTCACTTAAACCCAGAATTCTCCCTGGGCCTTTGAGTTGCATGATCCGGGCAAGTATCTTCAAGGTCTAAGCCCGTTTTCTCTCCCTGTAGCAGAGACCTGTTCTTGAGAGCGGCTCCTGTGACTTCTTTGTCTTCCCCTATATGTGCTGACACTGTGCTTTGATCACACTACGTGCTTAGTAAACACACTTTTGCAAAATAAAAATATTTCATTATTCGTAATGCAGTGCTGCTGGGAAATGGGCCCGTGTTGCTGTTGCTTTTATGGAGCTTCCTGATGCACAAGATGTTGTTCGGAGCCAGACCCATGACACTCACCGGGCACGACAAGGCTGAAAGTATTTAGCTTGCCAACACACGCCGTGTGCTGCAGGTAGAGAACGTGTAATTAAAGTGAGATTTGTGAGCTGTGTGTTGTTGCCCTAAACAGGAATTATTTTGGCTCTCCATCAAGCACCATTGTGACCACTCAGAGAAAGCTAGAAGTCAATTTTTCTTTATCTGATGGATTCTCTACCTTTATGTTGTCATATGAAAAAGAATTCCCTGAGAAAGTTCTGACTAATTAAGATTTTCTACACAACTGAAGAAGTTAAACGCTTAGAGTCTGTACTGTGATGGAACCTTGACATGTGTCTATTTTACTGAACAATGTCTTTTTTGCAGTGCCCATCACCGAGGAATACAAAAGCTCTTATAGCTTTTTGCATAAAGGGCTACGGTTCCTGGAATTGGTTCCTGCTGCCGGGAAATTGGGGTTTTGATTCCTGAAAAACATCGTGTCACCTTGAGCAGGTCATTTAGCTTCTCTGGGCCAGAACTTCCACCGTGAGATGAGAAAGTGGGTCCCAGCAAAGTTCTCTGGCTTTGTGCTGTTTAGATGCTGACCGAACACAGTAAGCATTTTGAGCATTGGGTGGTGCTTTCTCCAAGGGACTCAGAAGTGATTGGAATTGCCTTCGTCCATGAATGTCTTTTCTGAGCCTGGAGCACATGGGCTTTTCATAAGTGTTGGCTGAATGAAATTTGAGCCAGGAGGGAACAGCCAGCTCTGTTTGAATCAACCTATCCAAAGAATTCCTTGAGCAATGCTGCCTCTGTGCTTTACTCCTACTCAGGGTGAAGAGGCTGAAGTATATCTGACCCTTACCTCAGTGAGCTTATGTTTGTGGAAACCAACCCAAAGTACATGAAATAGTAACAGAGATGACAGTTCACAGTGAATTAGCAATGTGTATGGCATAGACTGAGGTGCTGAAAGAACTTAGGGGACTGGGATAACGGAGAGGATGGAAAAGGTCAGAGGTTTGTGGAAGATGAAGGACTTGAGATGGTCTTTAAAAAGAAGGATGTGCCACACAGATGTGTGCAGGCATGTATGTGTGTGTGTGTGCATGTGCATGTGTGTGTGTGCATATGTATGGTGGGAAGGAAGGCTCAGGGAGTGACAAAATCTCATGTTGGAGGTTCTGTTCTGCTTTAGCTCCAGGTTCAGTAAGCCAGGACTCCTGCCGCTACTGTGTCTTTAAAGCTTTTTTGTTGCTGTGGAAAATCACCACTCACTGGGGTCAGAATATTATGGCCCTGACTTAAGCCTCAGCCTCAAACAGAATGCACACTTCCCGCATGGCAAGACATCATCGGTAACATAACCTGCGTGTTAGGGAGCCAGTAAATAAATAAACCTTTACATTCCAGATCAATCCATCCAGCCTCTGATGATTACTTATGGCTTGTACTGTTAGGTTAAATATTAGTTGAAGGTGCCCTAGGCAGCTCATACACTGAGATTTCTAGAGGAAAAGGCATGAGCTTGGTCGGTGAATACAGTCTGGGCCCCTAACATGAGATATCTTGGACCTGAAGCACTAGAAATACTGGGGAGAAACCATATGAGTAAGATGTCTTCAAAACAAGTAAATTCATTGAGATAAAGTGGAACACAGTCCACATCATTTCTGAAGTTAATACAAGCAAACGGAGAGGTCTTCAAGATCATCATCTTAATTTATATTCTACCATAAGTGCAGGGGTAATCATCAAAATAATAATACCAGCTCCATTTCTGAAACACTTTGTAGTTTTTTATATTCCTTCATTGATGTCAGTCCTGTGACACTGAGGGATAAGCTCCATTTCCATTTTAAGATGAGCAAAACAAGTGTCAGAGAAGAGATTCCTTATTCAAAGTCGAATAGCTGAAGTGCTGGTACCCATTTATATCATGGGATTGAAGAACAAATCCAAGAATGCATCTGCCTCACCCTGTGTACCAAGAGACTCTTTGTAATGGCTAAACATTGTCCCATAGCTGGACTGTTCTGAAATACGTTATGGTACATCCATATAATGCAATATGCAGCCATTAAAATCTATTTTGAGGGCCTATATCTATTAACATAAAAAATGTGTACCGTATCACTTAGTTAGGAAAGCGGTTATGAAACTGAATATAGGGTAAGATTTTCTGTTTGTTAATAAAAGGTATTTGCATATCAAAAACTCCCACTGGCATTATGTATATATATATGTGTATATATATATATATATGCATGCCATAGGATTATTAGTAATTGTGGATGTTTTTATGCTTACCCGTTTCTATTTTTCTCTATTTTTTTTGGTTTGAGATTTTGCTTTTGAAATAAGAATTAAAAATCAAAACAAAACAAAAAAGCAAGAGAAAGATAAACTCTACTGAAAAAGCTAAGAATTTACCTCTGCTAAAATGTCCATCCAATTGATTTGTGTCAATGTCTGAGATTTCTACCATTCTTCTTCCTCTTCCTTCTTCCCCCCCTTCCCTCCTCCTCCTCTTCTTCTTCTTCTTCTTCTGATAATGATGATGATGATGATGAAAACTATTTCAAAAGACGTAAGTTTTGGGGGGCAGTGCCACTAACTCCCACTCTCACACACCCTGGCTGAGAGACCGATGACAGACAGATGAACCAGTTCCCTAGAAACACCTAGAGCAGGGCCCTGCAGGAAATTCATATTTGCATTATACACAGGAGATGCTCTCCAGGAAGACTGAACTTCCCTGATGAGCCAAGAAGCATAAACTCTAGGATCTCAAAAGGGGGTAAAAGGAGATGGGAAGGGGAAGTAGGAGGAACAATAGGATGTTTTGTACTGCCTGCTCTTGGTGACGGGAGGATGACCCCATAAACAGGTGACCCACAGGGACTTGAGGCTGTTTCAGTAATTGGTCTGAGCCAGTGTTACAGGGTTAATGATGTTTGTGTAAATGAAAGCATGTCCTTAGCCTTCTGGTAAAGCGAAACTCTGGATTTAGGTCCCGAACTATTTGGAGTATGGGGGCTCAGGGCAGGGATTAACCTCTGTGAGGAAGTAGCCCATTGGGAGGCGTCAAGGTGGAGGCTGGAGCCAGTACAGTTACTGTGACCCTTGGAGAATTAGTCCTGAACTGACAGTGGAGACTCCTGAGCTTTGGTCTTATTATTTGACGTGGTACTTTCTGCTGCTCTTTAAACTAGTTGAATCAAGGTTTTCCATTACTGGCAACAAAAGCATCCTTAAGGAATCCACCCACATTTAATGAACCCATGTATGTTCCAGGCATTGTGTTGATGGCTTTATGTGTATTACTTCATTCGATCCTCACAGAACCCCATGACAGGCATACTATTGTCATCCCCTGTTGGAAAGCAAGGAACAGCAGCCTGGGGAGGTTTAGGAACATGCCCAGCTTATAAAACCTTGGAGGGACAGGTTTGTGTTTGAACACAGACTGACTGACTGGGAGACCCCCGTCTGAGCCACTCACCATGGTTCTATTCATGCTTCTGATTGACTATTCAGTAACACGTGAGATTCCTCAGTTGGTGTATTTTATCTAAGAGTTCCTAGTAAATGAAAAGAAAGAATTTGAGGATAATTCCAGCCACTATTCCAAAGCACACTCCCTATTCCGTGTACACCGGTCTCCTTTGCAAAAGCCAAACTCTGCAACCAGTTTGTCCAGAGAGATGTTGGGGGGGGGGTGAGGGTGGAGGGGGGTAGGGGTGGATGTGGTGGGGTGGGTAGGGGTGGTGATGGGGGCAGTGATGGGTAGGAGGCAGCCTCAGAAGTTCAGCTCCTGGCTCTAGACTTAATGACTGTGAGATCTTGGGAAAAGTATTAAAATCCTTGAGCTCAGTTTCCTCATCTGTAAAGGGGGGTGGGAGAGACCTATCTCCCAGTTAGTGTATGGGTTAAGAGAGATGCAGTGGGCAAAGCACTCAGTACAGTACCTAGTCTGTCACAGAGCCAGTTAGTGTATGGGTTAAGAGAGATGCAGTGGGCAAAGCACTCAGTACAGTACCTAGTCTGTCACAGAGAAGGTACTTGATGTGAGACTTGGTCCTGTGCTTGGAAGGAGCATAGGCTTGGAAACTCAG
Organism: Cryptoprocta ferox; assembly: GCA_028646485.1. Taxonomy (NCBI): domain Eukaryota; kingdom Metazoa; phylum Chordata; class Mammalia; order Carnivora; family Eupleridae; genus Cryptoprocta; species Cryptoprocta ferox. Next base: position 108,446,099 of record CM053567.1, on the reverse strand, counting down.
GCTGAGCTGTACTCCAATCTTGCCTTAGTTTCCCATGTTCTAAGATGAGAGGAAATTATTTATTTATTCAACCCGTCTATATTTTGCCCTCTATTATGGACCATAATGCTGATTTATAACTATAGACAAATTATAGTCTCCATTAACTTGGAAATTACAATCTAGCAGAGAAGCAGTGACAAAGGGGAGATTGCAATATGGTGTGTGAAGGTCTACAGTGGAGAAGTACAGGGTGTGATGGAAATGCATGGGAGTTAGATTCAACCTGGGCTCATGGGTCAGGGAGACTTCCTGGAAAAAGAGGCTTTTATTTTTATTTATTTATTCACTTTTTAAGTGAGCATTTTTATTTTTGATATGATGTTTGGGTCTGTACTTTTTTTTTTCTTTTTTCTTGTCAAGTTAGCTAACATACAACATAGTCTTGGCTTCAGGAGTAGATTCCTGTGATTCATCACTTATATACCACACCCAGTGCTCATCCCAACAAGAGCCCTCCCCAATGCCCACCATCCATATTCCATGCCCCCAATCGCCCACCCCTATCAACCCTGAGTTTGTTTTCTGTATTTAAGAGTCTCTTATGGTTTGCCTCCCTCTCTGTTTGTATCTTATTTTTCCTTCCCTTCCCCTACGGTCATCTGCTAAGTTTCTCAACTTCCATATATGAGTGAAATCATATGATATCTGTCTTTCTCTGACTGGCTTATTTCACTTAGCATAACACCCTCCAGTTCTCTCCACATCGTTGCAAATGGCCAGATTTCATTCTTTTTCATCGCCAAGTAGTATTCCATTGCTTTATAACCTTGTTTCATTAAAAGTTAAGGTGGAAGCTTTTAGAAAAAGTAAATGAACCATGTTGGCTCTCTCTCATGAGCCACTGTTGGCAAAAATGTAGAGCCATGGTGCACTCTCAGCCACTGCTGGTTAAAGTGCAAATTAGTATAATTACTTAGTACAATGGATTGTCTGGCAGAGGTGAAGATCCATATCTTCTGTGCCTTCTATTAGTTTTCCTCCTAGAGAATTTCATGCCCCAGGGACACAAATGCACACATGCCCCAGAATACACATACAGGAATGTTTGAAGCAGCATTGTTCATGATTGCTCAATGCTAGAACCAAGCTAAATATCTCTACCCAAAGTAGCATTCCATTAGACAATGGAATGCTATATAGCAATGAGGAAATGATACTGATATAAATAATTATAGTTATAGGCAACAGTGTTGATTTTATAAATATGTGCAAAAGAAAGAAGTTGAAAATAATACATATCTTGTGGTTACATTTATATAAAGTTCTAAACTAAGGCATGCTAAATTATGATTTCAGGGATACCTGAACACATAGGTGGTGAAACCCTAACAAAAATCAAAGAAATAATCATAATAAATGTCAGGGTAGTGGGGACGAGGGTGCATTGACTGGGAAGGGACACATTGGGAGCTTCTGGGGTCTTCCCAGTGATCTATTGCTTGATCTAAGAAATGTGATGTGGGTGTTTGTTTTATGATTATCTATTAACTGTACACTTATGTTTTATCCACTTTTCTGTACTTAAAAAAACATAAAAAATTTTTCTGTGACCTTCTGGAAAAAACAGTGGCCTGTAGAGCAAATCATTAATAAAATCACTCTCTAATGGATTTTCAAAGAGAAAGATTTCCCCAAAGAGCCTCTGTTAGTTGCCTAATTTATCTCTAAATCCAAGACCTTTGGACACTGGTTTTGCTATAACCAGGAAAGGCTTCTTTCCAGATATGTCAGATAAGCTGGCTCTAACTCTCTGGGGAGCATGTTGGGGCACTGGAGGGGAGATTTTTCCTCTTTGATAACCTGTTGCTTGTGAACAAAACTGGTAGAATCTGGTCTATACCAGAAAGCTGGTGTGTTCTGCAATGAGGCTAATTGTTTCTAGAGAAACTTGGAAACATTAACCAGGATCCCTCCCGGAGGGTGGCCCAACGGATTATGTTTTGCTTCTAACTTGTGTAGATTAGGAATAAAACCTGACAGGTGCCCGGAGTTTCAATCTCTGCTATATTCCAAAATATACTAAATACATAAAACAAAATAAAAAACAAAAGTAAATGAATGCTAGGATAAGCTATCTACCTAAAGTGCTGTGTATTTTTTATTGCTCTCATTAAGAACCCTGTGGCTTTATGAGTTTACATGGATAGAAATTTTCAGGCATGGGTTATTGATTATTGGAATTACTCCATTTGGGACCTTTAAAGAATATAGAGAGATCACCATTTTATACTTTATGACATACTCACATTATATACAAATTTCATGTTTACAAATACAAAAGACAAAGGACCACAAAGAATTGAAGCAACTGCATTATAAGCCATATTCAGTATAGATATTGTTGTTTCTGTTCTGTTCTGTTCTTCAATTTTAGAAGAAAATAGTAAATGTCACCACACAGGTAGACTCAACTTTTAGAAGCAGGAGACAGCTTATAGTTTGCACACGTCTGAGTTTCTATAGAACTGACACTCTAGTGTGTTCCAGATCAAGTCGGCCAAGAAAAGGCATCCATTGCTGTTTGAGTTTCAGTGCTAGTGAAGAATGAGCTCCCCATGTTTTCAAAACCAGTACTCATCCTCTGTGTTTCCATCACTTGAACTTTGATTTCTAAAGCAGGTATATGTTTAGTAGTGGAGATTCCTTCTGTTTGAGTTTCTATGTCAGATGAATCAACACTCACAAAAAAGCTGGAGTGTTTCAGCATACTTCAAAGAGGCAGATGGGGGCTATTGTTTAACTGGGGGTTGAGGTCTGTCTGTGGCTACATAGCAAACATTTCTAGGCATAGGAAGTTAAAATTTCCCCTACAGCTGTAAAATTGAGTAGAGGTATCTGCAAGTAAAAGTCAGTTTAGGTCCTTGTGTCCAGTGATTCCAAAATTTGTTCAGTGCTCATATAAAATTCACTCTTTGGATTGAGTTTGGTTATTTTGAGGCTGAAAAAAATCTCTGATAAAAAATTGTTTCTGGGATTCTGGTTGGGCAAGATGGGAACATCCATTTTAGAACAGACTTTGCTTATCCAATATCTGACCATACAAATTACTTGAGAAGATAATGGCTTTATTTTACAGCTTTTCATTGTGTCTGATGCTTCCCATTTTCTGTTTCCTGCTAGGCTGATCCCTGTGTTCTTTGAGGACTTCACGCCCGTGGGGTAAATGTGCAACTGTAATGAAGCTCTTTTGGCCACATGTATACTGCAAGGTCTTCCTAGCAATCTCTGAAGTTTTTTCAAGTCTCTCTCTTGAATTGCTGCATTTATGACATTTATGCTACATTTCAGCCTCCATTTTCACAAAGTGCAGTTTTATAAGAGCACTATAAACACTTAGCAAAGAAATACTTAACTCAAGGAAATTCTTTTAGGAATTAAATGTTTCATCTCTCTCAAGCCTCCAGACCTATGTAACAGTTTCCAAGAAATAAGAATACCAAAGAACCACGTTAAACAACACCATGGGAATGTGATCAGCAAGATCCAGAATCTGAGAAACTACCGATCAAACAACTCGGTTTCTCTGACAAAAACATTCATAAGAAAATAAAAAGAATAAACAGAAAGTGGGGACTTTAAATTAGAAAATACTTTAGAGCATATCAACCAAATGCCATTTATAGACATTGCTTGGATTCTAATCTGATGTATCAACTATAACACAAAACAATAAGACTACCAGAGAAATTTGAATACTGCCTGATATTTGATAATATTAAACTATTATTAATTTTGTATAAAAAAGTGTCCCATTTTTCTGAGGTGTTGTAAATCAGACTTATGTTGGTTTGGACATTTTCTAGGAAATACACACACACACACACACACACACACACACACACGTGTGTGTGTGTGTGTGTTATGGACTGATTGTCAAACAATTCATATGTTTACACTATTCCAAATATAACAAACTTTGTATGTTGAAGCCCAGCACCCAGTGTGACTATGTTTGGAGACAGGGCCTTTAAGAAGGTAATTAAATGAGATTATATGGGTGGGGTCCTATTCTGATAGGACTGGTGTCCTTTTAAAAAGAAGAGACACCAGAGCACTTTCTCTTTGCCCAAGTGCACACATAGAGAAAAAGCCATCTGGGGACATGGCCAGAAGGCAGCCATCTGCAAGCTAGGGGGAGAGGCCTCACCAGAAACTATTTTGGCACTGTGATCTTGGACTTCCTGCCTCCAGAGCTGTGAGAAAATAAATTTCTGTTCTTTAAGTGACCCAAACTGTGACATTTTATTATGGCAGTACCAGCTGACTACTGCACTGTGTCATCTTTTTCAAGAAGCCAATATCTTCTTGTTTTGGGGCTCCTGTCTCAGGATATTCATCACTGAATTTAGTTAACAAATGTGGGAAATCACTACGTGCCAGGAATTAGTCTAGACACTGGGAATATGGCAACAAATAACACAATATCCCCACCCTTGGGGAATGTTATTCTATATGGCAACAGCAATAACAACAAAACAGTACAGATGAGGAGACTTTGTGCCCCAAAGCAAGGAATATATTCGACACTGGAGGGTAAAAGCTCTTTCCATTGCTTGAAAGGAGCATATCAATGAATGTCTTTAGGGACCTAGTAATCAAGAAGATAACAGAAAGAAACTCTGCAAGAGTAACTCAGGAAGAAACTCTTTATCTTCCCCTTGGAAAAACTGCCAAAGTTTAACACAAATTGAAGTAAAGTGAGATTCACAATCTATGAAAAAGATAAACTAAATTGTTTTTTTTAGTTCAAAAATTGTCCAAGCAAAATAAATAAAAAATAAAAAGGAGCTCTTTCAGAGAGATTATGTAATAACCATCTTATCAGATGAGGACACTGGGGGAACATCCCAGCCATTCCACACAAATGACTCGCTGCATGGCCGAACTCAGAATGCCATAGCCTCCATGTCATAAAATCCCTCTCCAAAGGTGCTGACAAGTCAGACATCACATGACAATGGTAGTGCCCTCCCCTGAAGGTACTACCTGAGGCATAGAGCCAACAGGAAGTGATTGAGTTACAGTTGCCCCATGCCCTGCATCATGGCAGGAAGTGATAGAAAATAAAGTTCTACCAATGAGCCCCACTGAGAATCTTAAAAAAAAAAATTCATACTGCTTTTCATAAATACCAATCATTCCTAAGAAAAAAACAGGATTTCAACCAAATGTAGCCTCATTTCCACATCTAAGATTGGTTTGAATCTACACATTTTCAATGTTACGCCGTGATTTCAAATCTCTCCATGCCAAAAGCCTGGGGACAGGCATGTGATCCACAGAAAATCCCTTATGGGCTGGTCAGTGTAAGAAGTCTGCCCAGTAAGGGCAACTTGGCTGCTCATATGTCTATTTGTATTCGTTCTCGGATCCATTCCTGTCTGTCTCATTCTCGGTTCTGCATCACATGGGACTGGCCTGGGAAACGGCATTTTCTAGGCAGCCTGAGTCTGGGCTTTTTGGGCTCTGGAAACACCTTTTTCCTTTAAGTCTCTAACAGCTCTCAGTGTTGTCTGATTGTCCCTTTTTGCCTTTTGGGGGTTTCCAGTCGCTCTATAACTAGTTCCCCATATTAACTGTACTCTATTGCCCTTTGTAGCATGGGTTGCATTTTTTCTTTCCTGGGCGGGCCCTGATTGATATAGGACTTTACACAGATAGTGACTTGTTATTATCCAACCAGAGCCTCTCTCTTGAGGAGCTGGAAGGCAGCACAGTAGTAGGAAGGGCAGAGAAAAGCAGAGCATCAGAAGAATTCTCTCCTAAAGAGCAATTATGTTCTCTATGACTTTTAAGTTTACAATTTCCAATTTGTTCTAGAAGGCATTCTAGTTTTCCTGAAAGCAGTCAGTGTGGCAATCATGTCTGTTTCTGCTCTTTCTTACTTTTCTTGGCATCCTTATGACATACTTGAGTGTGCCCCTGTGCCCTGTAACCTGAAGGAGCACATCACTCAATCTGCTTTGAGGGAAGAGGGCCACGTGATGAATATGGAACGTGCTGTAAAGATGCAGATGCTGAGTGCATTCTGACATGTGCATTCCAGGCCAAAACTGAGCAAGGAGATTCCAAACTACATCTTTCTAGATCCCTCTCTGTCCCAGGTTCAGATGAAACCAGGAAATAGACCAGTCATGGCTCCAGGGCTAGAATCTGGAATGGTACATTGTGGAAATAGAGCCTAGTATATCCTTTTCCATCCTTTCACCTTTAGCCCATTTGTGTTTTTCTAGTTAAAGAGAGGTTTCTGAGGGCACCTGGGTGGCTCAGTTGGTTAAGCGTCCGACTTGGGCTCAGGTCATGATCTTGTGGTTCATAGGTTTGAGTCCTGCATTAGGCTCTGTGCTGACAGCTTGGAACCTGGAGCCTGCTTCAGATTCTGTGTCCTCTCCCCAGCTCACATTCTCTCTCTCTCTCTCTTTCTCTCTCTCTCCCCCCAAAAAATAAACATTTAAAAAACTTTTATGAAGAGAGGTTTCTGTAGGTAACACAGTTATTTCAACTAACCTCCACTTTTAATTGCGGCATTTAGACTATTTAAATTTAATTTGGTTTTTGATCTGGTAGGATTTAAATCTACCATTTCACTATTTGTTGTCTGTTTTACCCATACCTTCTTTGCTCCTCTTTCCTTTTTTTATCTGCCTTAGTTTAGATGAGTTGAGGAATTTTTATTATTCCATTTTATCTTCTTTGGTGGCTTCTTAGTTGTATCTTGTTGGCTTTTGTTGTGGTATGTGTGTGGTTGCTTTAGGATTTATAGCATATATCTTGTCATAGTCTAACTTTAAGTAATATATCACATAATATATAGTCTAAGAAATTATAAGAGGATACTTCCCTTTCCCTCTCCCTGCCCTTGTGCTATTGCTGTCGTACATTTTACTTCTATAAATGTCATATATCCCACACTATATTATCTTTGATTTAAACAATAAACCATATTTAAAAAATATGTTTTCAATGAGGAAAAAGTATTTTATACTTTATCTACTTATTTACCATCCAGCACTTTTAATTCCATTATTTAGATCCAGACTTCCCTCTGGTATTGTTTTCCTATTGCCTGTAAGACCTCCTTTAACACATTTCATAGAGCATGTCTGCCAATAATGAATTCTTTCAGGCTTCATACATTTTTTTAAGGTTTTATGTATTTTAAGAGTCTTTATTTTGCCTTTGTTTTTGAAGATATATTTACTGGGTATAGAATTCAAGTTTTTTTTTTTTTTTTTCCTTTCTGTACTTTAAAGAAGGTGACCCACTGATCTTGGGCTTGTGCTATATTCAAACAGAAATCTACTGTCATTCATATCTTTGTCCTCCATACATGTCTTTTTTCCTCTCTCTGCTCTTAAGGTTTTCTCTTTACCAGTGGTTTTAAGGAATTTGATTCTGTGTGCCTGATGTATGTTTTTTCACAATTCTTGTGTTTTGTGTTTGAGTGTCTTGGATCTGTGGGCTTATGGTTTTCATTACATTTGAATTTTTAATTTTCTTTAATGTTTATTTTTGAGAGAGACAGAGCACAAGTGGGGGAGGAGCAGAGAGAGAGGAAGACAGAATCTGAAGCAGGCTCCAGGCTCTGAGCTGTCAGCACAGAGCCTGACACAGGGCTCAAACCCACGAACTGTGAGACCATGACCTGAGCTGAAGTCAGATACTTAATGACTGAGTCACCCAAGTACCCCTATTACATTTGAAAGCATTTGTTTATTATTTCCTTAAATGCTTTTAAAAAAAATTTCCCCCTGCAATCTCCTCCCCTGCCTTTTTGGGAGATCTCCAATTACATGTATATCAGATTCCTATGAGTTGTTATTGTTTTTTTTTAGTCTTGTTTTCTTGCTGTGTTTCATTTTAAATTAAGTTTTTGTTGTTACCTTCAAGGTCATTAATTTTTTATTATACAGTGTCTAATTTGCTTTTATATGGTATATATTCCATCTTAGTATTGTATTTTTTATATCATCCATATCTCTCCTTAACATGCTCATGCTTTTCTCTATTTTCTTAAACATATGAACTATAGCAACATTTTAATAACTATGTTTAAATTTTAAAAAATGGTAACTTTTAATTTCTCTGTGCACTAATTCTGTCATCTGTATCATTTCTGGAATCATTTCAAGTCACTGATATTTCTCCTCATTATGGGTACCAAATTCTGCTTTTCTTATGCTTTTTTTTTTTTTTACTGGATGCCAAACATTGTAAATTTTACCTTTTTATGGGTGTTGGTTATTTTTATACTCTTTTATATAGTGTTGAGCTTTGTTCTAGGACTTAGTTAAGTTACTTAGAAAGATCCTAATCCTTTTGAGACTTGCTTTCAAGTTTTTTAGGTGGTACCAGAGCACTCTTTCATCTAGGGCTAAGTTTGCTTTATGACAGAGTAATAATTTTCTGAGTACTCTGCCTAATGCCCCATTAGTTATGAGGTTTCCACAGACTGGTGGGAACATGAACTGTGTGTAACCCTTATGAGCTCAAGGAATTGTTCTACCTTTCTTTCTGATTTTTTTCCTTGGCTTTTGGTAGTTTTCTCAAAAGCACATGCTGATTAGCATTCCACTGAAGACTCCAGGTGAAACTTCTGCACATCTCTGGAGTCTCTGTGAAGCTCTCTCTTCTCATCTATGCTGCCTTATGAATCCTAGCCTTTACCTCCCCAAATTCTCAGTTCTGACTCCGGAACTCAGGGAGACCACTGACTGTTTCTTCTCCCTGTGTTGCAGCCCAGAAACCTCTAGGAAGCAAGCGAGGGCAATTGATTACCTTCTCTCCATGATCAATGTCCTGCATTTTCCATTGGCCAATATCTGAAAACAAATTTTTCACATATTTTTGTCCAGTGTGTTAGTTTGAGGTGTGTATTAGTTTCTTACGACTGGTGTAATACAACACCACAAACTAGGTGGCTTAAAACTACAGCAATTTATGCTTGCACAGTCTGGAGGCTAGAAATCCGAAAAGTAGGACTACAGTTTGTCTGAAGGTTCCAATGGAGAATCCAGTGCTTACCTCTTCCAGCTTCTGGTGGACGTCCTGTCATTTCTGGACCATGACCACCTCACTTCAATCCCTGTGTCTGTCTTCACAGCACCTTTTCCTCTGTGTGCCTATGGTAACTCCCTTGGTCTCTCTTTTATAAGGACACTTGTCCTTATGGCATTTAGGGCCCACCCAGATAATCCAGGTGATCTCCTCATCTCAAAATCCTAATTTAATTACATCTGCAGAGACTATTTTTCCAAGTGAGGTAACATTTACTAGTCAAAGGATTAGGACTTGATATCTTTGGGTAGATATTCAACCTCTTACAAATTGGAAGAGCAAATTAGGCTCCTGTTACTCCATTTTGGCCAGAAGCAAAAGTCTGGTGGGTAAGTATAGAATGGGATAAGAAAAAAAAGGTATGAAATGAGAGAGAGAAAGAAATCCTGGGTGTTTCATTCACCAATTCAACTGTTTAAACAATTTTAGCAAATGCCTAATATGTGATGAGGACACAGGATTGAACAAAGTATCATTGCCCTCAGGCAGCTAACATTCTAATGGAAAGAGACAGATAATAGACAAATCAAATATATAGTCTTCACATGGTGAGGGCAATGGGAAAAAATGGAGCAGGGAATGGGCAGGAAAGGGGCTCCAGAAATAAGAGTGAGGCTGCAATTTTAAGTAGAGTGGGCAGGGAAGTCTGATTGAGAATGTGATATTTGAGTAAAGACCTAAGGGGGGGGGTGAAGGAATGGGGCATGCACATATCTGGTGAAGATACTTCAGGCAGATGGACTAGTTAGTTCAAGAGTATTGACATGGGAGTGTGCCAGTGAGTTTTGAGAAACTGCTAGGAAGCTAATGTCAGCTGGAGCAGAATGAGCCTCACTGAGGGGTCACGTCAAACAGAACATTGAGAGTTATTTGCAATGACTTTGGCTTTCACTGAATGAGATGGAAGCCACCTAGAGTGCCATGAGATGACTTGGGCTCTAAAGGATTCCTCTGACTGTGGTGTTGAGAACAATTGTAGAGAATGGAAGCAGGAAGATATGTTAGGAGGCAATAGTCCAGTGAGTGGAGGATGGTGGTTTAAATTAAGATCATGGTGACAAAGGTGTGAGAGGTCATTAGACTTTGGAATATTGTCCAGGTATATTCTTTGCGGATTGTCAAAGGAATCTGCTGATGGACTGCATGTGAGAGAAAAAGGGGCATCCAGAACAAATCTAAGATTTTAGGCCTGAGCAATAGAGGGATAAAGTTGCTAGTAACTGAGATGGGAAAGACAGGAGGAGGGGCAGGTTTAAGAGGGAAATCAGAAGTTTCTTTATTGGCTATTTAAGTTTGAGATGCCAATTAGATATCCCATTGAGATGTCAGAGAGACTATTAGATATACTGCGTCTGGCATTTAGAGGATGGATCCAGTTTGGACATAAAGTACATACATATAAGTAGTCATCTGACAGCAAATGGAGAGGAACATAATACTGTCAATTCAATTTGGGGAGGGGTCGGTATATTCAACTGTCCTTTCTCTTAACCTTGGGGATTTTGTAGAAAATGTTTCTAAGGACATAGGTGTCCTGTCTGTTCAGTGCTCATTGACAAAACTGAGTTTAAAATATGAAACAGAGAAGAGTACAGAATAGAATAAATGTCTAGGAAGTGCAGTTGTTAGTAAGGGAGTGTCTGGTGTCTGGAATTTATCCTAAATTATATATCAAATCTTCACAAGAGGGGTATTATTGCCTCTATTTTCTGGACAGGGACACTGACTTTCAAAAGAGGTCAAATGACTTGCCCAGAGTCACAGAGTCAGTGAGTTGTAGAGCTGGGAAATGAACTCTGGCCTGGCTAACTCTGGAGCCCAGTTCCTTCCTATGACCCTACAAGACCTCCTGCTCAAACAATTAGTTTAGACGGGGAGGATCGTGGCATCTTCTGGGTTTAGGGCTCACTTCTTTATTTATGAGGTCAACCTCTCTGTCCCAGGAAAAATTCTAGACTGGTTTCCACAAACTAGGGCAAGGGAAGCCATAACTGAAAATATCCATAACTTGATAACTATTTTCACTATTAGTCTGAGAACAAAGGATGTTGTGTATCTCACCACTAGGTTACATGAGATCATGAATGAGCAAAATATGAATAAGACTGATTAGGAAGATGGGGCACCTGGGTGGCCCAGTCAGTTAAGCATCTGACTTTGGCTCAGGTCATGATCTCAAGGTTTGTGAATTCAAGCCCCGTGTTAGGCTCTGTGCTGACAGCACAGAGCCTGGAGCCCTCTTCAGATTCTGTGTCTCCCTCTTTCTCTGCCCCACCACTTCTCGCTCTATCTCTGTCTCTCAAAAATGAATAAACGTTAAAAAAAAATTTTTTTTTAAAAAGACTGATTAGGAAAAGAAACATGGAATACAAACTTAGCCCATTAATTAACATTACCACTATTGATACCAGGCCAGAAAACCTTTCAACTTAGGGGCACCCCATTAGATGGATGATTTAGATAAAGTCTCTCAAGCTGTAAGTTACTCCCCTACCTGCCCCCAGTCCCAACCTTTATCACTGTGCTTTGCCAGATTATTGAGGCCGTTTGTAAGTAAGGAAAAGTATCCTGGTGGATAGGCTGCCTTTCTGTCAACAATGAGCCTACTTATTCTTCCCATTCTTTCTTCTCAGGTCCTCTATAAAAGGTAAAGTCGTTTATCATCTATCGTAATACCTCAGAATCAAATGTCAGGGACATCGATATGGGAAGATAAGACAGCTCATTCAAGGTGAAATGGATGATACTATTTGGTTTGTTTATCACACAGGATGAGGGGAGGAAGGAAAGGGAAATGGGGAAGATGGAGCTGTGTCCCTCACCAAGGGAGATGGGTGAGCCATGCCAACAGCCTTCTCTTTCCAGAACACCAAAGAAGCCATTGTTATCAACTCTATTTGGGCCTCAACAGAAGACACCCGATCCCAGTGTGGAAGGTTGTTTCCATGGTGGAACTAAAGCAGTCTGTCCTGACACAGAGGCACCTTGAGAGTACACATGCTCTTCCAGACCTGTTCTTGGATGTGGGCTCTCCATGACACATGGCATAGGCTGCACCCATTGGGTGGCCCTACGACTCTGGGGTCTTCAGGGGTTTACTGTGGAGTTTGCGAGGTCATGGCTCACTGACTCTCTCCCTCTGCCTCCACTTCATTGCGTCACTTTTCCAGGATTTAGGCCCTCTCACAGGAATGACAGAAAGACAACAAGAAGAGGATTTTTTGCTTTGGGTTCTCTTGCAGGTGGGGAGTTGGAAAAGGCTGAGGGGAGTGAGTTATGTCCTTGTCACTGACTGCATTAGGAACAGGGTTTTAAACAGATCCTGGCACTGGAAAAGATTTGTGTTCTTTGACTTTCCTGTTACTTGGTGCAGGAAATTCAGTTGCGAGTTGGTAAGGAAAGAGAGCAGGCAAGACAAGGGTTGTATTACAGGACTCAGTGGCACAAAGCCATAGGGGATAAGAAACAGTGGGCATGGAGCCACTGTCAAGAATTTTACTATCTTGTCTCACTGGGTCTGATCTCTTGAGGCCCTGGGGGAAATGATACACTCACTAGGAACCAGTGCTGACGAATGCCCAGAGATTTCACTTTCAAACTGCTGGTGTCTCGGATGAATTAATATAACACATGGTACTTATCCCCCTCCCCCACCCCACCCCTAAGTTAATTTTCTAGAAAAACTTTCTGGACAATGAAATGCCCAGATACTCAGTGGCTTAAAAAGTAAAAATATGAGTATTAAGTTGACATCCTGGGAAGGAGACATCTCCATTAGAGGAGAAGACTTTTAGTGTGGGCTCCAGCCATGCCTGGCCAAATAAACAAGCCATGAACTTCCCGGCAGACCCAGCCAAAGCCATCACCAGTTCTTTTGCTCAATGAAATTAAAAGGTGCAATTAACAATTTCCACAACTTGGGCCTCATTGCTTTCAAATTACAAGAGGGTAAACACATAGGGAAGGAAAGGGAGACGTAAGCATTTCAGAAATTATGACCTTCAAAGGAGGAAGAATAAATCCAACCACAGGCAAAGTGGTCAGAAATGTGATACCCTTTGTGAGAGCCCAAGAAGACCCCAAATTGCCAAACCACTGTAACTGAGGTATTGCTGGGGCTGAAGCTTCCAGAAACCTATAAATGGCTCGTTTATTTTACTAAGGCTGAAGCCGATGGGGTAATCATCAAGAGATGCTATGGATCTGATGGATGTTCAGGCAGGCAGGCTTTCACCATCAGCCAAAAAGTCCTCAGTAATTACCTGCTCCCGTGTGCCATGCAGTCACGTGTGTGCACGTGCACTCTCCTGCGCCAGCGCTTGCAGGCGCGTGTGTGGGGTGTGTGTGTATGAGGGTTGCACGGGGGAAGGGTAGCTCCTCTGTGCTTTTAAGTCCAGGCTGATTTTTCTCTGCTTGGTGTTTATACCACAGAGTCATCATAGAGAGGTGAAATCATCACAATTTTCAATATGCTAAACCATACACTGAAAACAATTTCCATTCCCCCTGTAGCTCAAGCTTCCCCAGGCCTCACCAATCTAACGGGATTAGATTAATAGCCTAAACATCACAGGCTACTCCCCCACCCCACCCGCCAGTTGCATTACACAGAAACTCCAGCTCTGCTAAGTCTCACTCAGTTTCAGGGGCTCCTGGGTGGCTCAGTAGTTTGAGCTTCTGACTGCAGCTCAGCTCAGGTCATGATCTTATGGTTCATGAGTTAGAGCCCCCCTTTGGGCTCTGTGCTGACAGCTCAGAGCCTGGAGCCTGCCTCGGATTCTGTGTCTCCCTCTCTCTCTGCCCCTCCCCTGCTCATTCTCTCTCTCTCTCTCTCTCTCAAAAATAAATAAACATTGAAGTCTCACCCAGTTTCAGACACTCTCCTGTGGTATAACACATGACCTGAGAAATAGCTGTTGTATGCTCTTCTGTTGAGGGTTCCCTAGCTGGGGATCAAGAAGCCACCTGAGGGTGACTATGCCTCTCCTCACCTCTGCACAGCTCCAGTGGTCTTTTTGATAGGCCAGAGGTCCACGCCAGGGAGGGGTCCCTGCTGCCAGTGGCCCAAATCAGCACCACACGGTATGCTAAGGAATGGCTGCACCTTCTGGAGTTCTCGCCAGCCTGAAGCTGTCTGTCTCCCCTGTTCTATTATTCTTGTCTCCTAGGTAGCCATGACCTTGTTGCCAGGCCATGCATACTCTTCATCTTTTGCCTGGCGCCCCCTTTTTTCACACAGTTTAGGTACAAATGCAGGAGGCCAGGTTCAAGGACCAACATTCTAGAGCAGTGCTTCTCAGACTTTAGCATTTATTAGAGTCACCTGAAGGCTTTGTTAAACCCTCCTGAGTTTTAACATCAGATGTTCATATTTAGTAAATCTGGAGTGAGCCATAAGATTTTACATTTCTCCTGAGTTCCCAGGTGATGCTGATACTGTCTCTGGGGAGCACACTTTGCGAGCCACTGCTCTAGGTCAGCACTATGCTGCTCCTGGCCCCCTGTGCCAACACTTGTCTTGGAGCTTCTGCCCACCAATAGGACACACATAGCTAGAGCTGTGAGGATCCTAGCAGAAGGCCCAATTTACCTCCACCATGATCATACATGAGAAAATACTGATCTTCCCATGTTTTGCTTTTAAAGCAGAGATTACTTACCTGCATTCTTGCCATATAGGATTTGACTTAGGAACTTCAAACATACATATGCCTTATGTGTGAATAGTTGACCAATACAATTCAGGGTATGGGGATAGGACTTCATCAAATGCTGAAGAATGGCATTTATGTGGCCTTCTTCCTCTGACTATAGAAACCATTATATTTAGGGCCTGCCACATTGTTTTTCCTTGGTGAACTGTAACATTACTTATGGGTAGGAGGTCTGGAGGATTAGATAAGAGGAACTGTAAAGCCAGGGAGAGGAAATGGGGGAGATGAATGTCTTACATGTTCAGCTTTTGAGGGATACTGTTAGAGTTTAGTTTCATTGTGGATTAAATGGGTTTTCAGTAAGGGGTCTTCCTGGGAGTCTAAACCATGTCAAACATTTCTGTGGGAAATGTATTATGAGAATATACAAACTAATGTAACCTACCAACTGGAACTCAACTTGTTGCAAATGAGAGATTCCAGTAAATGTGCTAAAGGTCTTTTGTTTAGATGTTTAGATGAACATTCTTTTGCTCTCATTGATTTATCATCTGTCATGCTATGGGAGAAGTACAATTATATCTGGCATTTGTTAGACCAATGAATTATTGCTGTTGTAATTGGGTTTCCCATGTCTTTCCCATGGAATTACAGAGATCATCACTATGGCATCTGCTGGGTCTGAGATGGACCAAAGCTGAGGTTACGATGGAAAAGTTGGGCTCCTGGGGACAGCTCATGCACAGTGTGAATTTGGCTGGAGGTGGTTCTTGGCAATAATGGGACAAGAGCAGAGCTCTTGGGGGAAGGGAAGTGTGTGAAAGGTGAATCTCCAAGATTTCATGAACTCTGGGGATCTTCAAGTTAATGTCATTCAACTCCTCCACTCTATAGATGAGAAACTGAGGGGTCCAGAGAGTTTGAGTAACTACGCAGCCTGATTATGGCCACTTGGGGTCAGCTTAGAGGTCCAGCCTTAGAGTTGCCTCAAGCTACCTTCTGTAGCGCATTCAGATGACCACCAGTGCTTGAGGAAGTAGCAGGTGCTAGCAGAAATGAGTTTGGGAAATACTAGGTTAATCATTAAATGGAAAGCAGTTGTTATTGTTATATATATCAATTGTTATATAGCAATTGATGCCCCAAATAACATTCATTTATTCATTCAAAGAATTCATATGCTAAGCACTATTATAAGTGCTGAGGATCCAGATGTAAAGAGACAGAAAAAGTCCCTGCCCTCATGAAGCCCACCTTCTAGCAGGCTCCTTCCCCTAAGTATGTATTTCAAAATTTCAGTATTTCCTTGAAGCCACCATTTCCCCTTTCTATTGTGGAGAAATTGGAAGCTTTTAGGTATGAATGCTTCCAGCTTCTTTCTCCCACACCTACATTCACCCAGATTTATACCATCTCCTCTCCCCTTCACTAAGCTCTCCTCCACTGTCTCTCATGGTAGAATCTTCTCTTCTTAGGTGCCTGCCAGTCTGTCCTCCCAGGCTCTGGATCCCAGCCTTCTTCTCATTGTGTCTCCAACATCTTTGGCCCGGTGAGCTCTGTTCCTTCATAAGATAAACAGATCCAAGTCTCCTCTATTCAAAAAACTAACAATAAATAGCCCTTCATTAACCTTATATCCTCCCTCTGTCTTCTGCCTTCTCTTTTTCCCTTCATAATCAAGTTTCTAGAAATTAAAGTCTTCTCACTTTTTCTCCATTTTCTCATTTTCCAGTTTACTCCTCAACCCAATGCAACCAGCTTTGGATCCACGGAAATTACTCTCAGCCAAGTCACCATGTATTTATTGAGCACCCACTATGTGCCAGATAGTGAGATAAGCACTGTGGCTACAGAGGGAAACAAGATAGGTGTGGTCCTTGCTCTCTTGTCACATGCAGTCTAGTTGGGGAGGCCAATTTTAAACCAATTAACATGGAAATAGATACACAATTACAAATTGGGTTAAATGCCTTGAAAGAGAATAGGGGGATGTTCTTGAGTAGAGTGGTAAGGAAGTTCTCTATGAAGAGATGACATTGTAGCTGATAAAATAACCAATTTCTAAATTTCTTATATTACTTCAACTACCAGCACTGTTTGACACTCCTAACCATTCTTCAACTGAACTCTAGGCTCTTGACCTCTTTCTCCCCTTGAGTTCCCCCATCCAGCTCTGTCCCTTCTCTGCTCATCCCTTATTACGTATTGTTCAGGTTC